>OV656759.1:2412500-3612500 GCA_927399505.1 Luperina testacea | reverse complement strand
CCAAGTCAATCAGCGTTGTGCACACAACAATTCGGTGAAAAGATCAATAATTGTGGAACAACTCCAAACGTTTTTTCATCGACATAACGAATTGGTTGCATTATTTACGACCGCTTTGGACCGCATGCCGTCTGATAATCACAAAATTGTCATCAAAGCTGATAAGACGCCTGCAGGACAACACGCGAGACGTTTTAATGCGCCAACAATTGACGAAGTCGCTATTGTTGTCGTGGGTGAAAATTTAGAAAACCGAGATATTGTTTTACATCGGCGTAGCAATCAACTGCAGCGTGTGTCCGAAACACATCGATCATATGATGCGTTACAATATCCTATCTTATTTTGGCAAGGTGAAGATGGATATCACTTTTCAATGAAGATGATAAATCCAGTTACAGGTTCCGAAACTAACAAAAAAGTTAGTTCAATCAATTATTATTCATACAGACTGATGGTTCGGGAAAATGAGGACAATCATATAATAAAATGTCGGCGTCTCTTCCACCAATATGCTGTGGATATGTACGTGAAAGTTGAAACTGAGCGATTGACATTTATCAGGTTGAACCTAACTTAATAAAATCAAAAATCTGCTCATTTATGGCGTCTAAGGCGGAACAAAGTTCGCCGGGTCAGCTAGTTATTGATATAATGACTAGTTTTAATAATCCTATTATACTTATTTACAGAATCGAATTATACATACATTTTACAATTATTACTAATACAGAATTATTATTTACAACATTTATTACAAAGTTGTTCGTTTATACTACACTCTGTTTATGGAATATATTTTTTGTCATACTGTATTATTTGTTAGCAAAATTACTCGAAATAAAATGATGACTAAGTACCTTAAAGTTGGTTTTTGGAATGCGGGTTCTTTGGGCACGAAACATGATGAATTTATAGCAGCGTTACTAAATTTGGACATAGATGTTATGGCTATAAATGAGACGTGGTTGCGAGCCGGTGAAGAGGGGCGCGCGCCCTCTGTGCCAGGATATAGGTTACGGCATATACCGCGGTCTTTGTCTGTCAAGAAGGGACGGGGTGGCGGGGTTGGTTTTTATTGCAAAAATGGTATAAATGTTCGAAATCACTCACACTCTGTCAGTACATCCCACAGCACGGTTGAGCAGATGTGGGTCACAATTAATGTTCGCGGAATCAAACTAGCAATAGGTACTGCCTACCGCCCCCCTTGGCAAGATGTTGATATTTTCTTAGACGCTGTATCTAGTTCAGTAAACTCTCTTATGCGATGTGAGCATACGATATTGATGGGTGATTTCAATATAAACATGCTCAATGACTCAGACCCAAAGACGGACAAGTTAGTCTCATTTTTGAACTGCCTAGGTCTAAAGCAATTGGTGCAGTCTCCCACGCATTTCACGGTACACGGCAACTCTTTGATAGACTTAATTAGTTCAAATATTACACCACGCTCTTTAACAGTTGATGTCATACCGGATCTAGGGGCGCACGCCTTGGTTTCTGGTGAATTTAGTTTCAAACGACCGAAAATTCCGCTGCGTACCATTACTTATCGACCACTTAGGGATATAGTTAGCGAATACTTTGATCAGGATCTTGAGCTGCTGAACTGGAAAGCGATAATCGAGCTGCAAGATGTTAATGCTATGGTCAATGAATTTAATTCGCACTTAATTTCGCTATTGGATGTTCATGCACCTCTAAAAACTAGTGTTATTAAGGAGCGTTGTTACCCATGGATCACTGACAATATTAAATTAATGATGCGTTTAAGAAATAAAGCACATGCGGAGTATTCAAGTGACAATAAAAACGATCACAAAAAAACATATTACAAAGAGTTTAAGTCACTTGTTTCCGAGTCTCTTTTTTACGAAAAGTCAGCATACTACAAACACAAAATCAACAGTCAAATAAATGATTCCAAAACACTATGGAAAAACTTGAAGTCTAATCTGCTTCCATCTACACATAAGGAATTACCTTTGCACTTTAACGATCCCAACAAAATCTGTGACCATTTTCTGAGTGTGCCAGGAACAAATACGGTTAATGAATCAATGCTGGCATTTTTTAAATCTACTCGAAATAATGGTTCGACGTTTAGCCTGTCACCTGTAACTAGCAAGGAAATCGCGAACATATTAAAAACAAATCGAATGCTGAAGGCTGCGATGGCATATCCATTAATATGTTATTTTTGACACTTCCGGTGACTTTGGATGTCGTGACAGCGCTGGTAAATACATCCATCATATCCTCATCTTTCCCTTACTTATGGAAAATTGCCAAAGTGCTCCCATTACCGAAGACCCTTAATGCAACAGACATGAAGGATCTTAGGCCTATTAGCATTCTGCCAGTACTTTCTAAAGTTTTAGAGAAAGTAGTATGCGCGCAACTGGTTGTTTTCTTAGAGACTAATAAGATTCTTCCAGATGTTCAGTCAGGGTTTCGGAAGGGCCGCAGCACGGCCACGGCTTTGTTGGATGTGACAGATAATATATTGTCAGCTCAAGATAATGGGATGTGCACAATCTTGGTATTGCTTGATTTTTCACGGGCTTTTGATTGTATTAACGTTCCTTTATTATTGTCAAAGATGGTTTACTATGGATTTGACGACGACACTGTGAAATGGTTTGATAGCTATCTTAGCGATCGTACGCAATTCGTTGAAATACGCCGGGCGGACGGATCAACGGTTGTTTCTGAGCTGTGCTCAGTAGGAAGGGGGGTTCCACAGGGCTCGATTCTTGGGCCAGTATTGTTCATATTATACTGTGCAGATTTAATTAAAATTATTAATAAATGTAAATACCATATTTATGCAGATGACACACAAGTTTATATTTCTTTTAAGCCGGAAGACTACGAGCAAGCATTAATGGATCTTAACGCCGACCTTGAGAACATAGTACAGTGGTCTAATGCTAATTCGCTTGTGTTGAATCCTGCAAAGACTAAATTTATGCTTTTTGGTACCGTAAACCAGCTAAGTAAAATTAGACCCAGCGCCAGTTGTGTGTCAGTTATGGGTCAGCCTGTCGAGCGTGTCTACGAAGCACGAAATCTGGGTCTTATAATGGACGTGGAACTTCGTTTTCACAAGCACGTGACAGAGTGTATCCGTAATTGCTTTTACAGACTTAAAATTTTATACAAGGCTCGTCCGTATCTAAGCGAAGAGTTACGTGTCTTGCTTGTGGAGTCTTTGGTTTTATCAAAGTTGAATTATGCGGACGCAGTGTATGGTCCACGACTGCTATCAAAAACAGAAAAAATGATCCAAAGACTTCAAAATGCTTGTGCACGCTTTTGCTTTAAAGTTCCGTTTAGGGGACATGTTACACCCTTCTTCAATGAGCACAACATCCTGAAAATGAAAGCTAGACGTAAACTGCACTTGGCGACCCTACTTTTTGGAGTTATCAAGTCTCAATCCCCTTCTTATCTATACGATAAGCTGTCATGGACTAGTAGGCACAGAATCGGTGAGGGAAGAAAATGTTCCCAACAGCTTTCCATTCCTCAGCATAAGTCAGCGGCTTTCAGGGGCAGTTTTCGTTACGCAGCTACCAAATGTTGGAACAACATCCCACCTCCCATAAAGTCTAGTAAAAGTGGCTCAACTTTTAAATTAAAATTAAAGTTGTTTTTATTAAATCATCAATATGAATTTCGGGATGTTCGAGCCGACATGTCAGCCATTTGAAACATAATGCAATTTTAAATTGCTGTCTGGCTTATCAATTTTATACATTTTGTAAATTATACAATTTAAAGTGTTTTACTAATTTTATTTTATTACTAATTTTATACATACTGTAAATTTTAACTTTTTGATATTGTGTCTTAATTTATCAATTCCTTTTACTATTGTTGGTGTTGTTTTACTTTTATTATTGTTACCAATTTTATACATTTTATCAATTTTATACGTTATACAGTTTTATACATTTTGTTAATTTTATACGTTATACAATTTTACCAATGTTACTTATTTTATTTTAACTTTATATAATTATTTCTAATGTTTTCTAATGTTAATTTTTAAATGTGTTTATATTTTCGAGCGTATGGCACTCGTGGGCAGCAGCTGAAAATCAGCGTCAGGTGGTGCACTTTGTGTTGCCATCTGGCATTATGCTGAGCTGAGGCCCTTTTGGCATTATTATTATGAATTTGTTTTGTTTATTTTTAAGGGTTTTTTGTTTTGCCAAATAAACGCAATTTTCTTTCTTTCTTTCTTACAATTTAGGTACATTTTTGAAGTGAAAACTTCTTTAGCGGCGTTGTACACTTTTTTTGTAATGGGTAAAAAATGTTAAACTCGCGTCAAGACACGTGACCTGATCGAAAATTCGTAAGACGGATGGAGAGTAGACAGCCGGCGGCGCGGCGTAGGAGAGGAAGTACCCCGCTCTCTTTCTACGGCGGCGCGGCGAAAATGTATGCCTGCGCCTGCTGTTTCGTTTAGGCGGTTTATGTAATATAAAGTTACAGCGTGCCACGCGCATCCATGGATGGTGACAGCTGATGGCTCGACTGTCTCTGTAGTGGCCACACTGTGCACTGCTGTGTATTCGTAAAATTTGTGTATAAAGTGTTTAAAATATGGAAATTGAATATTAATAATAGGTATTCATTATTCAAGTTTTCACTTCTGCCGGCACTCCCGGAGTGCAACCCGTCGTTTTTTGGTAAATGGAAGGATTTGATTAGTTAAGGTACACCCGCCATTTTGACCCTCACACTAAAAAGTAGTCATGGGCCGACTGTGGGTTCTGCCAATCTTTGACTACCTATAGTGACTAAACTATTGAATATATTTGATGAAATTTTCGTATTCCGACTGGGAACGTCATTTGATATACTTACGCAGTTTAATTTTATTTATTGTCGAATTGTGGTCTCCACCTTGTATAAGATAAGATCACAAGCCCTCTGTATGCCTCGTACATCTGTAGGGTAATTGCCCTTTAAATGTTCAAAGGAAAGTTCGGTAGATGATGCGGTTTCGATGATAATTCTTATTTTAAAACAACTTCCTATTATGAAAAGTATTTATTCCAAGTTTATTTATTTTAATTATATTTTTAGGTACAATTTGCTGGCAGCCACTACGATAATTTGCGTATCGTAAAACCGGACGAATTTGACATGGACATAGTGATCGGATTGCCTCTCAACATCAAGACAGACGCATTGAACCCACAAGGAAGCGACATCACCATCGACGCAAAGGCGCCAGGTTTTGTGGAGCTTCGGATGGGCGTTCAGTTCCTACGGCTTCCTTACAGGGATGCTGAGGAATGGCTCAACAACAAAGCCGCATACGAATGGAAAGACGACAGCAACTATCTTCTGCGTTCCAAATTCTCTGATTGGTTTAAGAGCGTTGTGAGCAAGGCACTGAACAAATTTGAGATGAATGGTAATTCACGTCCACTGTTCTACGTGGAGGGTGTGGCATACGTCATCGACAAGTCTGAGTCGGGACCGGCAATGACGCTGTTTATTACTAACAAGTCCAGGAACTTTAAGCTGGATGTTGACCTGGTGCCTTGCTTGAAGTTCCCGGAGGATCGCTGGCCGATCAGCAAGGCTTACCGCGAGATCCCTTATCAGTGTAAGAAAGACTACTGGATGGTTGTGGGCAAGCCGAACAAGGCCTCACCGGTGCCGCAAGATCAGGCGCGCTCGTGGCGCATCGCTCTGCACAACCAGGAGCGCGAGCTGATGCACAACTTGCACAACTTACGACAAGCCATCCGATTTGTGAGTACCTACCTACAATTAAATCAATAATCTTAGTGTTTCCGAATTAGTATGAACGTTGTGCCGTAGACGCAAAGCAAGTTTTGTACTGTCGCACGTAGTAGCGCACATATCATATTGCACGTTTGTATGAAGTTTTCTCTGTCAGGTTACCAACTCCGGTCACAGATTGTGCCAAAAGTCATTCAGTCTTGAAATTTTTTGTAATCGCATAGAGTTGTTAATCTATAACTTTATAATCATGGTAATAGAAAATAAGCAAGTGCGTCCATGGTTCTAGCAGCTCTATAATAGATCTCATCTTCGCGCATTCGTACTTCCGAAGAGAGACGATGATCCCCGGGTTTTTTATGTCGATTTTTTTTCTGCCGAAGTAAGTGGCATCTGAAAGTTAAAAAGAATAAATATCTCATTAAACTAAAATGCGTATGGCTTCTTGTTAAGGGACTTACAGGACCTAAACACAAAAAACACAAGTTTTAGAAACAATAAAAGTATATGATCGACTACAGCCTGTCGATTCCGTAAAAATCTTGCTGTGAAAACTTAGGTGAAGTGAGGTGGTTTTTGCTAGGAATTGACACCATTGACAGCTCACTCCACGCTCATTTCACCTAAGTGTTCACGGTGAGATGGTTACAGAATCGCACTGCTTTAAACAAAATCAGAAAAATATTTACTATTCTTAAGGATATATGCTAGGTAGATAGTGTGTTGAAAACAATATCTAATTTCATACGATAGAAAAAAATCATGAAGATACCTTTAAAAACTCTCTTTTTACAATAAAAACCATAGTAATACATACAATCATTCTGATTTTTTGTCAAATAATTCTACAATGAACATACTAAAATACTAGTGTTTTAATTTTTTTGCCCAAACAATAGATTTTTTGTAATTAAATAATTGCTTCATATTTTGCAATAAATTACCAGCGTTGTGTCATCGCGCTTCAGGTCATGTAAGCAGTGGGCGTCAAAATTTTGACCTTACACATATATCATAGTATATATATTTCGATTAAAATATTTAATTTAAGCACATTTTCTTTAATTAGGTACAGATTCGCCAGCACATCAAGCTACCAGAAACTCAAATTTTCCCAATCAACTTTGAACCCTATACTATAGCGATAAAGTTGAAAATCTATTAAATAAATTTGACAGACTGTAGTAGCTTGATGTGTACATTGCATTAAATAAAAAACTTGAACTTTGTAGGATTATAAAAACCCTGATAATCCATTTTACACCTTCTTTCAGGTAAAAAAACTCCGAGATTCGCTAGGCATGAAGAAGATAGCCAGCTACTATATCAAAACTCTATTCTTCTGGGAGATCGTCGAAGTCAACAACGCAGAATATTGGCAAAAAAACAATCCAGCCACCCTGTTCAAAGTAATGGTGAGGAAACTAAATGATGCTCTGGTGACGGGAAACATTCCCAACTTTTGGAACAAGAGCAATAACCTGATAGGTGCTGTAGACAGGAAAACATTGGATGAATACAAGGCAAAACTTCAGCCTCTTTTAATAATATTAGACCAGCCGGCTCAATACAAGTGGGTCGCAAAATATTTGCTGACACGTGCCGAATTTGAGGATTACAATGCGAAGTTTTTACATATTTAATTTTCTGAAAGCTAACGTAGATGCAGCTTTAATGGTGAATGCGCTGTGGCATACCGCGAAATTCAAATTTTCTTACGTTTTTTGCAATTTGCAGGCTGACCTGTAAATTGCAAAAAACGTAAGAAAATTTATATTTCGCGGTGTATTTAGCGAATCCTCCTTAATAACTGGGGTATTATTTGTACTTACGTAGGTATAAATTTGCATACCTTCACAGATAAACAAAAGATTTTTTTCAAATTGTATTATCATTATCATCTTCGATCAAATTATCATCATTAGATATTGATACCTTTCACATTTTCATTTGTGAAGTTTCAATAGATAATTTTGTTTGTTACTTTATCTTATCTCATAATAAATAAACCTACAATTTCCAATACTTGTACAAGATATGATATACACAGGGCATTTTGGTGCTATGTAGATATTTAGGTGTATCAACTAGATTAGGTTGGGGAGAAACTAGTTGTTATAAAAAAAAAAAACTTAAAAATAATGATGAACGTACGTTTATCTAATAAAGTCTCATGAAAAATTAAAATGACTGGTGGTCTTTATTTTTTTTTATATCGTGTGACTCATTATGGGTGCGTTCCGAGTTGGGAATGTAATCGAATTGGCGTGAGCGCGATAACGGTGTCCCGTGAATCATCATAGATGACTAAAGCTGATCGCACATTTGTAAGCACCGTACGCGCCGCACGCGCCGAACGCGCCGCATTTTAGAATTCGTTGTATGCAATTATATGAAACCTCGTACCTATATTTATCCGCACCGTACGCGCCGCATTTCGTAAAATACGGTAGGCATCCGAACTCCGAAGGAACCATTCTGATGACGTCATAAAACGCGGCGCGTACGGCGCGTGCGGCGATTTTTCTTCGAATTTCATTTTCTTCTTCCTCTGCCAATAAGCAGGCTATTACAACAATTTCTTCCATAGCAAAATGTCACCGCACCGTTTCACACCAGAGGCAAGAAAAAACTGCAAAAATTGTTGGCAGCACACAGAAATGCGACGCGTTCGGTGCGTACGGTGCTGACAAATATGCGACCCAATTTTAAAATGCGGCGCGTTCGGCACGTGCGGCGCGTACGGTGCTTACAAATGTGCGATCAGCTTTAATGACATGCGTGCCATCTTGCGATAACGCCGACCATGCTAATAATAATATCGTGAGCGCTGTCAAAAATCAGTGTGTGAGGATTTGTCAGTGTGTTTTGTTTTGAGTTGCATCATATCATGTGCGTGTGAACTGAGGGACCAAACAGGAATTCGCAAAATAAAAATCGTAGGATTTAGTAGTAGACTTAAAACAATTGTAGAACAAATCTGGGAATTTGTAAACACATATATATAAAACTACAGCCCTTAAAGTGCGGTCCCTCAGTTCTCACAGACCATCAGCCATATCTCGAAAAGTATTTGATAAATTAAGGTTTTGTGACTACAGACATTTAGTAAAGAATTTGTAAAGATATTTACTAAATAACAGATCACAAAGCATCAAAGGTAAAAAATATATAACGACTAAACTGTGGTCCCTCAATCCTCATAAGAAAAATAAATATTTTAGGGAATATTACCTAGTAAATCTTACTTTTTCCACATAAACTTTTAGTAAGAGTCTTAAAACATTTTGTAAAAGAGAAATGGAAAAAAAATATCGACGCAATTTGAAGATAGCGAACAATAAAATTGGTCCCTCAATCCTCACCTCTACTGACATAAGTGCATGTATTAGCTGCTAGACGAGAGGATTATCAGAAAGTCTAGTATACTCGACTTTTAGTAAAAAGTCTCTACTAAATAATAGGTATCTAAAATTGTGCATTTCTTACCTCTTAGCTGAGATAATATATCTTTTTAAATCCTATGACAATGGATAGAGTAGTGTCACCACACAATGAAACCAAATGTGGACAGTACTATTTATTTTATTTAATATAGTATTAGACGAACCGAAAACAAAGTTGTACAAAAGTAGTTGTTGACAAAAGTATTATAATAAGTGGGTAATTAATTTTACAATCCACTTTTTTATTAAATACACATACGCCATATACCATGCCCGGGTCGACGCCGCGTTGTGTTCCACGCGCGCCTCAACGAGTGTCAATATAATGACGGGGCCCCCCTTAGATGGCCAAAGCCTGCCGGGGTCGCGGGACTTGTGAATTACCGTGACCCCGGAACGTAAAGGGCTATTGAAGGACACCGTGGATTTTAGTTAGTACGAGTCTGAGAGTCCCTCCCGCTCTGCCCTGAGTGGGAGGACTCATTTGATGATTTTACTACTAAAAAAAACACATACGCCACATGTAATATATCTAACATTAAATTAACCGGACAACTTTGTTTTCGTTTCGTCTAATACTATATTAAATAAAGTATGTCTACATTTTGTTTCATTGTGTGGTCACACTACTCTATCCATTGTCATAGGATTTAAACAAATATATTATCTCAGCTAAGAGGTAAGAAATGCACAATTTTAGATACCTATTACATTTATTGTATTTAGTAGAGACTTTTTACTAAAAGTTGAGTATACTAGACTTTCTGATAATCCTCTCGTCTAGCAGCTAATACATGCACTTATGTCAGTAGAGGTGAGGATTGAGGGACCAGTGTTATTGTTCGCTATCTTCAAATTGCGTCGATATTTTTTTTCCATTTCTCTTTTACAAAATGTTTTAAGACTCTTACTAAAACTTTATGTGGAAAAAGAAAGATTTACTAGGTAATATTCCCTAAAATATTTATTTTTCTTATGAGGATTGAGGGACCACAGTTTAGTCGTTATATATTTTTAACCTTTGATGCTTTGTGATCTGTTATTTAGTAAATATCTTTACAATTTCTTTACTAAATGTCTGTAGTCACAAAACCTTAAATTTATCAAATACTTTTCGAGATATGGCTGATGGTCTGTGAGAACTGAGGGACCGGATTTAAGGGCTGTAGTTTTTAATATATTTGTTTACAAATTCCCAGATTTGTTCTACAGTTGTTTTAAGTCTACTACTAAATCCTACAATTTTTATTTTGCGAATTCCAGTTTGGTCCCTCAGTTCACACGCACATATCATATCTTTTTAATAAACTAACATGGCATTTTCGAAATTGTGCTTCTGTCTGACAGTCGCCACAAAACCAAAGAAGAAGAACTGAAGAAGAAATGTGGTGTATAGACAAAGAAATACTGTAATAATTACGTTTTTACATTGAGTAAGCACTGTGAGCGCGTTCACGAGCGGTCCGAATTGTTAACAGCTCTCAGCTGTCATAATCGTAATATTTATCTAAATCGGAACGCATGTGAGATGCTTTGAGCGATTATAGCTAATTCGGAATGCGGCCTTTGTGTTATAAATTAGGATAGGCGAACCAAAAGATTGAGGGCAAATTTTACCAATGCAACTAAACTGAACGCATCCAACCCGCGTTGTGTGTGTCAGTGTCATGACATCATTCCGCAACAATGACGACACTGTGCGTTGAAAATCAAATCAGTATTCTATTTTCACATTTTTCATTTTCACCGTCCAAATTTCTTTTCACTGAACAATCTCCTTCGTTTGATGGTCTATCATCCTAAGTACGTGAAATTGGCAAAATTGTGGTGTTTATTCCACAAAAGCCATTAATCAAGAGTTGAAGTTGAATGACGACACTGAACGCGGGATAAATGTGTTTGTGTTGATCGCGTCCTGTTTCATTGTTGATCTTCGTCTTGAATGTGTCTTGATAAATAAATTCTTTACAATCTTTCATAACCCCGAAGAAGGTATAGTGAGATTCCTGTGATAATATTATTAATTGGTGTAATGCGTTGGCTTGTTGTGTAAAAAACGTTGTTGTCTTTGAAAAATAACTGTTTTTATCCTCGTATACCTACTATTAGTGTTATATTATAACAATAACAAAATTATATGATATAATTATAATGTTGTGGATTAAGTTGAGCTTCTGTTCCGATTTTTAACCGACTTCAAAAACGGAGGAGGTTATTATAGTGCTCAATAATTATATTGTTGCTGACCCTACTTTTGGAGGTACAGAGGCGGTATGTGCAGTATGTGCACAGAGTCCAAAATTAAACATAGTGCAAACTAGCTTCTGCCCGCGACATCGTCCGCGTGAAATTTCCGCCCCCGACCCATCGCGTCGCGTCCCATCGCCCGCCTTAGCTACTACTTCATTTTCGCTTAGCGTTCTTTCTGACTTTTTCCTTTTGCTCGGTTCCTAAAGGTCGTGGCGTGATGTCAT
Source organism: Luperina testacea (assembly GCA_927399505.1). Taxonomy (NCBI): domain Eukaryota; kingdom Metazoa; phylum Arthropoda; class Insecta; order Lepidoptera; family Noctuidae; genus Luperina; species Luperina testacea. The sequence goes on along the minus strand of OV656759.1, from coordinate 3,600,802 downwards.
AGCCTATATACATCTTTATAATATTAAATATAGATTAATCATGTTCTATTCAACTATTGCTTCTATTTTAGTTCATAACAAATAAGTATCGTGTACTTTGAAACACAATATTTTTTATAGATATCTAAGATAAGTTTATAACATTGACATTGAATATTGAGCTAGGCATCTATGGTATGATTATTATAAATTGTGTCCTAATTTTAATAAAGATTTATTTAGTACTTACTGCTTTTTTGTAAGCCTGCATTATGTGCCCCACTGCTGGGCACAAACCTCACCCTTTTCCTTCCAGACCTCTATTTTGGACGATCTCTGGCCATGTAGGCCCGCATACATGATCGAACTTACAGCTTTATTTAAATAAATTATTGATACCTATGCCTTAAACAGGGTGGCCACTTTAGTTTACCCAGTCCTGTCAAATCAGCGCTTGACGTAAATTGACGTAATTTTAGTAGGCAAGTTTTTATTCACGTCTAAACTTGTATGACACTACTCCATACAAGTTTAGACGTACCTAATTAAAAACTTGCCAACTAAAATTACAATTAAGGTGAATGGGTAGTTGAGACCGCGAAATTCAAATTTTCTTACGTTTTTTGCAATTTGCAGGTCAGTGTCAGGTTGTATCTTGATCAAAATATGATTCGCGACAATAGCAGATACATATATTTAGAGAAGTATAATTAAGTTCGAAAAAAACATCTGCTCAACAACGTATGAGTGTAGTTGAACTGTCACCATAAAAACCATTGCGTTAAAGCACTTCGTGTGTTACGTATTACCCCGCAGTACAAGCTAATGCGATTTTGTAACCATCTCACCGTGAAACCTTAGGTGAAGTGAGCGTGGAGTGAGCTGCCAGCCAGTGTCATCCCACCCGATACTAGGGATTGACCCTGACAGCTCACTCCAAACTGACATCATTATTCTGTAGGTAATCTGACTATTGAAAGATCAGCCATATAAGGGGTGATTTCATCAAGGTCAGACATCTTTTTAAAATTGACGTCTGACAGTTCTAGTGTGGAAAAACTGTCAAAAAAATCAAAATTTATTCTCAGGATAAAACTTCTAGGTAGGTAGGTATACAAGTTTGGTGAAATTCGCCCTAAAACTAAATGTTTGTTTAAAAAATTTAGAGGCGTACAGTTTTAATAATACGGTGTCTAGTGCGCCAGGCTATCTCAAGTAAGCCAGGTGTTAGATACACCAACTGCGTTCAGCCGAATGTACAGACGCCAGCACATCAAGCTACTACAATCTGAGATTACAAATTTCTTTACAGATTTTCAACTTGTCACTAGAGCATAAGGTTCAAAGTTGATTGGGAAAATTTTACAGTTTCTGGTAGCTTGATGTGCTGTCGTTTGTACCAAGCAGTGATCGGCTTTGTCCCTACTCCCGTACCGGTTCCTAGCAGAGCATGGAAACGGTACCAAAAGTACGGGATCTGTAGCGGTACTTAGTGGTTTTTGCCATTTCGGTTCCTGGGTACCAGTTTCCTGACGGGTAGGTAGGTATGTACCTACCCGAGAATACCGTTACCCGTCTGAAACCAGTAGGTAGGTACTGGTTTCAGACGGGTAGCGGTACTCTACCTAACAAGTACTGGTATCAAATTCAGGTACCCGGCGCGTACCATGAATATTATTTTTGTACGAGGAACCCCGTACAGTTGGAAACCTTGAAGTTTTTTTATGCCTAATAACTATCCTTTTTGTTTTTTTGTCGTGACAACGTCTAATAAATCGATGAAGCTGGCTGCACTCACGAAAAAACATGACTCATGTAGCGTTACCTCGCGGCCTCGCTCTGTAGCGTTCCATGGCGGCTTGAAGTGCAAGCGAATATTAACAAATGCAATGCAACTATTCCATCAGTATTTTCTTATGACGTTGTCACGTTCAACTATCGTCAGTAAACCGACTTTACAGACAACCGATTTTTATAGATACATAGGGGAAGGTGGGGACCCTTCGTACGGTTTCTACATTATATTTTTTATTTTTTTAATTTTTTCGTGGATCAATCACCTGACAGCTTAAATTTATAGTCTAACTATTCTGAGATTCATATAAAAAATTACAGATGATTTCATCTGATGTTTCAACCATAATTATAATTTAAACAAAATCTGGAATTTGTACGAATCTGCCCCAACAACGGGGCACCTATATACAGTGTTGGGGGTACCTTCGTACGCTGTGGGGTAGTTTCGTACGTGCGATTAAAACGACACATATAAATCAAAATTCTTTTATTACCAATGAAATTAAACACAAAAATAAAGATTTAACTCTTATTAAACAAAAATAAAATACTTTTCTTATAGTCAATAAAAATTACATAGCTTTTCTTATGTAAAACAAAACTTAAAAACTTTTCTTAAAATTAACGAAAATAAAATGACTTTCCTCTAACAATTAAACATAAAATTGCTTCGTTTTCTACGTAAATTAGTTATCTTAAATTTAGAATCACATTTTTTAATCTTTGGTGCGGATTAGCACTGTAAAAAGTTGTTGTTAATTAACAAGATAATAAAAACTATTGAACAGTAAAATTAGAAAAATTTACTAAAAAAGTGAAAAGTTTTGATGTTCTAGAAGTACAAAATGTTGCGAGGCTTAGGTTCAGGAAGAATCATTTCAACATCAGTTAAGTATGAATATCTTCAACATTAGGGAAAACAAATGTCCACGAAAAGCCTGGCTTCTTTCTTAGATAAGATACTTTAAATTCAGTCTGACTATAGTGGCCGATAACTTTCCCTATATAGTAAATAATACTTTTTTTCTTAGGGAACCTCACTAAAATAAATGAACCGTCTTTAATATTTTCTGGTATTACATCAACTGTCAATTGGCTTCTGTTCATTTCAAAATTTTCATGATTGGTTTCATCTTCATCTGTGATAGAAGTTGAACTCTCTTGAAAGCTTATATCAGATTCATCACTAACTGTGTTTTTAGCTTTCTTGTTCTTCGTTTTTAAATTAAAATCAGCTAAACTACGTTTCATTTGTCTTGCCCTAGCCTTTCTTTCCTGTTCTCGCTTTTTCAATTGTTTTTCATTGTGTTTCTCTTCAATGAGCTTTTTTTCGGGTGTGTCAGTATATTTTTACAGTGCTAGTCCGCACCATGTTTCTGTGAAGAAATAATAAGAAATAGGTATTAAAATATATATACGTACATCGACGATAGCAAAACACAGGACAAAGTTAATGCAAAAATTAGCAATTAACACACTAAATCGTACCTACCTACCACTTGGGGCACATTCGTACGCGTTCAAACGTGCCCCATCTAGTTCTGTCCGAATGTACCCCACTAACGGAATGACAATAAAATATAACCTCTTTTAATATTAATAGGAAAACGTCATAAATTAAGTATTGAAAACGTATCATAAGTATATTTTGCTACTTACTGATAGAATACTCTACACGAAAACTTATCTTACCTACGGTAAAATAGACAAAAACATTGATCAAAAAATTACTTACCGAGCGCGAAAACACGTTCGTGTCTGTCACTTCACTCTCATCGGTGCGAATGGCGCGATACTACATTGACGTAAAGTTGGTACCTCGACTCACGCACACATACAAAAGCAAGAACGTACGTTGTTTCGTTCAAGTTTTATTTTGACTGTATCAATGTGCCCCGCGTACGAAGGGTCCCCACCTTCCCCTACTACTGTTTTCTCATTGCACTCTAAAGTTCGTTTTTTAATCCCAGAGTCCCAGAGATTAATCTGACAGGTGTAATGTCAAAATTCTATAAGTACTAAAAAAACGCAAACACAAAAGACTTAAATGTCAGATTAGTCTGAGATAAAAATACGAATTATAACTTACGGAAATATTTGTTGGGTACCGGTACAGTACCAATACCTACTGATTAGAAATACCAATAGTACAGCCGGTCGATTTTGTAAAAATCAGCTCACCGTGAAAACTTAGGTGATGTGAGTTTGTTTTTGCTAGGAATTGACACTATTTGATAGCTCACTCCACGATCACTTCACCTAAGTTTTCACGGTGAGATGGGTACAGAATCGCACTGCAGGTACGACGGCTGACACAACACGTCAACACCTAGGACTACAATGGGTACCGGCTGCCGAAAATACCGGGATTTACAGCCCTACCTCCTAATACTCCTTGTCGTACTATGGATCGTGCTTGCACGCTAAGCACGCCGATAAAATCACGTTATAACTCCTTGCACCATTACCTACTTTAAAAAAAAGTCAGCCAGACAATACGATGACACAACTCTTCAATGTCTTCGATGAATCAAACATAAAAGGTAAATTGAAAAATTCTAAACAATGCGAAAATGAACAAAAAATAGCAGAAAGTGTTCCGCGGGCGTGATGGGCGACCGCCGCGACGACAATAGTATTATTCTGCCCTTGGTTGCCGGGGTGGTTATAGGTGCTGGCATCCTTACGCTGTTGTACAAAATGTTCTTCTCTGGTAAAGTTAAGTTTCGAGCGTATAACCAACAGATCGCCGCACCTTGGTTGTGTACATGTTTGAAGGGAGGGTCGGATCAGGTGAGTTTTATCGCATTTCCAATTCTTATCAGCATATTACATACCTTCCTAATGTCGAGTGGCCACTGGCTTGTACCAGCGGGGTAAATGCGTAATGCCTGCCTTCCACTAAAAAAGGGTAATGAGCGGAAACTGAGCAGATGATAGGAGCGGACCGGAGTAAAAATAGTTGTACACTTCCACTAAGAAATAGTTTCAGACTTTGCCTTCAACTGCCCCACTTTTGTAACTCTTTGTACTCTTTTGAGCCGTTGCGAGTTAAACGGAGTCCGTACGGAGCCCGCTCCGCTCGCAGTGGGAGGCGGGCATAACACAGTATTCACAGTAACGCTCTCATTTTAACAATTCAACAACATTCACGGCTTTGTTTACGTTGTTAAGCAGACAACGAACATTTATGTAGCAATGGATTGATCCTTCAAAATGATGATTGATAGCGTGTTACGCAATTAGAGACTTAGGGTGCAGCATTGTCATTGACTAACTGTTCTCACTTGAACTTCAAAAGCAAAAAAAATATCAAGAATTTTGTTCTTTATCCAAGTTAAATTTTAAGGTTATTTTGGCCAAGAATAAAACACGTAACGTAACAAACTTATAATGTTTCATTGTTCACCGTAGTACAATTTACACTTGCCTCCTCAACCTCGCTCAGCGTAACGACTGCCCATGATGGCGGACGGGACGATAACGTAAAACAATGTCAATTTGCACATTTTGCACTCATAGTGGGAAGTCGCGGGCAGAAGCTATGCTCTTTTATACACATAAACCATCCGGAATAAATTTATTCTCTAAAATTAAGTGATGGTGAAGCATCAAAATCCATTGTGTAGTGTCTCAGTCGTGTGCTTGAGCCCCTGAACACCACCAGTTCTTACTGGAATGACTTTATCACGAAATAAAATGAGTGTAACCCACGACTAGGGAATCTCGAGTCAAGATCAACACAGGTACACCCACGAATTAAATATATTTATACTTTAAGATACAGAGATAACAAAAAAATAAAAGTCATGGACACCCGTCTACCAACGTTTTCCAATATTTCTAAACGATACAAAAAAAAAAACTAAGAGGGCAGTGTCACTAACACGATCAACACAAATGTATCGCGGTAAGGGGCGTCCTTGACGCTATTATGAAACTAGACCGAAGCAGTATTAGCGACAGTTTTGTATGACGAGCGAACTATGTCGAATAAGTTTGGACTATTTGGTACAAGTCGGATCAATGACTTTTATTTTTTTGTTATCTGGCGGCAACTTTAGTGTTATATCAAGGAAAACTATATTATAATAGTACTATTTTATGTTAGGTATATCCTAAACTTTAGAACCTTAAACAAAGTAAGTTGTAAAGTTTCCAGTTTCTAGCCCGTTCTTCTCCATAGGAACGTAGGTTCCTACTACGCTTTGGAATGGGCAACTAGCTTATCTTTCTGACTGACCGATCCCTTGACAATTCAAAAGTGCCTGTAATTGGTTTATTTGAAATAAATGTTTTGAGTTTCAGTTTAAATAGCGGTCCCCTTGGTAGAATTTGCAACAGGTCCTAATAGTGTCTAGGAAAGAGCAGTGTTCGGAGGTTGTATATATGTAATTAGAAATGGGCGTTAATGATCTAAAATCGATAATATTCTTTACAGTGCCAACTTCATAACTACGCGACATAGAAACTTATTCCTCTATTATTCGGAACAAAGAAGAATGCGTTATGTCAACATGGTGTCAAATGCCCCGTCACACAGTGACATCAAGCAAAATGGAGCTCTACAATAATAATGTAATAAATGGAGGCTTTACAACTACATAATCATGCTAGTTAGATAAAACAACAATATCATACAATCATGTGTGACTGGTGAGAGCTTATTATCTATGTACACGATTATTACGACACATAAACGATTTCGTCCCTTTAATAGATTTTTGAGGCTATCTGTATTAAACAACAAGAAATCAAGAATAGCGGTCTTATCAGGACAATCCTTCTTATTTTTTTTGGACTTACAAATCACATAGAACCATGGCGCGTAGGAATAGGTACTTAGGTATACCTACCTAACTGTAGTAGCGTTTGCCTCGCGAGGCTGGTCGGTGTGGCCCTGGCTAATAGAGCAGTTAAATTTCTTACGTTTTGCTTTATGAGCTGATAATGTATCGCTTACCTACGATTTAGTTAGTGGGGATAGCTAGAGGCAAGAACCATATTGAAAATGGCATTTGAACCAGTGAATCGGTTCTCAGTGTAATTACGTAGTTATTACGGCTAGGTTTGCCAACTTATCTATGTTCACCGATGGTATGTTAAGTATGAATATTTTCAGTAGCGAAGAAAGAGATCGACGGGCTCGAGAACGAGCGAGAAAGGCTGAAGCCCTCCGCAGACGAATGATGGGCGAATATGGGAGCGACGACGACCTAAACGGGGAGCCCCCGCCCCCACGTTTCAGCCCTGTGCAGATAGCCCTTGGATCCTTGGGTTTCCTTATCGCTTTAACAGCATTGATATTGAAGACTGTGGACCAAAACACGTTACACGCAGTTCTCAGCAAAGTCGGCCTTGGACACCTCGTTCCTAAGAGAGAGGAACCCTGTCTCGATCCAAAGAAACAGGTAACTTTCCTCGTTACTAGAAATAATGTTCACACTGCTGTGAGTTGGCACGCTATTTTGTCATGAACCAGCACCGCTAGGAGAGACAGAAAGCTACGGGCCGCGTCCTAACCGAAGCGATTGTCGTGCGAATACGCGATGGTCGCGCTCGATTATGAATATAATAACATAACTCGCGCGAAATCGCGACTTTATTGATCGCGCGAGTGTGTCATTATATTCATATAATTGAGCTTTCGGCAAGGTCGGCAAATGCGCAATGATATGGGCAATTGGAGAAAGCACGGTACCTAGTAGATACCTTCAAAACTTAGAAGCTTTGCCACTGTGGGGGGTTTCTCTGTGGCGCGACGTTCGTTCTAATTCGGGAGCACGAAGTTTACCGAAGCGCACCTGAACAAATATGAGACCCTTGAAACCGCCAAAAGATAAAATCAGCTGTTCCATACCTTTGTGGAACATCAAACACAGCGCTCCACCAGGTCTGAATCTTACCCACTTAAATACATGATAATAATCATATTTATTCATTTATTATTTGCAGAAATGGCCTAAACCTAAACCACCGCCACCGCCATGTCCACCTCCACCAACTCCACCAAAGAAATGTTAAGGTATGCAATTATCTATACAACGTGCAAGCATACAATTGTATCCATCATAAATAAATATTTACCGTGAAAGACAGTTGTTTATTTTTCAAATAATAAGTAACTTTAGTATTTTTTTTATGATAGTTAATATTTTTCTTTTCATAAATTAGGTACTGGCAGGCTGTAAAAAAAATTGGTTTTTCTTCGTTGTTTAGTGTTTAGAACGGCTTCCTCGACTGCCTATATTCAGCAGTGGGATAAGGAATAGGACTTTCTGGACTTCTCAAGTCAAACTCATTTTTTTTTATCTTAAAGGCAGGTGCGCCGTTGACTTAGCTTGTCTCACTGCTAATATCTACGTATATAACTACCTAACAGTTTGGGACCAAATTGGCCGTATTAAGTACTAACCACCAGGGACTTGAATAGTTAGGGTGCGTTTCCACTGAAGCGGAGCTGTGCGGAGACGTACAGGAATCGATCAATCACAATGGTTGAAATCCTCAGCGCGTCACTCGTCTCGTCTATGATTGGACGATTCCTGCACGTCTCCGCTCCGCTCCGCCCAGCTCCTCTTCAGCGGAAACGCACCCTTACTCAAAAAAACGTTAAGCGTAGTTCCGGTAACGATATTTTGTACGTTCCACACAGGATCGTAACTAAATTAATTCCTTAGCTATAACGATACTGACAAACTGAACGAAATCTTAAACTGTTCACTAACAATATATCGTTATTAGTATAACGATATAATAACGTTATTCATTTCGTATGCATACTCAACTTTGCCAGGTTCATGCATGACATAAAAGATGCCGGAAAAAGTATGAAGAATAACGTTACAAATGAATCTGTAACGTTATATACAAGAGGATAAGCTTAATGTTACTAATACCTACCTATAACGTTACTTATAATATTGTTCTACGAAAATGATATTCTATAACGTTTTTTTTTGTAATGTTATCAATATTTTTAGGTTTTAGCATCGGCATCGTTACAAATTGGCTAGATTTTGAACGTTTTTAATTACGGGAAATGGCTTTCAAATTTTGGAACGTTATACGTTAACATTAGTGGTAACGGAACGAAATTAATTTCGTTTTCAAGTCCCTGGGACTAACTGCAGTAACTGCTGCTCGCGACTCGTCTGCGTGTATCATTTTTAGGGTTCCGTAGTCAACTAGGAACCCTTATAGTTTTGCCATGTCTGTCTGTCCGTCTGTCCGTCCTCGCTTAATCTCTGTGACTGTTAGCACTAGAAAGCTGAAATTTGGTACCAATATGTATATTAATCACGCCGACAAAGTGCTAAAATAAAAATTGGAAAAAAATGTTTTATTAGGGTTGCCCCCCTATATGTAAAGTGGGAAGTGATTTTTTTTTTTATTTCAACCCTAACGTGTGATATATTGTTGGAAAGGTATTTAAAAATGAATAGGGGTTTACTAAAATCATTTTTTGATAATGTCAATAATTTCGGAAATAATCGCTCCAAAAGTAAAAAACAATGTGTCCCCCCCCCCTCTAACTTTTGAACCATAAGTTTAGAAAATATGAAAAAAATCTGAAAAGTAGAACTTTATAAGGACTTTCTAGGAAAATTATTTTGAACTTGATGGAAACAACAGTTTTTGTACAAAAAAGACAAAAAGTTGTACAAAATAATTTCTGGACTGTTTGTAGTATAATCGTACCAATACGATGGATGGATACCCACTTTTAAACTCATAAGTGGGAACACGTCTTATTGTGACGGACGGGAAACTACGGAACCCTACACTGAGCGTGGCCCGACACGCTCTTGGCCGGTTTTTTATTTCAAACATCCAAGGTGAAAAGTAGCCGATTTTGTTCTCCAGGACCCAGGCTACCTATCTGTCGAATTTCATGACGATGGGTTTAGTGGTTCACACAGGTGATTCCGTTTATCTACTTGGATATGTGTTTCCGCAATATCCACTTTAGGGTGGATTTTTCTGTCCAGGCGTGAAAAGGTAACACAGAGTTACTTTCGCATTTATAATATTAGTATGGATATCAACAACAGGAAAACAGTTATCCTGAAACTAGGAAAAGAAACACCATTTTGAAACAAAATATATTTAATACGATCTTCATTTTACAAATTCTCGTTCAGTAACTGCCTAATCGGCTTCAACTATAACTATAATAAGTCTGGGCTTGTAAATGACACAACCGTATAAGAAAATGTTCTACATTAAACCGTTAGCGCCTTAAAAACAAGGAACGTTAGGAGCTATTTACACAAACTTATATACTTAACATGAGACTCCCACGACCGATTATATGTATTTAATTGAGGGCTAGTTCAAATATAACTTGGGTAGGAGATTAAATTATTGTCAGTAAGGAGGTACTGCGTTCATATAAAAAACTATTAAAACTATATTAGTTTAACCCATCAAGTCCTGCTTACCTCTAAAGGAAAGAACAAGCGTGACGTGTATGTAACATTTTAAATCGAAAATCAAACTTCAGTCAATGAGCATTAGGACAATCTCATAAATGTAAATATATTTATTACTTGTTACAGCTTTTTTTATTACTACAAGAATAACATGTCCGTAAGTTTTTACGATTTTATTTTTAGAAGTGTCCCCATTTTAGACAATATTTCTTTTTAAAACCGAAATGCGATAAGAATTTACTCCTTATCGTAAGTCGTGTCCTTCTATGCTGATAATGTCGCACAGAAGGATATTGTATTATCAATATAGTAACGAACAGTGTTTTAGCTGTCAAACGATAAAGGGAATGTTTTGTAACGACATAATTTTATTATAGTTTATCACAATACAGTGAAATTCGTTTTATATGTTATACTTTTAGGGGAAGTCCCCGGTGCGGTTTTTAATAAAGGGTTTAACCTGCAAGTGGGTTATCTGAAGCATCATTTTGGGCATTGAAAGGGTGATTGTATTTTTTTTTGTCAGCAGAAAAATATATACTTAGTTGAATAATTAATATTATGTTGAGGGGAACTTTAACTAACAGTTGCAAATGAAATAAGGAAAGAAGTAATGTTAATTAGCGTCAAATAATTATGTTCTCTCTTTGATATCGATTTCCTTCTCGCTTTAAATCTGTCTACTGGCCCGATGGCACTATAAAAAACAAGAATATTGAATAACAGCTAGTAAGATAACTATAATCGGTCGTGGAACATTCTTGTTAAAACCTAAATATATAAAAATAACTAACCATTACCTACACTCTGTAACTGATATGCTTATTGCGGTGTAACTTTGTCCCCTTTTCGTAAAAAAAACCATTTTTAATTCCTTACAAAAAAATAACTCACTGGCAACACTGATTACGAATTAGTGTTGAAACATTATTTTTCACTATTATAGTTGAGAAAAGTTACACCTGTGGTGACAAAAGTTTAAAATATTCGCATTTTTATTAAAATATTTGAAAGTATAGTGATTGTCTGAAGTTGCTTTTAAAATTTTGAATAATTACTTTTCTTTTTACGTTGGCTGGTCTCCAGTCTAGCTTCGTCAGCACGAATCAATGTTTACATTTAAAATAAGTGCTACCATCTTACAATTCTTTCGCGCCATACCGACATTAATTTCGAATCGAAATGACCCAATAAAATGACGTGTAAAAAAAGACAGGTTTCAATGTGTTGCCAATTAAAATATTATCGAATATTAGTTAATACATTTCAATTGCGCAAAATAGTTTCTGATTGATCAATTTTATAATTGGATAGACATTTGATACTAAAATTAGAAGATTTGGAACATATTTCACATTATTTTGTTCAAATACAAAGTTGTTTATCAAAACTATTGACAGTCAAATTCACTCAATATTTTAACAGCAAGGCGAAAACGTATAACTGTTTAATCACCATGTATTATTTTTTTAAAGATCTTATCGGCGAATTAAAGATCTTATCGGCGAACTCAAGGTGTTGCCTTGTTTACAATCTTCATTATCTTTGTATTCACCCATAAAGCTGCATTTACATGCCCTTTATTCATAAATGTTGCTTAAAGTTAAATAAATAAAAGAGACTGTTTAAACAGTCTCTTATTTAAACGTCAAAAAATTTATGGTTAACCATACATTTTTTGACGTTTCACCGTCTTTTTACTTTAATCATCATTTCTAAATAAACCCTTAAATGGTTCTTACCTGTGGAATACCTAAAATAAAACTGAAGCAACAAATGATTTGCACCGTCTAAACAGTGTTTGTACAACTTTAATTGATGCTTCAACATATGGTATGCCACAGACAATTACATTTCAGCGTGTAAATCAGGTTTTATTGTTTAGTTATAGATCAGGTTGTAGATAATTTTACTCAGACGCCATATTAGATCCTAGGAATTGATCATAAATTTGATTGATCGCTCGAGTTCGCGGATAAGATAAACAAAAAAAGGTATTTTTTTTCACAAATGTTCAATTTACTTACTTATTCACATCACAATGATTTAAATTGAATTGAAATAACGCCAAAAATGCGTTATTTCCTTACATTAATAGTTAGGTACAATTTGTTCTATATTAATGCCATAATATTTCGTTTTTGGCTGAATACAACTACAGATAGACGAAATTAATCATCATTCAATCGGTGTTGATTCATTTAATCACGAACATGACATTTGTTTATTACAGTGAAATGGGATTTAACTAATAAAATCGGCTAGAAAACAATGTTATATATTTACAGCAACGATTTGAATATAGAACAACAAATAGCTTTAATATAAACTACAATGAAATCTAGGACAACCCAGACATAAGACAGTGTTACTATGACTTAAAAAGTACGTATACAAAGCCTACTTTATTGGTGAATTTAAAATAATTGTGAATTTAATTATTTTACTAGTAAGAAATCACTAAAAGTAGTGATAATCTACAATCGCATAATCGCTGGTGGCGCCATCTATACGTCACGAAGTTTTAAAAATAATAAATAACTACTGTCTTATGCTTTGAAGTACACTGTCTCGGACAGATATTGGCTGCACAAAGCTGCTAAGTAGTTCCACTATCAGTCTTAGTGTCCAATTAGTGCCCATTGGTCACTAACAGGTACCGGAAAGTGTACATATTGGTACTTTTTAGGACAATCGCTACGTGATAGGGACCAACGGGCAAGTATCGATAGAAATGCATTCAAATCTAATAGGTATGTTAGCAACAACAGAATTTGTTCCATCCATCTGTCAATTTCACGCGAATCTCGTTCTTCCATCTAATACAATAGAGTTTAAAACTGCGTGTATTGAAAGATGGTACAGTTACCGGGTTTACAAAGCATTTCTTCGCCTAATTATGGACGGACACATAATTGCTCTTTCATATATAAATTAAGGAGTTTCAACACTAATTCGACATCCCGACGTTTTTGTTAGCCTCGACCGACGATGTCGTCTCGTTCAGTGAGTAATTGAATAACTTATAGTGCGTTCTTGGTAAGAAACGATTAAAAAGTGTACATAATAGACGTTAGGGCTTGGACCATTTAATTCTACACAGGACTTGGTGAGGGCACAGTTTCTTGTAGATCCTGACAATACTAGGGTTATAATTAGCTGCGTTACCCTGTATTTTCATATAGAGGGCTTGTCAAATATTGTTCTAAACGAAACGACACAGTGAATCAGGCATGTGAATTTATAATTTGTTTATTGAAATAATATTTTTTGGCACTGACATCTAAACCGCTTCCGCGGATCAAGTATTTCACACGTTTATCTCAACATTAAATATTTACACCATGTATACCCTGAATTTAACAATATAACCATGATTTTAAAGTAAAATATACTATATGATGACGATGATATTCAAATACACCATGTTAATACTGTATTTACAAAAATATGATATTACTATAACGTTCTTAGTGTTGCCCGTTATTTTGACAAAATTAATATCAGCTGATAATCATAGAAAAACTCGATATGATTTTTTTTAGAACAACCTCGCCTAAAAACTTGCTATTGTCATATCGAATTTCTACAATTTGGATTCGCTAGTTTGCGAATATTTCTACTATTTTAGTAATAAGCAAAACAACGGGTAACACGAAACATTTTTCTATAGTTCGGTCTGATTTTTGACACATATTTGTACATTATATTTTGTTTAGAGGGAACTGGAAGGTGGAATGAACGGTGGTTCATAGATTAAAGTCGAGAAAAATTGATTATATATGATGCGATCATTATCGTATCTCCATTTGGTTTGAAAATGATTGTAGAATCTGTACAATGATTTTAAACATAAGGCTTCGGATTGATTCTTATTGGGACATTTTTATGGTTCTCGAAATTGATCTATGAATCCTCTAAAATTCTAAATGTGCGTACACTTTCAGGCACACTTAAAAAGCTGTCATTGAATTTATTTTCTATGTATTGTTATTCGTAACTTTAGAGTTTCGTTCAAAATGCACGCACTTTTAAAGTAGGTACGTTCGAATTCAATAATATTTCTTATTACATTATTTTCGCGTAAGTAGTTTACACCTTCCTTTACTATTTATTAATACGACGGATTTCGACAAATCATGACGCGTTTTAAAAGACTAGCAACACGCCACTAAGTTTATTTTGTATCTTTATATAATTTTAGGACGTATTTTGCCCGTATATTATGAGTATACATATATTTTATGATGTAAGGTAAAGATAAATAAAAAATGCTCTTTCAAAAGTAAATAATAATTTTAAATAATTATGTGACTTTGTCGAAGTTTAACGAAATATAGCAATTGAATCTTTGTATAGTTAAATTATAAATTAGGTCCTAAACGCAATCAGTATTCCACTGATAAAGTAAAATATTAAGTTCAGTACTATCGTAGCCAATATATAAATTGTTTTATTATGACAACTTAACTTTAAATTTAAATTATGTACATATTTAAAGTAGCTGTAAACTGGCAAGTAATATTTTAATACTGGAAACATAAAAATAAATTATAAAGTTATTGAAACATAACCTAAAATTAATTATTATTTACAGGTTGCAACACTGATTCTGATGTGTTAGCGAAACCAAAGTTCAGAACGCGATGCCGTCTATAATATTTAGACTAAAAACGACTAAAAGGCCTTCATAATATACGGATAGGCCACGTTATAAAGGACTATTTAACCACACATTGACTATATCACCGATCATTTCGACTAATCTCCTCAACAACCTTCTTTGTAATCTCAATTTCCGCCTTTATTATAAATATAAATAAAGTACGAAGTTACGATCAGTCAAACAAATGTGAATTTGTGTCGATGACTCGCCGTGAGTACATCACGGCTCGTCTGAAACATAGGCGCCGTCCTCGACGGGACATCATTGGCACTAGCCTTGGAAAATACTGATTTTATAATAATTGTGATCAAGTATTCTTAACCCGTGAATAATGGATCGTTCGTGGCTGCGCGCTGGTTGCGACAAAAATATTCTCTTCTGTAAACACTATGGAAGTCACAAGTCTGCGGGCGTGTAGGCCCGGAGTGAGTTAACACATGAGTTCGGCACTGTCTGCGAGGGTCCGTCACTATCGCGGCCATGTCCAGCAGCTGGCCGCGGTAGCTCGCCGCGGTGTCACTTGCTACGTCAGCCGGCGCTCGGGCCGCACGCCCCGCGCGGCCTAGCGCTATGACTTCTTGTCGAACAGCGGCAGCTTGGAGCGCACGGCTCCCTCGCACACCATGAGGCGCTGCTGCGGACACTTGCGCGCGTCGCGCGGCGCCAGGCGGTAGCGCGAGTGCCCGCGCGAGCGCTCGCACGTGAAGTCCGCGCCCTTGCGCTCGAAGTACTCCACTATCTTGCTGATCTGCGCCGAGCGCACGTGGCGTGGCACTCGCTCGTCGCAGTACAGGCTGTCGGAGCCGGCCAGCGACGCCACGTCCTCCGAGCTGTCTGTGTACACGCTGGACGTGCGCACCGCGGCGGCGCGCCCGCGGCCCTCCTGCGCCGCCTCGCGCACGCAGCAGCAGCGCGCCAGGATGTGGTACTCGCACAGGCGCTCGGCCGAGCCGGCGTCCGGGTCGGCGTCCGGCCGGCCGCACAGGAAGGGCGAGCCGTCCGGCGCGTCGTCCTCGTCTAGGCTGCGCAGCGAACCGGCTGTGGCCGGCGGCACCTCCTCGTCGGGCGCGCGCGGGCGCGGCGTGCGCGCGTCCAGCGCGCGGTCGTACTGCACGAGGCAGTCGCTGCACAGCCGCGCGCGCGCCTCGCCGGCCGGCGGCGCCTGCGCCTCGCGCCCGGCCGCGTCGCCCGCGCCCGGCCCCTCCCCGCCCGCGTCGCCGTCGCTCGCGTCGCGGCGCCACCACCAGCAGCGGTGGCAGCCCACCAGCGAGCACGGGCACACGGCGGCGCGCGGGCGGCCCGCGGCGCCGCGCTGCGGACACAGCTCCTCGTTGGCGACGGAGAAGATGCCCGACTCGCACGAGCCGCGGCGCCGCAGCTCCGTGCGGCCGGCGCGCGCGTCCAGCGAGCCGCGCCGCGACAGCGCGGGCGACGAGGGCAGCGAGGCCGCGCGCGCGTCGTCCGACAGGTCCAGCGCGCGGGACTGCGCGCGCGGCGGCGAGTGCTCGGCGCACGAGGCGGAGCCGGGGTGCGGCTCCAGGATCTTCTTGACGCCGCGGAAGGTGTCGAGCGGGCGGCGCGCGGGCGCGGCGTGGCTGTCGCGCAGCAGCATGATGTGCGCGAGGCGCTGCAGGCGCTGCAGGCGCGCGGGCGCGGGCGGGGGCGCGGGCAGGGCCCAGGCGGGGGGGGGCGCGCCCAGCGCCCAGGCCGAGCGGTGCGCCGCGCGCGCCGCGCCCGCCCAGCCCGCCGCGCCCCACTCCAGCTCCGACAGCGAGCGCCTGTGCTGGGCTGCACGAAAAAAATAATTAAAAAAAAAAAGTAGTAACTGGGACTCGCACAGAAATAACACAATCTAAATACATAGAATGACCCATCACATGGAAAAATATTACATTTGAATTTGGAATCTGTCATTTTTATACAATTGTTCATTGAGTTTTCTAATTTTGGCGCCAATACATTGCACAATATTTTGCGATATTAAAATGGAGTGGGGTGATTAAAAGAACCGAATCGCTGTGATTGCATTACACAAAATTGGTATGGAACCAAATGCAATTTTTAAAACTCTTCATACACTTAGTAAGTCAAATGTTTGTGTACCGGGCTATTAATAGGTACAATGAGACCTCCTCAGTTTGTGACAGAAAAAGATCTGGCCGTCCACGTAGTGTTCATACGAAAAAGGTGGTCAAAGCAGTAAGGGAAAGAATTCGAAGAAATCCTGTCCGAAAGCAAAAGATTTTATCTCGGGAGATGAAGATAGCACCCAGAACCATGTCGCGTATTTTAAAAGATGACTTAGGACTTGCAGCCTATAAGAGACGCACTGGTCATTTTTTAACTGATAAATTAAAAAAGAATAGGGTGGTACGCAAAGGGAGGTCACAGAAAAATTTTGTTTACGGATGAGAAAATCTTTACAATTAAGCAACATTTTAATTTAACAAACAAAATGACCGTATTTATGCTCAAATCTCTAAGGAAGCTTCCCAATTAGTGGACAGAGTGCAACGTGGGCATTATCCGACTTCCGTGATGGTTTGGTGGGGTGTTAGCTATGAAGGAGTGGAGCCATATTTTTGTGAAAAGGTATCAAAACATTGGCACAAGTGTATCAAGATACCATTCTTGAGAAGGTAGTTAAGCCCCTTAACAACACCATGTTCAATAACCAAGTATGGTCCTTCCAACAAGACTCGGCGCCGGGTCATAAAGCTCGGTCCACGCAGTCTTGGTTGTAAGTGAACATTTCGGAGTTCATCAGAGCTGAAGACTGGCCGTCGTCTAGTCCCGATCTTAATCCGCTGGATTATGATTTATGGTCAGTTTTAGAGAGTACGGCTTGCTCTAAACGCCATGATAATTTGGAGTCCCTAAAACAATCCATACGATTGGCAGTGAAGAATTTTCCCATGGAAAGAGTGCGTGCTTCTATTGATAACTGGCCTCAACGTTTAAAGGACTGTATTGCAGCCAATGGAGACCACTTCGAATAAACTTTTTATATTTTAAATTGTTTTATATTTATGTATTAAACTAACACACTGTAAAAGTAATAAATAATACAATTTGCAATAAAAAAAATTTTTTTTTCTTCGTGACAACATTTATGGCAAGACTAGGTATATAAAAAACAGAAAATACTGTACGAGGCCAAAAGGCTCTTATCTCAGCATGATACTGCGGAATTAAAAAATAAATTTCGCAGCGTATCACACCCTAAACGATTATAACCTCTTAAAACAAGAGCAGGACATCAGTGATCAGCGGTGCTATTCTGTAAATATCACACCGTGAAAACTTAGGTGAAGTGAGCGTGGAGTGAGGTCAATAGTGTCAATTCCTAGAAAAAACAAACTCACTTCACCTAAGTTTTCACGGTGAGATTTTTACAGAATCGACCGGCAGTAACCACAAATAACAAGTAGCAGAAGACGTAGGTACCCACCCAGGTCGAGGTCGTGCCGCGGCGAGCCCTCGGAGCGGAAGCGCTGCGGCCGGCGCCAGGCGGACAGCCCCGGGCACGAGCGCGGGCCCGACGTGTCCGCGTCCTCGCTGCGGGCACACGGGACACTGTCACTACTATGTACACTTCACGAACAAAAAGATACAATACTTTTAAGAAATTATAATTTTTATTTTAAATGTAAACATTTAAATTAATGAGGGTTTTCTGAAATTACGTTCGCTAGGTGGCAGCACTGACACGTCAGGTCCAGGCATCTGTCAAACACCCTTGTTTTCATTAGTCATCATGACTGAATGATGAACGAATGAATGAATCGAATGATGAACGGCATCATATATTTTATATTCATTGTCGAAATGGAAGACCTCTTGTCAAAGTGGTGCCAACTGGTGTCGTAAGTTTTCACGAAAACCCCCATTATAGAATAATAGTACAATTAAAAATTCACCTAAATATGCTTCACGGTTTGATTCCGCGGCACATTATCCAACAGAAACATGCGCGCAACAGACAACTCAACTTTGGAGCCAAAATGTCACGAATTGCATGTTAACAGTGTTCCTCCACTCCTTCAATCTTGATTCGAATCCATTCGATTGAGTTAACGGTGAAGACTGACAGAGAAGTCACATCTGCTCTCTTTTTAACACTCTGCAGTCACATAGCGTTATCCCACTCTGTCATACATACCTCTCATAATTATTGGAATTTAGCGAACCCCAGGCTGCGTCGTCGAGGCTTTCCTTCACTTCGGCCAGCTTGTTCACTATTTCTGGGAATAGCGGACGCGCTTTTGGCTCATACTGTAACGAAAAAGATTGCAATTTAAAATAACTGCCCCTCATACAAAAACGTAAATAAATAAAGTCCTTCAGACCGTGTTTCGGCCACGGCGACCAATCTCAACGGAGACTAGCCTTCGGCGCGGGAGATATTATAGTGCACAAGGGTGCGCGCAGACGCAGATGCACTATCTCTTCCCTCACTCTTGTAGTCCGATGGGACAGCAATCCGACACGACCGGAGAGAGATCAGGCGCCGGACCAACGGCTTAACGTGCTTTCCGAGGCACGGGGGTGTCACACCGCCAACTTCCAAACTCCGGACTGTTACTAAGAAATTCCCAATAGAAAAACCCAGTAACACTGCTCGAACCGGGAATCAAACCCAGGACCACACGCTCACTCACTCACGTTCACTTTGCCACTTTCTGGACACCAATATTTAATTTAATACATCTTTTAAAAATAATCGGAGATTAATTTAAGTAATGTTCCAATTTGGAAAATCGCACTGAATTTCATGCGTTCAGGCATTGTTTTAGGATTCAATTTTGCTTGTATAAGTCTAAACACAAAACCTTACAGCAAAATTAGAAGACTTTTAGATCAATCCCTCAAAAAAGATGATTGTGGGTTATAGGCGTGTGATGCGTAGAAATGAGGAAAGTTTTAAGTACGAATTTGAATGGCTACAAGAGTACAAACGATGGATCGATTGTATGAATGATAGGGGAAAAGAAAAAGAAAAATAAAGAAAAAGAAAAAAAAGAAAAAGAAAAAAGAAAAGGGGCTAGAAAAGGGGTGACTACCGCGATGACGACTAATGGAAAAGTATGAAACAAAAAGCATATTATTGTTTATTTATTGTTAATTAAAACGGTAACACCAATTACATTAATGAACATAGAGATTTGAACAGGTATGGTATACAAAAATATTTCAAATACTAACATTTAATAGAGGACACACTAGCATAATTCTTTTCACAAAACATCAGACATACACGCACAATTCTACTCCATTCATCGGCAAACAGGGTGCTTACTTTTTAATTTACTTCCGATAGATCGACATTGGAATTGTGACGTTTCGTACTCTTGAGTTCGATGCTAGCGCCAAATGATTTTTAGATTGGGTGTCCATTTTGGAGAACTAAGTGGAATTGGGTTCGGGCTTGGCGTGGGGTAATTGTTGACAATATTGTTTTCAAGAGTACCGAATCACGTGACTGTAAAATTAACATTGGAATCATATTGGCATCTCATTGGAATAAAAATTAGTTTGGAGAGTAAGCCCCCAGATCACATTCAGGATTGGTGATCAGGAGGGCGTTACGCATCCATAAAGTACGACACGCTGGGGACTCGGCTCTGGCGACAGTTTTACACATGTTGCGCCGACCTCAAATAAATTGGGTAAGATAATGATGATGGGACAGTTGCACCTGAATGGTACATGTTCGAGAGTGTAGGGATTAGCAGACACAAAAATCAGCCTATGGGTAACAGTGGGTAAGGTCGGGTTACAAACGATAATGATGAAATAACTCACGATGCAACAGTTGAAGGTAAGTCTTAGGAAGTCAGGCACGGTGTCCTCGTCGCAGAGCTCCACAAACGCCATGTAGTTGAGGCCGAAGTTGTCCGTGCGAGGCAGCACGTCCGGGTCGGCGTCCACCTGGAAACGAATAGAATTTTATAGGAACCCTAGCGACCCACCCATGCTTCGCACGAGTGCAATGGCGACATATCAAAACATCTGAGATTGCGAGGGCGCCGACCAAACGCCGACCGCGCAGTGGCGCCCTCATCGTTTGTTTGGTTATTTCTTTTATTTTAGAATGAAAAAGCAGAAAATAAGTACGTTAAGTTGTGCTCCACAAGATTATACGTTAACATTATTATAAACGGTATTTCTACATTGTTTAGTTTTATTATAATCACTAAAACGGATAAAAGTGGCCACTATTTTCCGTTTTAGTGATTATAATAAAAATAAACAACATAAAACTACCGTTTACAATAATATTAACGTATAATCTTGTGGAGCACAACTTAACGTGCTTATTTTCTGCATTTTCATTCTAAAATAAAAGAAATAACCAAACAAACGATGAGGGCGCCACTAGGCGGTCGGCACAGCCTTAATGTATTGTACACATAAACCTTCCGGAATAAATACTCTAAGTGATGATGAAAACCACATTAGAAGATCTAAGTGGTCACACAGATAAGGAAAGCGATTTTGTTTTAAACTTCTTCTATATGAAGAAGTACATTTGACATGGAAGAAGTAGAAAAAAGACGCTGCAAAAGTTTGTGATCGACCAGGTTTCACCTTTCAGGTAGCTGACGAAAAGCCAGTTACACAACTACCCGAATCCCTTTGTCAAGAGCTGGTCACTTTAACGTAACTGTCCTATGAGCCAGTCGGCGTGTAATAGACCAGGTACCGGTGCGAATAAGCTGGCTCCTCATCAAAGGCGCAATTCCCATATATTTAAGGGCGTTTGGCGTGAACGCCCTTAAATATACGGGAATTGCGCCTTTGATGAAAAACAAGGGCTTGAAAGTTTTTATGAAATGCCGTACGGCGTGTACGATTTTGAACGTGTTTGTTTAATGACGGGAATTGTCCTTCTGATCTATTTCAATCTGCTGCTGAACTCACCCTGGCGATAAGTTGGCACAGTATGATCCCGTAAGAGAATATGTCGGAGCGATGGTCGTACCATCGCCCGCGCAGGCACTCGGGGGACATCCACCAAGGGGAGCCCACGCTCGGCAGCCTGTAGCCGTTCCTGGAAAATAATAGACAAGACTTACATTATGACCTCTATGACTTAGGATTAACTTTGTTCTCCCACAAGGTGGACCGACGACCTTGTGAAGGCCGCAGGAACCCGCTGGATGCGGAAAGCACAGAACCAGTTGAAGTAGAGGTGCTTGGGGGAGACCTATGTCCAGCAGTGGACGTCTTTCGGATAAAATGATGATGATGATTGTAACTTAGGGCGAATTTCACCAATGAAGAATTCAAGAGCTATCAGTGTCAATATTCCGTAACAATGATGACATTGACAGCTCTTGAATGCGGTTTAGCTATGCTGATCGTGTTCAGTGTCATTGGTGAAATTCGCCCTCAGTATTAGGGGCTAGGACTGTAGGGTAAAAGGGGATGTTAAACGAAGGGCTTACGAATCTTCACGAGTCTTTTCAAATGGGAATATGTCGATGTAAAAGTAAAACTTTACTAAGGTAGTAAGCTGATCCGTCAAAACAAGTGGCAAGTTTAATTTTTCGAACGGGCTAAAACACATTGTAGTAGCGACAACTGTTAAATCATGTTGTTTTTCAATCTTAGTTCGGGCTCCAAACTAATCTTATGCTCGTAGGAGATACGGAGTAGGAAATGCCTGTAACTACGGCGGAACTACGGATTTCATGTTTAGGGAGTAGAACCCCTGCAGTCTTTCGACTGAAATGATGATGATAAATACTTTTAACACACTTAGCGCCGTTGTATACTAACTATACACCGAAGTACCTCTTTTCCCATGCCGGGGTATCTTTAATGATACACTCAGGTACCTTATTTTCACGGGCCGGTGTATAGTTGACTATACACAGTTTCATACATTTTATAAGGCGATTCGATGGGCTGGCCCTGGAGAATACGCCAATATTTCTGGTTTGGACTTTTAGCCCATATGACTGTTGGCGTTGAGTGTGTAGAAAGCTTTAGGAAACGAAACACTGCAAGCTTTTTGATAATTTTACGAGATACGCCTAACTAGTGTGTAAAAAGGTGAAACATCAGCAGAACACGTAACTAACTATGATCAAGTTTAAATCAACAAAAAAAAAATACATGACGATTAATTTAATAGATTTCAAACGAGTCAAGGGGACCATTATGTAATTTAGGACATAGCTCACTTCGCAATTTCCATGGGTAAAATATTATAGTGAGTGAGTAATTAATGTACGCTGTGTGTCTTTGCACGCAAAGTAGCGTGTGCAATATCGAAGCGTGAGCAAGACAGCACGTGACAGCTTAATTGTAAAATATATTGTATTTTTTTCCACTTACTTCGTCTATAAGATGTGGTAATTGGTATTATTTACGTAATATTTAGTCGTATATCAATGTCGTTTCGTTTTAGGTATTCTAATTTAGTTGCGTGAGTCGCACCTATGAATGTAAGGCTCGGATCATACAAGAATCAATTTAGTTTAGATACTAGAATGGGCTTATCGATTTAATTAAATATTCTTAATAGAGCTTTCAATAAAATTACATAATATTTTCCGGATCTGAAGTGTATTAGTACAAGCACTTGATACAAACAGAACGGATTCTTGTATTACTTCTTTTATCAGAACGGGAAAGTTACGAAAAAGTTATAATATGAATATTGTTAAGTTGGCTTTTTGATGAAATAAAGAATTTGAATTTGATTAAAAAAAAAAAAAACTACCTTGGTCGCATAACATCCTACAAAAATATATGCACATAACTCCTAAGAAAATGAACAGCGTATATATTCGTAAACGTGCGTGTCCGCACACATTAGGACGACTGCGTGTACGCAATCACTCGCACACAAGCGGAACGTCGCTTGCAAGGCACAATTATACACGAATCTATCGTCTTCCTCAAATGGCAGAAATATAGCTTTATCTGAGAAAAAAAAAACTGGCACTCCGGTAGTGCCGACAGAAGTGAAAACTTGAACAATTACGAGTGTATTTTGTGAATCGTCTTATAAACAAAACACGCGTGTTAAGGTGTGTTCCTTATTTTATAGGGTTTTTTGCAAATCAGGTATGATGACCAAAGTGACTGGTTTATTCTTCTCGTGAAAGGAATTTATTCAGATTTACAAATAAGCACACAGTTATATATCCGTGGTTCAGCGCCATCTCGTCGTTGTTGGATGAACTACGTAGTTAGTACGCGAGGCCCTCGTAGTTCTTCCCGATGTGCATAGATGGCGCTGTCCTCAACAACGCGCGTCTTAAGTTTTACGTCTGACGTTAGTACGCGAGGCCCTCGTAGTTCTTCCCGATGTGCATAGATGGCGCTGTCCTCAACAACGCGCGTCTTACGTTTTACGTTTTACGTCTTACGAATTTTCGATCAGGGTCACGTGACCTGACGCGAATTTAGAAGTTTTTACCCATTCCAAAAAAAGTACACAGCGCCGCTAAAGAAGTTTTCACTTCAAAAATCGCGTGTATACAGTCTTCACTACGATGTTTAACGGAGATAGTTCCAAAGCATTTTATAACAAACCATGGCGTTTGTATTTCTCGGAAAGGTAATTCAGAGATGAAAGTACCAATAGTATTCTCACCATTCATCAGTTATTTTTTAAGTCTTATCCTATGTCAATTCACCACCAACCCTTTGACTGCATTTGTTGTTACTTTTTTTATTCATTTATTATATTTTTGTTTTAATTGTTTAGTATATATGCCACTCTGTTAATTAGTACGAGGTCACTAAGTGCGGCCAGGTGACCCGTAACACAGGGTTTTCCTAAACCTACATCAGGCACCAGCTCTCACAATGTGAATTTATATAGTTCAAAACTGTTAAGAGGAATTGCGGTCGGAGAGACTTTTGAAAAAGTTTTGGCTTCGATTCAAGGTTTGGCTCTCGCCTATTGCCTCCTCCAATATTGGACCAATTTAAAAAATATTTCATAAACTGAATAAGAAGGATATTACAATATCCTTCTTATTATTCTTATAAACTGAATAAGAAGGATATTACAATATCCTTCTTATTCAGTTTTTTTACTGTCTCCCTATGTTTTTCTTGTTTCATTAAAAGTTGTCAAATTTGTACCAGAGAGAAAACAGACGAGAGCGTTTCTATGGAGAATAGACCACCCGCATTTCTTCTTAAGTGCTGCAAAATCCTTGTGAGAGAAAATGAATACACTTATATTATACATATTATAGGGGGCGAACCTTGCCATTAACGGGACCTAAACTCTTAACTCTGGGCTGCTACTGAGAAACTCCACAAGGGAAAACACAAATTTTGCCCGACCTTGAAATCTATCCCAGGAGTACATTCTCAGCGTTAATAGTGTAGACCAGGGGTGGCCAACCGGTCGATCGCGATCGACTGGTCGATCGCGACTATTAGTTCAGTCGATCGTGGCAAGGAATAGTAGATTATTAAACAAGGGCTGTATGACATCAATTGCATACGAGGTTTTTGGCGCCTGAGCGAAGCGAAGGCGCTAATTAACCCGAGTATGCAATTGATGCTTACGCCCGAGATAAATACTCTGCTTTACATATCGATTGTGAGGTAAGTAAACAACAAGACAGCAGGTTTCAATGAACATTTATTAAGAAGAAAAAAATGTGTATTTAATTAAAATTTTAAAAATATTCTTCGTGCAGTATGAGTATGACAGTTCTTTTTTCAAATTCCAAAACCTATGCTGTAATGATAGTCATACACCCCGGCATTCAGGGGTGTAAGGGTGTACTTACAGAGCAAGAGATATGTAAAATATATAAATACGTAGAACAGACTGCGCAACGTACCTAATCACTAACTGCTGCACACATCATCTTGTATAATTTTTCAATCGTTCCGTCACGTTATTTATCCTCTCTTCTATGCATTTTAGCTCTCTTTTGTTTTCGGTGCGCGATAACAATAAGCGGGAAGCGTATGGGACGCTGGAGTGGGGCGCGGGCGGTTGTCAATCCGTCAGTCAGTTGACGTTGACGACAGACTAGCGTAGTTACGAGTGGTTACGAGTTATATTAACCCTCTTAATAAAATAAAAAATACTACATAATTGTGTACTGAAGATTTCAAGAAGTAAGTATGTAAATTGGTAGATCGCCCAGGGTATCGTCAGTGAACAATAGATCTTGGGTCTAACCAAGTTGGCCACCCCTGGTGTAGACAATACGGACAGTAGTTTCGGTGGATCTTGGGATCAGTCAATCAAAATAGCTTATCGAGTCTAAACCTCTCCGAAAGGGAAGGATTACACCAATTACGAGTAATAAACCGTAATTGGCCATTATCTTGGGCCAGAATCAGTCGAATCCCCTCTAATTGGTTTGGGTTACGGGGCTCAGACGGTATTTGGCCTGTGCGAAATTATACTGATTTTCAGCCTGGTTGGACCAATAAAAGAAACAGAATAGTTAGGTATGATTCCGATCTCGGCAGCACGCAGCAATGCTGCCGCAGCACTATAACTGGTCCCCATATATTCTCTATAGGTTTATATGAGATTACATTCCGAGAACAGCAGTGACGGCAGTAATGCTGCGCGACATTACTGCGTCACATTGCTACTGTGTACTCCGAATGTAATCTCATATAAACCTATATAAAATGTATGGCGTCCAGTAGTGATGCGGCAGCACTGCCGCGTGCAGCGTTGTACGGAATCATACCTTCAGTCGACCCACTGGACCCAAACAGTATTGGTAACTTAGATGTACCGTCGAAACGACAAGAAGAAGAAAAAGTAGCACTCCAGGAGTGCCGACAGAAGTGAAAACAAAACAAACATAATACACTGCCATAACTCACTGATATATCGGATAAACATTAAAACCGAGTAAATCCCGAGGACAGCCGAACACATCCGAAGCGGTGTCGGTTATGGTAAACAGTGGCGCGAGTTCAATAAGTTTATTCCCATCTGAAAAATGCCCAACGCGCCTAAATAATTTTTCTTCTTGTCTTTTGCGAGTGCCGGGCCAGTCCTCACGGTAGGAGCCAAGCTCGTCCCGCCATCTACGTCTCGGCCTGCCGCGATGACGTCGTGCGTTTACGTTATTGGTAGAACTTGGCGGCAGAAAGTGGTTTGGTGGTAGGACTTCTCCGGATGATCTCTACAGAGATCTGTACTACAACTCTGTGCTTCATAATCAGTCTATAATGATCCCACTGCTGGGACACAGGTCGTGGTCTTCTCTGTTCGAGAGGCATTGGCCAGTAATCTACCACGCGGGCCCAGTACGGGCTGGTAGATGTCCCAAGTCTTCGAATTTTTATTACTACGATGTTTTACTTCACCGTTTTGAAAGTGGTAGTAATGAAATAATTTAGGTACACAAACTAAAGCGCTTGCCTGGGTTCGAACTTACGACCTACAAATCGTAAGTCGGGGCCGTTACCACTGCGCCACCAGTGCTCTCTCTGTGCTTACTATTTCGTAATCAACATTACAATTACATCCAATGACCGCTTTTACATAAGTTTAGAAAGAACATAAGCATCTGTCCCTCGTACGTTTCCATTGATATTGTAATGACTTCATTCAGAGATCTCGTAAGGCAGTACCCTCCGAGATGTAATCGATTCTTTACGGGCTATCTCCGCTGTACCGCTAGTCGGTAATGGAGTATATTCCGTGACTGCGAATTGAAGTACTGTGACAAATTAAAGACGCCATGATTTTTCTTAATGACTTCATTCTCAAGTTGAAACCGGTTTATGATCTGTGAGCACGAAATGCTACAGATTCGTCCACAAAATATTAAAATTGGTCAACCCCTTGAGAGTTCCAAGGGTTATTTATTGCCTTATACCCCCTTGGGTGACGTAAAACATGATTGGTATTGTGCTAAGAGATTGTTGTGGTATGAAAAGTAAGCTACTTACACAGGATGAGGTATTCTGGCCGCGAGACCGAAGTCGGCAACAACGGCCATATAGTCGCCTTCTCCATATTTTCTTAATAATACATTCTGGAAATAGAAAACAATTTGTGGTAAGTTTAAAACTGTCCATATACACACACACATACATACTTACACATCACACACGTCATCGTTCGTTCTGTACATATTCTTAGGACTCGAGTGTTTTTTTTTTGAGTTTTCCATAATTTTCTCGTCTGACATGATCGCCATATTGATCATAACTATCTAAAGGTTTACTCACAACAACACAAAAAAGAATATCGTCAACGATCGCAAATTAAAAAAAGAAACAATTACAAGAGTCTTCACAATTTCTCTACTATAATGCACAGTCAGGAAAAAGCTGTTTCGCTTAGCAGTTTGACAAACTACGTTAATTTTTCGTGTTGTAGTTGTCATATTTTGACAAATATACAAGCATGCAAAATACTTAAATTTAAATTTCGCGGGCTATCTTGGCGCTTTCGCCTTAAGGCCTTTGTATAAACATACATTGGCACCAAGTCAATAACTTCCTTCTCACCTTAGTAGTAAGATCCCTATGGAAGACACCGAGGGAGTGTAGGTACATCATGCCTTCTGCGACGTCAGCTGCGAGGGAAACCCGGAGGGGCTGCGGCAGAGGCTCCGGCGGTACGCTGAGGATCAGCTGTTCGAGAGAACCACCCTCCATGTACTCTGTGAGCGCGTGCAACTGACCTTCGTGCACGCAGACGCCCATGAAACTGAAAAAAAAAGAGATGAGGAGTTAGAAGAATTAAATATTGCTATCAACCAGGCTTGTACTCAGAGTCCGGGCCAAATCAGTTTACCCAGCCTGGGGATCGCATCCAGGCGAATAACGACTGCTGAGCATATGTATGAGGTATGCACGCTCATCAGCCGCGATTTAGTAAAGAAATACATTTTAAATGACTGTACAACTGCTCTTGTTGTAGGAGAAAATGTATGGTAGTCAGCGTTGTGGCCTAGTCTAACATAATTTCTTAAGCAATAAATCAGCAATTAGAGAGGAAAGATAATATATCTGTAAGTGAGAACACGTAATCTAATCCCATTAATTTCAGTATCTACCCGCTTAAGTTTCACCGCGTTGCTATAGAAAATGAATGTTATTAATTGTATTGATTTAAATCACTCGATAGACAGAAATTATTATTGCCGACGTATGTGAAAACCACATTCAATGAGGGAAAGTGAACCTATTCATACAAATACAAAAAGAGACGTGTATGTGACACGAAAAACTGTGGAAAGCGTAGAGAATGTACTACATAGCCCCAGAGAAGCACCCATTGAAGTGCATCCGTAATCAACTGACGATTGATTGCACCATTGTTATGATTACAAATGAGGGCATTACAAAAAATGATCTTGCATTAATTATACACTTCATTCAAGGCCTCTCGGATAATGCATGACTTGCCTTTTAACCCGATGTGTAATCTAGTTTTAATTTTGTAATCAAAATACGAGATGCATTCCGTTAATGCTCTCCCACGCGAAATATCAAGGTCGATGCACACTGGTGATTAGAAATCCGATTATCATAATAAAGTGTGTACACAATGAGCGTCGCGCGAGCATGGTCTCGAAAGTAATTGGGAAAAGATTGGAGATGCCACAATAATGATTCCCAGTGATGAGGCCACAATAGATGGCCTCATTGACGCGACCATCAACCTGCCGTACATTCAACTGAACAAATAGATGTGATCTCATTTTGAACTGTCCGCACAAATATGGTAGATCAGATAGACAAGATACTTGAACTTGAAACATTGTTCAAATATATTCATGAGCACGACAGGCACGACAAATTTTTCCGAGCTCACATGCACACATCATTATTATGCTGATTGTGTTTTACATTAACAGAGTGACGTGACCGGCGATGATATGTAACCAGACAAAAATACTAATCAAAATGCAGAGCCATGCTCCTCATATGTTGATCTATTCTCTGTACAATTTTCCTCGGACTGTGACGTAAATTTCGAAACACGAAAGCAGCAGCGCTAAGAAATATAAAAGGCAGTTGCTTAACAAAAACACAAAATCACACTGTTACGAGGTGATTAGATATCGTATTGATCACGCAATGATACAGATGTCAAGGCTTCCCCGAGTAATCATCTTTTAATCAATGCAAATTGCCAATTAAAAACCTGGCGTGCAGAGATATCAAAGAGGGCTTAATTATAATGAAACTCCCATTGATAATAAGATAAGGCCAAAAAACAGCAACAATCGGGGAGAAAGCTAGTCTAATATTCCTAGGAAGCGGTGTTTACACGCACGCAATAAGAATACAAGAGTTAAGGTTAATTGACACTTTTAGTTTGTTTAATGTCGGTTATCGCCTTAAATTATAGATGATCATCGCCGGCGCGGTCGCGGGCACGTTGCTCAACCGTTAATCATGTGGCTTTTAATGCTTTTGTATAATTCGACGTGTGGCTCTTCTTTAGAGATTTCTTCATGCAGTTTTGTAAAGTATGTTTTATTATTTACTTAAATGCGTTGGCTTCTGAATGTGTGCTACATTAGCTGATGCGAAACTAAAAAGAGTAACTAAAAACAGAGCAGCTGCGC
The DNA here is from genome assembly GCA_927399505.1 of Luperina testacea. Classification (NCBI taxonomy): domain Eukaryota; kingdom Metazoa; phylum Arthropoda; class Insecta; order Lepidoptera; family Noctuidae; genus Luperina; species Luperina testacea. The sequence goes on along the minus strand of OV656759.1, from coordinate 3,570,374 downwards.
TAGATGGATGAGAAAAAATGCAAGACAAACAATCGGCACAGTGCAAGCATTGTTTTTATTTCCGAAGATAAGCGAGCAGGAAATGGACGAAATGGGGGACAGTGGGTGCCATTGTTCGGCTCATCGTTTCCATTTCGTAACATATTATGCAAGCCAAATTCAGGGTAAGAAAGAATAAGAAATGTCGTTCGCGAACTGTGATACAAAAAGAAACAATGAGAACCAAAAAAATTACCGGAGTTGGTATGTCCAAGATCAGCAAGTGACAATGTACGTGTGAAATAAATGTATTGTGTGAATTCAGAAAATAAAACGTGTTTCACTTACTAATAGTTGAATCAAGCCATATTATCATATTTATTATCCGAACTTATGAGCACTTACAAAGTGACAATGTTACTGATGAAGGTGAGTTTTTTTGGCAGTAGATGTGTAATAATTTGAATGAATATGTCCTATCTATACTACTAATCTTTGCTAACAATAATGCTGAAGAATTTGTTTCAACGCGCTAATCTCTGGAACTACCAGTCGGATTTAATTTTTTTTTTTTGTGTTTGATAGTCAATTCTTGAGAAAGGCTGAAAGGTTGTTTAACATCACATTACGATCATTAGGAGCCGTAAAGAAAAAAAAGCCAGAAAGAACACTTAAGTGAAAACGAAGTAATAGCGCGGGTAGGCGATGCGATGCGACGCTGTGGGTCGGGGGAACAAGATTTTTCTCGCGGTCGAAGTTGTGGACAGAAGCTAGTCAAGAATATATCAGCACCATCCCTTACCTTAAGGTGTATAAAATTAAACCAATAACAACAACTAAATTCTGCATTTTACTCTTTGGAAGACTATATATATTTTCAGCTTGTTAATTGGATATTAATTTAAGTATCTAAATTTATTTCAGCCATAAATATATACTCCGGTAGTGATAAAACACTAATTAGAAACGACATTTGCAAGAGCTGAAACATCTCGTCTCTATTTAACGATCTGCAGGCCATTTAATAACCATTTTCTAGTACCTCTATAGACTGTCTCACGGTGACGCCAAAAGAAAACAACGAAAAAAAATGTTTTTAAATTTTACTTATACTAATAAAAAAGCATCGGTAAACACAATAAAACTTAGCGTAGCTCCGTGTGGTTGACGTAACGTCAACCAGCCCCAGTTGTTTGGTCAACAAACATTGGAACAAAGGGTGGACCAACGAATTTATGTGCCACCGGCGGCGACCCGCCGCAGAGTTTTCGCACCATTCACAAACAATTTGTTAATGTGCTTATTTGGGTATTCATGAAAAATATCGCGTCTTTTTCCTATCTAGACTATAAGACTGTTTCATAAAGCAGGAGAACCAATTTTCCCCATGGCATTATAGATAGATTTTATTATGTACACCATACAAATTACAGATATAAATGTAGAAATTTTATAAGGGGTGACACAATGGACGGTCTCGCCACTAGAAGCAAAGTCAAACTCAAACTCAAAGCATTTATTTCAATTTAACCTTGTACAGGCACTTTTGAATTGTCAAAATTAAATAGTCTGTCAGTTAGTCAGAAAGTTGAAGCTAGTTGCCCATTCCAAAACGAAGATCTCTATGGAGAAGAACGGCGATTTAAAAGAAAACCTTTAGAAGAAGATATTTAAGGGAGGAGAGACATAGAAGGAGAGGCATTATGTAGTTGGGTGACATTCTTTGCCGATATCCTAGCTTCTTGGTCTGATCGATGTTAACCACGCGAATTTGCGTACCACTATCACCATCCTTTTAACATTCCTCTTAATACTTGACAGTGTAGTGCAAACACTGTAAGCACATACATTACACGAATATATTAAGGATACGACCCCAAAGACATATAACACTCTGTTGACCTCTCCGTTAATATTTTCGCCATGATTCATGGTTGACACTTAGAGGAGAAATTTTTAAATGTGATAATTCTCTCAATAGGCTCTTTAATGCAATTCACACTTGTCTTGTAAGGCTTGAAGACATCTCTATAGTGTGCCAACCGCAATACGGTATCTGGCGTTAATACCTTTTATGTAGGTAAACTGTATATTGGCATTTTTATTTTGAATAAGAACCATAATTTTTATATTGTTGATTATTAAAGAATTGGTGAAGAGTAAAAATTACTCAAAACGGTTTGCCATAAGCAAGCAATGAAAGCAAGCTAAACTGCTGAATATGTGGCCGTACAAGTTAATACTGAATTTGGTTAAGAGAAAAACAAAACAGTTAGGAAAGTCGAGGAAACAGTAGCGAATGCTTTTTCTGTTTGAATTTACGGAGAATACAAAGGGGGGATAAATTTTTGTAATCTCGCCTGAAGGTCGCACAGGATGGAAAGAATAGAGCTACGTAAAATATTGTGGTAAGCTGCAACAACACATTAAATTAACGTTCATCATAAAACTAATGAAACAACATTAAACACACTCAAAAAACTAGTGTCCGACCGAAACAGGTTTTTCAGCCGAAACCGAAACCGAAACCGAACTTTCGGCCTTGCTCTTAGTTTCGGCCGAAACCGAAACCGAAACCGAAACTTACTTAAACATATTTAAAATTTCTATCGTATACAGAAATCTGGTGTGTTTTTTACACATTTGAATATACAATGTATATTAGACATACAGACAGTTGAATACTTACCTAATCATTTACGAGGTCGGTCCCATAATGAACTGGCCTGATATAGTTCTACGCGACATGTCGCTACATGTTGTGTTGCATTAAATATGTAGTACGTTTATCGTGCACTTAATATAAGAAACACGCATCGACATGAAATGCTTAGTCTTAGTTTAGCAGGCATTAGCATAACGAGAGTAGCGTATTTTTTCAAAATGTCGAAAACTGAGTATCGAAGTGTCATAAAGTTTTTGTTTAAAGAAGGTTTACACCCTGCCCAAATAAAAGAACGATTGGATGACGTGTATAAGGAGTCTGCCCCCTCCTATAGCACAGTGAAAAATTGGATGTAAGAGTTTTGCCTCGGGAGAGAAACCGTCGAAGACATTTGCCACGACGGTCGACCTGTGGAAGTGCTCACTCCCGAAACGATTGCTCTTATTGAAGAGGAGGTTCTGAGTGACCGCCGTTTGAAGATTAGAGAAATTGCAGTTAGGCTTGGGGTCTCTAAAAGTACGTCATCGTGCGATCCATGAACATCTTCACATGAAAAAAGTGAGTGCAAGATGAGTACCGAAACTTCTTTCAGCGGTACATAGACAGGAAAGAGTGCGCTGCGCTTCGGAGTTTTTGGATCTTTGTGGCGAAAATTCAAAGACTGTGATCGAGCGGCTAGTGACTAGTGATGAAACTATGATCTTGTATTATGACCCACAAAGCAAGCGCGAATCAATAGGATGGCGTTATAAGGGTGAAAAGCCCCCTAGAAAGGCAAAGGTGCAACAATCGACTAAAAAACTGATGTGCACAATCTTTTGGGATTGTCAAGGAGTTTTGATGGTGGATTTTAAAGAACGTAATACAGTCGTGAACGGCTAATATTATGCTTCTTTAATATATAAATTACGAGACAAGATAAAGGAAAAACGAAGAGGCAAGCTGTCTAAAGGTGTCCTGTTGCTCCATGACAACGCCCCTGTTCATACCGCTGGTGTTTCGAAGGATGCAGTTCGTCAATGCGGGTTCACAGAAATTGAACATCCACCTCACAGTCCAGACATGGCCCCGTCCGACTATTATTTATTTCCAAGTTTAAAGCGAGACTTAAGAGGAAGAAAATTTTCAAGCGATGAAGAGTTGCAGGCGGCCGTTTTCGGTCATTTTGAGGCTAAAAATTGTGATTATTTTTATAAAGATTTAGAGATGTTGATTCACAGATGTCAGAAGTGTGTTAGTAGTATTCATAGTGATTATATTGAAAAATAAAATTGGTTTCGTTTCATTTCCTTCATTAGTTCATAGTTAGGCCAATTCATTATGGGACCGCCCTCGTATGTGCAAAACACAACCTCAACTCCATGCGATTAACGATGGACGGCGGCGAACTGGGCCGGCGGCGACGCGACGAGCGAGCACGACGAGCTAGCCGCGAAGTTCGCCGAACGATGGACGATAATTCATGAACACTCGAGTTTCGGCGCGGCCGAAAGTTTCGGCCATTTCCTGGCCGAAACCGAAACTAAGGCCGAAACTAGATTATTTGGCCGAAACTGGCCGAAACCGAAACCGAAACCGAACTTTCGGTCGGTCACTACAAAAAACACACAATGGTGTGTTTTTTGAGACAGCTAATCATGAGTGTGTTTAATGTTGTTTGGTTTTTTGGTTTCACACAAAGGTGTAAAACCAAGCAATTAAACTGTATATGAATATTTTGTTGTTGGTTGTTTTGGAATATTTTGTCTTAAGAAAATAATCGTAAACAGTCTTGATTGCTGTGGTAACAGAGTCGTGTATAACACAATGATGGGTTGGGTACAAAAGATTCAGACTTATTACGTTTTCATTTCCTTGCCAGAATGCTTAACATCAAGGTGATCTGGCTTTATAATAATAATAATAATAATAATAATAATTAATTTATTTCTGAGCATACGGTATAATATACAAGATCTTAATATTAAAATGTCTCACGTACACTACCATTGCCGGTGTAGAAATTTTAAAAATAATATTGAAGTTAGTTTTTATATAATGTCAAGATCAAGTCAAAATGATCACACAATTATTATCACTAATGTCAAGTACATAAAACAAACAAAAAAAAAATAATTAAGTTAGTAGCTAAAATATCATTAAAAAAAAATAATGTCAAAAAGAAATACAATGTCAAAAATTAATATGCAGAATGTCAAAATAATAATAATGCCAAAATACTAATAACACGGATTTTTTTTTAACTGTCTGAACGTGTGACTCCTTATGATATTTACGCCATTTTGTATTTATCTTATGTGTTTCGAGATTATCTTTCTTGGCAGGACAAAGTGTTCATATTAAATGAGAGTTGTGGGATGCCTTGGCACAATCAAAGGGCTAATCTTGGTGCACTCTGTAATGGGATTACGAGATGAATGGATTTTCCAGAATAAGTATGTCTGTATGATAGCTGCAGTACCCAACTTATGTAAACAAAATAACTTAAAATGAGTTCCACGAAACCATTTATAAAATAAAAGAATCTCATAATCTCATTTGAGAAGCAGAGAGAAAATAATTATTACGCTAGCAAGAAATAGTTTCATCGTATTGTGTACAAGCAATTTCCTTGTGTATTTCTCAGCTGAATGAACTTAGACATAACTTGCATGATATTATAAACATATGACGTTTTCCACGCATTCCCAGACGGCGAGACTTCTGGCACAATGTTTGAAGGCTCCTGCAAACAGGCGCGACGCGAATCGCGCGCGACACAAAAGCACCGCTCGTTGCGCGCGATTTTATCGCGTGTCGCGCCTGTTTGAAGGAGCCTTGAAACTAATAAGTTTACATGTGTGAAAAGATGCATAAAGGGGCTCGTGGCTAAATAATAACAGCTGCACAGGTCAATCGATCAGGTTAAGCTACGCGGTACTGCCGCGGTTGGTCTGTGGATGGGTGACCATCTATACATACCGAGACCCCTCCGTGCCTGGGAAAGCACGTTAAGCCGTTGGTCCCGGCTGTTATTCGTGGATCTTTGACAGTTTTTACGGGTAGTCAGAAGCCCGAAAGTCTGACAACCAGTCTTACCAAGTGGTATCGTATTAACCAGTAAATGTTGTGGAGGTCAGATAGGCAACCGCTCCATGTAAAATATTGGTATTCAGCTGCATCCCGTTAGACTGGAAGCCGACCCCAACATAGTTGGGAAAAGGCTAGGCAGATGATGATGTGTGATGAATAGAAAAGATGCATAGAGGGGCTCGTGGATAAATAATAACAGCCGCACGGGTCGATCGAAGGTTAAGTTGCGCTTGCCGCGGTAGTTTCGTGGATGGGTGACCATCCATTACATATCGAGACCCATTCGTGCTTCGGCTGCCATTGGTCCCGTCATAGATCTTTGACAGTCGTTACGGTCAGTCAGAAGCCAAAGTCTGAAAATCAGTCTTATCAAGGGATATCGTGTTACCCAGTAACTGGGTTGACGAAAATAGCTGGTATTCAGTTGCATCCGGATACACTGGAAGCCGGCCCGAACATGTTGGGAAAAGGCTAGGCAGATTTATTGTATGAAAATATGTATAAAATGTGGAAGTAGGAAGGAATACAAATGTGAATTGTAAACTGAAGGTCTGTTGTTAAGTGTGATACAGACAAAGACGATTCCATACAATAGTCCCCAGTGAAATCAGTTAAATATAGCAGCGTCTCAATAATCCTGCAGTCATACATGATCCACTGACGTCATAGGTATAATTAGTTACGATGTTCCTTGTTCGGCGCACACGTCACTCATGGCTTGAGGGTTCAACCTTGGACCAAGTTTGAATTTTGATATAAAACGTTATTGTTTTTGGAAATTAATGAACATTTGATTGGTAATTAAATCCTTAATTAGGAGTCTTTACAAACTTCTTCTGGCGATTTTCATGTTTTGGGAGTTAAACGTTAACATGGGATGCGAATGTCCTTAAAACAAATAAAATAGCAATTTTTGGACTAATCCTATTTCCGTCTTTATACAAAGAATCAGTTACTAAAGCTCTTCGCCAGTTTGTAAAAGCGAAGGTTCCTAATAGCGCCTTAGTAGACGCTAATGATGTATTTAATGATTACTGATCTTTACGACCTTGCTCCCTATCTGCTTTGTACTTGATGCTATTAACCTTTACAAATATATGGTAATGTTAGTAGGTATTAGTGTCTTGTATCACGTTTACATTGTTGGCTCATCTGATCTACGGAACAGAAAAAGAGCAAAGTATATCGAAATATCCAACAATGCTACAAAGGTATAGTTTCCATAGTTGTGAAAACTTTCAAATTTCAAAGAATCTTTGAAAACTTTACATAAAGCCCCAAAGGTGCCTTTGTTGATAAAATTAAAATTGGTGAATCTTGGGATACATTTTCCCAAATTTTGTAGTCTCACCATTTTTCAGATCGTTCAGAAACTGAAAGAAGGTATACACCGAGTTGTAGATGAAAAGAGATTGATTGTGCGCAGAAGTTCTTCAAATTAGACGAAGCCTCTACTTTACATAATAACCGGGTTGTCTTGATTTAAAAGACAAGCAAGCCAAAAGGATAAAAATCAGTTTGTTCTCTTTATCTCCAATCCTTGTCGCCATGTGTTACTATTGCGTAGTATTAAATAGGACATTAAAACAAAATAAATTAACGTATGCAAATATATTTTATCGTTATCATTTGCGCTCGATTTCGTTCAAACTTTAATGTAGCAAATATTATAAATCACTTAAACACTACACTAGTCTTCTGTTATCTGGTTCGGATTGTGAATAGATGTATTTACAGGTTTAATCATCTAGGGCAGTTTATTGGAGGATGATTTATAGACGGGCTTATGCAATTTAACCGTTGGAAGATAAATTGCATCGCGCCTCTGGAGTATTTGTATCAAAGGAGGCTAGTTCTGAACTGAAACCTCTTCTGATTTGGTTCAATGCACAAAGACTAGTTTTATTTTTTAATCTTTCAAAAAAAAAAAAAGGTCAAAAAGGTCTTCAAAAATTGTAAAACAGTTTCTGCTTCATACATTCGACATTTGAATAATACATGAAATTGAAGTACATACAGTGCACTAGGGCAATAAATTCGTTAGACAAAGAAGTCCTCCAACATGTTCCTTTGGTTTCGCTCCGCTGCCTGCCACCCTCCTGACCGTTACATTTTAATATATTCTTTAGAAGCCCAAATATTTGTCAGAAGTTTCCTGTTACTAAGCAAATGTTACCTCAACAAACACACAAACACTTTGTTGTCTCACAGTGTGATCTTTTACAATTTGATATTAAATTTAATATCTGCGCCTGATTTATGTTCAAACTGTTTCCGGTGACACTCTGCAATTAATATTTTATTAAAGCGTTCTTTGTATTAATGGACTTTTTTGTAACAAAAAGTGACTTGGCAGCCTTGAAAAGTAGAGGCGCCGCGTGCGAATTTTTGGCAAGAATGATTTTTCTTATTTGGTACATTATATAGGTTAATAAGTCGCGCCTACACATAAATATCATTAATACTAGCGAATAAAATCCCAGTAATGGGATTTTATTGGCTAGTATTAATGATATGTCTGTCACTGGTTTCGTAAACAGGGAAGCACATTATCCTTTTCCTCTATCTTTTTTTTAAATTAGGATGCAATTTATTGGAACTATTGCACCATGGTCGTCCCCAAGCCAACGGTCTCCCGAGGCTTTCTACTAATCTCGATTTAAATATGTCGGAGGTCAGGGGCCGTTCAAGTATTACGTAAGCAGATTTTTTTGCAATTATTTATCCCCCCCCCCCCCTCCCATGCTTACGTAAACATTGGTACATGCATTTTTCAATGTGTTCTGGTTTCTTTACTGATTCATGAGCAGCAATTATATGAGTTTCGTTTTCAAGCATAGACAAGTAGGTTTGTCATATGTGTTCAAACCAAAATCGACAAAATTTTTTAGAAAATCCGAAAAAAAAAACTAAATATTGCTGGCGTAATCATCGCCATCCAGACCACCCATCCCCATGTCATCAAAAATAAGAAAAGCAAAGACCCCCTCGCCCCCCTGTAGGGCTTACGTAATATGTATTATACTTGAATGGTCCCTAATTCTTTTGGTTCAATACGCTCAAAAGTGAATAACAATAGCTTTAACATTTAAGGCTTTTTGCTCCTTCAGAGTAAATATGGTTCTGCAGTCACTATTACAAATATCCCTATAGTATAACAGAAGGTTTCTGCTTCTGCGGTGCTATTCTGTAAAAATCTCACTGTGAAAACTTAGGTGAAGTGAGCGTGGAGTGAGCTGCTAATAGTGTCAATTCCTAGCATAAACTAACTCACTTCACCTAAGTTTTCACGGTGAGATTTTTACAGAATCGACCGGCTGATCTCTCTCCGGTCGTGTCGAATTGCCCTCCCAAGGTCCTAATAGACTATGATAGTGAGAGAAGAGAGAGAGTGCACGTGTGTCTACGCACACACTTGTGCACTATAATATCTCTCGCACCGAAGGCTAGTCTCCGTTGAGATTGGCCATAATCAGCCTATAACGTTCCCACTGCTGGGACACAGGCCTTCTCTCTGTGAGTGGGAGTGGGCCATAATCTACCATGCGGGCCCAATGCGAGCTGGCGGATGTCACAAGTCTTCGAACTTTTGGTTCTAGGACATGCCGGTTGGCGGTTACCTCACGATGCTTTTCCTTCACCGTTTTAAGAGCTGCGGTGATGAAATAATTTACAAAAAGTATTGAGATTGGTCGCCTAGGCCGAAATACGGCCTGGAGGACTTTATTAACGAGACTTGATGATGATGATGAACAAGACTTATAACAGCAAATACAATGCTGATGTATCGGATGAGACTTACCCGAGTATGTTTGGATGTTTTAGTTTGTTCATGAGCTGCACTTCTCGTAACATGTTGGGCCTGTTGGCGCGCTGCTGGTTCATCTTGAGCACCATCACTTTGCCAGAGGTCTTGTTCGTCACCTGGAACAAACAAATGACAATTAGTTTCATCCAGAGGAAGGTGCGTCATTCTGTTCTTCAGAAGGTTATTATCTGCTTCTAAGGGTTGCGTTGCCGTAAGTCCACCTTTCAGTAGTCAATCGATATAATTGTAATTGTTGAAGATATATCTTCCTCACACATATTTTTCCTCAGTCTAAACTAATAATATAAGGAGGTGAAAAGGTAATCCCAGGAAATACTGATCCGATTACAAAAGTTTTGTACTGATACAAAGCTATACTATTGTTGAGTGCCATTGGATAATAATATGTTTTATGTTAAAACATAGGGACGAAGTCACGGGTAGAAGCTAGTATCTAATAAACAAAGCTTTAATCTGTCCTAACATCCAACTCTCCACTCACACTCCCTAACATCTTCTTCACTCTTTCTTATAATTATGTACCATTTAATCGAAAAGAAGAAGAAATAGCCAGTACATGGAACTGCATCAAAAAGATATTCTCACAGCACCAATTACTCTATAGCAACTTAGTATCTATAAACAGAACCCATAACTTATCATCAAAAACCCATCCCATACAGTCTCTACCAACAACCCATAAATTTCGTATCCCCCGTAATCCCAGCAGCACATTTATAACGTCATTACATCTTACGCCAATTAACCTGGTATTCAATATTGACCTACGTGACATCGTTTGCGAAAACCATCAAGTCTTAGTGAAATTAGGAGCTGATTTGATTTTATGTTCCTCGTTAAGCAGAATGTAGGAGTGTCAATAAGTGAAGATAGTAGTTTTTTTTAAGATAGGGTGTAACGCTAGATACTCAGGAATCACGTCGAGATCACAGGGAAGACCTGGATGAGACCCTCTAGACATGGGAAGCATGGCACAAAAGGGAGGAAACATATATTCAGCAGTAGGTGGAACAAGGCTGACAATGACGATGATGATAGGAATCTCGGATTAATGAAATGATATAAGTAAATATTTTCCGTACAATTAAAACTTTGAACGTCGTCGTTTGCTGGACGCAACCTGTGTGTCATTTAGTAGTCTGATCCGCTTTCGTTTCCTTCAAAGATTTAATAAATCTTTGCATTTGCTCGAAACTATAATCCATGAAGTTTTGAAATATGTCTACAATGGAATCCAAAAGTGCTGAATCTTTAGCTCTCATCAGAGAAGCTTTACTTCCAGTCAATCGTTCTTAACTGCACTATGATTCAGCGGAGATAACGTTTAAGCACAAGTCTATTAATAGCAAGAAAAATCAATTAAGATCAATAAGTCACTGCCCCCATCTTTCCAGTTTCCACACATTATATCAAGATACGTTCACAGCATCAGTTTCCGTGCATATCGTAAACAATGCAAGTGTTTGTATGTAGGCTAGGCCGCTTCGTGCTCCAGACTAGATTGGATTTCTAGTTTTCTAGACTGCCGTTCGAATTAACCGTAACGTGTGCGTTACGATGCAGTTTGGTCTTAGAATAGATCTGTGTAATCTTCTCGTAAAAAAGCGACGTGAAGAAACTTGCCTGTTACTTTCTTTTGCTGGACTCCGCATGCATTTTCAGTAGGCTGTGTAGCATTGTCCTACATTTCCAATAAGAATGAAAAGGTTTGATGACTAGAGTATTTATATCGGAAACCTAAAACTGGAAACCAAAGCTAGCAGGAATAGAAACTTTTTAACTTTAAATAGCCCTACAAACAGCACATTGAGTAAAAAAACCTCTCTGATTAAATGTCACTACCATTCTAAAAGAACATACTACAAGTGAAAATCAAATCAAGTACGCAAAGCAGTCGCTTGCAGCTCGATCGGCAGATGGTGACCGCAGAGCTACTAATCCTTTGAAGCTACTTTCTGCTGGTGGCATTAGGGGATTTTGAGCTGACATACGTGTAATGGAACCTGATATAACGATCGATGTAAGTTTTTTTTATCTGTGCCAATATAGAGTTCGTTGTTCATCTTCATTTGAATAATCTTATGCAAAGCATTTTGAAGATAGTAAACTCACATTAAAAATTTCTTCATTACTACATATTTTAAATGCATATCTACGAAGTTTCTTCACTTGATGCATACAAAGAATTTTAAAGAGCAGTTATTATTATCTAAGTGTACTTGTACTGATCTAGATAATGGTAACAATGAAATAAGTCAATATAACATGTTTGTTCTAGCCAACATCAAAGAATTTCAAGGTGAAAGATAATTCCTTTGAAGATATGTTTTTTTAATCATTAAAATGTGCGAATTAATAGTTTATTGGAATCAGAATTATTTATTTGACATAAAAAGTACACAGATACAAGGTGACACCTAATTTAAGCGTGCAAATAGCCTGGCACAAAATAAATGATCAATGACCCCCATGCTAGGAAAAATCTGTGTTACAGGGGTCATCCATCCATCAATGTATGGATATTATAAAAATAACAATTTAGTAATGTGCACTTTTGTAAATAGAAACTAAAGTCATACAATTAATTTTGAGTATAAGAAACGGGGGAAAAAGTCAAAGGGGCTTGTTAATTAAAATCAAAGAAAAGGGAAAAACACGAAGGTCAGGAAGTTTCAGTACATAATGAGAAGACCATTTCTTCAATGGAACAGATGTCCCTACTGTGACCTATGGTATGGCTCATATAACTGAAGGAATCCAAGTGTTGATAAGTGCAAAACGTTTATTCGATTTAAACCTAGATGTGAACCCAAGGTGACGTGACCGACACTTGGAGGTAATAAGCGAATAATTATGTTTACTGAGAACAAACATTACTTTTAAATGAAGAAAGATAGCTCACAAGTATAATTAAAAGAAAAGAATCTGATTATAAGTCGAAATATAGATTCGTATGATGCTGATGTTGCTGAAAGAATAAATAATATTTCTTTTAATGAACTTAAGCAAATTTTATTAGCTAAGAAAAATGTTAAGGGAAAGAAAATTACCCTACCGTTGGTATAACACGAATAGCTTATAAGACTATATCGAAAATCGAAGAGATATAGCACTGACTGCGATCAACGACGTATTTGTGATGTTAAAAAAATAATGCCTGAATTAGATGAATGTTTTCTTCATTTTCATCTGTGTGATTATGTACCAAAAATATTAAACGAATTCGTGGAACTTGTGTTACATCAACCAAATATACTTTCTCAGTAAGCTCTGAGAAATTTGTGCCTTTGACGAATAGTTTTTCGCTCCACCCAGAGCGGGAGGGGTCATTTGATGATTTCCCATCCACAAAAAAAGGCGTCTGTTTTCCCCTTACAAGGAATGCTTCCAACACATTTTCACGTGGGGTATAGCAAGAAAACGCAACATCATTTAACGTCCCCTTCGGTTATGGCGAAGTAACGGTAAGACGCATTAAATAACCATTTATATTGTGTCGACCATCCACACGATATATTATGTGTTTATTTCCTAGTTTCCTATCCATTTAGATAGTTATGATTGGAAAGGAAGTCTTTTTTGGGGAGCCGGTATTGACTGTTTTGGAATATCGATTTTACATGTTGGGTTATAAGTTTCATCTTAACATGTTTGACTTGAGTTTTTTAGTTTCTGTTTAGTTTCTTTGAGAATGGAGTGGCTAGTCGAAAGAGAGTATCATCACCAAGTCAGTGTTTATCTTTCCTCTGGTATGTATCTGTATATTACTACATTAGATTGTGTTCCGTGTTCTCAGTTTCATTACAGTCAAAGGGGTATTTAGTCCAAATAGTCTAAATTCGTCGATAAGTAAGCATTGACATGCTTCATTATTAACATTGTATTCACTGTATTGTCATGTTTGATCTTCACGGTCGAAACTGTAGCTAGGTATGTGTGTGGTGCAGTGCTATTTACAAATCTAATTTAATTTGTATTAATAGGATTAATAATATAATCGTTTAAATACATTTCACTGAACAGAAACATGTGTTATTGAGATATTTCTCGGAATATTTGCGTTAATTAAACATCGCTAGATTATACGTTTTTTTATAAGCCTATAATTGGATTTTCTGATAAATTAAGGATTTAATTAGATCATGGATTGATTTCTTAGAAGTTCTACTTTAATGATGTCTATATATTGTCATAAAGATTACAGTTAACTAATGAATTTTTGATAGCTAAGGCTAAGTGTGCATACACACGAACAGCATGCGGCTGGAGTTGCCGCTCGTGTGTATGATCATCACAAACAAGTGAGGATTTATTTCTAAACGTAAAAATGTCATCATATACCTCATCAATCGCTTTCCAACAGGCGTAATCGAGGTCAAGAGCAGACCCATTAAGTATAAAAAAAATATTTAAAGAATAAAAATATTACCACAAACAAACCAGACTATTTTAAGCGATATTAAACCTAAATCAGTGGGATATAAGCCACACATATTTCTTAAGAATGGTCGACTCCAAAGTTCAATTGACCACATCTGACACGACCTTTCGCTCTGTCAACACCGTGCGACCAGATATTAAACAAAACAAATAAAGGTGAAAATTGAAGTGGTCGTACCGTTCAATATGATAATATTATGATGCAACTGGTTTCTATGTCGCAGCTACGATATAGACAGTATTTTTTTTTTCGAAAAATAACTAGTCAATACATTATTAAAAACGTGCATTGATGAAAAATGAGCTTCCTAACAGAATAGTCCAAATAGTTATTGCGAATAATAATTACAAGCTGCACCCTGCAGTTTCACACGTATAGTCGAATGTGGGAAATACCGGGATAAAAAGTATCCTATGTCCTAATCCAGGTCATGGTCTACCCATGTGATAAATTTCATCCAAATTCGTTCAGCCGTTTTAGCGTGTAAGCGTAACAAACAAACAATCAAATCTTTTCTATTTATAATACACTAGCGGTCGCCCGCGGCTCCGCTCGCGTGGTCCCGCTTTTCTGTTGAAATTTTTCCTGAATTTTCTTTGCTATAAACCTCACGGAGCCCGAGACTTTTCCAACGAATGCAAAACCGTGGAAATCGGTTCGTGCGTTCTGGAGTTATAGCGTCAGGAAGGAAAACCCGACTTATTTTTATATAGTAGATATGTTAGTTTAGATTAACAATCGATCATAATATGAATGAGACGTATAAGGTTGTTTTGTTTTCAAATTTTATGTTACTCCGTTTTTTTTTGTATTAATTTTTTTTAGTCTAAAAAGTTTTAATTAAAATTTTAATGTAATTTTGTACAATTAGCGCAGATATAAGCGATTTGTTGATATAACGATAGATATAATTGTTAGCTTATATTTGATGAATAAATAAATTAATATGAAATTAAATTAATATGAGAGTAGTCGAGGATCGAGTTAAATAGCATGCGACTGGAGAGGACCATATCCAGTAGCGGGCTGCAAAGGCTGATGATGATGATGATGGTGATGATGATGATGATGGTGATGATGGTGATGATTCACAGAATATTGCATTGATAGGTTGCTATAATAGATGGACAAACTTTTAGAAATCATTCAGACCACCAAAATAAGGAATAATGGTAAAAGAATATATAAGAAAAACGCATAGATACTTACAAGAAAAAAAGTGAGCCGTCACGGGACGCCTGGCACATGTGAAACATCGACATTATTTTGTAAAAGTAATATGATTGAAAAGAACAGATTGCGATATAAACTAAATATGGCATAATGATAAAATAAAATATTACGATTTTGGGAAGAGAATCGCAGTCGATTGCGCATGGCGACGCGTCGCCACACAGTACACAAGACTGTGACTGTATATATACACCATCATATAGCGTGGCGACGCGTCGCCACGCCAGAAATTTGTTTTACGTGCGGCTATAGATGTTTCACATCAATAATCAGCTAACGAAAATACACAATGTGCCATCAATTTATTATTTTACGTCAAAATAAAATCACTTTAATCAGTTTTTTTTTTTGCTTGGATATCTTTAGTTAGACGTACTGAGCGCTGTGTTAAAATTTGTCCATCTATTTTAATGGGACCCTGTATAAGTAATGACAAGGCGGGATATGTCGAGTCATCGTCTGTCAATCGCTGTAATTGGTGTTCCTGGTGTAGCTGCCAATTCAGTAGGCAGAAACTATTGTCAAGAAACATGACACTAGAATAATTCTACACATCCCATCATGACAGTAAGCCCTGTCGGTCGATTCTGTAAAAATCTCACAGTGAAAACTTAGGTGAAGTGGGTTTGTTTTTGCTAGGAATTGACACTATTGACAGCTCACTCCACGCTCACTTCACCTAAGTTTTCACGGTGAGATAGTTACAGAATCGCACTGCAGGTCGCACGAGTGCGTTTTTCCCGCAGCGTTTTTTTTTCCGCGCACTGGATTTTCACGCTCTGCTCAGCGGCGGCAGTTGAAAATACAATAGTGTTTTTTTGCCGCGCTGGGATACGTTTTTTGGGCTGGGAAATCATGAAATGACCGCTCAATTCGCCCGTTTCGTGCGAAACGACTAATAACCCGGGCTAACGTTACTCGCCAAAGTGTTGTTATGATTTTCGTTTTTATCGCTTAAGTTATAAAATTATTCTTGTCAATAAATCTGCGACATCTTGCAAGGTTCATTATTTCGTGGTGGGCGCGAGTTCAATGGTTTTTTTCCATCTCAATAAATGCCCAACGCGCCTAGAGGTTTTCACTTAAAAAAAACACTGGCACTCCGGTAGTGCCGACAGAAGTGAAAACATGAACAATTACGAGTGTATTTTGTGAATCGTCTTATAAACAAAACACGCGTGTTAAGGTGTGTTCCTTATTTTATAGGGTTTTTTGCAAATCAGGTATGATGACCAAAGTGACTGGTTTATTCTTCTCGTGAAAGGAATTTATTCAGATTTACAAATAAGCACACAGGATAGACTTCAGTTCGTGGTGTTGGTCGCGGCAGTGGTAAGAGAAGCAAGCCGCTCGCATAGAGCTCGTCGTCAGTTATATATCCGTGGTTCAGCGCCATCTCGTCGTTGTTGGATGAACTACGTAGTTAGTACGCGAGGCCCTCGTAGTTCTTCCCGATGTGCATAGATGGCGCTGTCCTCAACAACGCGCGTCTTACGTTTTTCGTCTGACGTTAGTACGCGAGGCCCTCGTAGTTCTTCCCGATGTGCATAGATGGCGCTGTCCTCAACAACGCGCGTCTTACGTTTTACGTCTGACGTTTTACGTCTTACGAATTTTCGATCAGGGTCACGTGACCTGACGCGAATTTAGAAGTTTTTACCCATTCCAAAAAAAGTACACAGCGCCGCTAAAGAAGTTTTCACTTCAAAAAAAAACGACGGGTTGCACTCCGGGAGTGCCGGCAGAAGTGAAAACATGAATATTAACGTTGTGCATTTTTAATATTTTGGAATGGTTAGAGAATAATTTTGTACGAATTGCTTTCATTATCAGTATAAAAGTACTATTATTTATGTGGTGGAATACAATATTCATTTATTGCGCTATCGTACACAAACATGACAATTTATATTACATTAAAAATTTAACACTTCAGAACTATTACAATTATTTTACATTAAAAAGTTTATCTCTTAGGAAAATCAACTTCCATCCATAATTTCAACGACTTTTTCATCATCATCATTACCAGAACCATCATCGCTAATCACATGGTACTGAGAATTGAGAAGAAAGAAAACTGAGAGTTTTATAGGTTTAAAATATATATTAAAGGCCTATCTTTAAGTATTATAAGGAATACAGTTAAACTATAACCAATATCATATTTAAAAGAGCTTATTTCATATTTCTTATTACATTTTAAGGCTGAATGACGATTCCTTTGCTCTATTCGTGCAACGCGACGCGACGATGAATTAAAAGTCAACATGACATAACAATAACAACCGATGACGCGACGCTAACAAAATCACTTGAATTTGTAGTTTTTAAACTTTTGGGTGCTTGATTATTATTTGTATCAGCGAGTGCTTTTAACATAGGTAGTTCTGTGACGAAGAGGATAAATACAACTACCTAATGAAATGTGAGTATTATGATTTTTTCACTGATAGTATATGGCTATTATTACTATTGTCTCATCCACGAGTATTGTATGATACACGAGATATTAATAAAATTTAAGTAAATTACATGATTAGCTATTGTTTTACTATAATATGTACGTATAACTTTATTGTTGTAACGTAACATTGTGTGTTTTAGCATGCCAAGAAGTGCTATACTTTCATTACATAATATGAAAACTGTATAGGTACTTGGAAATTATAATTTTCATATTTAATTTTGTAGAGTCCTAAGCAACCCCTAAGACGACCTACTGACCAATTACTGCCTGTAGAACAATCTACTAGAGGCATGCTCCAGACCGAACAGTCCACACCTTCAATACCAGTAAGTTAATTCTAATAAAATATAATAATGTAATGTTATATTTGCAGGGCGAACGGACATACAACCAGGCCCATCTTTGTATAGGGACAATGTGCCAATGGAGAACCAGCCTAATACAGAACAAAAGGTGAAGTTTTAAATAAAAGTCTTACAATAATATGTTTTAACTTTATAATGGATATTTAGATAACTTTTTTTTGTATTACAGTTTGAGGCTAGATCACCACTTGCAGTCTTGCAATGCGTCATCATAGGAGTAATGCCCCAATTGCATCTTCATGTAAGGTTAACTTAATTATAATTTGGTTAATTATTGGTTTAGTGTAAAAAGCACTACATAGTAGTGGTCTCACTTTTGATTCCCGGGTTGGGCCAATTTGTTGGGATTTTCTGTAGGTTTTTTCAACAGCAGCCCTTATTCAATCAAGATCAAGATATAGACTACATCTAATAGAATCAAGATATAGACTACATCTAATATGTATACTACATTGTAATATCTATTCCTTTAGAGGGAGAGTGATGTGATGTTGATGATACTTACATATTTGTTTTACCTCTGTATAGTAATTTGTTGCATTTTTATGTTCATAGCATCTCGTAGGCATCGAACGGCACACCGCCGTCTGATCCAGCACTCACCACCTTCTCAAAGGCAATCCAAATGGCGAGCCTGACTGAATGTTTTGTCGCCATTAAAGAGAGGTGTTTGGAAAATGAGAGACTTCTTATTGACAACCAGCAGAGGATGTTCGACTTTTAAGGAAATAAGTGAGTCATGGTCAAGGCAGACCCAGGCACTGCAGGATTTATGAGCATCCATCAGTCGAGGAAGTTGAATCTCCGAAACATGGATCTACTACTATGTTTAGATAATTTTAAGTTTATTTAAGATGGATGTTAAGAAGTTTAAGTATAAGAACTGTTTTTTTGTAGTAAATGTCAATGTTTGTTAGCGGGCATGCTCTTTATGCCTGCAGGCTTTTATTTAGGTACTTATTTAATTTTGTTTTGCTTGGGTAGTTTTCATTGTATATACTAAATTATTTAATTAAATGTCCTGTTTCTTGTAATGTTAATTACTTTGCATACCTACTATTGTATAGAATCAAGTTTTTCTAACTGAATATCAAAAGTCATTTTTAATAAATGATTTTTGATTTGATTGATTGTTTTTAATAGTAAATAAAAAAGAAAATAATGCAGTTATCTGTTTAATTTCTCATACCCCTGTATACACTCTTACCCATTTAAAAATATAGTACAAATAGGGACTAAGGTATAAATAGGCACATATTATTATAGGCTATTGATATTATACTAATCATATACACCTTAAACACCACACTTTAAATACACACCTTAAATGTTATGACAATTGTTGATTATAATAATATTTTTATTAATAATTTAAATACCTATTTATTGTATCTAATCAATAATGGTGAGTATATTCTATCTAAACACGTTAACCACATCTGTAAAGGAACGCATAAATTGTAGATACAACATGCTCGCCATAATTGATTAACTAAATCTCGCCTACTTATCAGCCTACTCTCTAAGTCATCATGTGTTGGAGCCTGATGTGTCAGGATTCCAAGTAACCTAGATTCTTCATCTAAGTCACATTGGTCTCATCATCATAGGAGCTGGTAGCCCGGCTCTATTACATATGTCGTTTAAAACACAGGAAGCCATCACAATTTCTCCCACTTTTATAGGATCATAGTACAATACCCTATGTACTAATAAACATCTGAACCGTCCTTTCAGGATTCCAATAGTCCTCTACACTGTTTCTTGCACTGCTGTGCAAATTGTTGTAATGGCTCTGGAGTCTCAGTTTCTGAATTACTAAAGGGAGTCATTAAATAAGGCCTTTGAGGATATCCTGAGTCACCTGAAATCAATGAATGAAGCTAGAATTAAGTGCAATCTTGACTTGTGTTTATGTTATTATTGTATTGTAAATAATAACTTCGTGGATTGCCCTAGAGGCAGAAGACTGAGATATGTAGGTATGTGTCTACATTCTTCCCAATGATTTTTTGGTAACTTCCATTAGCCAAAAATGATAGTGTGCATAATATCTGAAACATCAGGAATTCAATAGGCTTTTGTTGGTGTGTGGTGAGGTATACCCATCATATCTCAAGAAACCTAGATGTAAACAAACCTTTAGCCTCTTGGTTAAACCACTGGAACGAAGTCGCGGACGCATATATGGAGTTAAGTCATCTTCCAATATATTAATTAAATCCTCAGAAAGCCTGTAAATATGGATAAAATCTGTATCACGGAATATTGTTTTAAACTTTCGTATTTGTTTCGCCTGTCGAGCTTTCTTCAAATTATCACTTTTCTTAGCTTCTTCTAATAAATGTAGCTTCAATTGTGTAGTAAAAGAATAGAAATATTTAAAAAATTAAGTACAGTTTATTATTTTTGTCAGTCTACGCCCGAATATTTAGAGCTTTTTGATTTGACAGTTAGAATTAGGAGTGGGCGATACAAATCGTATATAGATACAATATCTATATATCGGTACAATATCCAATACCTATATATCGGACAGTACTGTATCTATATTTCAGGTATCCGCGTACCTAGAACGAGACACTATAACGATATCGTATCACATGATCTATGATATTCGGTTCAAACTGATTCCGGTACAGTAGTAGTTATACGGTTGTAGGTACCGTATCCTTGCGATGAGCGCGGGCGGGAGTGATGTAGCTAGAGATGAACGAGCGAGAAAGCGCGTTAAGCTAACGTCTAATACTAATTTTAAACATTATATACAGGAGCATAGAGTTTAATACCGAATACATTATTTTGTAAACACTTGTAAAAAGGTAACCATCAATAAACGTCAAAGGGTTTTAAATCGTACCTATGGCATTCTCAACAAAAAAAGTGAGCCGTCACGGGACGCCTGGCAGATGTGAAACATTGCGCATGGCGACGCGTCGCCACACAGTACACAAGACTGTGACTGTATATATACTTACACCATCATAAAGCGTGGTGACGCGTCGCCACGGCACGCGTCGCCACGCCAGAAATTTGTTTTACGTGCGGCTATAGATGTTTCACATCAAAAATTGTTTTAAAATCACTTTACGTGACCCTTGACCTTGATTGCACTTTGCTGTTTTCGTCAGTCTTCAGTTATTAGCTTCACTCATGACTGATGAATAGATACTTGACCTATTTAAATAATTGATAAAAATATAAATCTAGAAAACCGAAACGGCTGTACTAGTTTCATTTCAGAGTGCCATATTATCAACAATACATTCACTGATTTCGAATATACAGTTACAAATAAAATACAATGATGTAATGAATCGAACAAAACCGAAACCTAAATATCACAGTACCAATTTCGATTCCGAGTTCCACACTGATTCAGCCAATATATAGATATTGAAATATATAGATACGATATCCGATATTCTAAACCGATACATAGATACGATTTGATATAGTGTAAAAGCGATATTACCCATGCCTAGTTAGAATCGAGGCTGTGGGCGAGACGTCTGACGTTTTACGTCTTACGAATTTTCGATCAGGGTCACGTGACCTGACGCGAATTTAGAAGTTTTTACCCATTCCAAAAAAGTACATACACAGCGCCGCTAAAGAAGTTTTCACTTCAAAAAAACTACCAGTCTTTCTCAATATCGATTACATATAAAAAAGCCGACTAACTTCAAGATTGGCTTGCCATAAGGAAATGCAGTAGCTAGAGACGTAGCAAAGTCTCAGCCGGAAAACTCGGAGGAAGGCGGATTCTATTTCCGGATCTGTAAAACGTCTGAGGGATGCGACGCCAGTAGTTCGAAGAGGGAAATAGAGGGTATCCATAAATGATTGAAAATGAAAATAGGGTATCTGTGGAGTTCCAAGATATTGTGTGCAAAAAACTAGCAAGCTGTTTCTGATTTTGCATTAAGGTGAATGCGCAGTGGTAGCCCGTGAAATTCAAATTTTCTTACGTTTTTTGCAATTTGCAGATCAGTGTCATGTTGTATCTTGATCAAAATATGATTCGCGACAATTAGATATGTATTTACAGAATTATAGTAATTAAAATGATTCAAATATCTCTTTAAGTTAGATTTGTACCCTAAGCACTTTTCCATAAGTCATGTCGCCTCTTTACTTCAATAACGTGATATGTCTGAGCATTTCAATATTCAAGGTAACACATTATTGAAGTAAAGAGGCGATGTGTTCTTATGGTACAAATCTAACTTAGAAAGATGTATTAAAGATTCTAATGATTATTTGAATTGTATAATCAGACACGATTTTTTGTTCAGAAATCAGGGTTCTATTAGTAGTGTAAGGGGCTGACGCACACACAATTGTAATAGTTCGACGCAAGGCTTGTAGACATCGTTAGTTAGCCTCACGCCTCGGACTAAGTAGGTCATCTGTACCGAATTGATTAATAAACATCTTAACGTGTCTTGTGAAGTAATACGAACTATCATTTATCTCCACCACCTATACCCAGGCTAGGACTAACTCACACTGGTGACCCCTGTGTTAGAAATTGGTGGTGTAGAGACAATAAATAGTGACAAACAGTTTACATAGTTAATTCAGTGAAATGGCTCAAGCTGTGGGTTCCGACCAGGTGAAAAGCGGAAGCCATGACAGCACGGAGGTAGCGGCGATCTCTGTCACGTCAAAGATCCCTACTTTCTGGAGCGATCAACCCAGGTTGTGGTTTGTGCAGTTTGAGGCCGTCGTCGCAAATCAAAAATTGTCAGACGCGGATAAATACAACCTGCTGGTTACGAAGCTCGTCAAGGACAACGTGGAGCAGGCAAGTGACGTGTTACTGTCACCTCCGGAAACGAAAAGGTATGATTTGTTGAAGAATCGACTCATGACAGTATATGAAGAGTCAGAGAACAAGCAATTCCAGAGACTACTGTCAGAAATGGAGCTAGGTGATCAGAAACCAATGATGTATAAAACTATAGATACGTTGTCCGCACTCTAAAATGGCAACATGAAATGAAGCCAATTGCCACATTTGCGCTCAGTCACGCACCAACCTGTCGCGCGACGCGACGCGACGTATGTTTGTTTTTAATTTATATCGTATGTGAAAACCTGTGCAAAACATAAAGAAAATATGCCGTCGTGTGTTTTCAGAGGATGTAAAAATTATACCCCAAAAGTTAAAGACAAAAATGTGTCATTTCACGCGTAAGTTTACAAAACTAGATTATTTTATTTTATTTTGTACGACGCTGCGTCTAATGGCGGCCGGCGCATGAAGTGACTCTGATAGCTACGTCACTCATGCGCTCGACCAATGAGCATGTAATTTGACTATTACTTATCCTGTGACGTAACTGAAGATGTTTATTTATCTCCCTCTAGCAACAGACATCCCGCCGTACGGTGATATATTTTCTTTCCCTTTCTTTACGCGTATAAGTAGTTATCTAGTATTTTCGCCGTTTTTAAGCGCCGAGATGTTGGTTGATAACGTGTCTATATATAATACGTCATTGTCAGAAACCGTCGAAGCTACTCAGGAAAATGAAGGATTTAGCGCGGAAGAAATTGCCAGACGAGACACTACAAATGATGTGGACCGGACATCTGCCGGCATCAGTTCGAGCAATATTAGCAGTTACCGAAATCCAGGAGCTAGATAAACTGGCAGAATTGGCGGACAAAATCATGGAGACGACTCGGGCCATAGAAGTTGCGGAAGTATCAGCTCAGAAACCGAAGCCACAGGAACGCGATCTAGCAGCAGAACTGGAGGAACTGCGACTAGAAGTGGTGCAGCTACGAGGAAGACAGCCATGGCGTAGAACAGGGCGAGAACGATTCCGCCCACGATCGAGATCAGGGGCCAGACAAGGGGTGGCTCCAAAACGACGTTCCAGTAATGATCCTGATTGGTTGTGTAATTATCATTTTAGGTACGGACACCGGGCTAATAGCTGTCTGGAGCCGTGCGCGTGGAAGAAGTCGCAGGGAACGTCGGGAAACTAGCAGCGGTGCAGCCAGCGGCGGGAACCTGCACTGTTTCACCATCCCACCGCCTGAGTGTAGCAGACGAGGCCAGCGGATTTCTATGTAGAGAATAATAGAGGTAGTCATACGTCCGATTACGAATGCGTCAACAGGATACGACAGGCGATTAACGATTTAAAGCCAGTCCCGATAGGGTATAAGAACACAAAAAGCTTGTTTGTGCACCCGGATCTATCGACAGCAGAGTTTGTATTTATCAGAAATGACACAGTGAGAAAACCGTTACAACCAAATTATGACGGCCCGTTTCGAGTCATTCAAAAGAAAGAGAAAATATATACGATACAGTTGCCCAATAGACAGACTAACATTTCGATAGATAGACTAAAGCCGGCTTATGTAGTGAATCAAGAGGTAAATGAAAGTACGAGTAGGAACAACAATGAAACCGCTCGTAGCGTATCACCGGCACCACACGTTACACGCACCGGCCGGGTCAGCAAAAAACCCGTGCGATTTAGGTAGTTACACAGACTATTGATAGAAAGGTAATAGTCGATATTAAATCAATATTTAAATAAATCATACAGAAATAAAAAGCGACAATGGGACACAACACACAGAATCCTAACAGCCCCCACGAACAAATTGTCATGCATGACACAGGCGAAGCCACAATACCATGATGACGTTTAAGACACAAGCCCAGGAAATAGCAGGTACCTATTATTATGAATAATTAGTGATTACTGTATGTTGTTGGCGTTGTCATAATGGGTACTGCAGGCCCGAAGCGGTGTTAATTTGAGTATAGCAGAGTATACCATTACGGCAACTACCCTTAAATAAGAATAATCACATGTGAATTTAGGCAATAAGTTAGTTATATTTTATAAATTTATTTTTTTTGTTAATGTGTACCTACAATACAACAATTTTTTTTAATACGGGAGGGAATGATGTAAGGGGCTGACGCACACACAATTGTAATAGTTCGACGCAAGGCTTGTAGACATCGTTAGTTAGCCTCACGCCTCGGACTAAGTAGGTCATCTGTACCGAATTGATTAATAAACATCTTAACGTGTCTTGTGAAGTAATACGAACTATCATTTATCTCCACCACCTATACCCAGGCTAGGACTAACTCACAGTAGGTACCTATTTATGAATGAAGCCTTTACATGATAAATAACAGCAGTTTCTCTGTTAAATTATCTTAATTACCAATTAATTGATTAACTTCTCCATCCCAAAATAGAGTAGAAAAAGCAATACCATCTCATCCCATATATCCTTATGCAAACTGTCCATTCAGAATGATCGCAAAGCATAAAAGATGTTATTGATAGCCCCGCATTTTCACTCCCACGGCACCAAAGCAAATACCTGTCTAATAAGAAGCATAAACAGTTTTTTTTTCATTCCGAGTGGCACCTACTAACAGTACTCGACACCCACTCGTATTGACTCTGATACTGTCATCAGTCCCTTGAGCAGCGAAAAATGCACCGATTTATCAGTCTTGAAGCTTCGTGAAAAAGGGTGAAAATTGTGTGGATATTTGAAAGGAATAAGGTCGATTTGTGTGGTTGTCCGTCAGTGGTCTCGTCGGGACACAGCCTCGCTAACGAACTGATGATGACGCTTTACGAATAACAACTTTGAGGGGATAACCAGCGTTCTGAGTGAGCTTGAAGCTTTTCTAATTCGACGAAAGTAAAAGTGCAGCACTACTTAAAAGTGGTAGGTTTTAAAGAAACGAACGATATGCTGACTGATATACAGAAAGAAATAGGAACAGACTAAATCTTAGGGCTAAAGTCAGGGCTATTTGAATAAAAGATTGAGTTCAACAGGTGGTTGCAGTTGCAGATGTACCAGCAGTTACGAGATTGCTTGTGGTAAAAGGGTAGCATCAGGGTAAGCAAGCTTACAATATAGGCTATTTAAACTAAGAACCACTAAGCATATGGTACAACGGTATACGGCAAAATGTTCTTATACCTATCTAAAAAGTAAGCGACATAAGAGGTAGTTGAGACATACATCTACGACTATACGTTGGCTATTGCAATAGTGCATAAGTAGGTAATTATACTTAATATAATGGGTGCTTATAAGCGGTTCAATCAATTTTAATGAGCATTTCAATATAGCCTTAAATGTCGCGGCTAATGCAAGAGATTGCACGTGATATTGACTTGGGCATTTAATTTAACGAAGACGTCAATGTTAAAGAAATTCCTATGCAAATTCTATTTTATTCTGCAACAAGTAAGAATATCTTAGTACACGAGCGAAACCACGGTGCTTGAACATCGCCCACAATTTTTGAAGAACAAAAAAAAAGAACTTAATCTCGTCTTTATTACATGACTTGAAGATAACACGTAATCCTGGCACGCAAGAATGTTGAAAATTCTTCGTGGAACACGCCCGTTGCATCGCGCAAGTAAAACATGCAATGAAAAAGAAGAAGTAAAGCCAAAGGCATGTGCGTACAGCCGGTTATAAAAATAAAGTTATTATGCCAGTGATATTGAAGTGATGGGAAACGGGATCGGGCGTCACTTCAGACGGTGTTACAAGTAATAACAGTTTTCAGAACATGTCTATAATTTTTATGGCTTCAAAAAGTGATGATGTGAAAATTGCACAGGAGATATAAATTGTTAAATGGTTAGTTGCGGTTACGGGCATTTGAAACTTTTGATTTAATTTAAGCATGCAAAATTTCACTTAAGCGGAGTATAGAATAGACAGTACCTATCAGATTGCACCCAGAACAGGTCATCATAACAATATTCAACAAGTAAGTAATTTATTAAAGGAGCAGTTCTGAGCAAGAAAAAATATTATCCAAGAGAATAATAATCTAAAAGCCTTGCTCATACAAAGTAAACACCGGTACACTAAATCAAAATACTGCATGTTTGCTCGTCGTCTTCTTTCCAAGAGCAATGCAGTCGGGTACAGAACGCGACATTAAGGGGAAAGCGCTAAGGTAACCCGCGAAATTAAAAATTTCTTACCGTTTTTTGCAATTTGCTGGTCAGTATTAAGTTGTACGTCGATCAAAATATGATTCGCGGCCGTAACAAATATGTATTTGCAGAATCATAATCATTAGGATTAGTAATACAACTTGTTAGGTTAGTATAATCCCAAAATGTCAAGATTTCATAAAATAGTCATTCTGTGGGATTACTTGGTCTTAGAGAGTTGTGTTGATGACTTTAATGATTATAATTCTGTAAATACATATTTGTTACGGCTGCGAATCATACATCAATCAACGTACAACTTAATACTGACCAGCAAATTACACAAACGTAAAAAAAAAATAATTTTGCGGGCTACCCTGGCGCTTTCGCCTTAAGCCAATGTTTGCGTAGAACGATAAGATAAAAATCCGCAATGCACGACGTCAAACTGTATGACATATGGGCGACTAAAAATAAGCTTATCGCACAATAAGAGAGTGCGCTGATACTGAGGACGAAGTTGTAAAATGTAATGATATTGTACGAGGATATTATAATGTAGTGAAATTAATTATTCATGTGAATAAGTTGGGAATTTATTTGACGTCATGTGAGTAAGGTAGGACTTATAAGAAAGACGGCCATGGGGCGGAGATTGAGATTCAGCTTCTAGGCTTTGTAATGATGATGATGGAATAAAGATCATCCATGCAGAAGGTAACTGAAGGTGACAACGAGTCTGGTTCTGAGGTAAGCCCGAAGTGCTAACTACAACAAAGCCAGAATACCATAGTTCTAGGAAAACCATACCATTGCTCTTTAACAAAGCGATCATTCATACCATATACATATAAAATCAGAACTAGAGTAGCATTACTATACATTGGCATCGTACTGTACATATACAGGCAAAGTAAACAATAGTTTCTTAGCAGTGTTTACGCATTCCAACACCTAAAAAGGGTTTGGTATTTTTACACCTAACTTGTCGCAAGCACCAGCTTTCATTGTAAACCGAAACCCCTTTTTATACTTGTTCACTTCAGATAAACAAGCCGATGTAGAAGAGTGGAATGCGAATTTATTTGACTTTGGTTACACAATAACAAAGACTCTGGCATCCATCGATACAAATTATCGTATGGAGAAGAATTGTTTTCGGTAAATATGAATAATTTTATACCGACAATGAAGGTCTTAAAGGACAAAACTGTAGTGAAATCTAAGGAAAGTACTGGTCTATACTATATGACGCCACATTAGCATGTTTGGATGTGCAGCGAAAATTTACTGGATATAAACTATACATCTATAAGGTTCACAAAAAAAAATTTACGAGGTAAAACATTTGATCGGTCAAAATTTATGGGAGCTATGCAAAATTTATGGGAGCTATGTCTCGTCGATTTACGATGCGACGATAACAGTAGTCATTTTGATCTTTGGCAACTGATGATAACGATACTTTAATAATTAGTATCGTGTTGAGAGAAGGTACGTTATCACCTTATAATGAAATATTCATATTAATTTTATAGGTAGGTAACACGCAGCTTGGCTCATTTGGTCAGGACCTAGAGCGTGACCAAGCATTTTACAACATGTTTAGCCTATTTTTACTTCCCTACAGTACTTTTCCATCAACCTTTTTTAGTTTTTCTAGCTCTTGATCTGTTTTTATGAATTGAGGACACAAAGTCACAAACTAATGTACATTGTTTACCACAAAAACCATTTACTCAGTTCAAACTTTTCGCATCCGTTCCCATAAAATATGATTGAGTGACTACCAAACATTTTTTCTCTTCCAAACCGCCTGTTAAAATCACAATTTTTTTTGTGGCGTAAACAATTTCTGCAACAACGACTTGGATATGTTCCAATAAACTTCATAATGCTACTGCATTTTGTAATGGACGCATCGAGATTTGGAGTTAATAAATACAAGCTGTGCTCCAGTTAGATTCCGCAGTTTCGAATATCTGAACAATTACAGATGGAACTTGTTTGTTTGAGTTAAGATTTATTGGAAAACTTAATCCGATTTTAAGCTTATTTAAATAACATTGTTGATTGGGGATTAAATGGAGTAGTACATCAGCTGATCAACATCCCGGGGTTGTGCTAGGATCGAGACAGATGAAAGTGGTGAAAAGTTAAATTGTAATATTGTTTGGCACAGTGCCACCACACTGCAATCACAGCTAAAATATTAAAATGATATTGCTGCAGAAAGCTTAAACTGCAATAGCATATACAAATGTTGGTTCAGCATGAAACTTCATTTCCTTTAAAAAAAATATGTAAAACCAAGTTTACATACGCAATAAACTTAACAACCATCGATCCGGAGGCACAGCAATGTAACATAAAGAACTCCAATTGGCGCTCAACTTGCCAACTTAATGTACAGAGTCTCGGAACATTTCCCACTATCCTAAACTTCGAGAGCGTTCAAAAGCATATTTAATCCGGTTTCCAGAGAAAATTTCCATAATTGCGACTGCTTGAAAAGCAACAAGCTAGTGCCGTACATAATAAGGGTTCACTTTGACCCCAAACTGGCCGTGCCCTGCACAAATATGGACAATGGAGATTCTATCTTGTGTTTCGCACGGTCGAGTATCAAGCACGGATTTACAGCTGCAATTTGAAGAGTCCTCTCAAATTGGACATGTTGCTAGAAGATTCGTGTTGAAATCGTTTGTTAACAACGTCCAATTGCATTAGAAAATTATTCGCGCATAGATATCGAAAATTATGAGAACATATTTAGCAAACGCGTGAAGGTTGTTCATGAATGTTTAGATTGTTTTATTGATCGAAGAAAATGGATTCACGAACTTGTAATACAATCGCTTCATTAAGTAATTGGGGTTATACCGGATCCCATGCTGCGAATTTGCCTCGAGAGCGGTTAGATTTTTATTTTATGATTAGGATAGCAAACTTTTTACGAAAAATTGAGGAATATTTTTGGGATCAATGAGAAGTAATTCAGCTCTCGGTTATGGGTAGACAGACACGTTTCGAATGTTTGAACTGCGCAGTCGCTCGTGACTTAGTCACTTAGATAGTTTGCGTCTATCGGCGCACAACCATTTATTTCGTTAGTTTTTAACACTTATCGTTGAATTTTTATAGTTGAATTTTGGTCACAGTTGCACAATAGTGTTATCTTGGAACTTTTTTATAGTATTTCTCCGAAGTGACATATTTTATAAACAAGTTTTCTCTGAAGTTTTAATTTTAGTGGTACTGGCCGATTTATTGTGCTTTTGCAGAGATTTCTTGAGAAATAAAATGTGAGTCACAATTTTAACACGAATAGGAAGATATAATAAGTGGTGGTCTTGAAGATACATGCACGTTCGTTGCAGGCATGTCCGGTCCATATAAGGAGGAAGATGGACTCCAGATTTGCACGCCTGGATCGTTACCATATATTACCGGGCTGATAGGTTTCTATGGAAACTATTTACATACGTGCACTTTTTTTAGGTCTAAACTTAGAATTGCTGGAAGTTTGTGAGTAAAAAACGATAAACCGGCGGCGGCGTTCATCAAACACGAGATACGCATCGGGAATTATTTAAATGGGGTGGAAATGAATTTTGGTATGTCAAGCTTTGTTTTATTATGGTCGCGTCTTAATTGCGAAACGGACTTTTGTTTCTATTTTCATTTAAATTAGTACACAGTGCACGACTCTTTGCTAAAATTAAGATAACCTTGGAGGATCTGTTTTTATTAGTATTTACAATATGCATGCATGAGAAACATAAAATAACTAATATTTTGAGTATGTTAACCTTATGACAACAGAATAGAAACACGAATCGATTAGACTTAGTTCACAGAACGTTATTGAACTAAACGAACTGCGTCAAGCTTCTTCGAATCGAATCCGAAACACGATGCAAGTCTTTGTAGAAGTGGTTCGAAGTAAAAACAATAACAGAAATCTTGGTATGAAAAATTTCCTCCTCAAGAAAATGCTTCAAGGAGAATTTCAAGAAACTTCATTCCTCCAGAGCATTGACAAGGTTAGCTTTGCTGTATATCTGCAACATACACGCAAAGGATAGCTTCTCTGTATTGGTAAGCAAACACAAAGCAAAGCTTCACAAACATCTAAACCAATATCCGTAATGCAATCTAGGGTTCCACGCGAAAAATTAAAAACCCATTCTTGAAACGTTATCAATGTACAAATCACAAATAGCATGAAATAACAAGAAAAGTACATAAGCAAGGCCGCGTTTGGAAGTTAGTTTCCGAACTTGCTTCCGCATCGGACACCAGTACCGTCGGTATTCCAAACGAGTAACGGACGGTCGATGTACGATAAGCTTCCCCTCGCAAATTGCGAGAGAGCGCATTTTTCAAAACCACACCAAGGTGCCACGTTGAGAAATTACTCTGAACCCCATAAGATTAATCTTGGAAATCCTTGCAATGTTGTAGGGATTTGTGCTAATATTTTGAATGAAATAGATGCGTATTTTGTAAAGCGATATTTCTTGATGGATCACGAAGACCTCCGAGAAAAACCAACGAAGTTAGACGAACTTAATCGGTAGAAAGAAGTGTGTCGTGTGCTGTCTTTATTATACAATAGCAAAAACAATCCATTAGTAAATCAATACACTTAGGGCTGATTTATCCAACGCCAGATAATTTTATTCGAGGAATAATTTTGAATTTTTGACAATTCTTCCATACAAAATCAGCCAGACGTCAATTATCTGTCGATTAAAAAATCAGCCCTAAATCAAATATTCATGTTATGGATGACATAGCTGCACAGGAGATCTATAGAATTTGAATATTTTGTTAAAATATTTGGCAACATCTCTCCCCAAGCCGCTTATTATATTATCTTAATTTCAAATGTCAATATTTAAACGGATGACGAAATGATAAAAGAGCAGTTGACAAAATACTTAAGAAGGACATTGTAACACTTTGTTTAAATATTTTGATGTGAAATGAAAGGTAACTTTTAAGGCCATCCTGAAAAGATGCACACATGTTGGAGCTAAACTTAATAAAAATTGTGACATTTGTTGCAGACTCTCCTGTCATTGAAATTAATTTCCTTCCAAATGACAGCGAACGTCCAAAAAACTTAAAGAGTCATTAATTTCTTGCGCAAATTTTAGAAAATTTATAGCAGTACTGTAGAGACAAATGAAAAAAAATCTCCATAGAAAAAACCATTATTTTTCCCCACAAACTGGACATCATATAAAACTGGTCAACATCTCCGAAATAGAATCTCTTCCCGCTTTTATTTTGAGTGGTACCCTTCCGCCGATTATAAAGGCGATTCGAATGCGTTGGGCGCGACACACATCTATTTGTGGCCAGCTAAAAATAATGGTGGACGACTTAGCGCCGCCCGTCGAATGCAGTTTTTATGCACCGTGCTAAACGAGATGGGATCGTGTGCGTTTTGCTGCGTACCTTCGTTTTTGGGCCAAACACTTTCAGAGGCACCATCGGCTATTGTCTATTTTCTATTACAGTTTTCCATCGTGTATTTAGTGTTATTTTTCATTGCAATCTATAAAAACGTTGCAAGAGACTTTATTTTCAACTGGTCGACTAGTTTTGGCGTCTATGATATGCCTAACAACGGCAATTGAGGCTCCCCGATCTATTGCTTTCTCAAAAGCTTTGGACAAAGAACCCGACGTATCAGTTAGATTTCTCACAAATACAGCTCAGTTTGCAAATCTGAGCAACTTGTAACAACGCTTGCAACAAAACTTATAGCCATTACACTGGAACATTTACTTCACTATCTTGTTATTGGATTCATGCCGTATCTCAAAATTTTCTTTTCCCAATACTTATTTCGAAACCTCACTCCATCGAAGGCCGTAGGAGAAGTAAACGGCACACATAGCATGCGTTCTTTATCCTACGAAATGGTATTTAAAAATTTGCAATGCTGCTTTAGTGTGACCTAGAAATCTCACATTCGACTGATTCGACACAACGCTCCAGTTTGAGGTTCGTGATCGAAGACTTTAATTAACTTGATCATCGGGGTTTCATCACAGTTAGCACAGCTATTTGGGGTAAGCAGTGGTTAATTGAGGGTCAAAGTGCGGAATGTTTTGATATTACAGATAAGTGCACATGACTTGATCACCGAGACATTTTCGGATTCGAATGATTCGGATCAGAGATTATTTTATCAATTAGTGACATGATGGAATTATGTCTATTCATTTACGGGTCCAAAGTGTAGGCGCCATTATAGGCTAATATTTACTCGAATCTAGAAGCCAGTTCATCAATTAACGTTGAACTTTTGACAGTTTGACCCCCATGTGGAGGCATAGGAACAAAATATGCAAAAGATAATTTTATAGATAATTGAAGTGAAGCTTTAATGGGGCGATATCTCGATGCATCTCGTTATGCAAGTCTCGTGCACCGTTACATAAAAGAGAAA
Source organism: Luperina testacea (assembly GCA_927399505.1). Lineage (NCBI taxonomy): Eukaryota > Metazoa > Arthropoda > Insecta > Lepidoptera > Noctuidae > Luperina > Luperina testacea. The sequence goes on along the minus strand of OV656759.1, from coordinate 3,536,879 downwards.
GAACTATAAATATATTGCCTTGTGAGTTTATTGCATCGGCGATAGTGTTTCTAAATGTTGCGCCAGCCCCCCCAATTGGGGCGTGTCGTGACATGTTTAATCTTAATAGTCATTACTGAAATAAGCTTAAGATCTACTTCATCACTCAACACGTTCTCTTGATAAATAATGAAACTATTATTCTAAAGCCTGTGTCCCGAGCAATGCAAAAGCTAACGCACTATTGGAAAACTGGAAGGTAACCCCAAGTTCCTAAGAAAAAAAGGCTGTAACAGAAGTAATCCTACGAGCGGCAAGTCATTTGCTAAGAGTTGTGATGGCAAATATTTCCAAATGCCAGATATGGGCGTTTCTCTAGGCTTAGTTTATACTAAGCCTATTGTCACGTATCATCACGCAAGTCTTTTGCCCAACTCAGAAGGCCAAACGAAATCATAACCGTAACCCAAGACATTCCCTTTGAAATCAATTTGGTAACAGTCTCACAATCTTGGATCAGGAAACAAAACAATTTTAGTACGGATGAGGTAAAATAAACCGGTCAAGAGCGAGTCGGATTCGCGCACCGAGGGTTCTATACTATCATGTTTTTAATTTTTCATCGGCGAGGCTTATATTCGTCAGAGAATTTTAACACTGTGCAATGCGGTGTAGAATATTACAGTTTTATGTCAGCGCCATCTCTTGACCGATAGTGGAACTATTTCTTTCTTATTTGCAAAATAGTTGGGCAAACGTCATCTAAAACTATTCCAAATTTTAAGTTGCTAGCAATAATAGTTCTTGAGATATCCAGCTGTGACAGAGAGACACACAGACTGAGTCTCACCATAAGGGTCCCACCATTTTGGTACGGAACCCTAATAAACCGTATTGGAGAATCGTTCTCATTCAGATCCCGTTGTGCAATCACAATTCAGGTGGCACGCGACCCGCTGTCAATAGACACGCATTCCGTCTTAAGAGAGAAGTGTGTGCGCATCGTAAGTAATCTATTCGTCTTGCTGCGAAACTGCGCCTGTATACTAGTCATGCTCGCGGTTGCGTTTGTGGATTTTATGATGAGGAAGAGATTTTCTTTGGGAAAATATTGATGGGAAAGTATCTACCTCATCATCTTTGTCTATCACAAACTTATCTGGGATAAAGGTTACCAGAATGCAATGTTTTATTAAAAACTTTACTATATCCTTTGCCAGATTTTACGAACAGCGAGACGAAAAAAGCGAATCTTGTATTGGTTTGGCTTAGTAAAATTAGTGGGGGTATTTCTTCGAAGTATTTCCTCTCACGCATTCTCAACATACAAACAAGGCTTAAAAACAGATATGCGCTTCTTGTTTATTCGGAACAAGTGCTTAAGGCTAGATGCTGAGATTGAATTAAACAAATCGAGTGTTAGACAACGACAGCCTTCTTGAATGACATCTTGGTATTAGCCATACTTATCCTCACAGAACATTAAAGATAGATGGACATACATATTTGAATCCAGAACCACAGACAGACGCATCTAATTTATTTGGAAAGAGGTATGGATTTCCTGTTTCACATGTGAACAGCAATTTTAAGGTTCAACAGAACGTTAAAACTATTATGTAAAGTTCATATGTGACAGTCGGAATTCAAACTATTCGAGCAACCGCTAGATTTCAGCCATCTCTTTCACCCCAAGGTAATCGAGATGGAGAGAAAGAGATAGAGCTATCAAATGAGACTCGGTGATATATTGATGGCGTTAAACGTAAAATGTGAGAAGTGAAATTATAGGCTCTTATACCGATATACTCGACGGAGAAATGGTTTAAATTTTTTCCGGTTGCGTAAAACATGATGTTGAGGCAGTTAAAATAAGGATGTTATGTTGATACTAGCAACAAGTACAAATACAATATACATGCTATATTTTATATACTCTGGATGGAAAGCAGAGATATGAATGCAACAATAGTTTGAATCTAGAAAATAAACAGGAAACCAAAAAAAAATGGGGTTTCAGCAGTAAACCCAGGTAATACTTTCCTGAGTTGGAACCCAAGTCGATAAATAATGAAGGAGTATTAAGAAAGAAAGAATATACAACCAATGGGTCTTGAACCACGTTATCAGGAACTTAATTTTCTCATAAAACCTTTATTGCATATGAAAGCAATTGACAGAATGGTAGCTATGAATAACTTACTTATATGGTTATTCAAAAATACAAGATATCGCACCTTTACAACCTATAATCCATTCTATCGTGCTGGAGTGGAATGGATTAAAATGGAATTTATAATAAACGTCAAATATAATTCTAAGATGAGACATATTCACCACATGTAGGTGATGATATAGTCGCCTCTCAACACGCTGAAATAGATGGCCGACTTTCAGCCGAAGACACAGACTACTTAAAACGCGATAAGCACTCAATGCAAACATTGCTGGGTTACTTTCAATACAAAAAAAGTGTTAGCGTTCTGAATTACTGTTTAATGATGCGTAATGACAATTAGTCGAGTTATTTATGACGCGTCGTGTTAACGCACGTCGCGACGAGAAACGCAAAGCGCAATAGTCCACACGACACAAATGCAGTGTCCGTTAGTCGCAAGCTCACATCCGCGGCTAATTTCAGTAGAAACGGTAACACGACAGTTTAATGGAGAACGTGCGGTAATACTAACTGTCCCGGAATCTGTACCAAGGCCGACCGTTTCAAGATAAACGTCGATATACGCGTGTCTGCAGCAGATGGCAAGATGTGTGGGTGCTGAAAGTATCAAAGTCGCATCGAATCTGGTGAGACATGTGGAATCAGAAGTGGGCCAGTCACCCTAAAGTGCCTACAAACATTCTCGATGCTGAACGAACGCCGTACAAGGATGGACACTACCACACTGTAATAACATTTCGCAAACTATTTCCGCATAATGAGCTTGTAAACATTAATTGGGATGTTTAAAACATTGTTGACCATTTGTAGTATTTTAATGACATATGGACGGACGACGTGGGCGGGACTGGGACCAAATATGTGCCCTTTGTGCATAACTTTACATCTGTCTCATGACGAAGTAATCAAAATGAAGTGCGCTTGATTAAAACGGAGATACGGCATGGGAACAGAAATCAGTTTCTCATGATTGAGAATTCCAAGACAGCATAGAAAGCGAACAAACACACCTTAATGATCTAAACACAATTTTTGGCAACAATATAGTCACGAAAAGTGTCATGACATTTGAATCATTAAGCATGTCAGCTGGGTCTAAAAGTACATTTTCGAAAGTGGGTTAACAATGACAAATAGATGACAGGGGATTCTTAAGATGTTTTTAAATGTTGCCTGGTTAAAATAAAACTGTTACATACATTTTTGTTTAAGTGTGCGTGAATGTATTGACTGAGATTCAGACTAATTTTATGTGCATTTTATAGAAACTTGGACTAAATATCTGAAATCTTATAAAACAAACGCTGATCTGGAATCCAAAGGAAAGTGTATGTAAAAAAAGATTTACTGAATCTTAAAACAATTTCAGCTATAGCCGGCGCCGATGAAAGGCAAACAAATGGTTTCGATGATGAAACTGGTCAGCACGGTGCATACCTGTCCCTCATTACTTAACAGACGAAATAGTCATGAGTCTTAACAACCGATCGATTATCGAAGAATTCAATGACATCACTAGTTTTATAACCGTTCCAATCATTCAATATTAAGCCTTCAACCATAACGTCAGTTGTTTCAAAGTGGACGATTTCCTATTGTAAATATTATCATGTTGTTTATTGAGACCCCGTCGGATTGTATACAATACCCGCAAACAATATCTGTATTGACTGATTTGAGAATGTTCTCTTGGCCGCAGAATAACTAATAATATGTCTTGGCTTAGTGTAGGATTATTGATGTCGACTAAGTGCCTTTTGATAGCGATGCATCGATTGATTCATTGCATAAGTATTCTTAGGTAAAACCGAAACTTTTTTGTTTATGTAATGAGTTAAATCAATAGTTTGTTTGTTGCTCGCCGTGGGAGATATCATGATTCACAATTTCAGACAGTGACTGTTCCGTGACATCGCAATATTTTCTTGAGTTATCATTGTCTGAGCATTCTCTACGTTTGCTACTATTATATCATCATCATCTGTCGGAAGTCATCCATAATTTTCTTTAGCAGTTATTACATGTTAAGCAGCGTTCTCATCGGCGTCAATACAAAATTTTCTTTATTTTATGGTTGTGTCAGTAGTTTCATGGGTGGCTCGAGTGTGCGTTTACAACTAAGCGCACTGATATTATAGTTTCTTCATTCGTGATAGTAATAGCGGATATCTGGGTTTACGTAAAGCGACTGCCATCTAACGTCCGCATGCCTTAAGGTACCAGTTATCAATCGGACTGAAAATATATCGAATCAATCAATCAAATTTCATTTGTGCAAAATAGCCATTTACAATCTCCAAAATAACATGCCCGTCACTGCGACCGCTTCCTAGTATTAAAATGTTGTTAGTGGATTTAGCTAATCTTCTCAATTAACATGAGAGTATCCCGGGATTGGCACTCAATTAGATTAAGGGCTGATATTTCCAACGCCAGATAGTTTTAACCGAGGAACAATTTTGTATTTTTGACAGTTCTTCCATACTAAATCTGTCAGACGTCAATTTTATTCCACGAATACAAATTATCTGTCGATTGAGAAATTCAATTCAATTATTCAATAACTTTTTACATCGTTTCTGAATTTCTATAACTAAATATATATATAAGAAACATCATGCATGCAATCCATATTTAAATCATTACAATTATCCAAATTACATTATAGTGAGAATAAAAGTCATAAGTCAATTCATAAAATTCAATTAATTCAATTCAGTCCAATAAAGTTTAAAATTACCTATGTTAATTCCGACTTTTGTATTTATTTATAATTCATCAATGGAATATAGACATTTATTTAACAAGAACCGTTTAAGCTTATTCTGAAACCCACTTGTATATACTAGACTTTTTATTTCTGTCGGCAGTTTATTGAACATTTTTAATGACTTGTGGTGGGCGCTATGCTTTACAACAGCCCTTACTTAGATTAATGAAAATAATGGTCAGGTAAGGGTTATACACAATATCAAAATTGTATTAAAGTGCGCAAAGGCTAATACAAAGAGCTCGATAAAAAGTTAGGTCGAACGAACGACAGTTAATTATAGGCAGTGAAGTGGATTACTCTATGAAACCGACGCGCGACTGATTTTACACGTCACACTGTAGTTCGAGCACATGTCAAAGTCATCAAAGTAAACTTTCTTTAATCCCATAATTTGTTTGTGAGCAGTTTGTTTCAATTTTGTGAAACAAATGCTACTGTATTCCATAGTTTTAACTCCTAATATATTAAAGATATTTCTACATGTATAAAGCCTCATTTTAATATGTGAAGGATCTGTAAACAGACTTTCATTCAATTCAACTGAATGAACTAGAAATATCGCTACAACAATGAATGACTCGACCACAGTGACAAACACAAGAATGAAGAAATTGCACACGAATTGCAGTTCCAATTGCAAATCTCCAGTGCGAAATTCGCTAGAACATTTAGAGATGCGTGTACCAAAATAAATAGGATCAAGTGCCAACTGAATATCACACGTAGTCTAAATACCGGAGGGCTTATGTTATAAATACGGTGCCACATAACCGTGGTGCAGGCGTGTGAAGTGGAACGAATTGGGCTGATGCGTCAGAGCATCCGTGTCCAGGACTCTCGTCCTTCGCCTCGTAATGGACGAGTATAATTAGATACGTTTTGTCTTGGCGGAATGCGTAAAGTCATTTGTCATGGTTATGGGAGCGTGGAAAAATGTGCGGTGTGCAATCTTAATTGGGTATTTATAATATTTGAGCAATGGTAAAAAGCAGTTCGGTTAAAAAGAATTAAGTTATCTTGGACAAAACAGTAGCCTTGCAGAAGTTTAAAGACACAGACAAAGTAAATAAACTACTAGTCCGTCGTTTTGAAAGAAATATTCACTCACTCACACCTCCAACTCTGCAGTATCAGGACTTACCTGAAAAAGAAAACAAAATTAATACTTTGCAAACAAACACATCGGGCTTTTGCACTCCCAGTCTACGCAAAAGCCAATAGCAAACTTGTTTGAACAGCATTCGCAAAACAACGTTCATCTCAAATGGATTTTTAGCCCAGAACAATAACTTGATAGAACAATAGCACCTGACCTAACAACGTATGAATAAAAAGTACCACTCGATGGCTCGATCCTTTTTGCAATAAGAAGCAAAAACTCCACGAAGGGCCAATCGTGGCGTGGTCCGAAGTATTCCGAAGTACCCCGAACTGGGACAGTACGTGGGCAATGGTGGCAAGGTGCTGTTGATGCAACTTCCTTTGCGCCTACTTGACGAAAGAATACTTCGGAAACTGTTGTAACTCTTTTGATCGTTATTTGTGAAGGTATGTGGGAAGATATGAGTAGGATTGATAAATCGCTTACAAGAATCGGTCAGAAGTTTTAATTTACGGTACAACAGTAGGTTGACCCTTTGTTTACTTTATTATGTCCACAGAATATGTAATAAGTTAACCAGTAACCGTTAAGCAATCGGTCTCCGGTGGTAATCTAAAACTGAAGATGATAAATGAAACCGATTACCACTGAAGTTACGTGATTCATCCGTTGTTTACAAACAACATTAATATACTCACTTCTACTGCAATGGATCTACGTTGCGGTATTCAATATCACCGTAGAGAACACTAATTACAATTTATCCTAGAAGACAAAGTTGCGCAAAATTGGAGGCAGTCCAACGAACTTTTTCTTCAAAGACAGATACGATTGTACCAAGTCAGTAGTCAACAACTAGGAAGTGAATACGAACGATCATTTTATAAAAACATGATCTTCGTTGTGATCATCGTCTTCACAGGAAAGTTAATGACGCTCTTCGTATCGACGTATGCGATTTTACTTTCAACACATGCAATTACAGAGTAATTGAATCTCAGCAATGCTTTTTCTCGTTACAAACGATCAATAGAGCATTTCATTTAGGTACACGGAGCGGATTAACATTGATACGCGATGAAATTCGAGATGCCTTGTTACGTCAGGGCATGCAACCGTTTGACTAACATGGAGCAATCATTTCTTTGTTTGCTTGTTTAGGAGAAGATTACAAATTCGTTAGATGTCGTGAGTTGAAAGAATTCGGTTCTTTCGCAAATAGTTTCATAACGTTTCAAGGAAAGGAAAAGGAGGAAATATTCAAATCGATACGTATTGAATTAGTTTGTGAACAGCAAGGAGTTTACTACAGTGATGTAATCCTTGTATCCATGTATAGCGGTTATGTTATAAAGAAACGATAACCGATGACATGAAACATAATATGTGTAAGAATTAAATCACGTCCTTACTAATTGGATCACGGTTTATTGAATGTACTTACCTAAAGTGTATATGTCATTATAGGTGTCTACTAAAATCAGTATTGTTTCGCTCGTACAAAATTCAATTTGCGACATGCAATCTTTTAAAATAATTATAACTACGACAACGGATCAAAATGCTATAATTGATTGCTTTTCTAAAACTTTTTGTTTTGAAAGTCTCAAAATAGATACAATAGTAGAACATAATTTCAGTACATAACAACCAGTTTTCTCACAAGTATTACCGAAGAATAGTGATTAACGAAATGCTCTAACATTCCGTGTGATTATTCTCAAGAAATTGGATGCATTCGCTCAAACGTCTCACGAAACTGACTCGGTGATGTAATAGCATCCAGCAAATCTTGATTTGGGTTCTGTAAAATTATACTCTTTTCAAAGGCTGTCGGGACTTTTGGAGTTCTATTTATTTTTATTAATTTTTCGATTTCCAACACGACAAACAAAAAAATACGATGCGAAATATTATGGGTCATTGTGTATTGATGAAACAGCGATTTTGCATTGCCTAGTTCTGCATTAGTTCTTCCTACTTACTGTATTATGAAATATCTTATTGGATTCAAATGAATTAGTTCAACTATCCTCAAAATATTTTCATAAAACTGTCTTATATAATATATAATCCACATCATCGTAAAAAAAAAAGTCCTTTGATCATAGCTTGCGATTTGAAATGCGAAAAAATGTATTACAACTAGTGTTGATAAAGAGTTGAGTCTTTTAGTCCTCATTTTGCGGCTACGAGTTCTTTTTGCAGAACTCACGACTAATTAGTCTTCTGAGTCCTGAGTCTTGAGTTCTTTTGAGTCTTTTCAGTTCTTTCAGTCCTAAAATTTCTTGAGTCGTTAGATTTATTCGAAGTTCTTTTGTTTTTTTTTTAAGTCCTTTGAGCTCTTTGAGTCCATTACGTTCTTTCAAGTCTTAGGAGTCGTGAATTATACAGCAGGACTGCCGTCTAATCAAAAAGACTCGTGTCATAAAGCCTTTGAGTTCCTTGAGTCGTGAACTATAAAATAGAGGACTGCAGCCCAATCAAAAAGACTCGCATATTATGAAGTATTTGAATTGTTTAAGTAGAGGATTGCAGTCATAGTCACTTATTAAGTTCGAATAAACAATAAATATGGCTAAAAAAGACATGTAAATCATCGTCACGTTATTAACGGTCAGTTGCGAGTTCTTTTCGTAAGACAGCACTTTTTAAAAGGACTCAGTTGCTAGTTCTTTTTAGGAAAGCTAAGTTTTTTATTTAAAGGACTTAGTCTTGAGTTCTTTTTGTAAAAAGTGAGCTGTTTTAAAAGACTCAGTCTCGAGTTCTCTTTGGCAAGACTGGAGTCTATTTTAAGAAGACTAAAAACTCAGAGAGGCTTGAGCTTTTACTTATTCTTTTTTGACATGAGTCTTCAAAAAAAGACGAGTCTCAATATTAAGACTATAAAGACTCAGTTCTTTTACAACAATAATTACAACTGTTGACGTAAAACAACCAATTCCAATTTGTTCACTCCAACGAACAACTTTATTGTTTTAGTAAATAAACGATCGGCCTATTTGGATAGACCAAAGTAAATAGCGTCTGGATTATTTTCTAGACGTAACGCCAGTCCTTGAACCTTGGCAACATTACTCGTAATCTTAACTCCTACAATGTTTACGGGCATAATATCGTTAAGTCATCGATTCCTCACGATGTTATTTCAGCTCTATTTTTGTAAACTAATTTCGCAGTGTCCAGCCTTGAACGGGAATCGAATTAATACGTTTACCGTTTATATTGAGCATCGGTATTAGTGATGGCAGTATTTTACGCAATTAATGACCTGAGAGAGCATTTCTGCGCTCCAAATTACCTGAGCACGTTAATATATTTAGAGGTGTATTGGTGAACACTGTAAACTGGTCTGTTTATCAGTGTTTCGATTTTTGTATTCAATGTTACAGTATCGTTTATTTTGCTCTCTCAATCATTGTCGACTTCTTTATTAGATATAGATACCTACATTTTTATTTTTCTAGGTTATATTTACAATAATATTTTATTGTATTAGCACGATGATAGTTATTGAATCTATTTTTATCGATTGAAAAGTAAGGCTGTAAAACGAACTTTAATAAGAGTTATTAAAGATTTCTAATCACGCACCCATATTTTCTAATAGCAATAATTAATATAAAGGTAAATGTGCATGTAAACGGAACAGTAACGTCAAAAGATTTCACAGTAAATAATAATTATTCAAAAAAACTAGGAAGATATACTTCAAGAATTAATCACGCTTTCAATGAGGATCATTAAAATACTAATTATCTAGTTGTTCTCGATGAATCGCTTAGAAATCACGAAGGCATTGAGAACGCTATCGGCACTAGGGTAAATTGACATTTTATACAAGCCCCTTGTGGATTTGACGAGTGTATTGACATTATCATTCATCGTGCTTGAGTCTTCTACCTACTTACTGTTGAAACTAGGAGTTTCGTGTTTGGGTTGAGTATAGAAAACGGTCCAGAATTTGAGTAGATCGAATGGATGATAAGTCTGATTACGTAAAGTTTAAGTGGGACGATTGTTATTGACTTTATATCTGACTTTAAATAAAAGATATCCTATACTTACCCTTCACTACGCCCACAAGTCGAAATTCCATTCCTAGCAAAACTATAAACAGACGACATGTAAAAATATACTAAAATACAGCAAGATTTACTATCAGCTCATCAAATAAGACCAGAATACATGTAAGACATTGCGACAATGTTATTACTGTGATATAACTGTCTCCTGAGATAAACGCGAGCATTTCACACGACTATCTGGCACGCCGAGGTAATTATGAAATAATACAATGTAGGACGACGAATTATGTGAGATATATTTAGAAGTAAGAATATCAACAATAGACTAAACAGTCATTTGTTTGTCATCCGAAATGGTATTACTATTATAATAAATTGCTTAATTGGTCTAGCAGCAACATGTCTGGGACGTATGAGATCCTGGTTGCATTTGCTAATTTGACACTAAGCCGTGCCTATGTCAATGTGAAATAAAGAGAGGTTCCAAGATGAATGACTGAGAGTGACGTTATTTGTATCGCATGAATGAATAAGAACATTCTGGTTAACAACCTGACTCGAAGATTACGACCTTTACCCGGCACGGCCGAAAGGTGCCAATGCTCTCATATGCAATTGGAGGTCTGCCCAACTTTACGAGGGAAATTAGTGTGAAGATATGTCCAAATACCCCACGCCACGCGTCTATGTATCAAATGAAACGTTGATATTGCAAACGAGAGGCAGGTGCGCCAACGCATTAATTTTCGTTAACATCTGCCACTGAATTAGATGCTTCTATATTTATTTGAGAACTTTCCAGGTGCATTTGGTAAGAATTAGAATAAAACGTGGGTAGAAAACGCACCATATACAATTTGGTTTATCGGCAGATGGTCGTTAGGGTGAATGATACAAATTGCATTAACGCAGTTTGGTATATGGAATACTTTATGTACACGACGTGAGCAATATCTGATGATCTCTTCTGAAGACAGATTGTGAAGTGCATGGTATGCTTGAGAAAAAATAGCATGTAATTAAGCGAGGATAGATATAATCCGTCACTAAAATGCAAGTAATTAAGCTAGATGACGGTACTGATGCGTTTAAGTTTACTGCTACCAGTAAACTCACAGATGAATTTCCAACCGCTTTGAGCACTGTGTACAGTTTCTATAAGGAAGATATTTTAATTATACACAAACAACTAAACTAACTATCCGCTTAAAGATAAGTAAATAGACGTAAGAAAGTAGTAAAACCCATAACAGAGAATATACATAGCTTAGTAGATATGTAAACACTTCTGATACAGTATTCAATTAAAAGGAATTTGGACCGAATCCAAATAGAAAGCAGCCTTCAAGGTCAAAATAATATTTTACACCCACTTATCACTGTTACAAAAAAGAACGATACAACGATAGTAAACACATCGGAGAATCAACAATATATTATCTGTACTTAATATCCCGCGAAAAACCCGAATGATAACGTCATGAAGTAATTAAAGGTTGAAACAATAAGATGAACTGTTACGACAGCCGATAACGAAACCCAATAATAAAACCATAGTATCCGAACATAATTCGACAATATTTCTAATACAGCATACACTGTTGATATCGAATTGTACCCTTCAATATTTCGAAGAACAAAACAATCGATGTATATGAACCAATTTGGGATGGTTAATAGAATTGTTTTGATAGTCGGTGGGTAATAAAAAGTAGTAGAAAGTGCCAGAGAAGTCATCGGCACTTGGTGTTGGGCCAAACTGTGGCAAGGTCATTGGCTGTTTGATAATAGACATTATGAAGTAATAGATTGTTTGTTTACTTTTTTTCGGTGCTGCACTATTGATCAGCTTCACTTGCTTAATTCGTCGAGTTTTGTCAAGTAATCAGAGACAATTTGAACATTGCCTGTATTTTAAATTTTGATCAACCCTGGAAGTGTGGTAAGACTTGAAATGGGGATTATATTCAGTGTTTTATTTGAATTTATCATCATTTAACTGCCGGGGGCAAGACGAGAAATTCACCCAAGACGAAATAACTCGCTTTATCTCAATAAATAACAAGTAACGATACGGCTTTCAAGTGCTTTCGAAGATGTAGTTCTGGGTGGTATGCCAAAAGAGCCACAAGAAATTATTCTCTTGTTCATTGCGGTAGAATTTTTAAGGCTTTGTTTTCGGCGGAGGAAACTGTTTTTCCAGACCTCATCAACAAAAATATTCTGGTTAAAGATTCTCCCTTTAGAATAATTCGTGGCTATTTCACAAGCAAAATTAACTCCGTTTCCTGCGTTACGATAAATTGATCGTATTACTCCATTTTGTCGATAAAAACATGATAATTGCATGGATCCGACTTTGTTTTGTTCCGTGATTTGTAAACATTGTTTTTTTTTTAAATCGTCTATTCCGTCAGTGTTATAAAATGTTTTATAGTCATCATCAATCAATTTTGAGTTGATTGAGATTTGAGAACTGTATTTTTAGGTTTATGTTGATTATGTTGTTCATGAACATTATTCTTTCTATCAAGGTTTTCTTTCGCCTTCGGGACTTCTGCACCACTTCTCTTCAAAATCAAATGGTAAATTTGTTGTTTGTGTTATTAATCGGACACACGCGTCTCAGTACAATTTGCAATTACTTTTACATCTAAACACTATTAAGACTATCTAGCACCAAAATCTCAAATTTTTACATTCACTTGTTTACGTGCTATTTGAATTGCATATGTGTACACGCAACGTACATTCGCATACCGATATCCATATAGATAAGTTAGAAGTGTTCGTTACAGATTCCATTGCGTTTGCGATTACTTCCACACTGCGGATTTGAGGACATTGCGACGAAACCAATGTGGTGATATCAGTTTGTTTTGCGTTCATTACCCCCATTGCATTAAACTTCTAACAGCATTCAAGAAGTCAAAGAGCAATGTACTCCAAAACATGATTTGGAGCATCTACATACATGTACTGTAATGTTTTTTACTATGTATTCTTCAAGAGTACTATTGAGTGGTGTATTAAAGAACAGAAGTAATTATCATTTATCGTACAAGTATCGATTGAAGTCGCGTATCAATCTAAGAAGATCGTGTCAATATAAGAAGAGTGTCAGTGTGACAAGTGACACTTATTAGGACCTCAATTTCTAATTCATTCGTTGTAGAAGTTATCATTACTATATGAGTGACTCGTAAGTGATTTCGATTCTGAATGTCAGTGATTTCTATTGTATTGATGATAAGTGATATTTAAAATCATTTAGCAATTAATAAGTAACAATTGAGAAATAGTAATGATATTCAAACGGGTCATTATGAAATTGAATATTATATAAATGAATATAGCCATGCAAGCGATTCAAGAATTTTGGATTTGGGTTATGAACATAAAATAATTGTTTACCTCAGTATTTTTAAATGGGGTATTGGAGAAACAAAGAGGCTCATATACTGTGGTTTACCATTCCAAATGAAAGTAACAAAATGTTGCCGAAGGCACAATAAAGAGAAGTACAAACAATGAAAACAAAGAAATTTTAAAGTCATGCTGTGTTTTACTAATTTAAATGGTATAAATTCAACTACGTAATATATGAAAGTTATTGTGTACTGTAATGAGGAAATCAACTGAGCATAATAATGTTCATCTTACTGACAATGTAGTGTATAATGTCAACGTATCTACGATACCTGTCTGAGAATATTGTTTGTTATAACTTCTGTATCCTGATATGAATCTCTTTGATCCTGAAAGATTTGTCTGATATTTTTCCGTCATTTTGGCAACAAGCCACTTGAGTAACTGTCTTTTGAGCATTGTGAAGGATTTTTCTGAAGAATGCCGGTGGGAAATCACATTAACTTTCTTTTCAATTCTTTTCATGGCCACGTACATTATAATTGACGTAAGCACACCTTGCCAGATCAAAGTTAGTGTTACGATAGTGAAATGCGTATTTAAATCATGATCTTTTCAATTGGTCGACATAATACTTTCACGTTTATGTAATCACGCGCCTCTTGGCTCGCCCATCCGTCATACTGCTTGCTTGTTATCTTGATCTAAACTATGAAAGTAAAATATCTCCTCTTCTTTGTAAGCCGGAGATAAGGGGCCCCTGGCGCAAAGAGCTCGCATTTTCACGTTTTTCCCTTAGAGATATTTTAATGTGCATAACGCTTCGTGCGAAGGTTATTGTTATCAGGAACACAATAATAATTGTGTGTACAGAATATCAACACATTATTACAGTACATCGCACTTGACATTGTAGAAATCAAGAAATAAAGGGCTTCCTCAATAAATATGATCGAGCATGCGGACAGTGAAAGATCACAGTTTGCAAGACCTCGGAAGTCAAGGAGTGGACGTGCTTTGAACCCAAATGGATCACAGAGCAGGAGACAAATGTAGGTGCTATCAATATGGAACCATCGCGAAATTGTGCGTGTAACCTTGCCAAAAGGACAATCTTAAAATAGTATACAGAATATTTGTATGCAGGAAAACAACAACATAAAACACCGGAAATAGATTCAATGGCAGATATTCGCCATCGTTCGGAGCTTAGGGAGCGATCTTCCAAATCCGATGCATACTTCGAGCAATGTGATGTCTTATGGAAACATATCCAATAAAACGATACAGTCTTTTCCAATCGGATTACAGGGTATTGTGAAGCCTTTGTAGCGCTTGCGACTGGGTCAAAGGCATCAGATTTATTTTGTTGAACTTGTCGCGAAACAAATGTGACTATGTTCGTGGTTTACTTATATATTTTGATGACTGCTTTCTGTAAGTCCCGAATTTCAAAATATTTACGAAAGTACTCATTTCTGTAATGATTCTATGCGTTACTTTATCTTAAATTGATCCAATCTGAAAGATCTAATGAAAATATCTTCACGATGAAAGTCAGGTGTATTCTAAACTCTGCGTGTCAAACACTTCCTCGTAAATTTTGTAGGTTAACATTTCTAATTGGCATTGCAAAATGTCCATTGCCAATCAGTCGTCAAAAAATTTCGTCAGTCGTGAAAAAATTATGAGTTTTTTAACAATTATGCATTCGGTTAACGTGCATAATAAATCGGTAATATATATTGATATGGCGGTTTTGGGTACAATCGATTTAATTCATTGGCCGTTACGTCTATCTAATCTGTCTATTCACGACTTTGCTTTTCATTATCTTTAGTTATCTTTGCTATAGTAAGTCTGAGGTGCGCTGGCTCTAGTATTTTACGTACATGTATAACGGTACACCATTTTGAGGGTTGAATGGTTTGTGAAAGGTCACGGTCTTAACGCCATGTTTTTATATTTTTCCTTACTAAAGCCTATTGAAGCAGCTTTACTTTGGCAAGCAAATATCTATTATGAAAAACGTTAGTAACGGTAGAAATTCTAATGGCAGTAATTGCAAGGTAAATATAGTTCCAAAACAATAATTTAAATAGTATGCTATTTACGTGCGCATCACTCTAAACTACTGGACGGACTTTTATGGACTTTCACTGAACATTTGAGGTTATCGTGATCGAAGAGAATGAAATAATTGTTTGAGTACTATTATGAGCAGATAAAAAAGAAAATGACGAAACACAGACAAAAGAACAATAGGGTGAAGAAGATTTGAATATAACTGCAGAAATAGACAAACTGGTCGGCATTGACGCAAATAATAAAGTTAATTTCATTCATATATATAATTATATAAAATTATTTTATACAAAAACAAAACTATAATTATTCACATTGACATGTCCTTACCCTTAGGGTCACTTAAAACGACGTAAAGACTATCGTCAATTAACGTGCAGTGTCGTAAATTAGCGTCATTGAAGTTATAGATACGTCGGCGACGGTTCCATACGTCGACTGAACCGCGCCTGGTGACGTTTTTAATGTTTACTAATGATAGATTCGGTTGTTATGATTAATTAATGTCACTATTGTTTATTCGTGCTTCGATGGGCACGAAGTATTTGTCCCGGTTGTCGTGCGAATATCAATCTTCGTCATAGGCCGTCCTAAGTTCAAAGAAGACACTAGTTAAGTTGAAGGCCGAGGCGGTTTTTAGTTATTTTATTTTTAGCAATCACTTGGTTTTTGTGGGAGGCTACAAGGACGTTGTGAACGCAATTCATCTTATTTCAAACGTCTTGTTGTTTGTTAAAAATACAAGGAAAGTCGTTGTTCATGAGTAACTCGGAAAAACGTCTAGCGTCATTAGCTAGTCATTTGCGTTACTCACTGTAGTGATTGTCGACAAATAACCACATATGTTATTATCTACCTCTGTTAATACAACAATTGTGATTCCCTATACCTTGTTTGTCTTCATCTTTTCTACTGCATAGCTAAATTCCTTATTGTTCTCAGTCAATGGTAGTATGCTAAAGTCAATCCTACCTACACCGACTCCTTCATAAACAATAGCATGTTTATGTTGTCATTAGCCTAGCCTTTTCCTCAGTCCAGTAGGTTCGGTTTCCGACTGTAGTCTGACCTTGAAAACGTATTCAGTAGACTAAATAGCTAATTTGCGATGTCTCACAACAAAAACATCGCTGCCATGACTATTAAATGAATTTTCATTGTTAGCAACATGGATTTCTGTACGTATTTTTCTATCGATGTTAAAATCCAGTCCCGTAGGTACTTAGTAGGCACCTCGCACCAGATTAGGCTTTTTCAAAGCCATGGTTGGTAGCCGCTCAATGTCAAACGTTACTTCCCGACAATACTGTGGCATCCGCATGACTCATGCTATGATCAATGGTACTTTAGTTGATAGTCTGATAGAATGAGATCTTTTATTTGGACGGCTTGAGAGGCTGCTCTGTTATGTTTATCTTACTGATAAGAAAGAAATGGTGCAATGTTTTGTTGTTATCTTGTTCCAAAATGAAATTCTCTTAAGAATCTATGCTATTTTTGTAGTACCATAATAGCGGTTTTAAATGATGTTCAAAATTATGTCCTGAAACACGTGAAGGCTGTTGACTGGGTTTGCACTTCAGTGCAATTTTGTTACGGGTTTGTTTTAAAAAAAATATGCCGTCTATAATACCACATAATACTCAGGTAAGTATTCACTACGCATGAAGGCGGCAGCAACTGGCTTAGCTAACATTTTGAAGCACTCAAACCCAGTAATCTGTAACTAATCCTATAGCACCATCAATATTCATGAGACTTACATGGCACAGCACGACATAGCAGTCAAATGTTGGTATTGTAAACTTTTTAAATACTTGTCCACCATATTAGGTCATAGAACATATTTATCGCTTTTTTGTACTATGTGTGACAGCAGTGCGCTCAAGCGATTAATTTTTTCGTGTATCGCATGTTTGTGCAGATTTTATTTCAATTTTCGTGCCACATAGTACCCAACATATTCAATGTGCCCCTATCCTAATATACGCTGTCAGTTCAGTGGCTAATATTTTGATGGATTGGTCTGACGTGCTTCCTAAAGAGTTGCCATATCTATAAAATATATAACGAAATATTTTACTAAAAGCGCTACCTTCGTAGTATGTCCATGTTTTTTGCGATAAATGGTTTTAATTACGCCTTCCTGAGCTAATTGGATTAGGGCTTAGTTCAGTTAATAAGTAGGTAATGCCTGTGAAAGCTGGCACACACTTTCCGATGTTCCAAGAGAGAGAATGGAAATAAAATCCATATAACAATCTCGAATGACTCGAACGAGCAAAGTGGCAAATCATAAAATGTCAGACTTCCGATCTCAGATCCGCAAATACTATAAGGTTCGGACGAAATTAGATTGGCTTTTATTCCTTGCGGAACTGGCAAGACTGGGTCTATAACTCACGTTGTGAGTGAAAAAGGGTAGACAATGACGGGAAATGATGTTAGTCACAAGGAAGATTCTAACCAATTTATTTCTATATCTATATCGATAGTTAGGATTTTAGTCATGTTTCGGTTGAAGCCTCGCAGTTAGCCGGGTAAACCCATTCTGAAAATAGATCTACGCTTTGCAAACTTATCACCAGAGGATGACAGAGAAGGAGTGTCATACACGGCATATGTCCAGTAACTACAGATTTCTATCGGATGCTAAAGTCTGAGCAGCAGCACCAATAGATATAAAACCAATATTGACACGGGACGTCAAACATCAGATACACTTATTCACCAAGATCACAATTGCAATAATATATCAACTTTTTCGCCCGACCTTAAATAATTCGGGTAATAAAATCAGCCGTGCGAATCCACTGGGCTTATTGGACTGTGGTTGTAATCGTAATTGATATACTACACTATAAAAATTCAATTTTGTCTTTCATTATGAACATTCAAGCGGTTGGTACCGGCCGAAAAGAATTTTTTTCTTTACGATTCGTTTCCGCTTTGGTGAATTTTATCTCTTTCTGTTGAAAACTGAGTTTAGATTTCTGTGTATGCAATCAACTTGAGTTTGAGTGTTTTCTGAGGTTATTCTTTAGATCTGTTTGAATTGAAAACTTTAAATACAGTTTTGCTTTATATTCTAGTGCAACATGTGTATATACTGTGAAAACCGTTTTATTCCTTTCTTAATTTCCAAGCTTAGACAGATCGAATACTATGGCTACCATCTTGCACCGCTGCTGCATTAGCAATAAAATATTTATCCACTTTTAATCATAAACAAGATACAATTTCATTCACCGTTATACATACACGATTGATAAAAAAATCTTTAGACCTCCGTATCGGCATTGAAATTGAATGCGTAATTCAATTTTCACGTTAAAATTTACAAACGGGTGTAAACGATATGAGTTTATTTGATTGTGAATTCAGATCGTACATTCACAAGTTGCAGTATTATGCTATCTCACTATCATTTGCAAATTGTGTATCTTCCATTCACGCAGTTGCATTGAGCTTGGCAAAGATTTGGTACATCATAATTGCAATTAATAATACCATCTTTTATGGAGATCATATTTTTACATTGTTTAGTTTTTGTGCGAAATTCAAAATTTCCTTTGTTTTTTTCGCGAGCGTAACAAGAATGTATTTACAGAATTATAATTATTTAAATCATCAAAACAACCCTCTAAGTTCATATAATCTTATTGAATGACTATTTACGATAGGATTATATGCAATAAAGGGTTGTATTGTATTGACTGTAATTCTGTAAAGTCATATTTGTTACGGTCGCGAATCATATTTTAATCAACATAGGCACAACCTGACACAGTGACACTGACCTGAAAATTGCAGAAAAAGTAACAAAATTTGAATTTCACGGGCTACCTAGCGCATCCCCCTGAAGTAGTTTATGTCTAAAGATAACAATTAAATTGTACAACTCGTAAAACCATATAAGTAAAAAAGCAATGTCACAATGACTATTGCTATATAGGTAGATATTATTACTATCAAAATTTTCTCTTGTTTCAGCTTAATGTTTAGGGCATTATATCTCCATAAAAAAATGTTCGCTTACATATTACATAATGATACACGATATCATAGTGATAAGTAACAATAAACAAGTGCATAGCTTTCTCGTTATCTGGTCGTGATAAAGAGTCTCTTGACTGAGTTGCGAAACAATACTGAGAGTACAGCCTCGTGCGCTTACGCATTGCGCCTGGTTCGAATCCGAGAAAATACGGTTTAAGAAAACTTGGGTCGGTGTATTAAGAAAATTCGGATGTAGTGCGTAAGCATAAGCACCCCATCCAAAAGTAAAACAACTACTTCGGAGCGCATTTTCTTGGATTCGAATCAGATACAGTGCGTGCGTAAGCGCTCTTAAAATTGGCGCATATTTTGTGACGCCAGACATGGACTTGGCTGGTGACTTTAAGATTGGGAAGTAATGCAATATATCAAGGCTTACTCCGAATATTTTGTGTGTATTATCTTTGGGAGTTGTTGTTGACACAACTGTAACGTTTGCATGCGGTAGGTAACTTATCAAGAGAGAGAGGAGGAGCACTGTTACCGTATTTTTCCAGGTGTTTCACATAGAACGAAGGCATAACTAAAGGAAATTTATAACTTTTGATAATAGAGCACTTATGGAACTGTTATCAATAAATCTTTTGGTGAAGCATTAACAGAACAAACATAGAGGATTTCCGACTTTGGGATTGAAACGTCATGGACTATAACTGCGCAAGCTAAGTTACTAGGAAACCAACGAGTTGTGACTCTTTGGGTGATCTATAGGCAGGTATGCGTTTAGACTACCTTCAAATTGCGAAATCCAAATCATCAATTTTCCAAAACGAATTATGTAGGTATCCGAGCCCTGAACCTCATTGTCTTCTTCTATTAAGGTAGGCTTTAACGCGAAGGATACTTTAATCCTAATTTCATTACTTTCAACAAAAGCTTACATCAAATCGAATTTGGAGCAAAATCCTCTTTAAATATATATGTGCACTCTATTGTAAGCGTCTCTTAAAAGATTTTAAATAAATTTCGGAGCTTGTAAAAAGAAGGCTATAATCTGGGCCAGGATCTACGTTAAACGAATCTACATTATTTATTCATTAGGGCTTTCTTTTGACTAAGTAGATTCTATAGAAATGGAAACTCATTGCTTTCCTTTTGTAACGTTGATTGAAGATGACAGCATCTTACCAAAATGTTAATTTCTGCTTAAGCATAACCCATAAGCATAATCAGCTTATAATTTTCTCACTGTTTGGACACTGGCCCCCTCTCTGTGAGCGGGAGTGGGCCGTAATACACCACGCGGGCCCAGTGTGTGTTAGTGGATGTCATATGTATTGGAGTGTTTAGTTCTAGGACATGCTGGTGTCCTTGCGATGTTTTCCTTCATCGCTTTGAGAGCAGTGGTGATTAAATTTAATACACAAAGTGATGTGCCTGCCTGGGTTCAAACTCACGGCCTACAACTCGTGAGTCGGGGCCGGTACTACTGCTCTGCTTCTGCATAGGATTCATCTTCATTTCAAGATTAACACGGCTGAGGATAAGGCTACACGTGTTTAGTCTCAAAGCCTATGTAAAATTGAGGTTCCGTTTTCCTAAGAGTCATGTAGCCTATTTTACGTCATCGCCTTCGGGGATTTACGTTCACGTGGAGTTTTGTGGAGTTTCTAGTAAATCTGTTAAGTCTGAATATTTCACATGGCTTCAAAGCTGTTATTTCACGAAACTTCGTGTGAGCTGATGAAAATTCAACGTCAGCGTTGCTTTACATCGTAACTGTAATCTTAATCTGTTCCAAAAACCCGACTGTTTGTGTTTCAGTAAATTGTTTCATATTTTTTTCGTCCAGTAGCCTGGTTCTAACATCTCTTTTAGAGTTGAATAACGGTACCATTACACTTTTTATTTTTTTTGAGGGTGGCAAATCATCGAATGAATGATGAATGAAGAGTCTGACACTCCCTTCCGCTTTACCCAGAGCGGGAGGGGTCATTTGATGATTTCCCAAACTGAAAAAAAAAAAAACCCTCCCGCTCTCGGTGGAGCGGAAGGGAGTGTGACTCATACTGACTAAAAACCACCTGTGTTCCTACCTTAGCCTTTTACCCTTTTGCACTTGCGGACAATCCCGCTGACCGCTGACGCTGAGGCTTAACGGGCTCCTTTACTGATGCTGACATCTCTTTGAGGCGCACGTGCAATACGTCCGATCAGGACCAGGCTCGCGCCGTACGGCACGAGCCTGGTCCTGATCGGACAGTGAACTACCCATTACTCTCCGTCCGCAGGCCCGCGTCTACGGTGGCCGGGAGTCCCCGTCACGCCTTTCTAGCCATTCCTCAAAGAGGGGTCTTATAGCCACTGTCGTGGCGTGCCCTGTGCAGTGTGCTGGGTTGCGATAGTCGGTCTTTTCATGCCGCCATGGGATTGCGCCGGGAGGTCCGTCCGCTCCGCCGCGTAAGCGGAGTTACCCCCCGGCGTAGTGCCCCCGCGCGCCACTCATACAGGCGCGCGAGGACTATCGCCTCAAGATACCATAGCGGCAGTCTGGCATGGAGGCTTGCCGCCTCGCCCGAGATCGTGCGGTATCCCTGGATAAGCCTTACGGCTACCACCTTTTGGGGCGCGTTTAAATAGTGGATATTTATTTTTGAAGAAGGCATACTGAATATGAAGTTTCAAATACCTATTCAGCCACATTTTATAAGACAAAAAAGGTGATATTCGCTCACCAACGAAACTATTCCTTGTTGGGTGCCTAAGCCTTACGGCTACCACCTTTTGGGGCGCGTTTAAATAGTGGATATTTATTTTTGAAGAAGGCATACTGAATATGAAGTTTCAAATACCTATTCAGCCACATTTTATAAGACAAAAAAGGTGATATTCGCTCACCAACGAAACTATTCCTTGTTGGGTGCCAATAACAATCACGTATTGACGCAGTTCTGAACACGTTATACGGGCTTTCCTAGTTTAAGAGCCCTTGGCGATATTGAAATGTGACAAACCCCTGTTTATCATGCCTGTAGAGCTATTAGGACAATAAAACGGTCACTCGGGTCTATTAACTGCACGATTTGTCCTTATAGTATCTTAATTAATTGAACTGATACGGACAAACGACTTTCGATTCATTGTTATTATGCGCGCGTGCGTCGACTTTTGTCTTTTTTTGTAAACGACACCTACTATTGTAATATATGAACCGTCGAATTAAGTAATCGTATACACACGAGTGTTATTATAGTGAGTGCACACGACCAGAGATGTTTCACGTAGGTATGAGCGTAAACAGCCTACACGCGTGAAACCGACACCCGTTGTAAAAACTCGGCCTCGATCGTGCAGTTGAGGTGTGGTCATTATGTTGGCGTTTATGCAGGTGGAAATAATACGATTTTAATATTAGTCAACGTCCTGAAGAAAGAAGCTTGGTTGTCTGAAAGTGGAGGACAACTAACGGCGTCGACTAAGGTATACTGTCAACTCCAAAGCATTATGTTATTATATTGAGTCATCTTATTTATATCCATAAGTATTTTCATTTTTAAGAGTGTTTGTGGAGTTTCTTGCCCGTCCTTCTCCATATGTCCCTACTAAGCTTAAGAATGGGCAACTAGCTTCATCTTCCTGACTGACCGACCCCTTTACAATTCAAAAGTGCCTGTTATTGGTTTATTTGAAATAAGTGCTTTGAGTTTTATAATAAATACGCAGTTATGAACAGCAACATCCTAGAACATTTCGTAATTTAATTTAGAGTAAAATAATTAAGTATTTATGATTTTAAATACAATCATCAAAGTTACCAAAAAGGTGAGCGTATCAGGGAAAAATATGACGTTTATGAAACTTTAGTACCTACATCATAATAATGAGACCAACAACAAATTCCGCAAATATGAAGCAATTTAAATGTTTTACAATACTTCCTGAAAGTATTACTTAAATGAGTTTATTTCATTGTTGCCAAAATTGTGTTATACAATGTTGTTAAAATTGTGAAGCAGTAATTTTGTGCAAGATATTGATGCAATATTCTGCACAAAAAGTCACACTGTTGTCACTCCAAAAAGATGTAACAGCTCATAACAAGATGACAAGAAATTGACGTGCAATTTCTACATTAAGTCGGCAGTTTTTACTGAAATATTGTGCGCGTTTCATGTTTTTTAGCCGTTCAAAGCCCGTTCTATTTCCGTCCATCACGTGTCGCATTTTCCTCAACGTGTTTACTTATCATAGATAGAAACTTATCAGACTCAAGGCTGTTAATAAACAGCTGATATAGTACCAGTTTTTCGTACGGACTATCTCTATTTTCAAAGAATTGATGCGTTACATAGATAAATAATCGATAAGTGTAGGTTTCAGAATTAGACATGGCTCATATCTTTTAATCATAGGTATATGTATAAAGATAGCATCATAATCGAAATTTGATAGAAGATAAATTTTGCTCTAGTTAAGGATATACTCGTATAAGTATGAAAATGAACACGAAACAGTATTTCATGTCATATATTCCTTAACTTCAAATAGAATATAAAAATAACTCATTAGTAGCGGGTGTTTAAACTGTCCGTTGGTCGATAACCCGTTATTCTTCCTAAAATAAAGTAGAAGAGAGTTGCGAAATTAATAATAAGAAAGAAGAAGCAACACTCTAAACTTTCTTAATATTCCGACGACCCCTTTATATACTTTTTTTAGGGTTTCGGCCTCTCATACCTTTGCATATGACCAGTTTTCAATAAAAACGTCCGTTTTCCTCGTCCCAGCGTATTCTCAAGAACCTGAAACTTTTTTATTGACTTGATGAAACATGAACGTTTGAAAGAAATTCTTGGGAACAGGCAAAACAAAACTAGAAGATTCTAAACGTGTAATGATGTAAATAATATATCCCCGCTATAACTGAAGCCTCACGATGTAATCTCGTATTATAAGTACACGCGTGTCTGGCGCCGTGTGGGCGAGCGTGCCATCTGTCGCGTTGAGAAACTACTGCTTACCTGGCCACGAAACTAGGCGAGCTGGACCATCGGCGACGATTTAGATCGAATGTTTAGTAATACATATTGGCATTACCGCTGTAGATTACTAAGAGAGGAGAACGCACTACGGTACAATTGAAAATACGGCCACATTGAGATGGTAGATTAACATAATGAAGACAGAATTAATTAAAAGCAGGATGCAAACAGAAATATGTGATGACTATTTAGAGAGGATTAATAAATTTACTAAGCTAGTACGAGTAAAATCTTGTCTTCTCAAAGGGATGGCGAAAATTAATCCGGGCTTTTAGTTAGGCCAAAAAGATGATAGTATTTCAGGTAATATTTCGTCCAAAGGCATCCATGGACGGAAAAACTGTAGGTGCCCGTCGGATGTGCAACAGATATGTGTTAAACAGCCAAAAAATAATGGTGTTAGTAACACTAATCAACTAACTTTAATTAAACTCACATAATGCATACCAATCAACAGACAACTGATACAAACTTATCACAAATTCCAAGATTCGATAATCTTATTGGGCAGTTCCGAATTCCGCAGCAGAGAAAGTAAATATCCTTTTAACCAGGAACATGTACGATTGGAATCTCTTCGGAATGAAAATAGAGAACTCCTGAGTTTTGTAGGTCAACTGACTAGAATAAACAGGAATCTAAATGCGTGTTTATGTCGCGAGCTAGAAATACAGACAGGCCGACTATGTTTAAAATAGTATAGTCTCTACTTGAAGTGACTTAGCTTCCATTGTTATCTGATTATTTTGGGAGCGTGCGATGAGTAAATAACTCGTGAGTTTGTCAACAGTTACATAATAAGGCCTTGCTTACGTTTGTGTTTAAGTATTTGGACTAGTATCAAAATTCTTGCTTAGCTTAGCAATCATCAAGAACTTATTGCAGTCCGTGATAAGACAAATGACTCTTCCAAAAACGACAATCTTGCAAGGAATCGCAAATAATCACGAGAGGAAGACGGACAAGAAATGATGGACAAGAATTATGAAAACATCGAAAGTGGTTTTCAAGCATCCAAAAGCACAGACACAGTACACTATGCATATATGTTTATTATGCGAGTTGAAATAAAATATGTTGTAGTATCAGCTGTTTACCATCTGTCCCAAGATTTAAGAGTATGCTGAAGAAAACGAGTTGCTAAGGTCGTCTACAACAAGTTAAAACTATCGCCTTCAGTATCCACTACACATGCAACTTGTCACTGCTTTTACGAGAATTACATGGTTTTGTATCTGCTCTCGACTGTCAATCGATTTGAACGGTGATGTTATGGATTGGAAAGGAGGAAAAAGTAGATTTTATGCAGAGTTGCTTTAATACCACAGCAAAGCAACACAGACAATACTGCACAATATACTCACGAAGTAACGATACCATATTTTGTCTGGCCCTCAATGCTTACCTGTAATGAAAAGAAAAACATGTGTTATTTATTTGTATGAGTAGTTCCTTTGGATGTTCGGACTTTGAGAAAGTTGATATATTCAATGATGCTCCTCGTCACTTTAAATTTGATAAATCTAAAGTAACCATAAAAGCTCCTCACTTCACCCACTATCTCCATGGGAAGAAGGCATGAGTTCTATAATCGAAGAAATTATATAGCCAATTTCCTAAATACGCCATTCCAGTGACCTTGGCGCCTCATCGGTACGGCACAGCGGCACAGCACAACGGAAGGGCAAGGCAGTAAGGTGACATTGAGAATGCGGCCACTGCTGCACTGCTACAAAACCTAGAAAGCGGTTTAACTTCCACAGAACAAACCTGTTCGGTACAGTACCAGTGGATTTCGTTTAATTGACTTGTTAGTGATGACAATTTGCGGCTGTCTAATTATAATTTATGCTTGATGCGGACATGTTATTAAGTAATCAAGAAGATATTGGATAAATCACAGTGATATATGTATTTCTAGTTCTAGTGTTTCCGGGGTACGTTTGTAGAATATATTTGTAGTTTGTAGGATTAAGGAAAATATGTAGACGAGTATGAAATTGTAAAACCGCTTGCAGCGAAGTGGTAAGATTTGTGTTTGTTGTAGATGAATGCACAACAGGAGTCACCTGCGCATTGATAACGGTATCAATGAACGCTTCTGCAACGAGGTTAGAAGAGATGACCTATTTGCAGGTTGCAGAACGCATAGCAGACTTACTAATGAAAATGAAAGGCAAATGGTTCTTGAAATCAATCGGAATATAAGGTTTCGTATTAAAACTCCAATCTCCCATATCGTCAAATAAGTAACATTCAAGACCAAAGACACACCGACTTATCCATCATAAGGACACTTAGTGGAATGAAACCGACACTGCTGATTATATGTCATACCGGTGTGTATCGAGTTTCAGCTTGCCTACTATACCCTGGCACTTCATGGGGGGCGCTGTTCACAAAGGTAGCAAGCCACAATACGTCTAATTCAATACATTTCTACTTAGTTCGCGGTTTCGCCGTCTCCCAAGACATAGTGCCCTATAAAGGCTTTATCGGTATGATATGGGTGATCGCCACGCAATGGGTGGCCCGTTCCTACTGGTAGTATGAAATTCTTTGGATTTTTGATATACAGTATTCATTAGTAATATGTATAGAAGTATGTAAAATGCTAAGGATAGATCGGTGGCATCCTGTACGCATGTAGAAATAATGTGACATATCCGAGATTGCATTCTTTGATTCCGATTCCATGAATGTAAAAAGATCTGATTGGCATCCCAGTATTCTCGCAAATTGTATTACTAAGATTGATGAAGTTCATTGGCTTTCTCAATTCTAGCTACTTGACCAGGAAAGACGAGATAGAAATCCGACAAGACATTTGATAAATCAGTCGTACATTCTTCAAACATTGTCCATTAAACTAAAATTGAACAGCCCTTCCTAATAAAGCTATTATAAAAAACGACACTACTGAAGCCCTTCGCCTAGTTTGTATAAAACTACTCAATATATTATACTTCCTAACGATCATTACATATGGCACGCGACGCTACTGGCGCTCCCTACACCTGCCGCACCATATGATGAGCTCGGTCAGCACAGTGGCATGGGAGTGTGTCGTGACCTCCAAACTTTTTAATTTATTCCGTTTGATAGGGCTTGGTTGATCGTTTACTGTTTAGCTTCTGGGTTTTTAATGATGGATGGCTTGCGTTTCTTTTAGAAGATTTTCTCGCATGTTTCAGTTGGTATCTATTTTATTGATATATTAAAAATAAAATTGTGGTATGTGGTCGTAGACTTGTAGTCTTCTTCTGTCTGTTTCTGTCTTCTTCTTCTGTTATTAGCGTGTCGATGGCAATCTAAATAGATTCAGTCCAGAATCCGGCTACGTGTTTGGCGCCATCTCTAGCGTCCATCAGTTCATGTTACGTGCAGCTGACAGGACACGTAGGACATAAATTATGGTATTCGAATGAAAGAGGGTACGATAATGATGTTACTGAATAATTAACATTCGTATATAAGTATGTATATTCGTATAAGCTTGCTTTCATACTGCAAAAATAAATAGTCTTTTATTTTTTGTTGATCTAATAGTTCAAACAGTAGATCAAACAACCAGTATGTATCTCTTTAATGCTGTTAAAATATTTGGAAGTCACAAGACGGTATAACTATTTACAAAAATACAACCGTCACATTGACCCATTTACCTAACTTTACTGTTACTGCTATCGTGTTATAAATTGGCATTTAACGTCTAAACAAGACTTTTATTTCTACATAAAATGAGAAAATATTATCAGTTTTCTTCATTTCAATCTTTCTCCCTTTTCATCTAATATGTTTTTTCGAGATTTCCATAAGTTATGGTCCACGCTTTTTCAAGGTAAATTGTCTTTACAATGTCGAATGTTCACACGATCATCTTCAAATTAAAAACAACTTTCGCGTTGTTTACGTTGAGTAATAGTACAATTATCTAAACATTTAACACCCATTACATAACCGTTAATTAATCATAACACGAAACAGTGTTAGTGTGCAATTCGGGGAAATAAAACACTATACATAATTGCGTGAATTGGGGGAGTGGGACGCATAGTATTAAGAGATCGTTCGGTCTTCCGAGTAGGTTGAAATGTATACGAGATACGTGAGCGCTGATGTGTGCCATCTGTCATGCTGCGTGACCTATTGGTGTAATGACTTCGATGCTATTAGAGATCAACACGCGGTGTTCAAAGATACGCTGCCTGAGAACTAGATTTTATATTTGACAATTGAGTGAACATACTGTTCTTTGCACGAAGTGTTTATTTTAGTTAGTATTTATTAATTGAGCTTCAGTGGCCTTAGTGCGAGTTTTTTCGACTCACGTTCGATTGCGAGCGCGTTAGAATTTTGTATGGAAAATTAGGTTTCTCCTAGTGACCACCAGGTGGCGCTATAACTTTTCCCATATAAAATTCTAACGCGCTCGCAATCGAATGTGAGTGAAAAAACTCACACTTAAGCCTCAGATTTCAAAGCAAATTCGGTTAAAATATTATTTGCGGTAAGCTAACAGACGAATTTGAATATACAAGCTCGAGAATCTCTGGGGAACAATTAAGCTGCTTCGAAACCCACTGTGTAATTAATCTGCAGACGTCATTAGTACCTACGCAATATAGTTCATTAATAATGCAAATTACAAACAAGTACAGTCACCTTCGCAAATTACGAAACTAAAATTCTATAGTAGACTTCAGAGGTCGTTAACTCCAGATTATGTACATTGACATAATGTTACCCTTTTAGGAAAGCCGCTAACCCCATATGAATCAAAGTAAATCCAACACTGCTACAAAAATACTGCTCGACAGTGTAAATAAACACAAGCTTTGACACATTTCATTCTAAAGCCACACATGGACGTAAAATCCACACATAGTGTAATTCCGTAGTATCTATGGAATTACTACTCTTCAACTGTATCGTGTGACATAACATTTAAGTATAATAAAGTATTTCGTACGGCGGAAGCCAGTTCAACGTGCGCGCACTGTCATGAAACTAGGAAACATTGACCTCGCGGCATATTGCACTGTCTTGCAGAATAAGTGGTCGCTAAGTAGGTTTTTTATAAATGTATAGTGTTTTTTGTGTGTTAAGTGTGTCTGGTGTGGAGATTGACATCGATATGAGTAATCGAGAAGTGGTTTAGTAGGATTATTGTGATTGGTGGCACTTGGCTTTTTATTTGTATTGTGTCTTTAACAGGTGTTCATAACAGTCGTCGATTTGGAGGGAGAGTCGTTGTTGTTTTAGTCTCAACTCATCAATCAAGAGGCCACTTAATTTATATTTTTCGATAAAAATATCTAACATCGTAATTGATATTTTTCGATATAAAAAATCTAACACATTTCGCAGTTTCTGTACTAACGATCGTAAGCAAAACAGACTTACTATTTAAAATAAATAAATATCGACACTTTTATCAGGATGTCAATCAACGGAAGTTAATAATAAACTCTCTCATAAATATACTTTTATTCTAAAACATAACTCGATCCGTCATTAAGAAAACATTATTCAGAATATCATTTGCATCGGCAATGTGAATGTAAAATAAATAATTTACTTTTCTTCAGAAAAGATCATGACTTGGATAGATTCCAAGGATTACAAAATAAAAGTCGGACTGTGGGAAGTGAGCGATCATAACATGAGATCGTAATTCAGATTTAATTTAACAGATTTGTCAACTGGATATGAGTCAACTGAAAATGAATCATCCTCATTGCTCACTAGGATTCCCTGTGTGTGACTGCCATTACGAAAAAAACCACACACGTTAATTGACCCCACCGAAATATCTGTAGGCCATACAAATATTTGTCCTGATGCTATGAGCATTCCTCATAGCATCAGGACAAATATTTGTGAAACCGCAAAAAAAAAACCGGCTTGAGCACACACACCACCCACACCACTAAATATCATATCAGTTTTTTTAGGCACACTGAAAGTTAGCACTAGGCCACACATTCCACAGGCAATGGTAAAACTAATATCTTTATCATATGTTGTTTAGTCATCATCATGATCTGCTTAGCCTTTTCCCAAGTATGCTGGGGTCAGCTTCCAACCAAACCGGATGGATCTGAATACCAATGTTTTATATGGAGCGACTGCCTATCTATTCTAAACGGTCACACCCCAGTTTCTAGGCAACTCGATACCCCTTAGTAAGACTGGTTGTCAGTCTTTCGGGCTTACCAGTAACAACTGTCAAAGATTGATGAATGACAGTTGCTAAGTGTTGCCAGTAAAAATATACTGGCCGCATAACAACCGCATCCAAGTCTTCTCGTTCCCGCCAGCCGGACGGTAGCGACGTTCTATTTTAGCTAGATGTTAACCCACATTCGCGCCAACACTACAAATTAACTAACTGATTAGTCGTTGAAAATTTAAACAAGAATGTTACACGTTTGCTAAGCTATTGGGGACAATTGAGGACAGTGCATGTTTTGCGGATTGCGAGGCGGTTGTAATGTGTGTCGGATTTACTAGCGAAGACGTAAGCCACTAGATTTTTGTAGCCAACTGTACTTTTTTTTGAAGAATCGTGGGAAGTTTGAACAGTTTCTAAGCGGATAGGTGTTAAATCAGAATTAAGAGTACTGACAAAAACAAATATTTAAAATTAATAAGTCTTGAAAAAATCTACCACGAATAAGCGCTTTTTTGCAAGATTGAGCACCATAATGCGCGGACATCAACAACCTAAATGGTCGAAAGTTTTCTGACATAATACAAATAAAGACAAATTATGAATAATAAACCATCACATAAATATTACTTAAGACTTCGCCAGCACTGCTAAATCGCGTATTTCCCTCATCTGACAACAGCGCGAGTTTGATGACTCCGCGTACATTCCCACTCTTATCTGCACCCACTTTCATTTAGGTAATTATACTCAAGTCTAAACACCTGTCGTAGTCGCAGGCCATTAGCGTTTAGCATGATATATTTGATTATTCGCGACATCGATTTCATAATAACGCCGATTAATATTCATACTTCATTGGTAGGTAGTTATTTTGACAAATATACCTACGTTTAATATATTTATTGACGGTGTCACTTCCGCGATGGACTATCAAGCCATTTTGCGTCATAAAGTGTACCATAAAGGTTCCTTTATGGTACACTTTATGACGCAAAATGGCGAATCTGTTGAGATTCGCGTATTGAAATGTCATAAATACCGATATGGCTTACTTACTTACATAAATATGAGGAAATGTCATGTTTATGACTCGATCAATTATTTAGTTGTATGAACTTGTGTCATGTAATATGAATTTCAATATGAAAGTGGATACAACAAGGGATTTCTGTTGTGTAATGCAGTTATATATATACAGATTTTAAGTGGAATTGGATAAACGCAGTTTAAGGGGCTACCTTGAAGATCTAAAATCCTCGAAAACCTACTAAGGGAGCGAAAGTGATGCAATTACTTTTGAAACGCAAAAGAAGAGTGATTGGCTATAGTGTGCGTGCGCTCGGAATAAAATGACGTAATACGTCATTTTATTCCTATGTGCTAAACGAATTTACTCCTTTTTTAACAAAATAAATGAATTAAATTTAGAACTACTTTGAGTAAACTTTGATAATTCTCAATGTTTTAAAGTAAAATCTATTGAATAACTATCAAGTGTTACGCCGTGATGTCAAAAAAAGTTTAAACGTAGATTTATTTTGATTTTTTTTTGTATCGAGTAAAAATCAATGAATCGTGTATTCCTTTTACAATGTAAAAGGAATACACGATTCAAAAAAATATATAAGAAAAACGCATAGATACTTACAAGAAAAATAATCAGCTAACGAAAATACACATGTGCCGGCAATTTATTATTTTACGTCAAAATAAAATCACTTTAGTGTTTTTTTTCTTGGATATCTTTAGTTAGACATACTGAGCGCTTTGTTAAAATTTGTCCATATATTTTAATGGGACCCTGTATACGGCTCGTAACAATGCCGACGTTATTTTTGGTAAAAATATTTAGAAATATTTTTCATTGCAAATAGGTAAGTACTTACAAAAACGTTTCAAAATATTTTTCATTGCAAATAAAAAACATTTTGGAATATTTTTCATTGGAAATACATCAATTCTTACATAAAATTCGCATATAACATTCTAATTTAGATACTAACAAGAAAAATAATCAGCTAACGAAAATACACATGTGCCGGCAATTTATTATTTTACGTCAAAATAAAATCACTTTAGTGTTTTTTTTTTCTTGGATACCTATCTTTAGTTAGACATACTGAGCGCTTTGTTAAAATTTGTCCATATATTTTAATGGGACCCTGTATATGGCTCGCAACAATGCCGACGTTATTTTTGGTAAAAATGTTTCGAAATATTTTTCATTGCAAATAGGTAAGTACTTACAAAAACGTTTCAAAATATTTTTCATTGCAAATAAAAAAAAACATTTTGAAATATTTTTCATTGGAAATACATCAATTGATATTAACACCTGGTCAAATCTTACATAAAATTCGCTTATAACATTCTAATTTGGTAAATTATGACCTATTGCTAAATCGAGCATATAATTAAAACGGCAATACATGATAGCAAAAAGCAATATAATTGTCGGAAACGTTGCATGCATAGCTTCGCTATTAACATGATGATAAAGACAGTTACACTATATCCAGTTCCCGTCTTGCGGTGTTTCCGAGCGTTGCGCAAGCGTCTCCCATCGGAGCACGCGACTACAACTACAACAGCGGAAATTCTTTTTTGAATCGGTTTTTTAGGGTTCCGTAGACAAACAGAACTCTTATAATTTCGTCATGTCCGTCTATCTGGATGTTACACACCCGTTTTTGGTACTCGGAACCTATCTATTATATCGATGAAAATTGGAAAGGTGTATTAAGGGTGGCACTTCTCGCACATATTACCGAGGTATGAAAAAGAATTTTAATGCACATAAGCTTCTGCTAGCTTTTTGAGATAGGGGGATATTTTCGGTTACAATCGCAGAAATAACTAACTTTGGTTTACTTAAATAATTTTTTTCGAGAAATACTATGCACTACAAACTTATTTTTGCGGCATGCAAGCTACGGAAACTATATGCGTGGTCCGACACACGCTTGCTGGTAATTTTTTAAATATAATTCTTCGACCATTAAATTGGAAGCGACTTCGGTCATGTCGTGATTCCAAAGAGTTTTTGTTGTTATTTTATGAATAAAGTGAGAGAGATAATTCGATTGATCCGATTCTTTTTTTGATCGCCCATTGTGTTTGCAGATAAGAAAGTGTTGACTTTGAAATGGCGTATCTGAATGTTGATAGTGCAATCGGTTTTGCTTTTCACGACGCAGTCAAGCCTTTTGTTGCAAAAATAGATTTGATAAAATAGAAAGTGCAGTGATGATTTCCTTAGTAAAGATTTGTGTCTGCATGCCAAATTGCGAAAAAGTATTGCATTCAGTTTTTGTTCTTGCAATTAATGCCGTGCCCAGAATTAATGTAGATTAAAGCCCGATTCCAAACTCTATGGCGATTCGGAACATGAAGCGAGTCGCTACGCAGTAAAAAATTTAATTCACCTGTCAGCGGGGGTTGAGGGGTGAGGTACTGCGCAGCGAGCAGCGCACTTCAGAGCCGTCATAAAGTTTGAAGGCTCCTACAAACAGGCGCGATACGCGATACAAATGCACCGTAAGTCGCGCAACGAGCGGTGCCTTTGTGTCGCGCGCGATTATATCGTGTGTCGCGCCTGTTTGAAGGAGCCTTCAACTTTATGGCGGCTCTGAAGTGCGTTGCTCGCTGCGCAGTACCTCACCCCTCACCCCCTCTGACAGGTAAATTTGTTACTTCGCAGCGACTCGCCTCATGTTCCGAGTCGCCGTAAAGTTTGAATCGGGCTTTAATCGGAGGAGCCTTGAATCGGGCTGAACCATACATACATATAGGTCGCCATCCCTGACCTAGGATATTAGAGACTTCTCTTCTTAACAATGGTCAGTATGGAATGATTGTGTTCGGAAAGAACAACCCATTAAAAATGTTTTAATAGACACTCCCAAGGACAATACAATAATCGTCCATTGGCTACCACAGCACTACAACTAAAACAATGGGCTTATTTAGCAAAAGACTAGCGTCTGCCCGAGGCTTAGTCGCATGGATGTCGGAAATTATCCCACGGGAACGTGGTACCGGTACAAAAAGTAGCACTATGTCCTTCCTCAGGAGGATGATCTGACTCTGAGGAAGGATATAATTTATTTATTTAAGAAAAAAAAACAAACAGTAGCACAATAAGAAACAGTCATAAAATCTTAAGTAAATTATTATGCTACCGACTACGTTCTTCACAGATTACAATTAAAAGTACTTAAAACTTGCTAGTAACAGATACATTACTGATAATGTTACTTTTTGTACCAAAATTTTTATTGGGGTTAATATAGGGGATTAAAGTTTGTAAGTATGGGAAACCCAGCATTTCTTAAGTAAGGGATATGAAAATGAAAACTTATGCTTTTGGTAAGAAATAGGGAATTAAGGAGACCGATGAGGATGCCATGTGTCTTACCAAATTGTATCGAAATCCGTTCAGTGGTTTAGGCGTGGAAAGGTAACATACAGACAGACAGAGTTACTTTCGAATTTATATAATATTATGTATGGATGAAGCAGAAAACATATTCGAGTGTTTCCTCAGTGCTCCTATCAAGTCCTTTACAAGTTTTACTTACACAAGTGGGTCGCTAAAGTCAGCCGAGTCGAACGCGTTACGTTTTTACACTTCCAGCCCACTTAAAGTATACACTTTGTTATGTTCTTACGACATCCAATACAAATACTAATCTAGCTGTGCCACGAAGTTTCAACCGCCGTTTTTGTTTGACTCCTAAGGGTTGTACAATGATGTTAAATAGCCTATATGCGCAAGGTAGCCCGCGAAATTCAAATTTTCTTGCGTTTTTTGCTATTTGCAGGTCAGTGTTAGGTTTTATGTTGAACACAATGTGATTAGATCAAGAAAGTTTGAGTTTCGCGGGCTACCTAGAGCTTTCCCCTAAGTGATTGGCCAGACATGCAGCGCGGGGCGGGTGTAGGAAAGCACGCGATCTGCCTGTCCGCAGTCGAGCGCGGCTGCGTTCTGCGTATGACAATACGCGTCCAGTGTTTGTCAAAATATAATACGGATGAAAAAGACTTATTTTTACTATAAAATAGCTCGAACTAGTTTGAGAACCACGGTCTCGCGGGCTGCCCACTGGGCGCGCGGGCAGCCCGCGCGGGGACCGTGGTTCTCACTTGTATGAACGATCTATGGCGTGAGTTGCCCGCGCGCTCTCCGCGTCCGCGTGCCCAGTATGGACACTTAAATGAAGTTCTTATGTTTGAGTACGCCGCGCCGCGCCCGCGCTGCCAGTCTGGCCTGCCATTTGATGGCTGCCAGTCAGCCAGCAAATGCAGAATTTTGAAATTTTTGCTCCAGAGATGAGCGCGTTTAAACAAACAAACTCTTCAGCGTTATTTGTAAGTACATTTATTAGTATAGTGATATCGATTTAGAACTGGTATTGACATTTTCGTTCGTATTGGGAACACTAATTAACTTTTTTTTCTTCCAATTTTATTTATAGCTTGAACTGCGATGCCGATAGACTGATACTAATTATAATCCGTTACACTCAAAGCCACAATTAGTAGTGACTGACGAAGATCCGACGCAAATAGACAGTGGTGCCCCACACGAGCACTTTAACGATAGATTTCCTAACGATTTTTGAAACAATTGGTTAGATTTTTGTCGAACAGATTCGCTGTTCGACAAAAATCTAACCAACCTTCGATTAGTGATATTCTGACTTTAAGGGCGAATTTCACTAATGAAACAACGCATTCAGCACATCTAAACCGCGTTCAAGAGCTGTCAGTGTCAAAATGATTGTGGAATATTGAAACTGAACAGTACTTGAACGAGGTTTATGGCCGATTCCTATAATTTACAGACTGTTATTGGTTAAAACAATTAAGACTTGTATCTTTACTAATAATGAAGCAAAGACCTCATAGCATAGTAGACCTTCCTATATGGAAGTAGCTATCACAGGTAAAATTAGCATACGAATCTAATTATATGCCCAGTTTAGCAATAAAAAACGCTACCATTTCAATTGGTTAGCAAAACGATTCTTTTTTAATTATAGGAACCGAGCATTAGAAGTGATGATCGCGTTCAGCAACGCCTGCAACATATTGGCATGAAACGTAATTGAAGTTTTACTTGATTCAGCATTCGATGCAACAGTTGCAGTGATTATTTTCAATCCGAGACCGGTGTAGCATGATAAAATAAGTACTTTGCTACGATATTTTGATAACTTCACTGCAATAAATAACAAATGTGCTACGGTGGCGTGTTGCACTTTTTCTTACAAATGTTATACGTTATTTATACGACGGGACGTGTAAAATGACGAGGAAATCGTCAGTAATTGTTACTTCGTTGATCGATAGTTAATTAACTGTTTACTGCTTTGCCTTCTGGTGTGTAATTTTTGCATATATGGGTTCCGAGTTTTTTTTGGCCCGAAGTGGTTTAGTTTTAATTAATTCTTTTTCCTTAGTAGCTCAGTAAGTCAGCGTGTTTGGTTTTTTTTTATGAGTGGCGATGGCACCGCACCTGTCTGTCAGTGGTTAGTGCGAAAGTGTGTTTGCAATTAAGTACAGAGTTTCCATTTGATTAGTCAAACAAAACGAATACTATACACTACACTATACTATACACAGGGTGTTAGGCGGATGATTAAGCGAAACAAGGGGGGTTCGTAGGTAGACCCATTTAGAAAATACATTATTTAGTTTCAAGACTTTTAAGGTTCACATTTTTTTTTATAATTTCTTTGTAGTTTGTTCAAGAATTTTCAAAATTTTAGCTTTTTGGCTAACCCTTCGCCTAACAACCTGTATAATTAGACATTAATATTATATTTATAGTTTTAATAGGTTTTCCGTATCTTTATATTTAAAAATATTTATGCCTAAATTTTCCCAATCGCACCTACCACTGTTTGTCTCTGCATCACCCAAAGGTTGACTGGTAGAAAATACCTATGGCAGTAAGTCCGCCTTTGTACATTTGTGTGCTTATAGTATTAAATAAATACTACAGGTGCACTAACAAGATCTTCCAGTTCTAAATTAAGCAACTCAAGAAGAAAGTAATTTTTAATGATATTTATGTTCAGCCTCTAATGGCGTGAACTGGCGCTGTAACTTAATTATATTAAAAAACTTCGTTGTATAAGATATTAATCCAATTACTGAAACATTGTTTACCTCTAATAACGTTACGAGTAAAGGCCCCTACAAACGCGCGACACAAAGGCACCGCAAGTCGCGCAACGAGCGGTGCCTTTGCGTCGGGCGCGATTATATCGCGTGTCGCGCCTGTTTGAAGGAACCTTTAACTTATTCTAGAGTAGAATCTAAGATCTAGAACGACGGCTAATGCACCTGCTCACTCGTGCTAATCTATTTTTTAACATCTCGATTCTCGTTTTGCATATTTTACACAGTTTTTGTTCTCAAATAGGACTATGTTGGCTTTAAATATTTGCATTGCTTAGAATTAGTGTTAATGTTTTTAAGTGTCCGTTTATTGGGTAATAAAATTTTAAGCCCACGACAACCCAAGAATAGATTTGTACTAGAATTTATTTAATGTGAGTCCGTAAACAAATCCAATTAAAAAGCGTTGGTTTAAGGTGTGAATTATATAGTAATACCAGTCTATTATTGTCCTACTGCAAGACAAACGCCTCTGCTCATACTCAGAAGGCTCGAACATTGATCATCACGCTTGCTCAAGACGAATTGGCGATTTCAGACTTATATCTTAGCTATCCACACTAATATTATGAATGTTGTATGTTACCTTTTCACGCCTAAACCACTGAACAGATTTCGATAAAATTTGGCAGAGAGATAGATTGCATCCCGGGACGGACATAGGATAGTTTTTATCCCGATATTCCGACGGGATCGACACTTATGCGGGTAAAACCGCGGGGCGCTGCTAGTAATATTATAAATGTAAAAGTAAGTTTGTTTGTTACCTTTTCAAGTTTTCACGCCAAAACCACTGAACCGACCATCCTGAAATTTTGCACATACGTTGTCAGGTGTACAGATACGGATATAGGGTACCTTTCATCCTGAAAAAATGTGCTGTTCCCGAGGAAAACAACAATAATGTTATTATGATAATAAATGGCGCCACGCGTCTTTTGAATCATGCTTGAATTATCGGGACACGGGATCGACACTTATGCGGGTGAAACCGCGGAGCGCTGCTAGTTAACAATAAGTCCAGGTTTCCTCACGATGTTTTCTTTCAATGACGTCAGTCATGTCCAAAATAAACTCAGAAAGTACATAATTATGAATCAAACTCAAAGTATGTATTTATTTCAAATAAACCAATTACAGGCACTTTTGAATTGTCAAGGGGTCGGTTAGTTAGAAAGATGAAGCTAGTTGCCCATTCTAAAGCGTAGTACTTAGTTACCAAATAAGAACGGGCAAGAAACTCCTGGATTGAGTTGAAGTCACATTGATTTGAACCCAGCACCTCGTGTTTAAGAGACGAAGCCGTAGCCACTGGGCCATCACAATACTGTTTTGTGAATAGTACATATGTACTAATTACCTGTTAACGGATCTAAGTAATACTCATAAGATGCCATTAAGTTAATACGTTGTAAGTAGGGATGCCGCGATACGCCTTTTTGCCGATACGATACCGATACCGATACTCTTATAAAAATATCGGCGATACCGATACCGATACCGATACGCTTACTGAATTCAAAAAGGAAGGTAGATTAAATAAAACACAATTAATTAATAGTTTTAGTAATCAAAATTAACCATTTGCATGGAAAGATACTACGCGCAACAACATTCAACCTAACGAAATGGGATAGATGTGCGAGTGCGAGGCCAAAGCGGGCGGGCGCAACAAAACACTGAATAAAGCGCGGGGTTTCCCCGAGCATAGTTGGTTCGTGCCTCGTTTGCAACGAAATAGACGGCACAACACGCGCGTTTACATTACATTTTTAAAGCGTAAAAGTATCGTTGCATCGGCCATAAAAATATCGCCGATACCGATATATCGGCAAACCTGAAGTATCGCCGATATATCGGTATCGGTATCGGTATCGGATGCATCCCTAGTTGTAAGTTTAGGTCAGAATGAATCGTTAATCGATAAACTCATTGTCACTTAAACACAATTCAAAGTGTATTTGTCACGGTATCGGTACAATCGTTTAAAACCCATCAGATCACTGACGCCTTGTTAAACTGCGGTGCAGAATAATTGACCAATTTACTTTTATCTATTCTGAGATATCTCTTGTCTGTTGGTCGCTAGCTAGCCTTATATCTTAGAAGTAGCTGTGCCCGCGACTTCGTTCGCGTGGATGCGGGAGAACAATAATATTATGTCGCTTTACTTATTCTTTTTCTAAAATAAAAGTAGCCTAAGTATAGTCTAGCTATTTAGAAGATTAGCCGGAACCAAAAGACATAAAAAACATGTTTTTTTTTTGTTATAAATGCCGTATGTACTTTCATATTCATTTAGTAAAAAGCTGTTATTTTGACATTACAAACAGACACTTAATTTTATTTATTTGTATGTAGATAAATGTATAGATCATATAAAATAAGACAGAGGCGATAACCTCTGACCGCTAAGATGACTAATATTTTATTGAGACTGTTATGATTGCAATCTACGCCAGATCTCTCCGGCGAATAAAAATATTTAAGAAATGCCTCATTGGCTTAGACCAGGGGTTCCCAACCTATTACCCTATGCGCCTCCCTAAAGTTTACGCTAAAATACTACGCCCCCCCTATCCCAACTCAACTACAATGGACAAAAAAAAAACGATGAAAACTTTAATGGACTTTATTAATCGTGTACACTGTACATCGTATAATAATGACCATTAGTGAGAACATTGGGCCTGCACTTTATTATCCAATTTATCAATTCTAGGCTTCATGTTGGTCAGTGCACAGCGTAGATCATTTTCGACATAAAGTCTATTTCTTTGCTTCGTTTTTATACCCACCAGCGTCGAAAAACCCCGTTCACAAAGATAGGTAGTCAAAAACGGTAAAAGAATACGCAGTGCTTGCTTGCCGACAACAGTGTAAATGGCCTTATATTTTATCCAAAATTCAGTCAAATCCATGTGGCTGAAATTATCGTGAGCAGACGAATCATTTTTCTTGAAAGCTTCTTCGTGCAAAATTTCGGGCATTTGCTCGACATTAATCACAAATGGATTTCTTATTAATTTATGAATTGGGTTTTCAGAAAAGTTTTCGGGAAAATATCTACAAAATTCAGCAGCAAGGCTTTTCAAATGACACATTATGTGTACAGACAAATGTGCAATTTCTTGATTATCATCCAGCATTGAGGATAGTTTAGGAAACGCTGAGTAAGCTTTTTAAGCCGCTCGTCGCGCCCCCCTCTGGATCACCCTACGCCCCCCAAGTGGGGCGCGCCCCACTGGTTGGGAACCCATGGCTTAGACCCTTTTTACTCGCGTTCCGATGGCCGAAGGTAACGGCGTATTTTTTTTACTTTACTTATTGCATTTTTTCTTGAATAACTTGGAATCTTTCCCAGGCAGATCTGCGTACAAGATAGTCTAGTCAATTCCATATTATGGAAGATATTCTTCAAAAGCATTTCTAAGGCAATCTTCTTGAACGTTCGCCACGCCAATCTAAGCGCTCTCGTAACAAACAGTTGCATAGCGTGTCGCCAAGTTATTACACTGTATGGGGATTCTATAGTAGAAAGCGGTCGAGTAATTGGTGATTTCAATTAACATACAGTGTTACGGCGCGGCCAGTAAATTTTATACCGACTTGCACTTTCTACGTATTTCGAGCACGATACTTCCGAGTTGCTTTCCTTGGTCACTTTAAATTCTTGCGTTACGACCTTGCAAGTTACGACAGATGATGTTTTATTGTGGCCCTTTTCGCGTGGCTTGAATTGTAATGCGTGATTCATACGTGAGCGATTAAGTTGTGGTGATTCATTAATTCGATGTTATCTGTGAATATTTAACTTGACCAGCCTGAGTGGCGTTGTTGTGTTTATGAGGACACACATGTAGCACATGTTGTTACGTTTTAAGTACTAGGTATGATTTCATTCATGCATCGTTAGTCAGATTTTGAGTCATGTTTCAGAGCTTCAATTGTGAATTTCAGAGTCGAGTGATCCGAGCTTTGGATAGTAGGAAGGACTGCGTACCAATGATAGTAACCAAATTGGAATGTATGGAATGCAACTTAATTGAAGACGTTTATCACATCATCCTGGAGTGTGTCCGGAACGAGCCGGAAACGTCTTTCCGGCTCGTTAACAAATCTCGTCAGATTTGTTAATAATACGTGCGAGATTGGTGTTTGTAACAGTGTTCTTGCTGCTCCTGCTTCGGAAGCAACCAGGATGCTGTACAGGCTTGTAAACATTGGTATATTAATCGCAGAGGTAGTATAAGATAATTTTTAGTTGTGTGGTAGTATAAAAAGTAGATTTGTAACGATGAGGGTGGCATAATCTGTCTAGAATAAAAGCCTGTTTTCTATTTTCTTAAAACCCTTTTTTATTTAATAAATAAGAAAAAAAAAGATCGTAAAAATTTTTCTGTAGAAACTGTGGACATTTATAATCTGCGGTGTCCTGGGGTGGGTTGTATAAAGCGTTTCATAAGGATCGAGAAAATGGGACAACCCTATAGAATATCAGGTCACAGTTTCATCCACTGACCGCAATACACTTACCCTACTACACTTATTAATATAATCGAAACGAATTCCTTTATAATTACCGCATTTTACGTGACGATTAAACAGAGACCAATAACGTGACAAATGAATAAACAACGTA
The DNA here is from genome assembly GCA_927399505.1 of Luperina testacea. Taxonomy (NCBI): domain Eukaryota; kingdom Metazoa; phylum Arthropoda; class Insecta; order Lepidoptera; family Noctuidae; genus Luperina; species Luperina testacea. The sequence goes on along the minus strand of OV656759.1, from coordinate 3,494,315 downwards.
TCTATTCCGACCAATTAGAGGTAATTATATTCAAAATTAAGTAAACCGTTGTCCAATGTACTGGGAAAACGGTATTACTAATTGTAATGAGTTTTTTTTAGATGATTAACTGTTTATCGTTAGTTAGTAGTGCCGTTTACATAGGATTTAATGGAGATGAGGTGTATTATTCGATTTTAAGGGGATTACAGGACCTAAAAGCAAAAATCGCAAGTTTTAGAAACAATAAAAGTATATGATCGACTACAGTAAACAAAACATATGGTATTCTTCAGGATATATGCTAGGTAGATAGTGTATTGAAAACATAATACAACTAATTTGATACGATGGAAAAAATCATGAAGATACCTCTAAAAACTTTCTTTTTACAATAAAAACCATACTAATACACATACAATCATTCTGATTTTTTTGTCAGATTATTCTACAAGCAACATACTAAAACACTAGTGTTTTAATTTTTTAGTCCAAACAATAGATTTTTTGTAATTAAATAATTGCTTCATATTTTGCAATAAATTACCAATGTTGTGTCATCGCGCTTTTCTTTTTTTTAATGTAGTCCGACAGTGACCGCGCTTTAGGTCATGTAAGCCCCTTAATATTTACGTGGTGATCCGAATTTAAAAACTTTTGATTCTTCTACTTAGCATATCGACGGCAAATATGTTTATAGTCACAATTCAAATATTATGTTTGGCCCAAAATTTAGCCACGCGAACTCCGTTCACTGACGTAGTCATAAGATCCTCAAGTGCACAGGTGATAGGCCCCTTGCGGCGCAAGATCGTCGAGATCTGTCAACCGTACCACGGTAACGCAATGTTTGCTGCTATCTATCTTCTATCTATCTAACTATCATCTCCACTTAGATTTCTTATTCGTGTCTTTACACTGACGTCTGTCTGTCCATTTGAAAACTATCCACTTCAGACGTGGTGACGGCAGAAGTGGATACGTATAACTCTACGGCTAAAAAGAGAACTATCTTCTTCCAAAACACCTATTTCTAATCACTGTTTGGGATCTTCAAGATCTGTCAATCTGAATAGATTGACTGAATAATAGAAAACTCACAGTGAAAACTTAGATGAAGTGAGCTTTCAATAGTGTCAATCAATAGCATAAGGTGTATTGACAGCTCACATCTAGCTTATTTCACCTAAGTTTTCGCGGTGAGATTTTTACAGGTGTTTCGAACAATACTACTAACGCCAAACTACAATACGCCAAAGACAAATCAGATTTTTTTGTATACAAGGCCAAACGCGGGAGCCATAAAATATATTTAGTCTCAATTAGACAGCACGTGTGCAAACCTTGTTTGAGTATTAAATTCACGTAACTAATCAGATTAAAGTGGCAAAGCCGATAATTTGACAAAATTAGATTGGGAGTCACCTGCTTCGTTTGGTCAATGATACCCAATATCGTGTTGCGGATTTTGTATTAAGGCTCCTTCAAACAGGCGCGACACTCGATATAATCGCACGCGACACAAAGGTACTGCAAGTCGGGCAACGAGCGGTGCCTTTGTGTCGGGCGCGATTATATCGCGTGTCGCGCCTCTTTGTAGGAGCCTTTAGCCAGACGACCTTCAGAGTAATGGGATTCCTTTAAAACAAATGAGTAATTATAATTAACGAAGGCAGATAATTAAAGGATTTAAGCTCAACATATAAGTATGTTTGTTTTGGGGCAGACGTGTTTCGGTATGTTGATTATTCTCTTTAAAATTGGGAGGGATGCGATAAAGAAAAACAAAAAGTAAGTATTAGCTATTTGGTGTTTGTTTTAGTGTGTTTTTAGTCTTCAACGCCAGATAACACTCTCTTGCTTAACTTCAAATCTATTAATGGCAGACCTTTCTCGTTATTAATAATTGAATATCTGAGCAGCTGGAAATTTCAATGCCTAAAAGATTTTCTGATAACCCAAAGATATCGAAACTATTAATATATTTGTCTATCTCAGATCTTTACGATATCGAATCATAAAATCAACGACGTGGACGATAAACCAATAATTTTATGCTTATCTAAATTATTTTATTACACATAAAACACGAATTGTTTATATGAAATTTCATTGCGATATACTTTACCAAGGCAGGACACCAAGATTGTGAACTAAAACTAATTGCAATTGTACCTAATACCCGTTTTCACTAATACTAGGAAACATCTAAACGAACGCTTAAATAACCTATTAAAGCATCAAGCAACCTACCTATTCATAGCCTATTCAAGCATTAATTTAGGTGTCACCTAGTGTAAGTGAAAACGGGCATATCTTTGAATTCTAAGCACAAGATAATGAGAAAACAAACTACGGATATAATCTTCCGCTTATTACTATAGCATTGAGAAAATAAATATAGAAAATCAAACAACAAGAAATGCCTAAGAAAGTACGTATCGATACCTGTCGGACAAGACATACTTGTGCCTTCAAGGAAAATGATTTATTAATACCTATCACTTGTTCGCTAGATTTTACCACGCGTTATTCTCTTGAACTATTTCATCGCAGCGATTAATCGCAACGACTGAATGTCGGATTTAGAAAATTGCGTGTTTTGACATGTGGATTGTGGATTTTTTTAAATGGCTTCTTCAGCCTTGGCCAATTGGAACTACGTGTAAATAGAACGGTCGTACTCATTAAATAGATCTCCAACTAATTTAGTAATTCACTAGGATAGGATGTTGTGCAGAAATGTCAGGTGCATGTATGACCAGCCGGTCGATTCTGCAAAAATCTCACCGTGAAAACTTAAGTGATGTGGGTTTGTTTTTGCTAGGAATTGACACTATTGACAGCTCACTCCACGCTCATTTCACCTAAGTTTTCACGATGAGATGGTTACAGAATCGCACTGCAGCATCCTTGCGTAACATCAATCTCGATCTGAATAATTTGAACGACGATATTGCTAATCCATTACTTCATATGTTCGACAAATTTATGTTTGCTCAGCAACATAAATAACGCAATGAATGTTGCTGAATTGTCATAATGAAAGCCATTTCTACTGATAGTGTTAAGCAATTATCCTGCAGATGTATAAACGTAAACGAAACAAAAGAAGAGAGAGATGGCAGGTGGCGTTCAGTAGTTTCTACCTACCCCCATGGGAAGAAGGCGAGAGTGTATTTGCTAGGATAGGAACGTTATAGATAAGTATTTCTTTTTATTTTGCAGAGCATTTCTGCCTCTAAGGACCAACGGGATTCAGAAGTGTGGCGAGAAAAAAATCACCTAAAAGTTTACCACTACTTGCGTCCACTCAGATCCACACACATTTTTTTACGCAAACTTTTAAGAGCTAACAATGAATCATAACTAAGTACAGTCACGCACACCCGCGGTGAAAATCAAGCATGAAATATGACACGAAAGTTGAATAAAACGACCTCTATTACATAAACTCGCATAACCCGAGAGTGATTACTACAACGTGTTACATGCTCTCTAGGAAATGTCAAGAAATTAGTTAACTATTATTTGGTGTAACTCATAGACCATTTTGTCTACTCATGTGCCATTATATGGTATACGGCAGCATAAGAAACAAGGTTTGGTTATAAGTTAGTACTGTTAGTAGCTCCAAAGACGCCGTGGCAGTGGCGATGTTTTGGGCCAACAAAATTTAATACACTGTCGCCATCGAAACGAAAATGAAGAGTTTAAATATACTGAACCCGCGTCCGTGTGAAAGGACACTGGCAAACGCCCATACTTCGTCAGGCCCACTTTTTCAACTCAACAGACAATAATAAATAATACAAGTGCTAAAATTACTGGTCATAAACATTATTTACTATAAAAACATCAATATCAATATTGATCATGGGAATACTGAGATATTAGTGAGATAACAAAAAACATTTTACAGGTTATAAAAGTAAAAATATTTAAGGTAATTGAGAAAAAGAAACCACTTTTCATTAGAATAAAGCTCTTTTTTATTAATTTTCATAAATAATCAATAACTCATCAAAAAATTGAGCTGGTGGGCATATGTTTGGCTCACGTCGAGCCCATGACAAGTACCATATAATAGATATGACATGAGCATAACACCCTACAGTGCGTCTGCCCACCAAACAGTTGAAACAATATTGCTCTATAGCGTCACGCCCGCTAAGATTAATTAAACAAAACAAGGTAAATCACAAAAGAAAACAGTCGAGTAAATCACAAGTACGCAAGAGTCTGTGGGAGTGAATGACATACATCCATTATTTGATTCATTTATTCAGCTCATTTGAAGTTTCTTGAGTTGACACTTATATTTAATTTGGCTTCTAGCATTTTGATCCATCATCACAAACCCACAATTATTATGAACCAAAAACGTTGAAGTTAACAAAAACATTTGTGTAATGCATCAACAGATACTTTCAAAATGGATCTATTATTGATAATAATAATTAAATAATGAGAAATCATGACCTCGGGTATCTCTGCATAATATATTATATATTTTACCCCTGGCAACCCAGTCAATGACTTCTACAATTCCCGTGCATTTCCTAAGTTCATTCAAAATGACTTCCGCTATCATCTTCTTTTTATTGTGTTTTTCAGAACCCCATGGTTAAAAGGCGTTTAAAAATGACTGTAAATAACTATTTAATTAAAGATTTTTTTTAATATATATTTCATTCGTGTCCGCTCCTGGGCCTAATTTTGCCAGTGTCCTTTCTTGTTCCCCCGACCGACCATACGATGCATCGCATCGCCTGCCCGCGCTATTACTTCGTTCTCGCTTAGCGTTCTCTTTTGCTTGGCTTCTAAGGTTCCCAGCGTGATGTTAAATTGCCTATAGCCTTCCTCAAGAATTGGGCTATCGAACCAAAAATAATTTTTCAAATCAAGAGCCTTTACCAGTTGTAAAGGCTCCTTCAAACAGGCGCGACGCGCGATAAAATCGCGCGCGACACAATGGCACCGCAAGTCGCGGAACGAGCGGTGCCTTTGTTATATCGCGTGTCGCGCCTGTTTGTGGGAGCCTTAATCCAGAGGTTAGCGCGTTCAAACAAATTCTTCAGCTTTATTAGTAGTATAGATATGACAACACTGTTGTATTTTTTGTTTCCGAATTAACTAGCATAGAGACGAACTACGCTTCTGTCAATCGTATAACCACATTGGTCAGCATTTAACAGTACTGAGACCGTCTAAAACTAAGACAACTTTATCGTCTCCCTGGTGACCACCGAGTCTACTGACAAAAAAGAAAAGAGGAAAGAAGTTAGAGGAAACTTTCTAACACAGGGATAACACCCTGTGGGGGCTTTTCATTTATTATGTAAGACAATTTTGACCACACTCTGACCCCTCTCCCTACGTAAGAAAAGATAAGACTTGGATTAACCCCCCCCCCCACTTTTTAATCTTACGTAAGATCAGTATCTACCAAAAATGCAAAGAAAATGTAGCAAAAACTTGTAATTTTTTGCTTACTTTTGTGATCTTACGTAAGGACAGTCTAGACTAGACCCCTCCCATTGCCACGTAAGAAAAAATAAGACTTATTTGGACCCTCTCCCCCCTTAAATCGTCTGACGATGACGTAATAAATGAACAGCCCCTCAGGTGGGAAAAATGTGTATATTGCAGTGTTCGTTTATTCATTCTATCACTACTTCTACATAAAGTCCTTGTCAAACTTGTTGTACCTACCTATAATAATAATAATACATTTTTTATTCAAAAAGTAAAGGCACAAACAGGCGCGACACAAATCACACGTCGCGCCTGTTTGAAGGAGCCTTAAAGTAAAAATAGGATTTACATTAATTACAATCGAGGAAAATTAAATTCTAACTGTAATGTAGACCTCTAGGATGGAAAACCTGTGTTTCAGGCCATCAATTTACATCAAACATTTAAAAAGAAGACAACAATAAATAAAAGCTAAATTGAAAAGAAGGTATAATATTTTCAATGTCTTAAAGAGTTAGGTACTATTTGGGTAAGTATATATTATTTTAAAACTAGATTATGTAAGATATATGTTTAAATAAATTAACGAATAATATTAAAGTAGATAAAGTGAAAACTATTATTAATTAGGTAAATGAAGAGACTTAGAGTAGGTAGATAGATTTTTTTTTTAAATTTCTAGTAGTTTTTCCGTGTCTGCATAATTGAGTTTTGGCAAATATTCCTGTACTAGTAAATTACACCTATTGGGTATAACTTAAACTATAAATCTTTAGCACACTGATAAACTGTTATACAAGTAGGGTCCTAAAAATAAATACAATCGGTTAGCAAAAGCATGTTTAGTCTGCGAGTTAGCACAAACCAAATCTTTTCTTCTCTTATCTGAAGGTACTGGGTTAAAATAAAGCTCAGTGTGTTGGAATAAGACTACATTCAAAATAGCAAACCTAGGTGTTAAATGAATGATGTGGTCGTCTATAATTGGAAACGCACACTTGTATTTGTCCCTATTCACCTTAACATGCATGTACGAGTAACTGTGTAGCCTCTGTTGGCAATCCAATAAATAAATAAATAAACGGTTCCGTAGACAAGCGCGACTCTAGTATATCAATATCTATAAAAAAAACTTCATAGAAATTGTTCTACCAGATTCGCGTCGTCACGTCGCGTCGCGCCTTTCTCGGGGAGCCTTAATTATGTTAGTTCGTCTCTGAGATGTTACCTTGGCCGTAGCGCCACTATGAGCTTTCAAGATAAACTGGCCAAATAGTATGCCAGAGTGTGTTAGTCACTGCTGTTTATGTTTGCGGAAGTAACTGTCAAAACGTGATGTACTCTTTTGGATTTTGTTTGTACTGAGGTTAGAAGGTCAGGAAATGGAAGTGCTACGTCAATATTAAAAGCTACGGTTGCGGTTTCAGTGTTGCATGACAAGTAGCAGATAGCTCAGTTATGTAAGTAAGTACTAATTAGACAATCATTTAAGTTAAGTCTTACTAGGCAATGTCTTACTTGTCGAATTTAAAACACAATAAAAATAAAACAGGCAGTTTTCAGTTTTCAAAATAGAACATCAACGAGAGAGAGGAAGGAATTTGGGCACGTATTACGGTGATGAAAATCACCTGTCACTATTTCTCGCACTCACAAAGCGTGGAAAGCTACAGTACAAACGAAATTTAAAACCACTTCCGACAAATTTCTCACACGTTGATTGAGACAGATAACACCGCATCTAACGACTAAGTCGGTAAATAACCCCACAGACGTATTCATTTCATCCACATAATATAAAAACAATCTAAAAGCAGGTCATTCATTAGTTTACTAAGACTCGGAAACAGAGTTTAATAATAGCAGGTCGTGTGTGAAAAGTTAAACCTCGTTACGTTGTGGTTTCAAAAGGAGATCGGACATTTTTGTATGGACTTTGGTCCAAGTGGCGTCGGATGATGAGACCTGCTTTATTTATTTGATATTTTAATATTATAACTATAAACAAACCCGCAAATAAATCGGGACATGGAGATAAAAGTTATTGACACTTAGGTACCTATACCTATCATTCATATTATTATACGGGGGGGTATTATATATTTTTGTTATTAATTATTTCAATATTCATTATTACAAAGACAAGATATATTTATTGCACAACACACATTGCCAAATGTATAAGCCTCTCAAATTGTCTTCAGCTTATTCCATACAGTGTCGCTAGCCTATCGTCAGATTCTCCACTTCTGAGTTTTGATAGGTACATTCCTAATATTTTCTTTGGCTGGGGACACCTTCTACGCAAAGATGGTGTTTCTGCTATAATTGTGTTGAATTCTTCGTGAGTCCGCCCGGTCCAGTAATGCAATTCGTCTGCTCTCATATTTTCAACATGTTCAAAATCCATGTGTGATGCATTTGTTATTGCATTTTTTTAAATGGATATGATGTCCATTATATGGACACCAAATAACTCCTCCCAGTTATTGGATTGCATATGTTTGTCACAGACTCTAGCATTTGGTGGGACATAATAGTTTGCGTTAATTAAAAAATCGACCTTAACTCTCTTAGGTATTCGGCGTCGCGATATCAAACGGCAACCATGAAAAATACATGCGGTGATGTCCTTGAATAATAGCGAATAACTCACTGACTAGTGAAAAATAGGCGGGCTGACGCAGGTGCGGCGCGGGAGCATCACCCCCCGCGGCCCCCGCCCGCGCCGACCACGCCACGCCCCTCATCCTGTTTTTGGCCATCAATCCCACCCATTATTGCATCATAATAAACCCATTTTTCTGGATTGTGTAACTTTTTTCTCCATAAGCCAATTTTTATGTGCCCATAGAAAAAAAATATCCTACATTCATGAACTACTAAATAAACTAGGTTTCATCAGCCGACGCCATTTGGACCAATTCCGCCCGTTCTCCTTTAAACACCTCATTCATGCAGCATTTGTTGTAAACATTTACGTAATTACGTATAGGAATTAACGACCATTGTGTTAATTGTATAAGAGATGTTGAAAATTCGTAACAAATTATACAATCGGCGTCCCTTCCTTTTTCGGGCGGAGGTTTTAATAAGTTGCAATGCAACTGTTGCAAGTTCCTCAATAATATTGACATTCTTGACATCGATTCAGTGACTTTCATTTCTGATACTCCACTTTTCATTATCAGGATTGAGGTCGGATTTAAATCATGATTTAAGAAGAAAATGAAAGCATTTTTTGTAAAGGTAAGTAAAAAGCCATCTTAAAAACGAGTCTGCGAAATATTTCAGCAAAACATGTTGGCACTACTTTTGTAAAGAATTCTGAAACGTGAGAGTACAAAAACAACATTTTCAAAAGAGTATTCTCTTAAAAGATTTATTTTCGACGAGTCTCCAGAAAAATAGCAATTAATCACGCTAAGCGTTCCTGCACACGATGCCGTCACCGCGCCGTCGCCGCGCCGACGCCGCACCGTTACACTGTTTATACGAGTCGCGCGAAGCCCGCCACCGCGCCGCCGCCGCGCCGCCGCCGCGCCGCCACCGCGCGCGTTCCCCTCCCTATCTGTTTGATTCATTCACGGGAAATTACGCGGCGTGCACGTTCGTACGCGGCCGGTAATGGAATGAATGAAACAGTAAAAACGCGCGCGGTGGCGGCGCGGCGACGGCGCGGTGGCGGGCTTCGCGCGACTCGTATAAACAGTGTAACGGTGCGGCGTCGGCGCGGCGACGGCGCGGTGACGGCATCGTGTGCAGGAACGCTTAGACGTGCAACAGAAAGAATGAATTCGTTACACTCATCCATCAGATTATATCAAATGGAACAAACAAGTTCGGTGCTAAAATGTGCGAAACTTGATCAACCTGTTGTACAGGCTTATGTAAGATTTAAATGCACGCATTACAGGTCATATTATCTTAATATGGTATCATTTAGACTATATATTAGGATTAATGACAGCTAAATATAGGAGGTATGTGTCGTTTATAATAAAATATGACTATGCTACATCATATCAGTCCCTATAAGTCAACTGCTGAATAGGCCTGCATAGGCCTCGGTCGAATCCCCAAAAGGAGCTGTCCCAGATAAGCCATATTTACGACGTTTGGCAGATGGATATGCGACAGCAGGATAGTTTATGCCGGCTGCCTTTATTCGTCTTATGAAACACACTAATGAACTGCAATCATCCAACTCTAGACACACGACTAAAGCTTAATAAACCATTCAAATCCACTACAGCGCCTTTCAATTTACATCGTCAAAGAAAAAACACCGATATGCAAATACTATGTCCCAAAGTTAACGGAACATCTCCCACGTTTACACCCAAATCCACAAGGCAGAAGTATTATGTCGGACCAAAAACTTGATCCATAACTCATGCTGTCCGGAAAGCTTCCCGATTTCAACACCCAAGATATTTCACGTCGGATATGCGTTGGGTATTTGAATGAGTTGGCATAGTGAGTCATTTATAGGTGTCTACTGACATGAAGGTGACTAAGTATTGAGTATTGTTTTAGCTACGAAGGGGACTTTTGGACGGGAAGGCTTAAACAACGAGGAAACTGATGAGCAATGACGGAAGCTCGACGGATCGATTCGATCAATAATGAATGTGTAATTACTGGGTGATCTAAGAAAAATCAACATCAGTTACTAAGAATGAAAGGTGTCGACCACATAGCTCTTAGAATTGAAACATTTGTCAATCATTTCAAGATTCAGGGACCAAGCCAAACATATTCGTTTGCTTTTCCAGCGAGTCATTCAAAATCGAATGCTAGAAACCATAGCAAGCATTAAACTTAAGAATATCTATCATACTTAGATAACCAGTTGTTTGTGAATAGACTGGTCCTAGTTTCTCTTCGCGCACTTGTCTTCCCAACTGACAGTTGTCAACTTGGGCTCGATAACCAACCGACACATGTATCAATGCTCTGTAAATTCATTTTCAAATCGATCCTCTTTCTTCGTAGGAGTTGCGTCATAATTGTGGAGCGTGACTTTGAAGATGTTGATACTGTGGCCTAACTCAGGAGACCCTAGTTTCAACAGTTTTGGCCAAATCTGATCAAAGTTGTTGAGCTGCCTGCACCTGCAGTCTTTGCCAAGAACATCTTTATGAAGTTTGGCTCTTGTTTTTTAGCACCCAAATCTAATCAGCCAGTACAGATCCAGACCAGGAAACCTCTACGCCGCCCATTAACTCGAATCCCACATTCACCTCATAGTCGCCAACGCGATAGATTCCGGTAATCCCACTCGCTAACGAGTATCGAGTGTCGAGTAACGATTGCGTACGAGTCGACTCTCGATTTCGTCGCGAGAGGAATGTCGCCGGGGGAGTCGACCGACCCGTGTTACCTGACCGAGCTGTTACACGTTGCGATGCAAGTGGAGAGAGATTGCGATGGGATGCTGCGTTTTTGTGCTACATTACATATTACGTCGGTGAAGTCATGCGAGGGTTATGTGGGTATGTTTGGACTGGATGTAGTACATGGATTGTTTTCGATCATTTAGCTGCCACTCTCATCTATCGATTCAAATCTTGTCTCGCCATTCATTGTTCAAAATTCATATTCGTTATGAAAACATCGTCCACATTGAATAAAAACATTGGTCAGAAGAGAGTGGTTAAGAAATTTTAAAAGTGTAACAAAAAAGGTATTGTTTGAGCTTGCGTTATTTTAAATGTATATGCATCACTCAATTAACAATGCAACCTTTTTATGAATAACACAATGTTTCCATTGATCATTTCAGAAAACAAGTTATGAAAAATAATATAAACTGCCCTTTCTTTCTGTAACAATGAATTCAGTCCACGATTGAAAGAAACATTATGCAGTTCCGATATTGTACTGTAGTCGAATATTTTATTGTGAAGAACGCTGTCTTATCAATTTACGATTATTCTGGCGCAAGGCCGTCAGGCCAAAGGAAAGTTTACGTACTCCACAGTCCACACACACACACACACACACATATGTAAAATGAGAGCCAAGTAATGCAAGTAATGAGTTTAATGCATATGCATGCCTTTGAGTACAAGTATTTCTAGTTCGTATTTTTCAGAATAAGTGCCCGCTTTCACAACGATGTCCTCTTACTATGATCTATTGATCCATCCATCATTTAATACGTAACTATTATGTGAATGTTGATATCAATCTTTCCATTATCGTTTTAATCGATTCACAGCCGATTCAACAGATCTGAAAAAAAAAAACGATATAATCACAAATTAATCAAGTGCTGCAGACATCGGATAAAAAAGTTTAAAAATAATTTAAACGTCATATTTTCTCAGATAGCAATCTCTCTCCTTCGCTGGTATCTTGAGCTCAAGTATTAAAGAACAAATTACATTCAACTGGCAATGGGTTAACCTTGTCGTTGAACGTAAAATAAATATAAAACGCAATAATTGCTCTCTGTAATATATCGATATTACATAACGGTGTTTTTAATAGGTTTTTTTCTTTAGAATACTGTTTCTCGAGATAAATATCAGTGGGTCTCGAGTTCTTGATTGCGTTGCACTTAGTAACATGCAATGAAAGGCTGGGATAACCAATATTGAAACGTTTATTTGTTTATTATGTTGTTACACTTGTTACGTTTTTGGGTAAAGTAGGTCGTAATGTCAAAATAAAATGTTAATTGCCAGTGCTGAAATAATAAACACCATTTAGTGTCAATTTATGCCCGCTTTATCGTACAGTTTTCGTAGCGAATGATTTTAAAACAATTCTTTTTCGGCTTTAACTACATTTTTATTGTTGTTTTGCCTCAATATGTTATCGTTTATTGTATAAAGCAGAGTAAGTCAGATTCAAGCCTGATACATCCCGCTCATTTTCTCAGACAATTCGAGTAGAATTCCAAATGCTATCAACGGCGATTACGTCGGCACCGCAAATAAACACAACATCAATTAACAATCAAACCGCTAAGAGTGATACCACTGACAAACTACATAGTATAAATTGCTTTTAGTTTTCATAAACCGAAAAGCGGGCCTCTATTCACAGTACTTAAACTAATAGAGGAGTGATGCTCAAAGTGGGAGACCAAACTCCCCTACGTTTCAATGAGCTAATCAACTGAGGGAGACCGCAAGCCTCAGCAGCAGGGACGAATACATGATGGGGAGTGGGGACAGGCAGTTGGCATATCAATTAACAACAGATTTTCCCATAGTAATCCGCAGTTGGTTTTATTCAAACAACGTTTTTGCTTTTCACTCGAGTTTGTCTACGTCGCTAATTCCATTTCATTTTAAATAATGATTAAAACATTACGTCTAATAGATCTTGCTAGGCATGAAGATGCATAATTTGCTGATTTCGCGCGTCGGTTCGTACTTCGCATTATTTGCGTGTGCGTGTGGGTAAATATCTCTTTACGCACATTCTAAACTGCGATCGAGATAACACTACCATAAGTAAGAAATATTCGCATGCGTGACTTAGAAACACTTCCGTCGAAATGTTGGTCTTCTAAGTGAAAATGAACTTATCTTATCGAAACTGTTTCCTGTTACTAGGCTAAAGCTTTTAGTGGATACCATACGAGAAATGTCGATATATCAATATGCAATGATATAATCCAGAGGAAACGATAAAAATAGTGATCTGAGAAAGCATTTAAAGCTTTCCCATTTCGGTCCTTAGGATCGCGAAAAGAAAGACCATTTTTCTCACTCACTCTTTAAGCACGAAAAATGGTCATCTAGAAAACTTTTGGGAAACGCTGTAATCAACGAAGCATTAGATCAAACGATGATAAATCGTTTGTAACCCTCGATTGATTCGTTGTATTAATTTACAAAGCGTGGGCTCGCGTCCAACTTGCTCGAAAGCCGAGAGGCAAGAGACGAGGCTCCGAGATCAGACCTGTTTGGTCGCAGTTCGCTTAACCTGTCGACTTGAAGACGCGACTATTGTTCCATATGACATTACATTATTTAGTCGCTAGTTTAGTTTGTTGTTAGAATGATGCTGTAACGGTAAAGTTATGTGCTTGTCAAGGAATGTTGGCATAGATGTAACTAGGAGATTAGCAATGATGGACGTGGTAACCTCGCGTTTCGATATAGACAAAAAGTTCCTCTTAATCTGATGTTGCTTTGATAAGATGACCAAAAACCGTCTTCCTGGAAAAAAGGTAAAACCGTATCCCTTTCAAAGCACATGAGTAATAACCCGCCTACCCTCCATTTACTCTTTAGATTATCCCGACAAAATCCTCAAAAGACCCGCACACACACACTAAAGCAAAATTCATCTAATAAATATTCATGTTTCGTTGACTGTAATGCCCATGCCCATGTGCTAAGTATGCAGCAATAAATTATCAACAACGAGGTGTAAGGAATCTGCTGGCGAGGTCACTGAACCTTCCATCTGGATTAGGGACAATGGAACCCAAGGAGGCGTAGAGAAACACCGTGACATTGATTTTAGAACGTTTCTCGCTTTAATTTGTGTACTTTCGTGGCACATTTTGGTATGAAAATGTAAATAAATTGTCTTTGAAGTTACTGTGTTCACTGTACAATAAATAGGGCTGAATAGGCTAGGCTGTATGTGCCTCCCTTCAACAGCTTCTATTTTCTTGTCTGTAAGTTCCTACATTAGTTCCCTTTCTTCAGTAAAAAGTTCTTCAATACGATTTCTTTCTTTTTTCATGCCTTTCATATTTCTAATACATCTTCTGTTCATGTCTTCAGATTATTGATCGTGCAAAAGATTATGAAGTTCATTGACTCAGTCGCTGTCAGTTAAATGGTTCTTGAAAACACTGACCTTTATTTATTACTTAGGTACGTGTTTCTATGCTACTTTGTCTCGATAAGTTTGTTGTACACCCACTGTTGTGCCAGTATGGTATGATTAGACACGCACTATGTAGGCATTTCAGGGTTACTGCTGATAACTCTTTGCTATGACTCCGGGGTTACTAAGGCCAGGCGATAACTATAAATATAAGAATTCTTTTTATTGCCTCTAGAGGACGTATAGAGTTCATGTTATCTAGATATGATAGTATTTAGTGTTTTGTAATGAATCGAGTTCTTTCTCCTTTTATCTTGGTCTTGTTGCTAGGGTCCATTCTTCCTTTGACTTTTCACGATTCCGATTGAGTTTTCATCTCTAGCGGGCAGTCTTGAAGTCTTGATCATTCATGCCTTTCAAAACAAAACAACAGCAATCATTTGTCTAAAAAAGTTGCTGTTCAAAACTGACACTTCAAGCGAGGTTCGATAAAACCACTCATTCATCACAGTCACAGCACGTGCGATCAAATCAAAGGTCAATAAGGGACTCAAAAACCAACATTACTGAATGAACCAAAGAAAAATCACGTAACTAATATAGAGCGGGTTCACAAAACCAGCTTGCTTCTACAGAATGCCTAATAAGCGGATCGGTTTAAGAAAACTCGCGGTTCGACCCGTGCAGCGGTCAATGACCTGGGCTAAGCGCCGGCGCAACCATTGTTGTCTATGGTCCATGCTAGTTTAAAGCTCATGTTTTGTTTCAAGGTCAGATCGCAAAATGACTAACCTAGTACTTTGAGTACCAGCATACACAAGAAGTTAAGACCTAGATGTAATGAGGCTTCCATGTTTTAGACGAGTTAATTAACCTTTTTGGTATTTTTCTTGGATCAAACCATTACCAGCAATATAACCCCCTCAAAATTGCCTTATATATTGTATACATATATAAAATGTATACTTAACACAACTTTACAACTGAATGCAAGAAAGCAGATTTAATTACACAGGTCAACAATTTTTTTCCCAAGAAACCAGACTATACTTTTCCGAAGGATTTTGACGCGCTGAATTCAAATCTGGCCTCAAAATTGCTCTATCACGTCAGGGTTTCGAGATATCCTAACCTAAAAGTGCAAAAAATACCGTTTTTGCTCATTTTTGAGGTTATGTAGCACGGCCGATCCTATTTTCTTTCTAAAATTATTAATAGCATCTCAAAGGACTAGTTTTTCTCTATAAAATGACGTTGAGTTTACTCAAATATCTTTTTTTTTCGCTGAGAAATTGCATTTTGAAATTTTCCAATAGAAAATGTATGTGTATGAATTCTCAAACGTAGAACAATACACGTACGAAAATTTCAAAATGCGATATCTCAGCGAAACAAAAAGATATTAGAGTAAACTCAACGTCATTTTAAAGAGGAAGACTAGTGCTTTGAGATGCTATTAATAATTTTTGAAAGAAAATAGGATCGGCCGTGCTACATAACCTCAAAAATGAGCAAAAACGGTATTTTTTGCACTTTTAGGTTAGGATATCTCAAAATCCTGACGTGATAGAGCAATTTTGAGGCCAGATTCGAATTCAGCGCGTCAAAATCCTTCGGGAAAGTATCATCTGGTTTCTGGGGGAGAGCGTTTGTCAAATTTTGTCGACCTGTGTTATATTAAATCAGGTGCTTTCAGAGGTCAGACCGGTTGGTGCCCATTGCCGGACAAAGAGCACTTGTACTGAAGAATATGCATGAATAGAAAGTAGATATAGTAATATGACATTTGATTTTGGTCGGTACAAGACCCAAGACAGTTTTATTGTAGGCATAAAGCTATAATAGAAACGGAACATTAAATGGAGGGTGTCGGCTTTGAGAGCAGTGATTTGCATGTGTTATTTTTCTATTAAATTTTTCACCCTACTACTTGGAGATCGTGCGTTCTAGATCTAGTAGTAGTTCTAGAGATGTGTATTAAGACATGTATGATTTATGTGTGTGTATTTCGGGACATTTCGAAACAAACCTGGCGTCTACGCTCACATTGTCACGTATACACCATAGCTAATAATCGCATTACACTACAGATTATACACAATACCGTTGCACATTCAACAAATCTTTGTTTTGTCAAAGATTTGTATGTAGCATATACATATATGATGATACCCATGAGTTATGAACTATCAATATCGAAAAGAACTTAAGACCATTAATAATAATGAAGCAAGACAAAACTTCTAAGTTACAATATAAGTGAAAAAGCAGAAGCATCTTCTTCGATAGCTGTGACACGTCTGAGGCTGTGTGTCTGTGTTTAGCGATAATTAAAATATGCAGTAAAATTAAACAGGCTTTCATCAGGAGGCACCCCAATGACTTCTAGTAGCTTCAAACAAAAATCGTTAAGTAACCTGGAATAAAGAATATAAAGTTATGGATAATTCCACTTTTTATCACCCACTGAATGCGTTCAAGGCATTACCACACTTTTTGTTTAGCGATAATTAAAATATGCAGTAAAATTAAACAGGCTTTTATCAGGAAGCATCCCAATGACTTCTAGTAGCTTCAGACAAAAATCGGGAAGTACCCCGGAATAAAGAATATAAAATTATGGATAATTCCACTTTTTATCACCCACTGAATGCGTTCAAGGCATTACCACACTTTTTGCGCAGTAACAAAAACGTTTTAGGCGTAACAACTGCAAGAATATTAAAAACATTGTGAGCGTTCCTTACCCTCAGTTTTTACATCTTGCGGAAGATCGTACGCTCCACATTTTCTTTAATCAAGTACAGATTTAATAACAATGCTGTCTAGAAAGAAGTGTAAAAAACTACTGAGTTTAATTAGTAAGTAATGAGGAAATCGGATCAGATCAGCTATGCTCGAGGAGATTTCTAACTTAGAGACTGAGGCAACTGTGGCTGTATTTTATAATACTTTGCGGAAGATTTCGTCAAAAACTCGAAGATATTGGGGCTATATTCATTATTACGGTGCCCTAGATTAACAATTGATATTTCTCTTCCCGTTTTCCTGCGTAAAAGCGAAGCATAAATCATTAAGACAAAGAATTATTGGGAAGCAGCTTCCAATGCTTGGAACTTTGATCTTCTATCAATGACACCTTAAATTCTTATCGTCTATTAAGAGTCCCCATATTTAGCTTTAGCCGTTTACAGTTTATATCCGTACCTGATATAATATACCCGTACTTTAGTTTTATCTTATTAATTGACAATATCGTAATATATCACTACCACAAATTCAAAGAGATTGCCGATGGTTTATCTGGCATTGCCATCTTCATTTTATCTGCGACTGCCTACCATAAATGCTATTCGCTAATATTAATAAGTTCGACTTCTGATTAGATTAAAAGTACTAGGTTCATCAATTTTAAGGAAAATTGAATGTTTTACTTAATTATCCTTATCTATGGATTTTGTTATCTGGAATCTATGATGATATTATTATTATCTTCTTTTTCAAACAATTCAAAAAGCCAGCATCTTTAGACGATGTTCTTGGACATCTTGAATTATCTTTGTAACTGATGATTGTACCCTTTTAAAACATCAAAGGGAAGTGATCCATCAAAACACATGGCAAACAGATAATTGCAAGTGAAAACGAAATTAATAACATGGAAATGGCCAATTTGACTTTCGTCAATCGGCTGATGGAAGCAACACATGAGAAAGTATAAAAACTAATACTTATTGATGATTTATTGACGGCAGTATAAACAGTGGCAAATTAGCCAGTTTATATTAATTTTATGCTTTTCTTAATAGGTATAATTTGGCACCGTTTGCCATAATGAAGTCACTATGCTTTTTTATATGTTTAATAGTAACGTTCGTATTATTTATTACTGTTATTTTGCTGTCATAACACGACCAGTTCAAGCGTTTGTGAGTGTAGGGATAGAGTCACAGAAAGGAAGGGTTCGAGGTAAATTTTTGAACATGCTTCTCTTACGAAACCTAGTCTTCAACTGGCTAATAGGCTACTTAAGAAATCATCATCATACATACATCTTGTCGTTTTCAGTACCAATGATTTCACACGGAATGACATAAACATCATTAGGTAAGTAATATTACCAAGATGTTTATTTGCGTATAATAATATATTTAGTTTAAACTTTGCAATTGTAAACTCTGTCCCATAATCTACTAACTTGCGTACGTTCCATTTGCGTAAGCAACCTCTATCATAATTTGCACCGCATGAAATATAGCCGATGCGATTAATTACCGATTAATAAGATAAAAAGAATTATTCGCCAGTGACGAATTATGTTGCAAAATATTAAATAACTAGCTATTGCCCGCGACTTCGTCCGCGTGAAATTTCTTGTTTTCCCGACCCACCCCGTCGCATCTCATCGCCTGCCCGCGCTATTACTTCGTTTTTGCTTAGCGTTTTTTCTAACTTTTTTTTTGCTCGGCTCCTTAGGGCCATAGCGTTATATTAAATAGCCTCAAGAATTGGGCTATCAAATACAAAAAGATTTTAGCGATAGCACATATTCAGTAAAGAACCTGACTATCTGTACATTATGTCACGTAATCTATGGATGTCTGTACAATGTGATTTATGATCAGTATTCTGTATTACGACAATATTGACTCCTTTGTTCTAATATCTAATATGAGCCCGGGAGATATGGAAATGACTCTGATAATCAACTGTGGGAAAAGAGTACAAATTAATGGACATTCAAGCTGGTTTTAATCATGCGTGCTGTAGTGTTGATTAGATAATAGATTCTTTGTTCATTCTAGGCTGATAAAATTTAATAGACTATTTGTTTGTATTTAATCTTTCGCTCATTTGAATAAAATAAACTGCTGAATATATTTTTAGAATGTTGAGCTTCTACAAAATTTCTTCGATGAGGTTTGGCTTTCGACGCCCCCCACTGGTGGACAAAATATCGATTCACATTAAATGTGGCACTCGAACATAATAAAATTCAACGAAAAACACAATTCACCAGCTAAATTGGCCATTGTTATCAAATGAGATGCCATAAAGTTTAATCTTTAAGCCGTTCAAACACTTTCTACCGACGAACCTTGGGCAAAAAATATTGCCATTGTTACATACGTGCACGTTGTTCATTCACTTGATTTTTTAGCATCACCTGCGTTACCACCGTGTGCAGTCTCGTTTGCCTCATCAATCTCATTTGTTCGTGTCGATCTAACACGGGTTTTAGTTTCTTACAGTGAAAATGTTGTGAGTTTACTTACATGGTACGGTGTTAGAAAGCGTGGGCGATTCGATAGACAATTAATAGCAACATCGGCTGTACGTTAGAGATCTGCTTCTTATACTTGCTATTGTTCTACTGCCAGGTTTAATTACCGGCGAAAGTCTAACGAGTGTCGCGTGAAAGTTTCGTACACACGTTGGGTCCCACGTGTATTGTAAATATTTTTTATGTAACTTTTGTAGGATGTCGTAATTTTTGTTTTTATGGAATTGTTGTGTGCAACTGTTAACGTTATGCAACGATTATTTAATGATAATGCAGACAAAATGGCGAACCTGTTGCCAGTACACGTTTTTGTTCTAGATGAATCTCGTGCGAAAATATTTTTAAAACTTCCTCTATTAATATCTGTCTTCCTCCTCCGGTCATAAATTAAAGCTGAAAAGTTAAATGTCTTCTGCACTGCCCTGGCTGCCACTGGTCCCTAACAGCCACTTTTGCTGAAGTGTGCTTTGTTCTTGCAATCGCGTACAAATTGTCGCTTTTGTTACAGCATTTATATCTATTGTGTCTCGCAAGCGGTGGGCCAACCGATTGGAGGATTATAGAGATAGCTTGATAAAATTCTTGTACCAAAACGCAACAGGTCTTGATGTTGTGTTGTGTTAATTGAGTTCAATCGATATGGTATAACTGCATTTAAGAAACGAATGTGAGTCTTGACCAGTTTCTTTGCTTTTCAAAGTACATAATGTCTGGCATTTCCTATATTACTTACCTATTTTGAATAAAGGCACAATCGTGTTGTATGCATATGAGCAAATAAAACCGACTCCAAGAATATTATACCTCATTTCAAAAGCTCCTTTCTTTTCTCAAACATCGATGTCGGTAGAAAAATAATATTAAAATCTAGACTTATGAAAATTCACGTCGTCCAACCGCCTGAAAATGATTTCCTGTTCTATTTTTCTGCAAATATAATTATGTTAGTTCTGTGGGAATAGAAAGAGATTTTATTGTCTCTGAGGCTGCAAATGTCAATAGTCGGCGGTGTTTTCGTTGGTGTGTTCTCTATATGCCGACTTACAGGAGACACAGAGTACCGTGTTAGTAATGTGGCATATAAGTCCCTACGAGATTAATTCCCTTCCTTTTGGCATCGCTTTATCGTAGTAGACTCTGGCAGGAATTCTGAACAACCTATCGACGGTCACATAGCTGCCAAATATCGAAAGGTAAACAGGGTTCATATTAATTGTTCCGGCAGTATCAGACAGTAGTGTTTGAGGAATGTTGGCAGTGACATCAGTGAGGTAATTAATACATAGGATATAATCGTTTGTTATTGAACGATTATGAAATAAATATTAGATGCTTGTGTGATTAATTGCTAATTGTTTTACGAGATTTGAATGCCAAAGGAGAAACGAATGCCTGCAAATGAATGCGCCTTTATGTGCACCATCTTAGATCACGCCTTGGCTTATCATCAGTTAAGACTTAAACATGCTAAGCTGTCAACCAAATGTCTGTGTTGGTTATGAACATTGACCTGTGGTTCAATGAACATTTGTGGTAATTAAGACTTTAATAAAAAGACCTGGTAAGATTATACATATGTAACTGTCTGTCAACATATTCAGTTTATTCGGATGATTTTTTAGTTCGTTCATATATTAACAAAATTTTGTCATTAGGGACTGGTAAAGACTTGAAATTAAATTTGATCAATAATAACAACAAAAAATTGGGCACACGAATATTTCACAAACAATTTCGTAGCTGCCTCCTAATTTGATAAACCACTTCAATTGAGATCCAACTTTATTGACAGTCTTTGCTCACGCGAACGCGTCGCGGTTTCATACTTCCACTAACAAATTCTGGAAATTTATTGTTCAAAACTTGTACAATTTCGTTTGACACTAGTGACTGACGTAACTATTACATTGTTTATTGGATCATACGAGTTGTGTAATGCATCACTTCGTCTGTTTACCGTGTTTATGTCGATTGATGATTTGATACCGTTGCATTGCTCTGTATAAGGGTTTGTATGGAATAATATTACTTATGGAAAATATGTTATTGTTCATTGTGAACATTATTGGCTTATTTGTGGCGTATATGCAGAGAAGAAATATGGAATGAACGAAGCAGAAATAAACTACGCAGTTTTGCCTTATGGTACGGTAAACATTAAAAAGATCGTTAAAATAGATTGTTACATGAGTATCTATAAGTTATGTATATTTGCATTTAGATTAAAAGTAATATACTATTTGCAAAATATACAATATTATTTGAACAGATTGATGTATGAAGGCCGCTTACCTTTAATACTTGAAATTATGTGACAGTTACGAAACGCAACGTGGCATAACTTAATAACTTACGGTCTTATTCATAAAAAAAGTTTATAGAAGGTTTAAAACATACTTTAGTTAAAATGCTCATTAAGCATTTAAAACGTTCGATAAAATTTTGTATTCATAAACGCTTCATAAACGTTCTATAACTAAAATGTCCTTTAACTTCAATATGTTGCCATTATAATGAAATCGTCCAACAAATTGGTTAATATATTGAATCATCAAACGAGAATATCTGTCTACGCACTGAATAATTGTGACCATAGACAATAAGACGTATAGAAAACTAATTTATTGTCTACAGTTTCGTCAGTTTTGACGCGTTAATGTCATAACATGGTTTTTTATGTCAATGAATTTGATACAACAGACGAGCGAAAACTTTTGAATATTTTTTTTGTATCTATAAGAAATGGAATTAAGACCGGAGACTATTCCAATAAAGGGCAAAGAAGTGAATATTGGTTGGAGGACGATGAGGTGTGTACTGTTACAGCTAAAA
The DNA here is from genome assembly GCA_927399505.1 of Luperina testacea. NCBI lineage: Eukaryota > Metazoa > Arthropoda > Insecta > Lepidoptera > Noctuidae > Luperina > Luperina testacea. The sequence continues at coordinate 3,471,937 of OV656759.1, read as the reverse complement.
AGTGTTCAAAGTAAGTTTTGTTTTGTAAACATTCATAATTTCTTAAACATTGCTTTTCCTTAGATCTTTTTGGAAGAATTGGTCAGGGAGAGGGTCTCCATAATGGAAAATGAAGGTGGACGCTGATGATGGCGCCAAACAAGTAGCCAAATTCTGGGCGCACTAAGAAGAAGATATAAAATAAAAACACTGATATTGACCGAAACCAACGCGAAAAAGGGGCGGCCTGGCATGATTTACGAATTAGGTGCCTATCCAATTTACTAAAACTTACAAAGTTCCTGAGTAAGCATGTAAAGAACTTCGTTTGCCTGTACAAAACTCTTTATTTTGTAAGAAAAAAAACCGCCGCCATAACAATAACTAATAATTACTAGTAATATTAGTTATTTTTATGCCACCACTTCTTTAATTATTTTAGTATTTAGAAGATAATGAAGAGAAAGAATTAAAACATTAATTTTGTGTTTCAGGACAGTAGAACTAGTAAGGATGGTGCTTCACTACAAATAGCAGAAACTGAAACGGCCTACAGAAGAGATGGCATAGATGGCAAATGAAAAGAAACATTTAAAAAATGTTGTTCTGCTAGCACAAGTTCTAGAAGCCGAATTAAAGTTTAGAGTATTATAAAAATAAATAAATGAAACAGATATTTGTACATAAGCTTTTTATTAATGAACTACTCGCTAAAATGTCTCCTCTTTATCTTCTTCGTGTCGCGGGGACGACTGTATTTTAGATCTTGGCCCAAATCTTTGCCACTTCCACAACGTCGTCAGTGGTAGCGCACAGGTTACTTTGACTGCATGTTTTGGGACACATAGGGTAGGATAGGGGGTGGAGTATGGTTTGCGACACAGCTTCACAACCACACCCTACTGCTGCATCCTACTGGAGCATCTTCCTGCAGGGTGTAAACTTCGTGATCCTCACGGAAATCCCTGAACCGTCTCCGGACACAAGTGGGAAGGTGTACCTCCAACCTGGTAAAGTGGGGCTACCTCGGCGGAATGTTTTCTTGATAGTTTGTAAAATAGCATTTGCATTTCCCCTTGCAACTTCTTTGGGTGACTTTGTATGATATTCATGATATTGCTACCTTCTAACTGCATGTCTCCACGGTCAACTGCAATATTGTAAAGTACTGCTCTAGCCACTATGGTTGTTTTCACATTTCCTAGTTTGCATGTAGTATGCCATGTAAAAAACATTGAAAGCGTAATTTCCACAGTCCAAAGCAGCAGCGTCCCACAGTATTTCTTGTTGCGTTATATTTTTCCTCGCTTCTATTTTGCATTGTAGGTATATAATAATAAATAACTAAATTGGTTAAACAGAAGTGCAAAATAAATGAAATACAACTGCAGCTCCTCGAAGTACGATTGTTTACGAAACTGACTTTTTGCACATGTTACATTGTACGTCAAATGTCATTTTCTTATTAATCAGCTGATGTAAAGTCGGCCATTTTTCCTTAAAATACTGTTAAAGTAGGGTTCTGGGTTTCATAACTTTATAGTAGGTTTAAAGAACGTTTTAGTGCTAAAATGCGTTTATGAATACCAATTTTTGACAACGAGACTTTAGCAAGCCTTTAGATGTTCCATAACTTATTATGAATAAGACCGTTAGTATTTAAACCCGTTACGAGAATAAAATAATAAGTGTATACACGTAATTATTAGTAGTTGACACCTCTTACATTAATGTCATTAGCTACGACATTAATGCAAGAGCTACGGTTGGAGTTGTAAATGCGAAAATAAATGTAGAAACTGAGAAAAGTGAAGTTGTCTAGCTGTATCGTAAGGTAGTTCGTTAAGCATAGGATGAGCATGCTTTAAGTAGCACTAACACTAATTGGACTGGCGATGCTCCATTAAAGCCACATTGAGCAGTAATTGCCGGCTTACCATCACAATGGCACCAGCGACAGGTTACTCAATAAAGGTGTGACGATTTTCGTAATTTATTTAAAAAATCGCCATGCAAGAGCAATAAAATTTCAATGCCATTGTAACAAGAATATTTTAAAAACAATCCTCCAAATTAAATACAACAATGATATTGTAAAAACAAGGACTTTTAAACGTGTTTAAATTAAAAACAAAAGAACTACGTAAAACGTTGCAAAAAATTACAGAATTATACGTTCTGAAATTGTCGAAAAAGTGTAATAATAAGATGAATAAGGCATTAATTCAAGCCACGAATGAGATAACAAAAGAGTTAATTTCAGCTTGTCATTTTAAACAGCAATTAGTATTTAATGACGATCGCCATTGTTGTAAGATTCTCACGGATAAGAAGCCGAGATGAGACGAACATGTTTTATGGCGATTCTGCCGAGGTTTTACGATGTAATAAGGTTATGTCTGTTCCCATTCCGACTTTATAAAGACGAAAGATGAATGTCTAGAACGTACTTGGATAAGCGGCTAAACCGAATTTTAATAAAGCGAAAACTTTATTCAAAAAGAAAACTAAGTGGTAAGTACATAGTTACAAAGTAAGAGGTAAATACTAGTTCTTATTCGCAAATTAACATAACTATTGTCTACTTCGGAATTTCCAATCGGAATTTCCAAAAGATGATCATTTATTATTAACAGAAATGTGTGCCTAATTGGATAATTCTTTGGCTCGCTCCAGATCACACCCACTATAAACTAGCAACGGAATATGTATTCACTCTTGCAATAATATAGTTGAAAGATATTTTCAAAACACTAAAATTGAAAAGCAATCAAAATACGACGATCCCTAGACCCGACATCAATTTATTTGCAGAAATGTTAAGAAATTGATTCCAGAAAACTTGTTAAAGACCCTTTTGCAGACAGACAATTTCCCTTGGGCGTTTTAGAATCACAACATAAACTGGTTAGTACACAATTAAAAACAAAATACACACGTGACGTGGAGAGTCGTAGTGAAATTGATTGAATTAAACCGACGAAGGGCCCCGGGCTCGTTCGACAGGATCTGTGTGCTGCACATATCAATTTAGGTAATTGAACGCTGCTGGTAGGGAGCCCTGATTTTTTCGGCAAAGAAAAAAAGCATTTTGTTTGGGAGCAAACGCATTTGACTTGAGTGGATTGATTTTTCATTCAACGTGAAATGTTGGTCGGTGAATAAAGGGAGATCCAGTAGCCGAACATGGAGTATAAAGCAAGGCTAAAATAATATGGTACCCTGTGTTCCCAATTCAGGAAGGATCCTCTTGTTAAACGAGGACAAGATATGATCAAAGTTTGAAGTTGCTAAGTACCTGACCTGAGCAACTGTTCAACAGCAGCTTTATACCACCTACACCCGCTCCTATGTCAGAAGTTTGAGGGTTTATTAAATAATCGATGAAAAGTTATGCTCTTGGCAGAAATTATGCTTAACTAGGTATCCGAGAAGATATTAATTAATCATAAAAATTACGAAACCCTCACAAATGAAGCGGGCTCGCTAAAATCCAAGAAACGACGGTAAAAACTCATCAAAATCGTTCTGTAAGTAAGTATTCTAATGGACTTTTTCAGTAGAAACGTTTGATTACTAAGTTCTTTAATAAAAAAACGGAAAAACTCCAGATTTATGCGAAAGCGGCGCCAATTTTTTACGAGAGATTTTATTTCAAGAGGATTTTATATCTGAGGACTTCACGGTGTCGAAGTTACAATTATTAACAAGTTCTAGAACATAATAAAACTTAGTTGGAAGACCGTAGATCGATTCGAGATAGTTTCTAGCATACTATTAGTAGTCATAATAGTAATTTTAATAGTACGTTTACTATCAGGTGCATCTGAATCTTATCGCATACCAACCGGAGCGGTAAGCAATAAAGTAAAACAGGTACTCTTCGTACATGCACACGTAATAGGACATGTAACCTGTGCGTAATTGCGTACGTTGAATAATAACTATATATTCTTGCTGGAATCTAGGTGCGAATCTTAGGGTGGAAACTAGGTGGAGAAGCAATAGCGAGCTTTGGAAAGAAGACGATTAAATGTATCACTTTGAAGGCACTGTTGGCGGAAAGTTAAAGGATCAAGCGAAACCAAGAGGCAACAAGCTAACCGCTGTGGATGCTCGTGAACGAGCGAAGAGGGCTTACGTTGGATTATCCTTTGAGAGTATCAAGAAAGTTACGGGAGTATAACATTCTTAGCCACACAGCAGAGGAGTTCGGAATGCTTCTAAGTAATTTGGAACAAACAGTTAATCGGTAATTTTGTAATAGTTTAGCCACTATTAACAATCCCAACAAAGCGATACAATTTATTTAGCATTGTTACGTAATACGCAACATTAAAACGTTACGAATGGCGATTGCAATCGCTTGAAATTCTCTGAACAATTCTTGGTGCCCACACCTCTACAAACATTACATACATTCTTACTAGATAACCGCTCCGTGTGGCTCCGTGGTCTTATCTATCCACTACCGTTACAGTTTCCGCATATCATATGAAGGAAACTAGGAAAATTAAGTACAGCATTTCACATCCAGATGTAACATTACTTTCACTGCGAAATATTTCCATCAATGCTGACAACTTTCCAATATAAATGTGCGGACTTTGGCCATTCTTCAGTCGAAACTGAACAAGCCATGTCATGCACAATCATGGTCTTGAGGAAAGTTTTTTTATGACTTGTTTGTTTAATGTTCAACTTGAATAATGGATGTAACACCTTATGGAGTAAATACGCATTTAATCGAGATGTGTCAGCTGTTACATTAATAACGTAACCGGTGAGGTCTCTTATGATCGTATGGCAGAGGTGAACTTCTTCAATGTAAAATGCAGTAGTGAAAAATACTCTTACGGTAATGACACCTAACATCTATTTTTACTCGATTTCAAGGTAGCGGTAAATATAGGAATTCAAATCAGAGTCCACGTGGTTTGGTTGGTGGAATTTAGTAATAAATTGTGTAATAAATATGCTATTAAATAGGAAAAAGAATACATTATTAAACCGCACTTGTAATTTCAGAATTTAATTGTCACGTCTCAAATGCCTAAGGCAGATTGGCCATAGGAACCTAACACAGAGCTATGTAGTGCCTTAGTAACAAAATTAATAAACTAACTTATAATGTTAATGCAAATAACACACGTATAATTTATGGTGCGAACTCACGTTCCTACGGTGTACTTAGTACATATGCTGCAAAACAATAGTCGAGCAACACTTTCCATTTCAAGAAAACCAAGAGAAAATCCACCGGCTCCTTCTAAAATACAAGGTTATATAATTTCCTAAGAAATAATATCACACGTGGCTAATTAGGAAATTGTTCTCGCATGAAATTTTAATGACCCTTAACTAATTACAACTAGCTTTGTCTTGGAAGAATACTAAAAAATCTTAATAGCACACCAAACTACGCGAGCGAGATAATGAAAAATCTTAAAATAGAATTTTATATTTTGTCTAGCATCTCATCTTTAGCTTCAGCAATATCATAGACGCTAAAGCACCTAATAATGATAAAATATAAGTTTTATGGAGTTATAAGAGTACTTACATGACAGTGTAATCTAGGAAAATTAACTTTTATTGGAAATATGTTAATTAGGTGTTTTATAAGGAAAAAGCGTGTAAACATGGCTGCGAGTAGAGAAAATGTACATTAACATTAAGTAAACAGGTGATTATCTCGCGAAGATTATCTTGATACAACAAAGCAATCGAAACCGAGACGACCAAGTAAACGAGAGAATAAACTAACAGCTAATTTCAATGGGGCTCGAGGAGCAACGTCTAACGATGAGAACATAAAGACAGATACTGCTTTTTAATCGCTAGTTTAATCGTGGACTTGAAAATACACACATCAAAAGTGTCTAGGGATCAAGCATTTTTATGCGGATTTCTTGAGATTGAGATGTGGCTTTGTAATAAATTTATGATTTTATAAATTTATATGGATCCTTTTTGGTGCATTTCATAATTTGAAACAGGAACTGTTAATCAAATTCGAGTAAAAGATGAAAATCAGCTGTCAATATTTTCCCTATAAAAACATACAACGCATTGAAGACATTATTAGTGCTACTGTTTCCCTACTACTGATTAAAACCAACGTTATTATGGAGCGGCGACGTCATTTAAGCAGGGAAGAAATGCTCAGAGCCGTGGGAATGATAGAAGCTGGTTCCCGGCAACGTACTGTGGCTTTAGCTCTGAATACAAGTCAGAGTGTTATCAGTCGACTTTGGACACGTTACCGAAGCACTGGTACCGTGGCTGAGCGCCATGGAGGACGGTATCGCTGCACCACACGGAGACAAGACCGATACATTCAAATCTTAACTCGAAGAGCTCCAACAATAACCGCCATGATGTTAGCCGTGAGGCTTCATCACTCTTCAGGGAATTTAATTAGCGACCAAACAGTCAGAAACCGCTTGCATGAAGTGAACCTTCATTCCCGAAGACCGCTACGGGTACCACCTATAGCAATGCACAATCGTAGGATTCGATATCAATGGGCTCTTGAACACAGAAATTGGGCAGAAGAACAATGGCGTTTCGTGTGCTTTTCTGATGAGTCTCGTTTTGGTATGAGACCGGATACAAGACGTATACGACACTGGAGAACCCCTGGACGCCAACAGCGATTAAAATCCTGCCAGGAAGTCCATCATTATAGTGGTGGAACCATCATAGTATGGGCGGGTATTTGGATCGGCGGAAGAACTGAGTTGATTTGGATCAGAGGCAACCTCAACGCTCAAATTTATGCTGAGACGATTGTATCTGACGTCATCGTTCCTCTACAAGTGCAAATCGGTCCCTTATTTCAGTTAATGCATGATAATGCACGACCGCACACCGCAAGAGTTGTAAGACAGACTCTCGCCGCAGCTAACATCAATGTCCTGCTCTGGCCTGCTCAGTCGCCAGACTTGAACCCGATTGAGCATGCATGGGATATGCTACAGAGAAGAGCTCTGCCGAATATGGAGGGTATCCAGTCGCAAGAAGACCTTTTTTTGTTGTTGCAACGAACATGGGCGGCCATTCCACAGCGTGATTTGGATGAACTCATTTTGAGTATGCCAAACCGATGTTCTTGTGTTGTTAGTGTTCGCGGTAGAAACACGGATTATTAATTGTTTAAGTTACCCAATAAAATTTTAAAGAAAACTGTTATTTCAGTCTTTTTTTTCGAACTTTAATGTTAGTGGTTCAAATGTCAAAAATCCCTTTATTAGGAAAATGGCAAATTTCTTTATTAATGCAAAGGTGACTTGGTTTATCGTTACTGTGACAAACGAAAACACTTTATTTGATGAATCCTTAAAGAAAATTTTAATTAATATCAATCAGGAGAAAAGTTATTGCAAAAATATATGTTGATCCCTAGACACTTTTGATGTGTGTATATAGGTACGAGTATATCGTATATATTTTCAAGTCCACGATTAAACTCCTTGGGCGGTTATCATCAACTATAGACAATATCTGAAAGATACATAAAAAATTAATTGACGATATAAAGTCGACAGACTTCGGTGCAAATATCAAGATTTGGAAAACTTTTCCAGAATCAGTGACGAAAAAAGGTAAACATTCCTACTACAGCGGTAACATTGCTGATGGACAGACTTATTTGAATGCAGTCCAAAACACATTATCTAAAAATAACAAAGAAAACAACAACTATTACGACATTTAGGTAATAACAGATGCTGTCCATTCTATTGTTGACATCTAATACAATTAAGAGAATGTTATATGCTATACCCACAATAAGCCAAGTGGACGATCGCCAGAGATATAAATATGGATTTTAAATACCTGAATGATTCAGCCCGAGAACGTCGCAACGTGAAACGGTCTAGTCTAGACTAATCCCCAGTTGGTTTATTCTAGACGTCGAGATTAACAATTAACTATTTATAGGCTGAATGATAAACTACTAGATTTGTGCATGATTCATGATGCTGACCGGCGTTAGGTCTTCTGAATGTTACGACTTAATCCTGCCTCGTTTTTCATGGGAAAGCTCTCGGAATGTAAATGTTCATGTATTATGAGCCGGAATGTGGGGTAGTGTTGATACTATTATTAGTAAAAGGATGATTAAAACTTAAGTTAGAGCAGAAGGACCAATTTCACAATATGAACGCAATTTTTGGATTTATCAATTTGCTGAAACAAACCAAGCTGTTCACTTTAGACAACATGCCAGCAACTTATACATTAAAAGGCCATTGAACTGTTAAACTTTAACATTATTACTTCTGAAAAATAAACATCAAACTCATGTGGAATGTCCGACAGTTAATTAGTTCAGTCATAAACGTAAACATACTTTATTTACCTAGGAATGGAAGGAAACCTAATGATAGTCGTTAGCAGAAAAACTAATTTGGCGAAATTGTAAGTCTTTAATCCTATGAGTTTTATTACAGTTGAGACGTTTTTTCGTTATATTACATTAACGTTTAACAAATATAGTTAACTTATAGTAACCCAAAATGCTTTTGCAGGTAAATACTATGACTCAATCTTCGACACTGAAGATCAAATCACAAAGCGACCAAAACATAATTCACCTCTGACGCGTCATGTTTGTACACAGCGGATACGATACCTACCACACCTCAATGATAAAAATCAATACGCGAAGCCAACCAGCTGATGTTCCAAGGCAAACTGGTCTTAATGGGTCATTATCCTAGACCAAGTCACCGTAACAGCAACAGTTCAGTCATCAAAATACACGATAATACGAACAACCTTCGAAGCAAGGTTGACATCCAATATCAACCAGCGCAACAACATTAACCCAAAAATGGATAGAAACCGGTCAAATTGGACGCGGTAAGGAGAAAGGGTGATGCGGATTTTGGAACTGCTTCTAGAACCATCGCCTATGAGGATTTGGCTAACGTAGGTACTTGTCCAGTCAAGATGGGAGCAAAGCGTATTTTCAGAAAAACATCATCTTGGATGTAGTTCAAACCGTTGGATAATTTTTAAATATAGCAAGACATTTTAGTTCCGCGAAGGATACTTCTGAGAACACTAATGTGGATGCTCATGTTAATTCATTGGCTATAACACCTTAATCACTAAAAAAATAGAGAGTAATTTGGCAAATAATTTATTTGTCAAACTTGACTTAAGATTCAGGTTTCGGTGTGACAGTGGCGTAGCTAATTTAAAATTCACTTCAGACGCTGTTCATAGTAATTAGCTGTTTTGGGTTGTTTTGTTCGCAGACTTGCATTACAAATTGACGAAAGGAGATGGAAAACGGTGGGCCCAAATGTAATAAGTTGAGATATGATCTAAAAAATTAGTCATATTTTTTTATCTAAGAATATGAAAAATCACTTCAATTCTCAATCTGGAAGCGGAGAAATATGAAAAAGATAGTTTTCGTGAGTTTATCGATTCAGGAATCGATTACACAGTTACGAAAATAAAACTTTTGCACTAAACAATTAACTCAAAGTAATTAAATGCACTATATATACTTATATGCAACATATTGCATATAACTACAGTCATATTAATAAATCAAATATCAATTAATTACTGAAAAACCAATATTAATTATTATCGATTTCATATCGATTCAAATCACTCTTATATTTTTAGTCTATGTCACTGACATGACAGCTGACTGACATTGACACTAGACAGTTGCCGACTGTTCTTGTTTGTTCACTCATTTCGTGTTTTCTGATGCGTTTTTTGTGCTTTCCCGATTATTCGTCATTTTTCACGACCACTGCTTTGTATTTTACGGATTCTGACCCTGCCTACCTTGTACGACCCTTGCTTTCACCTTGGACACCGAAGATCGCTCACACGTTTGACTTGGAATAGTTATTTTGGATTTTACCACCGGCTTCTGGATTGGATATTATTCAAGCTATGGATCGCTGTGTGAATTGTGGGATATCCACTGTTCACTGCAATACACTGGGCCGACGACCCTTACACGATGAAACAATTCTGTCAGTGATTCGGCAATGGACAATGCACCTCAGTCTGTAAGTAAATATAACCTCATCTAACCAGCTACCATCCTGGCAGGTTTAAAATACATTTAATTAGAAGGACTATGGAGATTGTTTACAGTTATGGCAAAGAATTACTTATTTATCAAACAATGTTATAATACCCTAATACACAATAGTTAATTAGGTATTGTTTATGTAGCTGAACATTGATAAAAATGTTCAATGTTTAGGTATGGCTCAAAGTCCATATGTCGATGACCAAAGAAGACCACTAGGCCACCGTAATGTTTGCCTCCGCTGCGGACGCTCTCTTGCATCGCGAACCCATCACCTACTTCATACCAACACAACCCGTGAATCAAGAATTTATAATGTTATACAAGAGTGGATTATACCTCGAACTGTAAGTTAAATCAGATTACAATGTGGTTTGCTGCAAGTTTAAAAGATAATATCTATTTTAATATTTAGACCTGTCCCATAACATTGTATTTGTCTGTTACTTTGTATATTGCAACCCAATCAAAGTAAATCTATTTCATGTCAAGTGAAAACATTTTTTCAGAAGTCATTGTATAAAGCTGTTATTTATTTATTAATAGTTTTGTGGAATGAAAATGCAGAAGAATAAAAACAGTATCTTAGCATTCTTAGCCAAAATCTAAACACAAACAGCTTAGATAAATCATTCATGTTAGCAGTGGCGTGCCTAGGGGTCTAAGGGCAAGCCCACAGATTTTCAACATATACAAAAAACGCCCAACTGCGGGATTGGCTGATTTTCAGTTATTAATGTTTGTGTTCGAGTTCATTGATTGGTATTTTTTTAATATATTTATTTATTGATAGGTTTAAGTAAGTTTTTTGTTGTGAATTATGATTTTATTAGGGCAAGCCGGGCTTTTCGGCTTCTATGAATGTACCGCCCCTGCATGTTAGGTAATTAACAATTTCATTATTATCTCAATAAATTCTAATCTTGATTATATATGTTTGTTGTAGATACAAGCAGCAAGTAAAATATGTCATAGTTGTTGGGTGGCTGCAGACAGAGCTGCTGGCCATATGGTCTCACGCCCATCAACATCATCCCAACAAGAACCCCCTCAAGATATACAACCACAGGGACAAGATCTTCCTACTATGTCTCCGAATGAAGGTCTTGGAAGCAACCAATCGGAACCTACAATTGTTTTGCTAGATTACATGAGAGCTATAGAAACTGAACGTAGGTGCTTCATAGAAGGATGTCAAAGAACAGAAAGGTACAGAGTTCCACTTTCGACTAGGAAAATGTTGCTTCATCAATATAAATATTATATCCCCGAAAATAACCGTCTTTGTGATCAACATTTGGTTATAGAAGCATGGGATTTTCTAGACAGCTTGAGATCCAATTATGTTCAGTCTTTTACAGCTAAACATATTCAGGACATGATGTCCTTAAAAGAAGTTGTAGATACTTAAAAGAAGTTGTACTATTTTGAGGTGGCTGCTGCCCTTTTAAATAAGTTTCATCCTCCTATAGTTGATTGTGTAGATGCTGTGGAAATAATACAAGAAATAGATAGGTATATGAATGTAGAAAACGAATTAGCTGATTTTATCATTAGGAATAATTTATTATAATAGGCGTCGAGCTAATTTTGAAGCTATCACCGTACATGATGATAACCTTAACGATTTTCCACAGCTCTCCGATAGTGAACTAATATTGATTTCTTAAGGAACATACCAAATCAAGCAGGCACGTTCCTACTATGGTGAACATGTAAGAGGAAATGATGGTTTTAATATAGAAGTGTGCAGGGAGGTCAGCAGTAGCCTTCTTCGAGAGCTGTCGGCTGCCAATACCTCCTGGTTACTTAGGGGTCGCATACAAATACAATGATAAATGATAAATGATTTTATTTCTGTAAGTAGGTTTGCACAAACACTTTTACACGTCAATCATAAATTTTTTAAACTAGATGAGGTCGGCGTTTCCTATCTGACTACTCTGAGAAGAAAGGCCGAAACAAACTCAGAGGTCATAGTCTCTTTTAAAGTCCAGACATAATCTTGGTCAAGTTATATGAAGACCATGTAGGTCGATGTCTGAGATGGCCTTTTGAGGAAAGAACCACACAGATTGAGAGGACCTGTCCAGTCAGTGCACGCATTTGTCAGAAATCATGCAGCTCAACTCAAGACTTAAGGAGCTCAACGATTCGACGAACAATACCAAAGAAAGGACATTTGGGTAGGCCACATAAATTACTCAAACTGCCAGACCATAGAGAGAATAATAATAATATAAAATGCCTAAATTAAATGACCCACATCGTCTTCACATTCACAATAATTAAAATAATATAATACTTTAAAAAGTAAGCAAATGTCAGTTAAAAAAAAAAAAAATCATTAATGTCAATGTGTATATAAAAAAAAAAAACATCAAAAACACTCAAAATGCAGAAATTGGAAGCAACTCAATCCCAAGCCTTTGTATCCTCAATATAATCTTTAACGGTATAAAAGGCTTTCTGGCACAACTTACGTTTAATGAACGATTTAAATTTATTAAGGCTTAGATCTTGAACGTGGCTTGGTAGTTTATTATAAAAGTGTATACATTGGCATCTGAACGAGCCACCTATTTTCTTGAGCCTTGTTGTAGGTACAACATATTTGTGTTTGTTTCTAGTATTTATATTATGGATATCACTGTATTTTTTGAACAATTTTATGTTTTTATGGGCATATAAAAGATTTTCATAAATATACTGAGAAGGCACAGTCATTACATTAATCTCTTTAAATTTGTCTCTGAGAGAGTGTCTCGGACTTAATTTATAAATTGATCGAACAGCACGCTTCTGCAAAACAAAGATAGTCTGAATATCGGCGGCATTTCCCCACAATAGAATACCGTACGACATTACACTATGAAAATAACTAAAGTACACTAAACGGGCAGTCTCTATATCAGTTAAATTACGAATTTTTCTAACGGCGTATGCTGCGGAACTTAGCTTTTTTGACAGTTTATCTATATGCGGACCCCACTGAAGCTTAGCATCCAAAGTTATGCCCAAGAATACCGTGCTGTCTTCAGGATTCAATTCCTCGCCCTTTATCAACACATTAGTTTTCACCTGCCTAACGTGGGGTAGCGTAAACTTAATACATTTGGTTTTTTTCTCGTTTAGAAGCAAATTATTAACATTGAACCAGTGGACTACTTTCGAAATCGCGCTATTTACATCGTCAGTAACCAACTGCTGACGTTTAAGTTTAAACAAAAGTGAAGTGTCATCTGCAAACAACACTATATCATGATTATCCTTTATGAGGTACGGCAAGTCATTGATATAAATAAGAAACAAGAAAGGACCAAGAATTGAGCCCTGTGGGACTCCCATCGTTACTAAAGATCCGGGTGATCTTTTTCCATTAACGTCAACGCTCTGAATCCTTTTACTCAAGTATGAAGTAAGAAGATCCAGAGCAGTATTCCGGATCCCGTAGTGGTGGAGTTTCCTGATTAACGTTTCGTGAAGAACGCAATCGAATGCCTTGGACAAATCACAAAAGATGCCCAAGGCATCGCATTTATCTTCCCATGCATTATAAATATGTCCTAAAAGTTCAACACCGGCATCAGTAGTTGAACGACCCCTTGTAAAACCGAACTGTTTGCTGTGTAATAATTTATATTTATTAAAAAATCTTTGCATTTGGTCTAATATTAATTTCTCAAAAATTTTACTAAAGGTAGGTAGTACAGAAATAGGTCTATAATTTGTGGGGTCTGATGTACTACCTGATTTAAACAAAGGTATTATTTTACTATTTTTCATAAGATCAGGAAACTCCCCATTGTCAATACAACTATTAAAGATAAGAGCAAGAGTAGGTGCTACAATGTCAATAATAGACTTAGCAACTTCCACAGAATTACCCCACAGATCTGTAGTCTTTTTTACATTTAAAGTGTGAAAGGTTTTAATTATATCTCTACATGTAATATATTCAAAATTAAAATCCGAATCGCAACCATTAACATTTTCCTTAAGCAAAGACTCAGCAACAGAAGGTGATGAGTTTAGGGATTTAGTAGTTGAAACGGGAATATCTGAAAAGAAATTTTCAAATGCCTCGGCGACTTGTGAGTCAGATTTTATTATGTTGTCATTAATAGACAGGCTGTAATCAGTATTTCGGTTACTAGACCTTCCCGCTTCACTATTAATAATGTTCCAAGTCGTTTTAATTACATTACTGCTGTTTTTAATTTTTGAACCCAAATAACGTGACTTGGCCATATAACAAACTTTTTTAAATAATTTTGAATAATTTCTAACATACAAATTAAATTCATCAGTGTTAACATGTGTCCTTTCATTGTACAGTTCATAAAGCCGTGTTCTACTTTTATGAATACCAATGGTAGCCCAATCACTGAACGATACATTACTATTAACCGAGATAGTCTTGGGAATAAAGGTGGAATCAAATTGTTTACAGTATATATTAAAAAAATTATCATAAAGATGATTAGGATCAGCATGAATAGACAAAACTGGTAATTTATTAATGAGTTTAACTTTAAAAGCCTCCAAGCGACTTGCAGTTTTGGGGTTAACAGTGATATCCTTTTTAGCCGCTTTTTTGTTTTGGTTTTGAATAGTAATCCTTTGCCCGCAATGATCAGAATCTAGTAAATTTATAATTTCTTTGTGGCTTGGTATAATATCTGTATAAATATTATCTAGGCATGTGGCACTAGTAGGGGTTATTCTTGTGGGCTCCAAAAATAGGTTTACAAGATTGTAGGACTGAAACAGACTTAAAATTTTACTACAAGAACCTGAGTTTTCTAATAAATTTACATTAAAATCACCACAAATGATAACGGACTTGTTTGAGTTACAAATCCTGTGTAACACTTCATCCATTACCTTTTCAAAGCAGTCATACAATCCTGACGGGGGTCTATACACACTTAATACAATAGAGTGCTCCAATTCTATACAGGCAATTTCAACCGTACGCTCAACAGATAGGCTCACAATATCTTTACGATCTTTAAATGTGAGCTGGTTACTTACTAAAATTAATGAGCCACCATGTATAGCATTTATTCTGCTGAACGAACTACCAACCTGGTGATTATTAAAATTGAACAGAAACTGGTGGCTTTTCAGCCAATGTTCTGTTATACAAAGAATGTCAATACTATTAAAATTCATGAATAATTCTACTTCTAAATCTTTGTTCATAAATCCTTGAATATTTTGATGCACCAGGTTGATACTATTTAGTGATTTTAAACTGTTTTTTGAGTTATTTTTGCAATTCTGTATGCTAGAGGTTGCCTCTATTGTCTTAATTTCTAATTTAAATTATTATCAATGTCATTAAAAGTGACCAAATTATTGGCAGAATTGTTTAAAATGTCATTGCATTGCTCAAAAGAAGCAAGTTGTTTAGCCAAATTTTTGGCTGTAATAGAAAAAAAATAAGATAGCGACACAGCTATCTGTCTTTTATAGTAGTAAGAAAGATAGTACATAACAATGTTATATCTATCTTTTGTCAAATACAAATTATTATTAACATAATTGTTAATATCAACTAAATGAAACATGTTATTATTAAATGTCAAGTTATGCATTGTCATATTCAATTCAAATCTTAACCTATTTTCTTCCTGTGGCAAACTGTTACTGTAAGGGAATGTAAACAACACAACTTGTCTTAAACTAAGGTTGCATAAAGTTCTATGATACTGGAGTAGTTCTCCTTTGTTAACGTTTCCCCTATTACCCATAAAAATTATTAAAGTTGTATCCGGGGTAAAGTTACATTTAATAATTGCTTTCATAATATGAAACAAAGAGCAACCCGGCATACAGTAATTTATTATTGAGTGTCCCGGATATTCATCTGTCAACAAGTGACCTAAGTCCTTTCCAATCTCATCACAAAATAATATAATATCATTATTAAAAGTTTGTTTACAATGTTTGTAGGAACTATCAATAGGAGGAATTACCAAATCAACACAGGGCTGCAGTAAGGTGGTATTGCAAGTTGTCAATGAATGGTCTGGTGTAAGCACATTGGATGGTGTTTGACAATGCTCACAGTTGGTTTTTTCTGAGTTTACCAGCTCATTCATTGCCAACACATATTCCCTCATTAGGTCTTCAGAGGTATTATATTTGTTGGTCATTGAACTAAGTTTTTCCTGTAAATGGTCAAGTTCAGATTGCAAGGTCTCTGTGTCAATTTTGTACTTCCTAGTACCTTGCTCCAAATTAAAAGAATACATATCTAATTGTTTCAGTAAGTTCAACCTTTCTCTATTCAATTTAACATTTTTTATAAAGAACTTTTGTCTTTTTACCATTTTTTGTGTTTTAACAATGTATTTATTAATTTTAATGTATTTCTTAAGTTTGTTTTTACTGGTTACTACCCTCACTGAATTATGTGATTTTGATTCATCATCATCTGTCAAATCAATAGTGTATGATGGGTTTATGGTAGAAACCATTGACGGGGCAATAGGCATCAATTCATTGAACAGACTTTGGTTCAGCGAGGCGGAGATGTTAATATTGGTTGTCTCAAGTTGTGTTATTTGACTTTGAGCCTCATGTAGCTGCTGTTGTAAAATATGCTTTTGACTAAGAGCTTGTTCATACTCTATGCTACACTGGCTGAACCCGTCCACAACAAGTTGAAGTCTATCCCGTTCTTCTATGGCATCAGTGTATTGAGTATATATCTGAGCCATTTCAATTTTTAACTTCCTGTTCTTTTCATGAGCATCAAAGAGCACTCTTTCATTGTCATCTATTTCCTTAATTAGTTGGTCACAGGACTCCTTTGACGCCTTTAAGGCGCTCAAAGCCTCATTGAGTTTGGACTCTCCGAGGCGAGCACGGGCGCTGCGAGTCATAATCATGATTAAAACTAGTAAGGAAGCGACAAGAAATTAGAAGAGAGAAGGTGGTAGTTGTGACAGGGAGCAGTTGAGATGATGAGTTTAAAAGGAAAAATGAAATTTAGATGTGATTCTAAGGAGTTCTGTCACCAAACCAAAGTAAGGTTATGTTTACGTTCAAAGGTCATTGGCATCAATAAGTAGCCTTACTAAAAGTGAACGAAGTAATTGCTAGTGAAAATGTAGTACGTAAACAAGTTAATAGCAAGTAAAATATAGGGTATTGTACCTGATATCAAGATGACAATGCAAAATACACTTGTGCCGGTAACTGTCACCGATTTATATTGAAATATTTACACTTAATTTGCACTAGATAGGTGAATCTCACACAAAATACACATTATTATCCTATTTACTTGAAGAGTAATTATAAATAGGCCTAAAAAACAACGAAATTTAATATTTAAGATTAAAATTATACAAGAAGAAATTTTTAACAGCTGTTAGCTGTAGTGTTGCCACAGGACAATCCCGACATATAAGTCGAAAAGCTTATTTTGTTTATGTTTTAGTCGTCTCGACGGCTCTCGTAGAGGAAGGGAGGCTATAGTAATGCATTACTGTAATTGTATTGTAGGGAAACGAACTGTAGGCTGTTGCGCTCATATAATGTGCATTATATGGTACCTTAGCTGGGCTAGGTACCAAGATCATATAGCTGCACAATTTCTAGACGACATTTTTATTATAATAGAAGACGAATAAAACACTATATTAAATGATTTTTTATTTTATTTTAGACATCCTCTCCCTATCTCCTTACCTGTTACATACCTATCGCTTGAAGTCGTTGATGTTCATTCATATGACTTTTCAAACATTTTCTAGTAAATATAATATCTATTATTGCAAAAGAACACATTTTGCACTTCAGGAATCAGCTGTTAGTTAAAGATTGTAACATAACCTCACTTTTACTTAATCTCTTATATCTCTGTTCTCAGATTGACAAAATCCGCAGAATTTTCAGTGAACGGTTGATATTATATAAGCTATTAATTGACACCACTTTCATCTTCTTACACCTGGGCCCAAGATTGTATGAAATCGTTTCAGTCTCCTTTTATCGTTACACTAGTTGTGCGAATTTTGGAGATGATTTATCATTTGTATAATTTTTTAACGACACGAATAAGACAACAGAAACAGCATTGCATACAACAAGATGAAAGATCCAGTTACATCTCCATAATTGCGAATTGGTATTAACAGTTCGGAATAATAGCGGAAATCATATACTATTCGTTGATAGCAGCATTAGCAGAGCAGCTGCTCATTTCTAATTAAACCCTCCTTAACAGCCACTAAAGATAACACAGCCATTAATATCTCGAAAATTATGATTACCGGTTACTGTAACATCTGAGAAACGAAATCTTGAATAATAAAACCTGAAGACTTGTTCCAGTTTCACCAAGACCAAGAGAGATTAGGTAGATTTATTAGTCGTAGATATCATTGCCCAAACTAGTGAAGACTTGAATGAAAAACTTCGGTAACCGCAAAGCATTAAGGTAAGAAGTTGGCGTTATGTAGAAATTGGAAACGCTTAACTAGAAAAAAAGTACGACACAAACATCGAAGCTATCCCTAAACATGCACAACATGCACTACTAAAAGCACACATTCCTTTTTCGCAAGCTCTAATCCTTACGGGGATACATTAAAAGGGCTGAGTGTAATAAACACATGTTTTAAGCATGGTATGAAATGTCATTGCAATTAGTAACGTCCTCATAACACTTATGATTGCTTGTGCATTTAGAACCTGTTCTGTTGGTTGCTTGAAGGTGATACCCTAGACGGAATTTCATTTATGTCTTGCCTTGAGTTGGGACCAGGAGTTGGCACGCGTGGGAATTTGCTCTTTTGAGTAAATTAGATTTAAAAGGTGATCTTTTTTTGGAACATTTTATCAAGCTCGTCCGTGCATACTTTGCCATAGGATTCATTTGGATCCGACATTTTTTGTCTCCTAATATTCCTACTTTAAACGGATTTGACTCGTTTATTATAAGCTTATTAGGAGCACATTCAAATATTACGTGAGAAGGGAGCCGACCCGGAATTTTTTTCGCTTTCAATTTCGTATTGCTTGCACAAATTTAGAAAAAACCAATTGAAAGACGCACAGTGCAAATGACAGCCAGAAAAAAGCAAAGGTCGTGACTTAAGCACGTAACTTTTGACAAAAAAAACTTAAGTAGGTATTAGTGAAAAACACGTTTTATTTAATAGTTTGGCAACTTAAAGGCGTAACTTGAACTACTCGTGCTGCATGATAAATGCTATTACAAACTGAATTAGAGATTTGCGTGCATCTTCTAATACAAATTGTGTTTCCTCGAATTAGCACATACGTTGTGTGAATGTTACTACCAAAACACAAATACGTAAGCAATTATGTAGTTCATGTTACATAATAAAACGCGTATTGTGCGGTCACTTTCTTGTATTCGTATTGAGTCAACGATTTAAGAGCATGTTTCTTATATTTGAATAAACTGGTATTTACTATGCAGATCTACTAAGGATCACTTTATTAGTAGAAATTAGTGGAAGACGGAGAAGTTTCGTAATTTTCATTAAAATGCAGATTCTGGTCATTGGCTCTGCACAATCTGTTTTGTTACGGAGTTAACTCTTGCTACTTAGGAAGATCGCTTAGTTAGCGTTAATTTGAATTTGATACTTGTTCCGTGTAAACGAGTTTAAAGTTTTTTGATGTCAAATGTTGTCTTGTTTTTATATTATTCAAGTAATTTGTTATCATTTAATTGTGCTTTTGTGTGTTGTGCTATGCCTTTTATGTGCACTGAATTTATAATTGGTTTATCTATCTATCTAAACGTTTCTTTTATAATAAAAGTAGGTCTTTGGTAAGTTAAGCTCCATCACTTATTGCAAGTTTTATAACCCAAAAAATCAAGTTTTCTGAACGCAAAAGAAATGCTCACCCCGCTCTCGTTCTATAAAGAATTAGTTGTGCCCATCAATAGAGCTGCACCACACGTGGTGAACTATAATTAAGTGATTTATGAACCGTAAGACTAGCGAACCTTGCGTTTTGCATCAAGGTTATATCCTGACTTTGAATGAATCATTGCTTCCTCGCACACTGAGGGCATGGCTACTTATTGTTGTAAATAGATGGTAGTCTAAGGTGATTACTTAAAATTATATGTTGCAAGACCATAATGTGGCAGATGGAAGACAATTGCCTGAGATTAAAGATTGTCGCTTAAACGCAGGTAAGGACCCAGTTACTGATCTCAGTCTGTTGTTGTGTACATAAACAGATATATTAAAAAAAACCATGTGGTGTTTTTCGTCAAAGAGGCAGTCTGTGGTTTTATAGCTAATTGCAGACATACCCTTGGTTTTGATAATTAACGACAACTTTTTCATTGCGGTGATTTTAATATCGTATGTGATTAGTTTTTTAAAGCAATAAACATCACAAAATCTAATGATTTAATATTTTAATGTGAATCTTTAAGTACATAATGATTTAATATTTTAATGCATCATGCATTCAAATATGCATCTTAATTTTAAATTATATACCTTTTTTTTTGCAGATGGGATTCCGCTCTGGGTGAAGCGGATGGGAGTGTCAGACTCTTACTGACTAAAACCCACCCGTATTCCTTCCTTAGCCCTTTATGTTCCGGGGCAGCGGTAACACTTTCGGACAATCCCGCTGACCCGGCAGGCTTCGGCCCTAACGGACCCCTTCATTTGATGTTGACATCTCTTTGAGGCGCGCGTGGAACACGTACGCGCCGTCCGGAACGGGCCTGGTCCTGATCGGACGGTGAGCTACCCATTAGGGCGATTGTGCACTACAAGGAATTTTACTGTCCGGCAGTCCGATTTTATTTTTTTATTATGGGCGTGCCATATGGGACCGTAAAAAATCGGACTGCCGGACGGTAAAATTCCGTGTAGTGCACAAACGCCCTTACTCTCCGTCCGCAGGCCCGCGCTTACGTTAGGCGGGAGTCGTCGCGCGGCCCTCGCCACCCGGAGCGTGTCCCGCGGCGGCTGGGACGGGAGGCTCTCTCCCTCAGCCATCCCGCCACCTCCTTCACTAGCATGACTGCTTCGCAGAAGGAGGTGACTGCCTCCCACTCCCTCTTGCTCCGGACCATGGCTTGAACCAGGACCGGACGCGAGAGGTCACCGCCGATGCCGATCGCCTCTACGAGGTCACGGCGGTGCTCCGCCCAAGCGGGGCAGACCTCCATCGTCGACCGTCGATCCTGGCAATGGTGACACCTGGGCGTTTCCTTCCGCCTGATGATGTGCAGGAACCTCCCAAATTAGGTACCCTTGATCTACCGATTTTGAAACAAAACACGTTGCCTTTTGAATTTTGTTTAATATTCTGGGGGATAGCGGCGCAACTGAGCAAGTTAAAGTTGTTAATATTCTCAAAACAGGTTGTGTTAATTTTGGCATAACACATCAAGGTGTCCTTGCTCGATTTTTGTTGCAAAACTACTTATTTCAACGTGTTTATCAACATTCAAATAGAATAACAAAATTGATGATCATGATGGTTATGAAATCATTAAGATTTAAATTAAATACAATTTTAATTTAATAAAACGCATTCTAGCTCGTATTTCACTAAGCCTTATAAACTGATTTATGATTTGTCATTTAAGTTAATCATAGCAATGTTAATCGATGGATGAAAGAGAAGTTTCAGTAAACGATTTATTTCCGTTCGTTAACGACAAAGCGATTGAAGTCAAGCAAAGTAATAAAATGTTATTCTGTGTTAGTAAGTCTAGACAAGAGCTAGAATCTATGCACTCTATACCCTTCCATTTACAGCTTGAAACGAAACCGATTAGAGTGCTAACAGTGCTAATTTAATTGTAAGTCACTAGTAGTCGCTAACATTTTATAAAACCTCGCCGCGTCCGTCTGTCTGAACGCGATAAACTCAAAAACTGCCGAACGGATTTTCATACAGTTGTCACCAATGGACGGAGTGGTTCATGAAGAAGGTTTGGGTGTATAATTCATTAAGGTTTTGTGTAGCATAATCAGACACAGGCCTCCTCGCTGTGAATGGTGCACAATGCACCCCGCGGGCCCAGCGTGGGTTGGTGGAAGGTTTTGTGTAAATTGCCTGAAATATGCGATGATTGTCGGAAGATGTCGGAAAAAATCGTGCCGACTGGGAGCTTTAATGGCGAGCGCCGCGTACACCAATAATGATAAATGAAAACAAATGTATGGAATTATTCCTTTTTAAAAAGATCTATTAAACTTATTAGTACGTTTTCGTACAAACTCGCGGGCGAGTCCCCGGGAAAAAGCCATAAAATAAAAGCAGTTTCTACTACTATCAATCAAATAGTTGATTAGCTTTCTTCGGTAGATGCCTGCCTTTCTCATTTTATTTTAAGCATATTTTCTTTCACCGAAACATTTGCAAAATTGCGTGTAAAAAAAAAGAGCCCCATGCATTTGATTTCGACTTCTTGCTTCTCAATCATTTAGGACAAACAGTTTATTATTCAGTAATAAGGAATTTAACGTTTACTGTCCGTGTAGAAGTTTAGAACGAATACTTGGCACATTGAGCGTGTTAAATCGCGAACATGTACTGCTATCAAAATGTAATAAAATTCGATAATATAGGCGCCAAAAACAATCTCGATGCGAGTCCGAAAGTCGTTAACTTTTTACTCGAAACATTTCTTAATAAACAAAAACTAAGTTCGGTCCTTGATTACGCAAACGCCGCGTTTTTATGATTGATGACCTCAAGTTCGATGTACGGGAAAATTCTCTGGTAAATTATGCGTACAATGTAGGTATAAGATATATTAAGCAAAATAACACAGAACTGGAGTTAATTTTAGAAAAGAACACGGGTAAATAACATTGTCAATGTTTCCAGTAATAATTCTTTTAAAATGTCGCGAACTTTGCCCACTTTTATCTCAACAAAATATTTTTCAGAATGCGCATGCCTTTCAAGTTTTTTTTACCTCTTAGTAACAGAAGCGCCATTAATTTTCATAATGCCATGTGTTAATCCATACTAAAGGCTCCTACAAACAGGCGCGACACGCGATATAATCGCGCGTGACACAAAGACACCGCTCGTTGCGCGACTTGCGGTGCCTTTGTGTCCCGCGCGATTTTATCGCGTGTCGCGCCTGTTTGAAGGAGCCTTAATATTATAAATGCGAAATTGTGTCTGTCTGTTACCTCTTCACGCTATTAAACCGCTGAACCGATTTAGATGAAATTTGGTATAGAGATAGTTTGAGTCCCGGGAAAGGACATAGGACACATTTTATCCCGATGTTCCCTCGGGATCGAAACTTGTGAAACCGCGAAACCGCGGGGCGCAGCTAGTAATTTTATAAAACGAAAGTGCTTCTGTCTGTCTGTGTTTGTTTGTTACGTCTTCACGGTTGAATTGCTAAACCGATTTTGTTGAAAATTGGTAAAGAGATAGTTTACACCCTGAGGAAGGACATAGGTACTCATACATACTTTTTTTTTGTTAAATCAACCCCTTTATTTATTGGAATGGGGTGTTAAAGCTTGTGTGGGTGGTAAAATCCGCGCGGATATTGCGTAAAACACTTCAGTAGCAATGGCTTTCATTTTGGACAGTTCAACAACATTCATTGCGTCATTTACGCTGTTGAACAGACAAATTTATCGAACATTTAATGCAATGGATTAGCAATATCCTTCAAAATTATTCAGATTGTGATTAATAGTGTGTTACGCAAATAGGTTGCAGGATTCCTTAGGACGAAGTCACGGGCAAAGCGCTGGTCTTTTGATACGAAGTAACACATGCGTGTAATATAAGTAAACATGCAATTTATCATCGAAACTATCCAGAGACATCAACCTTGGCAGTACAATATAGGCCTTAAGACTACTCCATTTCCTGACGACATTTCCTTTTCCGTACGATTCTAGATTCGTCGTAGTTAATCGAAGGAAATATAAACTTACGATTACGATACGATTAAACTTACGAGCTATAAAAACTATGAAGGTTTAAAAATTAAAATTAAAACGCTCGATTAAATTCCGATGTGAATTAAAGTTACGTAGTATCGATAGTAAATGATATAACCATAATCGTATTGGGCAAGACAAAAATGTTTAGTCGTAGTTTTCTTAGGCTTGCTACACATTGGCTCCCGGCGCACGGTTCGGCACTGCCCGACCGCCAAAATATATAATACACGCTTCTGCCCGCGACTTCGTCCGCGTGAAATTATCGCCCGCCCGCGACAAGTACTTTGTTTTCGCTTAGCGTTGTTTCTGCCATTTTTTTCTTATTGAACGGCTCCTAAGGGTCGCAGCGTGGTATTAAATGGCCTCCCTCAAGAATTAGGTTATCTAAATGCAACAAGAATTTTTCAAATCCGACTGATAGTTCCAGAGATTAGCGCGTTGTTACAAAAAAAAAACTCTTCAGCCTTATTATATCAGTATCATCATCGTCTGCTTAACCTTTTCTCAACAATCTCAACTATGTTGGGGTCGGCTTCCAGTCTACCCGAATGCAGCTGAAACCAGTATTTTACTTGGAGCGACTGCCTATCTAACCTTCACAACCCAATTACTTTATTATATCAGTATAGCATTTATAATATTCAATTTTGCCGCCCGGTCTCGTTGTGCCGAATCTTGCCGACCCAAACCAGTGTGTCCTTAGAATTATTGCTAGGACCGTTTTACCTGGTCTCCCGCGACAGTTTGTAAACATTTGCACGCTTACACCCGTGTTATTTTCAAGTGTCGCTTGCAGCTAATTAAACTAACCCATTTCAACCTCTAACCATTTATTTCAATTAAACCTTGTACAGGCACTTTTGAATTTTAAAAATTAAATAGTCTGTCATTTAGTCAGAAAATTGAAGCTAATTGCATCATTCAAAAACTTAGATCTCTATAGAGAAGAACAGTCAAGAAACTCCATTGAAAAAATCTTTTCTTTATTCAATGCAATCTAAAATATTTATTTGCACACAATAGATATGTTACAGTATTCATCTCTTCTTGAAGTCCTGTCTATGCGTAATCGACACTCGCTGAAAATGGTGGTACATACATATACATTATGACATAGAATTAACCAACATGACGATAGCTATGTAAATAAATGGCGTTATAATTCTTAGTCATTGTTGTTAGGTTAGACAACTGTTGATTTAATTATTTCAATTGTAATCTACATATTAAGAAAGTAGCTCACAAGTATAAAATTACATAAGCACTCGTTTTTACATGGAAATAATTAATTGATAAGACCATTTGAACTTGGCTTACTCTACATTTCAAAACGCATTTTGATGACGAAATCGTGTCAACTGATTGGAGCATAACTTGTAATAGTCACGTCTTTGACTATTTACGTTAAATTAAACTGAAAAGTAGTATTAGCAGGTGGGCGATTTCAGGTATGCGACAAGACGAAATATTAGGTTTAAACCTGCTAACTCAGTATTTGTGCGAATTTCCTATCTTGTACTTAGCTTGTTTGTTTACATTAAAATTGAAACATCACAACTAAATTAAATAGATTGTTATCATGTATGACGTCACAGAGGACATTGACATGTACAGACTGAAAAAAAAAACACGTAATTGAAATCACATAGTATGTGTTAAACAAATATGACTCATCTGTTAAGTACTAACATGATATCATATCACCATAACTAGCAAAGAATATTTACTTATATTATTTTAAACATCGTGAAATTCCAAGCTTCAGACAATTCATAACAAATGATGTCAGTGTCAGAAATATGTACTTCACTTAAGGGTGCCAGTTGAGTAAATAAGTTGATGAAGTGTGACCGAGACTTGCATTAAAATTACATTGTATACCATATGGAACAAAGAGTATTACTTATTCTGTAATGTTGTGTGATATTCAATTTAGTATGCATAATATTCATTATTTTGATGTCATTGTGGCATGGCATTGTCTGATTTTGGAAAAACTAAGGAAAACAGCGGTCTATTGTCATTTATTTGCTTTATTAAGTAAAATATTTGCTTGAATTCAAAAATCTCCAGCTCTAATCCATTCCATACCTACTAATATTATAAATTTGAAAGTAACTCTGTCTGTCCTGTATGTTACCTTTTCACGCCTAAACCACTGAACGGATTTCGATAAAATTTGGCGGAGACATAGATTGCATCCCGGGGAAGGACATAGGATAGTTTTTATCGACATACCTCGCGGGCGAAACCGCGGGCGGATGCTAGTAGGTATTTTATAAAAAGAAAAAATTATGTTGGCTAGTTAGTAATTAAAACCACAACAGCATAATATAAAAAATTGTTTCCTAAACCCAATATTTTAATTAATCAAGTACCTAACTGCAGACTAAATACTTTTTGCAACATTGTTTTCTCTATAGTAATTATCACATGGCAACAGTAAAAAACCCACAAAAATAACCAAACAAAACCATTCAAACATCATTAATTACGTAAAAGGATAATCCACCATACAATTACGATTCAAGTTATTCAGCTTCATGGCTCAAATTGTTTTCAAGGCCATTACCAAGGTTGCAGCCTTCAATTCCCCTAATGTAAACACTATAAACATTGAACAGTTTATTAAATAGATATTCATGTCACAACTTTAATCATTTATTGAATAACAATGAGGTCACTTGCGTGGATTTGATGGGAGCAATCACATTAGTGAATGGCTGTCTGAACTTTTAAATGGCCGTTTGTTACTACTTTACATTCCACACACTTCATTATGACGTTTTGCTTGTGATCCTTTGAGTCATAAATTGTTATCACTTTTGAATGATATGTTGTTCAACTTTACATTTTGATTAAAATATTTTCATCCTACCTAAGTAATATGATAAAGAAAAATAAGTACTTACTTATTACCGATTCTTCCAAAATCACAAGTACCTACTACTTCTACTACTGTACTATTATAATCTATCCAGCTAGAATTTTTAGATACTTCATTTTAATACGACTATACTGAAACCAATGAATGTTTTTCTCACGTCAATAAATTAAATGAAACTTGTATTAAATGGAATGCCAGTATTAATGTATCAACATGACAGAAATATTACAGCTATGCAGCATCATAACAGTGTTGAGGAGACTATGTACAAGGGACAGATATTTAGACGCCCAATAAATTACTATAAAGGGCCATTAAAATGATGGCACTGAGCCAACATTGTCGTTGAAATGGAAAGGTAACAAAAGGTGCCAAATGGAATGGCAATATGAATTGAAGATATTTGTGGCATAATTAAGGATGTATCATAATTATGTTTTGTTTGTTTACAGTTCACTAGAGAAAGGAGTGCCAAGATATGTTTAATTATAATATACATGACAGCTTAGTAATACCAAATGTCTGGTTTAAGATAGGTAAACTTTCTGTTGCAAAACTGTGGTAAATAAATATTTTGAATTACTGTGTGTTGTTAAGAATTACATCATTTGTATGAAACTTTATTATTATTATATTATTCATTCACAGAAATCTGTCTATTAGAGGAAATTATTCATTCAATAATAATATGAACCTATTTTGGATATTGTGTCATTCTTTAAGTTATAATCTTAAAGAATGACACAATAAATTTAATTATATAATTATACGGCAACACAATACATTTAATCATATAATTATTTAATTATACGGCGGATATAATTTAATTCTTTAAGTTATATCCGCCGCCCCTATGACGTCCGGTCCTGTCCCGCACTCAGACCTCATACCACTAAAGATACCTAAAATCGTGTTCTGCACAAGTCAAACCACATGGTGTGTCAAGTCTCATCTTGCGTGGCACGCATTGTATGTAAGGATTAAAGCAAATGGGGTTCTGTAAACTCACACCTTCTTCTCATGGGGGTAGGTAGGAGCCTACCCCCATGAGAAGAAGGTATGAGTTTAGAGGGTTTATTTATAAATGTTGAAGTTAAGAGACATTTAAATCGAATCGAAAATGTGTGGTTGAACAGTCACTAATCATTATTTAAGTTTAAGCAATGTCTATGAATAAACCCCTAAGTATGTAAGAATCTGATCTGGTGATGATTGAACAAGACTCAAGAGGTTCATAATATTTAATGGTACTTAAACATGAAGTTGAAGCCTGTGGCTAAATAATAATAGCCGCACAGGTTGATCCATCAGGTTAAGCTACGCTTGCCGCGGTTGGTCTGAGGATGGGTGACCATCTTTACAGAGACCCCTCCGTGCCCCGGAAAGCATGTTGAGCCGTAGGTTCTGGCTATCATTTGTGGATCTTTAACAGTTGTTACGGGTAGTTACAAACCCGAAAGTCTGACAACCAGTCTTACCAAGGGGTATTGTATTACTCAGTAACTGGTTTGTGAAGGTCAGATAGGCAGTTGCTCCATGTAAAATACTGGTATTTAGCTGCATCCAGTTAGACTGGAAGCTGACCCCAACAGAGTTGGGAAAAGGCAGGCAGACTAAAATATGAAGTTGATAAACATTATTCTCTAGAATATTTACTCTGTTTAACCATAGGCAAATCTTTATAGAGATTGTTGAAAGTGTCTAGTCTTCTAATTTATTCAAAGTAACAGCTGCTTGAGTTTTAGCCTTTTTTTGTGGATCTTTTTATTTTTTTATTTGACACATGTTTTGCCAAGTTTATGTATTATAGAATCAGGTTGAAACAAATTATTCATAACAAGATAATTTATAATCATCTATTGTTTTTGCAAGTATTATAAAATTTTCTTCTACCTTCAGAAGTAGTAATCTTCGAATTAAATATTTATCTTAGTATTAAGATGCCTACCCAGTAGGAAATTAAGTGTATAACATTGTAGTTAACAATGTACTATTCTATCAAAAATTAACTACCGAAACAGTCAAAATCACTACAGCGGTTATAAAAATACAACAGGTAGGTAGCACTTACTTTGAAAACTTCTGAGAAGAATCCCGTCCCAATCTTCTCCAGTATAAAGTCATCGAAGGGGTAGAGCGCTGCCACAGCAGTCCTGAGGGCCGTGCATGATGACCCTGTCACCCGGCGGTCACCCAGTCTCTCACAATCCTCACTCACACCGGACTCCTTATCACAATCATCATCACAACACACCGCACGCTTAGTCCGGCTCCCGTTCTCTCCATCCCGATACTTCCGTCCCAACTTTGAGTGTGGACCCCGCACGTAACGGCCCGACTTCGCCGTCTCGTCCAAGTTCGTGAAACTCTCTGCTATCTTCAGAACCTTGCTTGGCTTCCGCCGCTCGTACCTGCTCCTTCCACCCTCCTGCGTACAATCGTGTTGCATTATAGCTGATCGTGCTATAATCCAGTACGCTTATCCCGCTTCGAACATAGTGTTCCCGATCAAGTGTCCTCCACTACACAAGAACTATGCCTCACGCGCAACATCTTCTCTTTAAACGCCGATACACTAACTGACGGTACTCGAAAATATGCGAAATAACATTTTATTCACACAAAACTATGTCGATTTTGCTACTGTCACTTTCACATAATTCCAAAATATCCTCTTGTTATTGGCACTGTACAGGGTTTGTTTCGGTTTATTATTAACAATCAAGTTTGTTGTTACAATTTGTGTGTTATGCGATAGATGTTTCTACACATAAACAGTCCAATTGACTGACGACGCGCGTACAAGCAAAGTAAAGAAAGCTGAAAGCAAGCAAGCCAAGCAACACCAACACATGACATGACTTATCAGAATGTTGACAGCTTTGATTCGAGAGTTGGGTTTGTTATGTTGGTAGAACTGCGTTATGGTCGCGTTCTTGGTTAACGATACAGTAGTTATAACGTTTTGAAATATTTGTTTACTTGTTTGTTTTGTTTTATCTTTAAATAATATAATAAATAAAAAACTAGATAATAAAAGGGTTTAATTATAATTGGTTAATATTTGTGTCCTGTTTAGTTGTGTGCTTTATTATTTACAAATAATTTCAAAATACATATATATTTTATCGTTGCGCGATAACTCTGCGTTCAGGGGATCTTTTCTGTAGCTGCTATAAAAGATATACAGCGCGGCAGTGCCTTTTCAATATGTTTAATCTGATAAGAAATAAATATAGGTAGCTACATATTCTTTGTGTGATTAGGTAAAAATTTAAAAAAAAGTTGACAAAAATATTAATGGAAGATAAAGGAGATGGCCAAAAATTGTATGGGCCTATACCCCAGAAAGTACATAAATAAAATGTTGTCATTTCATAGTACAGATCTTCTATAAAAATAAATAAAAAGGTGCTTATTTCTCAGCAGTAGGGAACAGAAGTTATTAAGGTTTCAAAAAGTGATTTTTTCAGTAAATTACTAAATCAGTTTTGTGTATATTAATGTATATATTTTATATCTGTCCTAGGAGTTTAATATGCATAGCGTATTAGTTACAAAAAACTGGGAGAACAGTATTTTTTCATCTGAAAATCTATTGTTTGTAACATTGATTAGAAGTAAAACAACGTAGGTACATTATGTATTTTAATCATTTAACGTCGTCAATACATTATCTAAAAATGCTGCTGGTGGAACAATACCTTCTTGGTATCTCGCCCACTCCAAGTACCAAAGAATTGTCATGATATGTGCACAACATCCAACAGTCCAGTTTCCAGCTACACAATTACACCAGTAACCTAATAAAGCGTTTCTAGGTTGGTCTTGACTTGAGGGATGCTCATCATATAAAATATTAGTGTAATACTCACGTCGAGATGTACTTATGTCTCGATTTAATGCGACCTCTTAATAGAACAGAGTGATTAGTTGATTACCTCCTATGTGCATTACAAGTTCTTCCGAAAACTCTAGTTCTGGACTTACAACAACAATTAGTGGAGCACTCGCGTGGGACTACGACACTATAAAATATAAACGTACACTTGTCAAGTAAAAACACAAAACCAAAAGAAAACAAATGCCGAGAATTTGCGCGCGCGCAACGGACATCGAAGACTCGAAGAGGGGTAGAACGTGTTTTGACATTTGACGGGATAACTTGAATGCTGCCAGCACAAAAGCGAAATAATCCTATCCATAATAATTGCACTTAGATTTTTGTAGTGTTAATTCAATAATAGACGGTACTATTTATAGATAGAAAAACATAAAAAATAATAGTGATTACAGTTTGGGTTTTAAATATTTTTCATTTTAGGTCCGCTATGCGTAATAGTTAATGTTTTTCCCTGTTTTGATTTTGTTGATTTTGTATGGCAACACTAAGGGTACTTTACGTCAAATAAAACAGAAAAATACTTTTAATTATGATTTATTATTATCTGCTGCTTTAAGCCATAAATAGTTATTCAAAATTCTTGATTTTTTTTATTTAAATTGTTTACAATACTCCGAGCACTGCCAGCTCCACCCTTTTCTACCCCAGATGGGTGGGCTTGCATCAGCCTTACCAGACTAAGGGCAGATTTTTCAATCGACAGATAATTTTTATTCGTGGAATAAAATTGACGTCTGACAGATTTTGTATTTAAAAAACTGTCAAAAATTCAAAAGTATTCCTCGGATAAAATTATCTGGCGTCGCGTTGCCGCGTTGGAAAAATCAGCCCTAAGTTGTTTATTAAATCGCCATCTATCGGTCGCCACGGTAAATAAGGTTCTGTAAATTGGCCTTAATCCCGGTAGAGGGCGTGCAAGGCGTGTAAGACCTATAAAATGGTTTTTTCAGTTGAACTTTTATTATGGCAGCTACCATTCAGGATTAAAATCTCAATTAACTGCCGCCTTTGTAGCCCATAAAAAAGGTTCATTGGTTACACTAGGAAAATAAAACGAGTAAAAATCAATTTCGCTGTTTATTTTAATCCATGCTGACGACTATATACTTAATTAATTTCAATGTACCTATATCACACAATGGAAACATAACGATGATCACCTCGAAGAAAATCAGTTTAAAGTCCTTTCCTTATTTAGTTTAGTTTACACTGATTTCGCTTCGAGTTAGCTTCCACAAAGAAATAATCTCTCTGTCACATTATAAAACAACAACGCTAGCTCCATTATCCACAACTGTCTACTAACTATTAAAAATTTAACGCTCAATAGCTATAAATACAAATATATTATTGCTGTTGCGATTTTATTATCTAATAACTTAATTACATTTTACATTGATCTCAAAATGAGTATTCGTTTTTACTTATCTAAATTTAGTCTTATCTAATCTTACCTATAATAGTATTGCTTGATTTGAGAAAACATTGCTTTCTCGTGAAAATGTTGTAACAAATACAATAGTACAAAGTTAGTGAAGCAACCATTATATGGTGCATTGTAACAATCATTTAGACCCCATCCATATAGAAAATAATTTGCTAGTCTAGATAAGTTTGAGCATTAATATTTGGAAGGTAACAACACTTCTGATTTAATAAATTTATGAGACGGAGTCGCGTTACGTCTGCTATGCGTAGCGTCCGTATATGGCCCTATTGTATTCTTGAAGGTGATTTTTCTTCACAAAATGTTAATTTGGTCTGTGTGTTATTTTTCTAATAACAAGCTCTTCTAGTGTTGAGTGTACTTTTAGGTAGAACGGCTGTAACGCGACTGATCCGAGAAAAAATCACCTCCAAGGATACGATAGGGTCATAAACGGACGCTACGCGTAGTGGACGCAACGCGAGTCCCTCGATATTAATAAGGTGGATACTAAATGTTATGTTGCATTAATAATTATTATGTAAACGTTAGAGTAGTTATGACACACTCCTGCAAAGTTGAGATTGACCAGGCGTTAATTATTACTTTTGGGAGCAAAAAAATAAGAATGCAAATAAAATCGGAAGGTTCTGTAGAAAATGTATGAACCATATTTTTTTCAGAAGTGTTGATATTGTGCGATTGGTAAGCAAACATTGAAATATACAGTAGCCCAAACAATTATAATTGTAAACGTTAAAAAACTGCAATTACAATAGAACAATCATTAAACGTAGATTTAAATAAAATAAATTATATAAACACTGACGCTAAAAAAATGGGGCCTTTAAAAAATTGTGCTTATTATGTTATGCATCTAAGAAACTTATGATTACATTCTAATTTACATAAATCAAAATATACAAAATGTAAGGTAAGAAACGATTCATTTAAATAAAAATAACGTAATAACTATAGTAAAATTATTCTAGCTACTCAGTAACATTTTACAATGATTTTGTACATAATTCGAAGCTTCATATTTGTAGGGAACGTACTAATTTGTATTATGATTATTGTTATGTATAATGTAAGAAACCGACTATATTTTTGTGTTTTCAAATAAATAACGGTTAAATCTATGTCATTTTTTTTTTCGTAGGAGGGGTAGTTGAATGAGTTTGCAAATTAAAACTAGGGGTGGATGGATGAGCAAATTATAGTTATAGTAATTCTCAGCCTCAAAGTACGTATAAGCATTATACTTTTATAAAATAAATTAAATTCTAAATAAATGCGTCTTGAATTACGTATAAGAAAGTGCTAATGCCACTTGGAAGAACACAGTGACAGAAGAGGGACACAAAGCCTCAACATAAATAGGTTAAATATAATTATTGGATTGAAGCAAATTAAAAGAAATAAGGCGGAGGAAGTTTCTTCATCATTTATAAAACTGTCGCAACAAGAATTATTTCACAACCATTCTCATCATATTATCTATCAACCATAATTTGTCAACTAATATTTCTGTTATCCTTGGACGAGTTGAAGTCTAATTATTAATATATTTCTAAGGGACAAGAAATACAATTATGTTGAATCATTTTCTAATTAGTTTAATACGTGTAACAAGAATAGAAAATAGATAAATAGCTCATTTAGAAACGTATTATTGGTGTAGAAAAACTAATTACAACTGTAAATTTTAGATAAATAACTCTAACAGCCGGTTTGTGGAGCGAAAATTGTTGGCGTGTCAAAATTTTAAGTACCTAAGTCAAGTGATGCGCACCCCAATAGCGTAACACACTATTAATCTCAATCTGAATCATTTCGAAAGATAGGTATCCATTGCTACAAAAGTTCGAAAAATGTGTCTGCTCAACAACGTAAAAAAGCAATGAATGTTGTTGCACTGTCAAAATGAAACCCGTTGCTACTGATAGTGTGTCACGTAATTACTCCGCCGATTGGCAGTTGATTATTCAGCTAACCAATCACAGCTGTTGACGCGCGCTCGATAATTTGTAAGCAAATTTTTGTTTTGATTTTCGTTCGAAAAACCGGGCTACAGAAAATACAATAACTAAATAATTTACCTTAACTTTTAGCCCAAGGATAACATTTTACTATTATTAAAGAAGTTCTATTCACAAGACACCCAAACTGATGTGCCTCCAAGTATGTTCATACTAATCTAGCGCATTATATAATTTACTGTTGCTTTTGGAGGAGTAAATAAGTAGTATATAGGGTACAAGATTCTTTCTGGAGTTATATTACCGAATTTAAGAATTTTCTGATTTGCAGCACTCTAAACATCATAATGTTTAAAGCCGAAAGCTAGGTTAATTAAATACTATTATCGAATAACTTGTAAACTGTTCATAACGCAAAGACGATCTCGATAACTAGTTGCTAACGGTATTATTTTGCGGCTGGGGGATATAGAAACACTTTCTTAAATTTACTTAATTTATCAAAAATAAGTGTACTTGGAGGCAACGATCATAAACACAGAACAAATTCAAGAAATATGTGCATATTTGTGCAATCAAGACGACATCTATCATGTCAATTTATTATCTAAAATTGTACATTTAAATATAATGAAATAACAGTTAAAAGTAACGGCTAACGTTATTTTAGCTATTTTAATATGTGGCAATATTACGTTTTAGGCGATTGAGTCTATCTATGATAATATGATAAATATCGATTTTAAACGATTTACAATATTAATTAATAACAAAAATAACGGGAAAAATAGCTTGGTATACGTTTACAAAGTGTTTCAAATAACTAAAAGTTTGTTTTCTAAGCCTGTCTATTTGTCGTAGCTATAATTACAAGGGTGAGGGGCCGAAATGACTTAATTTTTATTAGTTTATTAGGAATCATCTCGGGATTATGTAGTGTATAACTGGGAGACATATTACAAAGGTTAGGGTTATTCTCAGCGCCGGTTGGTGGCTCGTCTGATCTTGACATTCACCTGCGAAATAAACATAGAAAATGTTAAAGATTTTTTTTTTAAACGTTGCCCCATACTAGGAATTACTTCTGTATCGTGGGTGCGTTTACAAACATTTAAATTCACATACACAAACAGCCAGACCTGGAACAACTACCTGTAGGCAATACAAATATTTGTTCCGTGCGGGAATCGTGGCCAAAATCGGAACTAATTCCGCCATTTTGTTTACCAACAGCGCCCCCAAAATGTCAATGTCATTCAAGTAGCCACCGACCTGTATTATAATACAAGCTTGTATGATAGAGGTGAGTGCTTGTAGCCTATCATTATAGTTAGCCCTATTCATTAATAAAGTGCACAGACCATTTTACTGGGCGGGATATTCCTGTTTCCGATCCACTTTGTTGCAAATTCCCAGATCATTAAAGACAGTCATTTAAAAAAAAACTTTGATTATTTGACGTTACCTATGTGAAGTGTGAACCATTTCTTCATTTTTTAACTCAGCGAATCCACGGCAAACAGCGAGCATTCGCGCGATAAAGGGCAGCGAATACACGCGCGGTGCCACAGCTAGCGAACTCGCGACACACAACTAGTGATCGCGAGTCACACAACCGTGCACTTCCCACACTTACCAGTAGCGGTGGCATCAAACACGAGGTCAGGCGTGAGATCGTTCCTGTCGCAGTTGGTGGCGGAGCGCGCGAGGGCGAGCGCGCCGCGCGCCGTGTCGCGCGACACGAAGCAGTAGCGCCGCGCCGCCGTGCTGTCGCGCGTCACCGGCGTCGTCACCACGAACGACGCGCCGTTCTCGTACCAGCCGCCGTGGCATGTGTACGCTGAGGGAATGGAAAGGGTTTATACATTGTTAGAGATGACATTGGTTTAGCGGCAGAATTCTCAAGCACAACTCAATTTTTAAGTCGACACACAAGTCCTGAACTATACCTATGTCAGGACTTAGGTGTACCATTAGTAACAGAAAGTTTTATTAAGTGCTGTTAAGAATTCTTCCGCAAATTACACACGGAGCGTGCAGTGCGTCAATCTTTCACAATAAACAACGGATACTAAGGAAAACAGACGTGGATAACATATAATTATCGTCGCTCGCATGACTAAAAGTTCTATCTCATTTTTCACATTTTTTAGCTGATCTGGGTCAGGACAACTATTACACTCTTATATTCGTGATTCTTTACATTTTTCACTCACCGTCGTACCTCTATGTTATTTGGATCTCAAAATAGAAACATTTTGAAAGGCAACAAAATGTAAAGAATGACGAATAGAGAATGTAGCCGTCCCAACCCAAATCAGCTAAAAAGTGAGATAGGACTATTAGTCATGCGAGCGACGATACAACAGTTTTTTTTTTTTGAGGATGGGAAATCATCAAACGACTCCTCCCGCTCTGGGTGGAGCGGAAGGGAGTGTCAGACTCTTACTGACTAAAACCCACCCGTGTTCCTTCCTTCGCCCTTTATGTTCCGGGCCAGCGGTAACCCTTTCGGACAATCCCGCTGACGATACAACGGTTAACGGGTTAACCATAGTATCGCACTGCATATGTTAATACATCACACACGCACGCACGATATATGAAGCTTTCGTAGCTTTGGTATCCGTGCTTGATTGTTCTGAATAAATTTAAGAATTCATACATTCATCATCAGAAATCACGCCTTGTATCCCCGAAAGATTGGATAGAGGTTTACACCCACATTTCGCCAGCTAAGTATAAGTCCCATGTTATAGGAAGCGAGCAGGTATCGTCATCAGCCGGGCACAAGTCCAAACTCCGGCCTGCTACTGAGAAATTCAAGATAGAAAACCCAATAGTACTTTGCCAGACCTGGGAGTCGACCCAAGACCTCGCGCTCAACAGTAGCTTTTGCGACCACTAAACCAACGAGGCAGTCATTAGGAATTCAATTAGAGATTAAAAAATTCTCACCTGTAACCACCTCCCTATTCTCACACGTAGAATAGAACTCCATATTCTTCACAGAGTTGCACCCCACCTCTAGTCTATTGTAGCTGTTGACCACACAAGAGACTTCTCCGTCCGACTCCCTTCGACTCCTCAACATGGGAGCACTGGACATGTTGCTTACGCTAAAATTGAACAATCTACTCCCGTTAACCCTACGATTATGTTCAAGTATCGCCTTCTCTCTCTTACTACTATGATCTTCGCTAGATCGTATGTCTCTTCTGCGACGGTTTTGTATTTCGTACTTTCCGGAGTAGGGACACTCTTTTGATTCGGGATTGCTTGCTGGAAAAGAGAAGAAGAACTTGGTTATTGTCTGATCTGATTCCCGCGGGGCTTTTGGTCCTTATTATCCAGATTGTTACACTAAATCACTCTGATTAAGATATCATAAACTTGGCAACTGCCCTAGAGGGGTGTACGTGTAGTTTTGACCCACGTGTAGTTTTGATCCTACATTTCGGCTTGTAGCTGACCGCACGGATTTTTTTTTGTGTTGAGCAATTTGAGTTCTACATTTTTCTATCAATATCAAACTGATGTTACGAAATGGCCTTTCACAGGTCGCCAACGTTGAAGATGCGATCATTACAGTCCCAAAACATTCAGAACATTCCTAGATTCAAACAGTGAAGTTCACCAGTATAAAAGGGCTCAGCCATCACAGCCATAATTATGACCGTTGTGACGAAACTGCTGTTAACTTGTTGAGACCATGTGACTGGCTGACTGTAAGATTAAGACGCATGTCTTAATCTTTGTGATCTTAATAGTCGATGTCGATACTGACCTACTAAAGTAACGTAAGGCGCAGTGACTGCATTGAAGTGGTGCGGCGAGCACGCGTCGTCCGGCCGCGACGTGGGGGTGCCGCGCTGCAGCTCCGCGATGTACGTGTCGCGCCGGTACAGCACCACGCACACGTAGCGGGACACGCTGGGAATTAAACAAAGAACATAGTTTAAGAGAGAGAGAAAGAGAGGGGGGGTGGGGGGTAAGAGATCGCTCTTAGCGATAAGACGTCACCCTTTGTACAGTTTCTATATTTATGTCTGTAATTTATATGGTGTACATAATAAAGAGTATTTTATTCTATTCAATTCTAAGAGTCGAAAGAAAGTAAACCTGCATGCTTAACAGCTCAAGACTGAAAATGGCTAACTAGTCTGGTTACATTCAAACTTTGAACGAATTTTTGCTGTGGTTGTGATGGCGTTAGAAATGGGCAGTTTTTTGATGAAATTTAAAGAATATGTATTTTATGTGTTACTTTTTGCCATCGACACGCTTAAGAAGAAGATTGACGGACGTCGTGGACTCAGTGAACGATTTGATAGTTCCATTTTGTCTACTCAAGATAGGGTCTACTCTTGCTATTCTCCTTTGGGACACATCTTGAGCTTGGTTCGCCTTGTCAGATTAGGTGGTCCTAATTAGATAGACAATCAGGCCCAACATACAACAAAAACTGTAGTGCCTTACTTTGATTTTCGTCAACATAAGTGAATCAATAAGCAACTCACCAATGATGCTGCCAATGCGCAACCAACGCCACCGAGTTCCCGCTCGGCGAGCTGGCCTTCACATTAACACAGTACACCTTGATGTCCGCTCCCGTCTGGTTCGTTATTCTCAGGGTCGCGTTCCGCTGGTAGAACGTGTAGTTGCTGGTGAAGTCCAGCGTGTGCCACGTGTGGGAGAACGTCATCCACGATGGGAACTGGCAGTTGAAGCGGACTGATACTGGAAGAAATGGAGAGGGGATTATTAACATTTAACAGATACGTTGCCGGGCCAATAATTTGACCTCCAAGATTATTGTCGTGGAAGCTTGTGATGTTGTGTTTTATTTTTGCTTTGATATTATTTGGGGTTGTAGAAATACCAATAATTTCTTCGGTGACCAACACTATCGTACTTGTGGTTCGAGTTTATTTAGCCCACTAGTAGTGTTTTTCTAAGTGACTTAAATTAAGTCTCCCGTCCCCAAAATAATAGGCGCATGCAATCCGGATAGGGACTACTTAGTACAGTTTTGATCAAAACCAAGTTACGGTTTGTATGATTAATCTCCCGATATGGCGAGCTTTCCTTGAGAAGAGGTCAGGGCAAATTATGATGAGAGAATGTAAGATAAGTTTATGCCCAAAGTAAAATTAATAAAGATTTCTCACCACGTTTAAGAGCCATGGTCCTGGACCCCTCCGTGGCACTGAATAGTCCGTTGCAGGTGGCATCGCCTGACTGCGCGACCCTGTACTCAATGCCGCCCGGCGGGACCACCTGCTCCTTTACTGCGCCGGTTGCTGTAACACGCGTGTTGAGAAGTAAGTCTAAAATTGGAGAGGAAAATACTTTTGAAAACCACTGTTGGAAGAAAAAAGATTGAAGGTCTTTTTAGTTCCATTAGTGGTTTGTTTAGAAATATCATACATACGATTCAGTTACGGATCTTTTAATTTTGATTTCTGACATCCCAGAGGAGTTTCATATTCATATAATTTATTGGCATTCCATAATTTATCTAAAGATTGAACTTTTATAAAAACTTCTTCATCTTCGAATTTTTGGTTCTAGGACATGCCGGCTTCCGCACGATGTTTTTCTTCACCGGTTTGAGAGGAGTGGTGATAAAATAATTTACACAAAGAAAAGCGGCTGTCTGGGTTCGAAGCTACGACCTACAACACGTAAGTCACTGGCTACCACTGCTCGCTAAAATTCATATTACCTTTAGTACTAAATCAAGTGTTGATTTGGTTGGTCAACCGTAAATAGTTTGACGAGCAAGTCTTTGTTAAAGAAAATTGAACTAAAAAGTTACTGATTTTACATAATCAACATAAAATGTTCGTAGTTACCATTCGTCTTCTCGTAGACGAAGCACCGGTACCGGTCCTCGTTGCTGGTCGCGTGGTTGTGATGCAGCTTGCCCACCAAGAAGCGGAGGCTGCCTTCCTTCCACGTCGCTAGGCATTCTAGCTCTTCCACTGAAAATAGAAAGCGGAATTTGGATGAGTGTTTCAGATTTATAGTTTTGGAGTTTGGTGGATAATATTGATACAGATTGGGGTGAAGACAATATGTATGGATGTCGTGAAAAATTATTTGGAAACTCAAAGATACAAATGGCTACAAACAATCTTATTATGATGTCAGTTAAGAGCGTTTTAACGTTGTATGCGGACGCTCACCCATAGACTAGAGATAGACTGACCAAATTAATTCCGCAGTAGGCGATCCCTTGTATGAGTGCACTAAAAATACAAAAAACAGAAGTAGATGGCGAGAAAAGAAGGCACATGAAGTGCTACGAAGAAAAAGAAGATAATGTTCTAAATCAGTTGAATGCCTTTGCATTTTGCATCTAGAACATTGATTAAAGGCTCATTATACTCATTTCATCTATCCGAAAGTGGAATAAGAGATCATTGAAACAGTCATAGAAAAGAAAACTAAATTGAAGACATTTTCCTTATTAATAATGACAAAACTTCTCATTAGCAACACATCTATCAGAATGTCGAACTTGCAGCCCAGTAATAGCACTCATAGACTGTTAACTTCTTGTTCGAAATCTACATCCAAGAATAGACGCACAGTTCGCCGTTGACGTAGACAATTGTGACAGACGACTGCACAAATAAAGTTTTATATATATACCGCCGGCGGCGTAAAGGGGAAGCACCTACTACGGGAATTGCTCGGCAATGTTCCTTTTTGAGTAGAAATGCTTTTTGTTGTCTGTTTTTTTTCATTTCTTTTTACTACGCTTTTGAAGTTTGCGTTTTCCTGCTTTTTTTTTTTGCAATTATGTTTATTATTTGCGAGCATAATTTCCTTTGTTTGGGTGTACTATGCCAAATCGAATGCTAAATAATCGAATATCAATTGATCGACCAATATAAATCGAAAGTCTAAATACTCGAACGTTCCTAATATCGAATGGTTAATAAATCGAACGTTTAATATATCGTACACTCAATACATCGAGTGTTCATATTGAGAACTAGTACATTCCCTGTTTAAGAAGTAGGTATTGTCATGCTAACACGATAACATCCTTCCTTCCTTCCTTCTTTTGTACTTGAGCAGCCTTACCAAATTACAAAAACATACTTTTAGTTGCCATTCGATATTCTTTAATGGCTTTGGACCACTGAAGTAGGTACCTACGTACTTCATTTGGGGTAAGTACTCCAAATTCGAGTTATGTCCAAAATCAATACGTCTATCGACTTCTCTTATACGACAATTTCGCTAAATGAATCTCTATAAATACGTAGACGATTGTCTGAACACAAAATTAGTAAGGAATGAGTCACCAATATGTCTTTAACACCGCAGTTATTTCCAACGGGCCGCGGGCCGGGACTAAAACTAAACAATGCCTGACACTTATGCTGGAACTCTGCCCGATCCATTTGTAACCGTTGTCTAACAAGACGAGCTTGAACGTCTCAAATATATATACAAATTGTTTTAGTTTCACTAATAATGTCAAGGATAGGAAAAGTTGTTCATTGTTTTGGCTAGTTTTACGACTTACAGTATAAAATTAATTGGGATGACCTTATTGACTTTTTTCGTGTTTGTTTCTATTTAGTTTAACTGGCGGCAATGAAATGCTCTATTGTAATTAATCAAGCACATAGATATAAAGTACTGACGTGTATCCGATATCATTATTTGATTTTTAGTTTTGACTGGTCCTTCGAGCCGGATTCGACGAGTACGACTTCTGCTTTGCGATCCATCGCACAAATCGGATCCGAGGAGTCTTGTTAATTTCTACCCTCCAATCCAGCACACTGTGCGACCCATCGCGCCAACTCACAATGTTTCATTGTACACATTAGCACCAAACTCATCCAATTCTCCTAGTTATCAAATTATTATTAAGAGTCGTATTAACTCACCCGTGCTCTCAGAGCCATAAACATCAGGACAGGCCTGGTAGTTGAGGAGCAGTCTTGAATCCTCCGTGCAGCTCTCGATTGAAGACACCGGACTCTTGCAGTCACCATGACCCCTGGAAATTTTAGAATTTGGATTAGCTTGTGATTTAGTACTAACAAATTCGATCAAATCAGGAGCGAACTTTCAACAACATTCGCGTTCCCTATCTAGTGACACGACTTCATGGTCTGAATTTATATAGTAATGTTATTAAAAGCTAGATACTTGCAACAAGAGTAACTTATAACTTAGGAGGATTATAATGCACCCGTATTGGTACAGTACAGTATTGGCAAGTGCCAATCATACATCCACATATCAGTTAATATGACATCGATTGCATGTGCTTAATCTGTTTAACGCATTTCGAACTTCCATATTTCAATCGAGTTCTCATCGCAAATCATGCATTCCATTCAAATTACAGACTACTTTGAGTGACGCTCGATCGGTAATGCATTGCCAACGGTTTTTAATTACACGTCATTACGTGGGTTGTTCGTTGCTCGCCACCCACCGAGTGACGCGTGTCATGTCTTAATTGCTGGTCAGTTCAACTGTCGTTGGTGATATGGCGTCAATGTGGCCATGTATTATAGGAACTGGAAAATTATATAAGCTTTTGGGTATTATGGTAAGCAAGTGATTACAAATTGTGGTTAATTGACGCCACTTCGACGACAGTGACGTAGTTGGTTGTAATCTCAAAATTATTTGAAATTAATCGTCAAATACAACAAAACCATATATAAATGCCACAATTTAATATGATACGAGTGTTGACCAGCACAAAGGATATGAAAAACAGAAACATTTATAAGTAATCTGCGTGGCACACCGCAAGGGCTGATACTAGGAAATTAACAGTTCCAGCGTACCAATGTGTGTTTTTGTTTGTGCAGAATAAACAAATTTTCTTTCTTTCTTTTTTTTACCCTGCAGAAAAACCCACTATCAACCTATAATATTCTCACTGCTGAGATACAAGCCTCCTGTCGGTGAGAGGGAGTGGGCCGTAATCCACCACGCAGGCCCAGTGCAGGTTGGTAACTGTCGCATGTCTTCGAATTTTTTGGTTCTACCTGGGACCTGTCGTTTTCCTCACGATATTTTCCTTCACCGTTTTGAGAGCAATGGTGATGAAATAATTTACACAAAGTAAAGTGCCTGCACGGGTTCGAACCCCCGACCAGTTATTACAAAATAATATAATTAAAGCCTTCTTTTACTCTCCTACTTAGCTGTGCTCGATAGGGATCGATCAATGAGCATATCTTTGTATTTCTACCATCTAATTTCACACTGTGGAATGCACTCAATATATTGAGTATGGAAACAGTATGGAACAGTTAAAATTTTCGCTTTATCAACAACTGCTTTGGCTGAAACATTCACAAATTCACGCTTTCTTTCCATGAGGGTAAGCAGAAACTACAGAACGACATCTGCTACGATTCTTACATACAGTACCTACTCGGCGATAAATATTGCACTTCGACCTTTACCTTTTTTTGTATTTTATACAAAGAATAAAAATAATTATCAAAAGAAGCAAATCATAATTGTTTTAACAGCTCCTAATAGATACCGGACTGTTTGTATTTCGTGTGACAGAGATAACGCTCTACGAAGCCGAAATTAGCCGATTGTCTCTTTCCAAAGGTCGATGTGCAATATTTTTTGGCCGGGTACTGTACTCCTTTTGCCTCGTTTACGTTCATACAACGGGTCATACACGCACGCCGGTTGCGAGTACTACGCACTTGACCTTTCCGAAGTTTCACTCTTTCGCTGATGTTATTGAATTTTGCACTTACCTATTATAAGTAAAAGAGAACGGCCCTTTTAGCGGGCAGTCGACAGGATCGGCGTTTTCTC
The DNA here is from genome assembly GCA_927399505.1 of Luperina testacea. NCBI lineage: Eukaryota > Metazoa > Arthropoda > Insecta > Lepidoptera > Noctuidae > Luperina > Luperina testacea. The sequence continues at coordinate 3,427,889 of OV656759.1, read as the reverse complement.
TGAACATTGAGTACAGTAACGCGTCGCCAGTTATTAAAGAACACAGGTGGGGTAGCGCGTCTCTTCGGTGGCAGAAAGCTGAAAATTAAAACAAGCCTTTAGTATAAATTCAGGGACAGAGTGCACAATAACCAGGTTCTCCGAAAATCAATGTGTGTGCTGGTGCATCAGGAACATGTCAATCACGATAAAAAATTGAGTTAGAGGTAGTTGGAAGTTATTATTATTAAAAGCCCGTCGTGTCCCATCTGCTGGCAAGGAATCTCTCCCTACTATCTTTCCATTCTCATGGTAGGAAAAGAATAAGAAAATTAAAGAGAAATAATAAAAGATTAACATGTCAAAAGGATGCAGCAGTGAGAAATACGGGTGCAGTGTTCACTATTAAAATCATGCGATGAACTGCGATCGTAGGTGTATTGATGATCGTAGTTCATCGTAACATGATTTATTTTTTCATCTAAATGATAATCTAAGTATAATTATCGCAGCCAACTGATTAAATTAGCCGTTTAATTGACCGCCTGGCCTTTGGAAGTAGTGCTCGCCTCGCTTCGCTCTCTCGGCTCGCACGCGGTTGATCACAGTTTTAACCTAACCTAACCCATTAGGTCGGGGTGCCCTGGCTTAGTTATTGCGATCAATTTGGCTCGCGCGTGATTACACTAACACTAACTATAATTGAATATCATACAGGCCGTTAGTTGAACGGCCGCGATTTAGTTAAAAGGCTATAGATCAGGGGTGGCCAACTTGTTTAGACCCAAGATCTACTAACTAACTCCGCTAGTCTGTCATCAACTGACTGACGGATTGACAACCGCCAGCGCCCTACTCTCGCGTCCCATACGCTTCCCGCTTATTGTTATCGCGCACCGAAAACAAAAGAGAGCTAAACTGCATAGAAGAGGATAAATAACGTGATGGAACGGCGATTGAAAAATGATACAAGATGATGCGTGGAGCAGTTAGTGATTAGGTACGTTGTGCAGTCTGTTCTACGCATTCATATTTTTTTTCTTGTCACGATCGACTGAACTAAGAGTCGCGATCGACCAGTCCATCGCGATCGACCGGTTGGCCACCCCTGCTATAGATAGTGCCATCCACGAAGACGAGCCCCACTCTTCTTACTAATCGCTAGTTAATTCAGCTAGTGTTTTAGTTTTTTGATACACACTAATTACCCACTAATAAGTAATTACTGTGTATCGACAAAACTAAAACACTAGCGGAATGTTGTACGCTTGTACCGTAAGCGATTAGGGAGAAGAGTGGGGCGCGTCTTCGTGGATGGCGCTATCTATAGGCGGTTAACCAAACGGCTAATTAAACCAGTTGGCTGCGACATAATCATAACGTATGTATTCGGAATGTTTATTTCCACAGTCGACATTTGGGTCTTATCTTAATCTTATTTAAACGAATATGGGAAGGTTGCTGATGTTGATATAAGTACCTGGTTTACAAGTCAGAATTCTAAGATCTTAGTTGGAAAACGTTATTCATCATCACCATCATCATAATCAGCCTATAAGGTTCCCACGGCTGGGACACAGACCTCTGTGAGTGGAAGTGGGTTGTAATCCACCACGCGGGCCCAGAGCGGGTTGGTAGAAGTCACGTCTTCGAATTTTTGGTTGTAGGACATGCCGGTTTCCTCACGACATCTTACATATTAAATTAATTTAAATAAAGACAAAGACATTTATTGGTCGGATATGGTAGGTACAAAATTGGTTGGTATATATGGATAAGTTCAGGACACATCCGCCACTAATAGCGGTATACGAATATTTAGAATATTAGATACACCTTGTATAAAACCTAACTTATACCAAACTCAAACCTAACCTAACGTATACTACACTCTTATAAACAATACAAAACACTTACACCACACACACAACACACTACTCTAATATACAATATAAAATAAAAACACAATAATAACAACATTTCTACTTTTCATTTCTTTGCAATTTTTCAATGCCAAAAGAAAAGTTTCACAAACATTAATACGGTCCGCGTATCTGCTGCCACAACTCATTACTCAAAGTACTACTTAGTAAATAAAGGCAAATGGTAATGTAATTCATTAAGAGGGCCTCGCCAGAAAATTAGGCGACCTGTTTATGAGTTCAGGATATTCCCCTGATAGTCTACGGACTATACGTACACTATCCGTAGCGTGGGGACACCATTAACTCATCCAAACTTGATGTATATTATATATGTAGCAAGTTTTCCGTTATAGATGTCTGGCTTTTAGTGATGTTTGTTTTAGGAATACGAAAATGAGAAAATTCAAATTTTGTTAGGTTATTCCAAAATTCAAAATTTTGTTAGTTTTTGACGTAGAACTCTCAAGTTTCTGATGTAGATAGTACTATTATCCATCCAGTAGCTTAGTTTTATCGAGCTAGCGACATCTTCTTGTGGTCTAAATGTTTTTCAATTGTAAAACAATATAATTGTCTACTCACTTTCTTTATACTGAAGAACGTTTTTATGTTTTTCATGCATCACAACGCAGCGGTAGCAGCCTTTTCTGAAAGGAAAGAAACAATGAATTAGTGAAATCCTTTGTTGCAAAATTTAGAAAAGGAGAAATGATGGAACATTTTTGAAGTTGGCATGAAACAGAATCACTGATATCGACCAAAAAGATCTTTGGATTTCACATATAATTGATAAACACTATTTTAAACAGTATCGGCAATTAAAGAAGCACCCACCCATAGCACTACATATGTACATTACATACTACCTACACGTTTAAAAAGTTTCTACCAGACTGAACCCGATATTAGCAGCAAAGTGTAAAACTAAAAACCTACAAGTAGTTTATAAGGTTGATATTAAACCTCTTTTCAAGTAGAAGCTGACTGGCCACTAGTAAAATATATGGAGGTAGCAGGTAACTCGATAGATTGAAGATTTGTTGGCACGAGACACGAACTGGCTATTCATTGCAGAGGGCTGGCCACGTTGTTTTACAAAAAGTTTCCTTTGAGAATAGAAAAGCTGGTGCAGACTAATTCGTGTTTGATTTTTTTATGAGTCAGTGAACAGAACGATCTTTAGCGATTTTTATTAAGGTTTTTATTTTTCTGTTTTTGAGGGGGCCCGTGGCTAAATAATAACAGCCGCATAGGTCGATCGATCAGGTTAAGCTAAGCTTGCCGCGGTTGGTCTGTGGATGGGTGACCATCTTTATATAACGAGATCCCTAAGTGCCTCGGAAAGTACGTTAAGCCGTTGGTCCCGGCTGTCAGTCGTTACGGGTAGTCAGAAGCCAGAAAGTCTGACAACCAGTCTTACCAAGGGGTATCATATTACCCAGTAACTGGGTTGTGGAGGTCAGATAGGCAGTCGCTCCATGTAAAATACTGGTATTCAGCTGCATCTGGTTAGACTGGAAGCCGACCCCAAGATAGTTGGGAAAAGGCTAGGGCAGATGAGGATTTTTCTGTATGTGGCATTCTACAGGGTGGCAGGGACAATGGATGCGTAACCTCTTACCATGATTTCAGTACTTGATTGAAATTACATTCAATTTTCATTCATTCTCGTTCTACCCGGGGCTTTGAATATATATATACGTCGGTAATAAAAAAAAATTTTTGCTGTTCGATACATTATGACCGCGTAGGTTATTGCACTTTTCTATGAAACAACAGATTTTTTTTAATATACATTTCTACGCTTACTTTGGTTACTTTCTATGGTTACTGCCTGCCTGTACTGGCTGGCTTGTGTTCTTCTGATGCGAGTCCCAGTAAATACTTTTTATTTCTTTCTATTATTTAGGTGATTTTCTTTTATTAGGTAGAACCCAAGTTAGGGGTTAAACATTCTCAACAACACAACACTACAACTGATTTCTCTCTTTCAGTCGTCAGTGACTTCACTTTCGAAAAAAGTTCGTTGTGTAGCTACACAGACGCTATACAACGTTTATTAAAAGGGGGATAAGTTTGATGGAAAATCCTCGAACGAAACTGCAAATTCTTGGAAATGTTTGATTGGAACTGCTCCTTGTGTCTCTGCAATTAGGACCATACTCTTCGAACTTGTAATACAGTGACACTGATATACAAAACCCTTGACCCACATCATAAACTGCAGATAAGTACGTAGTATCCATTGCATGTCTTAGATTCTAGATATATTACAGCGGGCAGTTGGTACATAGTAGTAATATAGGAAATATAGGGCGTCAGCAGGTAATGCGGTGGATTGAAGATTTGTTGGCACGGGACACGGAACAGGTATGCACCATTGCAGAGGGGTGGTGCAGGATAGAATAGACACTTAATACACGATTTTAGCCCTTAAGTTTTGCAAAATTGGAGTTCATTTAGGTTGGACTTTTTCAGTTATTTTGTAGGGTTTATTTGTTTGATGTAGGTAAATATTTAACTGCCAAATCTAACTACACACATCAAAAGTGTCTAGGGATCAAGCATTTTTATGCGGATTTCTTGAGATTGAGATGTGGCTTTGTAATAAATTTATGATTTTATAAATTTATATGGATCCTTTTTGGTGCATTTCATAATTTGAAACAGGAACTGTTAATCAAATTCGAGTAAAAGATGAAAATCAGCTGTCACTATTTTCCCTATAAAAACATACAACGCATTGAAGACATTATTAGTGCTACTGTTTCCCTACTACTGATTAAAACCAACGTTATTATGGAGCGGCGACGTCATTTAAGCAGGGAAGAAATGCTAAGAGCCGTGGGAATGATAGAAGCTGATTCCCGGCAACGTACTGTGGCTTTAGCTCTGAATACAAGTCAGAGTGTTATCAGTCGACTTTGGACACGTTACCGAAGCACTGGTACCGTGGCTGAGCGCCATGGAGGACGGTATCGCTGCACCACACGGAGACAAGACCGATACATTCAAATCTTAACTCAAAGAGCTCCAACAATAACCGCCATGATGTTAGCCGTGAGGCTTCATCACTCTTCAGGGAACTTAATTAGCGACCAAACCGCTTGCATGAAGTGAACCTTCATTCCCGAAGACCGCTACGGGTACCACCTATAGCAATGCACAATCGTAGGATTCGATATCAATGGGCTCTTGAACACAGAAATTGGGCAGAAGAACAATGGCGTTTCGTGTGCTTTTCTGATGAGTCTCGTTTTGGTATGAGACCGGATACAAGACGTATACGACACTGGAGAACCCCTGGACGCCAACAGCGATTAAAATCCTGCCAGGAAGTCCATCCTTATAGTGGTGGAACCATCATGGTATGGGCGGGTATTTGGATCGGCGGAAGAACTGAGTTGATTTGGATCAGAGGCAACCTCAACGCTCAAATTTATGCTGAGACGATTGTATCTGACGTCATCGTTCCTCTACAAGTGCAAATCGGTCCCTTATTTCAGTTAATGCATGATAATGCACGACCGCACACCGCAAGAGTTGTAAGACAGACTCTCGCCGCAGCTAACATCAATGTCCTGCTCTGGCCTGCTCAGTCGCCAGACTTGAACCCGATTGAGCATGCATGGGATATGCTACAGAGAAGAGCTATGCCGAATATGGAGGGTATCCAGTCGCAAGAAGACCTTTTTTTGTTGTTGCAACGAACATGGGCGGCCATTCCACAGCGTAATTTGGATGAACTCATTTTGAGTATGCCAAACCGATGTTCTTGTTTTGTTAGTGTTCGCGGTAGAAACACGGATTATTAATTGTTTAAGTTACCCAATAAAATTTTTAAGAAAACTGTTATTTCAGTCTTTTTTTCGAACTTTAATGTTAGTGGTTCAAATGTCAAAAATCCCTTTATTAGGAAAATGGCAAATTTCTTTATTAATGCAAAGGTGACTTGGTTTATCGTTACTGTGACAAACGAAAACACTTTATTTGATGAATCCTTAAAGAAAATTTTAATTAATATCAATCAGGAGAAAAGTTATTGCAAAAATATATGTTGATCCCTAGACACTTTTGATGTGTGTATATCGATCCATCCATATCCAAAGCTGTCTATTATTTTTTTTTTTTAAATAAGATTCTTCTATATCGAATCCGTTAGAAATGTTGCTCTTTTTTTAGGAATGCCTTATTAGTAAACGAAGCATTTCTGAGTAGACATAATATTAAAACCTTGACGATTTTTTTGGTGAACTGATATTTATATAGGTACGTGGGTAGTCTTGTTAGCAATATCGATAGCCTTATTCACGGGCAAGTCAAACGCCTACAGAAAAGAAATACAAAATTGAACTCGCATAAGTAAAAGAAAGGATTTGTACTTTGAACAGTAGAAAAGTAATCGTAGGTACCTTACTTGTGCAAGGACATTAGAACGACGCGGATATGTGCCAGCCACCCTTATCACTCGCGCTAAGCGCTATCGATAAGACGTACAGATTGAGAGATTAAATGAATGCGACGCAAACGAAACGGAAGAGAAAAGATAGCAAAGAGAAATGATCGAGATTTGCACTGAACACGCGTTTAAAAGTTTTATTAAAGGAGGATTCGAAGATGAGAAACAGAAAGTGGAAAAGTTTTGGTGTTCAAAACATGAGGTAAACAAAATTTCCCTTTCTTTTTCCGAGCGATTCTTTTAATTGTATTTTTCTTTCAAAATAACGCAACACTCTTCTGTAATCGGGACGCTTTTGAATTTAAATGGAACGCTACCAAATAGGTTCCGCATAATCAGACTATAATTTTACCATTTTTCTGGGACACAGGCCTCTCTGCGCGAGGGATTGGGCCGTAATCCACCACGCGGGCCCAGTGCGGGTTGGTAGGTCTTAAAATTTTTGGCTCTAGGCATTGATATATATATATCAATGGCTCTAGGACATGCGGGTTTTCTCACGATGTTTTTCTTCATCGTTTTGAGGAAATAGGTACATAATTAAAGGGGGTAGGGGGTATGTTATAATTTTTTCTCGGTATTGATGGGATCATGGGACTATTGAATTAGTGATTTAGAGGTAGCAAAACAAAAGTTATCTTCTTCTATACGTTAGGTAGGTACTGCTCTTTTTAGGGCTGATTTTTCAATCGACAGATAAATTCGTGGAATAAAATTGTCGTCTGATAGATTTTGCACGGAAGAACTGTCAAAAATTCAAAATTATTCCTCGGATAAAATTATCTGGCGTTGAAAAAAATTTTTAAGCCACATTTTTCTGCGTTCCTATTTTGTTATATTTTCCCGGGATGTCAATTTGATAACGCCCACAGATGAAGTCTTGTGCTTTACACCCTATGACGTTTCGGTGGGTTTCCATTCCATTTCTCTCTAAAAGCTCTAAGCTTATAGAGAAGGTTTAATACCAGCTGTGCAACTCCATAAATTCTGTAAACATATTATAGCAACTTACTCGTCAACAATAAGAAATTTGTCCCCCTCCGAGGACAGGCAGCGTCCTTTGTTGGATAGCCTGTCTCCCTCGATGAGGATCGGCTGGATCACGCCCGACTGAAACCAGCGCCCGTGCCACCGAGAGGGAAACGCACAACCTGGGAACAAGGAGAGACTGTGTTAGAACAAAATTCAGGTCTGCTGGAAGAAATATCTTAAGAAATAAGCAGGACAAGAGGAAAAAGGACCTTTGTACTTATATGATATAATGTCGTTTTCCTTTGTACTTAAATGTTTTTTTACATGTGTATAAAAAAAAACACGCCTGTTGTCCTCTAAAGTTGTAGGTAGGCAGGGAATTACATTATTGATATCATCATCATTTCAGCTGAAAGACGTCCACTGCTGGACATAGGCCTCCCCCAAACATCGCCTCTTCGATCGGTTTTGTACTTCTCGCATCCAGCGGATTCCTGGGGCTTCCAGCAGGCCATCGGTCCATCTTTTGGGAAAGCCTTCCAACGCTACGTGTTCCGGTACGCGATTCATTATTGTGGCAGGTATAAATTAAAATGCCTGTAATAACTAGGGAGCGAGGCCTGTAAATAACCGGGCACAACTTCAGAATCCGGGCTGCTTCTGAGATTTTCCTAATGGTAAACCCAATTTAATTTGCCCGATCCAGAGAATCGAGTCCGGACCCCACTACCAGACCAACGAGGCAGTGTACTGTTCGTAATATAAAAAAATCACAAAAAAGAACTATCAGGGCTATCTAAAAAAATTAAATTGATAGCCCTAATAGATTTTTTCCTTTGAGCACTATGTGAAGTGATTGAAAAAAAAAACAAAATTCGTCATAACTTCTGAACAGTAAGCAATCCACAGACATTCTCAGGGTTAAAAAGTTTGGAAATGACCTTGCCCACGCCGCTATTCGATTTGATCCATACTTCCAGGGACACCCTATATAGCACAGTAATAGTTCTTCAGGTACAGTCAGGCCGCACGTCAAAATCAATATAAGCTGCGGGGCGGGGGGGGGTAATTACGCAACACAAATGAAGTGACACTTGATCGAGTTTCTTTTAATTTTGACAGTTCAGACGTTCATTGTGTTATTTACGTTGTTGAGCAGACGAATTTATTCAACATATGAAGCAATGGATTAGAAATACCCTCAAAGTCAAAGCATTTATTTCAAATAGGCGCATAAAAGGCACTTTTGAACGTCAAAAATTACAACAAATAGAATTGATTCTAGTCGCCCATTCCAAAAGGTAGTTTTCGTATGGAGAAGAACGGGCAAGAAACTCCACCGTTTATACTCTTTTAAAATTCTTTCAATATTTTGCATACATTTTATATAATCATAATATGTGAAGACGATGCACCTAAAATAAAATTACTATACCTACCACAATAGGTAAAAGAATTAAAAATGAAACCATGACATAAATTAATTATCTGATAGATACAAAACTTCCAGATTGTGATTGAAACTATTTGAAACTGTGTTACGCAGCTAGAGTGCTGCCCTCTTAGCATAACTAGCCTATAAAGTTCCCACTGCTGGGACACAGGCCTCCTCCCTGTGGGAGGGAGTGGGCCTTCCATCATGTTTGGCTAAGCTCATAATGAAAAACTTCTCGTTTCAAGCAAAAATGCTTTTTGCAATAAGTCATTGCTGTGTAGATTATGCGGTTTTGGAAGGGAGCAATCGCCGGTTTACCTCGACTGCTGGATTAGTATAGAGTAAATACTGCTTCTGCATTCATTTGAAACAGCAGACAATTCCGACAAAAACACTAATCCTTCAAACAAATTCAGGTCAATATCTAAAAGCATTTGATTGCTATCTCCACTACAAAAGCCATAACGCGATGACGTCCACACATGCTAACCGTACCGACATTTTTTTTCAAGTAAAGTAATGAAAAACTGTAAAATTTGTGACATCGAGCAATGGACAAAATTGACAACTTTTTATATGCTTGAGTACGAGGCTTTTGACTACGTTGTATGTGTATATTTTGTTCTTTTTAGGGTTCCGTACCCAAAGGGTAAAAACGGGACCCTATTACTAAGGCTCCACTGTCGGTATGTCCGTCTGTCATCAGGCTGTATCTCATGAACCGTTATAGCTAGACAGTTGAAATTTTCACAGATGATGTTTCTGTTGCCGCTATAACAACAAATACTAAAAACAGAATAAAAAAATATTTAAAGGGGGCTCCCACACAACAAACGTGTTTTTTCCTGCGTTTGTGCCTTGTGGTACGGAACCCTTCATCTCACACTTGGCCAGTTTTTATTTGTAATGTGCGTTTTGTTTGTGCGGAATAAACAATTTTTCTTTCTTTCTATTTTCATCCCATTAGAAACACAACACACGATCGTTGACGATTGCTAATGACATAACATAACATCACGCTGTAATCCCCAAAGGGTTAGACAGCTACTACAATCTATCAAATTTCTTTAATAGATTTTCAACTTTATCGCTAACGCATAAGGTTCAAAGTTGATTGGGAAAAAAATTTACAGTTTCGGGTAGCTTGATGTACTGGCGTCTGTACATACACTTTTCGCAAGTTATATTCAAGTCTAATGTAATAGGGGGTGCGCTTATTGCCATGAATTGGGCAAAAATCCAGCCTTTAGGCTGTTACTGAGAAATTCCTGATGGAAAAACCCAATAACGCTTTACCCGACCTGAAATTCCTGAAAATCGAACCCAGCGGGGTAATTGCGTACAGTACCCGGCGATAAATATTGCACATCGACCTATTCGATCCTATCGATTTTATACAAAGAATAAAAATAATTATCAAAAGAAGCAAATCATAATTGTTTTAACAGCTCCTAATAGATAACGGACTGTTTGTATTTCGTGCGACAGAGATAACGCTCTACGAAGCCGAAATTAGCCGATTGTCTCTTTCCAAAGGTCGATGTGCAATATTTATCGCCGGGTACTGTAACACACTAACGGTAGCAATGGCTTTCATTTGACAGTTCAACAACATTCATTGCGTTATTTACGTTGTTGACCAGATTTATTTTTCGAACATTTAATACAATGGATCAGCAAAGTTCTTCAAAGTGATTCAGGGTGCTGGACCTCATGCTCAGCAGCTTAGCGCTTCCAAACACTAGACAATGAGGCAGTTTCTTTTAAAGTAAAGTAATGAAAAACTGTAATATTCATCACATAAGTAACACAAAAGGTTTTTCCACACGATCGTTGACGATTGCTAATGAGTTTGCGTTTATTAAGGTCGATGGCATTAATAGCGATTGATTACTTTCTGCCTTTAGTTTGATGGGACTATTATGTAGAGAGAGATGGAAATATGCTGTCTATTCGAAGTTTCGTTTTGTCTGGTCGAGTAATATAATTTTTATGTTGCTGCTCTAGTCAGTGTTTTATAGCAGTTTCAGGATTGTTTTCAAAATGGGTGCGTGGCTGCGTGCAGAAATCCTATATGCATTAAAACCCGGTCGAGAAATTACCTATCTTTATGGGTACAGTTGATAGTTTTTGGAAGAAGGATATTAAAGACACCGATTTTTTGTATGGTTTTTTTTTAATTAGCTTTTGGTGATTTTTATTTAATCATGACTATAATCTTCTTCTTTTTCTATCTTCTAGATATATCTTCTTCTATATACCTAAAACAAAGTCGGGTTAGTTACACCATTAATAACTCAAGAACGGCTGGACCGATTTTGATTTGTTGGATTTGTCTCCGCCCCTAATAGCAGGATAACTATTAAAACATGGTAAAAATTCACGAAAAAAATGAAGATAATTAATTTTCTCATACATTTTGTATGGTGCGGCTTTTTTGATGATATCTCGAGAACGGATAGATTGATTTCGAAGGCGGTACGTAGTTCGTCGGGTCAACTAGTAATATTATAAAAAGAAAAGATTAGATTTTTTGTATGTTTATTTTGTACGCTTTCACGCTAAAACGGCTGAACGGATTTGGATGAAATAAATTATGCAGGATTCAGTTAATGAGTGTGCCATAATGTTCCCACTGCTGGGACAAAGGCCTCCTCTCTGTGAGAGGAAGTGGGCCGTGATCCACCAGGCGCCCAGTGCGGGACAAAGTGTGCGTTTAATTGAAATTATACTTTCGTTACTAAGTGTAGGTACACCAGCAGAATAATCAAAAGATGTATTCCTAAAGTATTTGATTAGAGAAAGTACCAACCAATAAACAAAATACATTCACACCCATTTTCCAATTTCCTTAAGCTCCCCACGATAAGTTGATTCAACCAAAAGAATAACAATGTGCACCCACCAATATTGTAAGTGCATCATTCCAGCAATTGCCTTTCACATTCATTGAATCAGCATAATAAGGGTACGTTCACACAAGCCATTGTATTCTAATCTGAAGATTATTGCGTTCATTACCGATGTAATATCGTCACAATGGGCCTTAACAAGTTCCTCGTTTGTCGTACACGGCTTATGGTAATACCGTAGCTTTTTAAGTGTACCATAGAGTATGAACGATGCGACTTTGATGGCCTTTTGATTTCTTGTAATGTCAGTTACAAGATGGCAGTATTCGTAACTTTTTGAGGGGCTCGTAACAACAGGTCGATCGATCGATCAGGTTAAGCTACGTTTTCCGCGGTTGTTACGTGGATGGGTGACCATCTGTCTATACATACATCCATGTCACGGAGAGCACGTTAAGACGTTGGTCCCTGCTGTCAGTCGTGGATCTTTGACAGTCGGTACAGGTCGTCAGACGCACGAAAGTGTGACTACCAACTCAGTCTGACTGTCCGTCTAGGGGTATCGTATTACCTCTAATCCACCATAACTCAGACACTGGACTGGGTTGTGGAGGTCAGACAGCAGGAGGTAGTTGCTCTATATAATGTAAAATACTGGTATTCAGCTGAAACCGGGTTCCAGTAAGACTGGAAGCTGACCCCAACATCTTTGTGAAAAGGTTAGGCAGATGATGATGCGTATGAACGATGCAGCTGATAGCTATTCGATTTCTTGTAATGTCAGTGACAAGATGGCGGTATTCATAACTCTTTGATCGTGTTTTGGGTTGTGTTTATGGTTAATTACAGTTGTAATAGTCGTACAAATTGTTTTTGGTTACAGAGTGATAATTGAAAGAGAATATAAAATATCTTATCGTATCAAAGGAAAGTGCCATGACAGATCGTTTGAAATTCATTATCGAAGTATAGGGAAAAAGTTGACCTTTTCTGAAAAATTAAATCTATTATTTCCTGTTATCAGAAATGAGGAGATCCGCAGGAGAACCAAGGTAACCGATATAGCCCGAAGAATTGCCATACTTAAGTTGTAGTGGGCAGGGCACATTGCTCGCAGAACAGATGGCCGATGGGGCCGTAAGGTTCTGGAGTGGCGACCGTGTACCGGAAGACGTAGCGTTGGAAGGCCTCCCATAAGGTCCGACGACCATGTCAAGGCCGCAGGAACCCGTTGGATGCGAGAAGCAGAAGTGGAGGTGCTTGGGGGAGGCCTATGTCCAGCAGTGGACGTCTTTCGGCTGAACGGGTGGTCTGTGTCTTTAAAGTCTACCTACAATAGTTTTTTTTGCTAACTCCTTTTGAACCTATGTTTATTTTCGGTCGCTGTTACAGTCGACAAGATGAAAATCTGGTCTGGTCTGGTCTGGTCTTGGTTTTTTATTTTGCTGTATTTAGTTTAGTTTATGATCTTCCTGTACGAGTCGCAATAAATACTTTTTCTTTCTTTCAAAATCATTTTTCAGTAACAGAACATTTACCGCACATCAGATTAATTGAGAAATAGCTAATTCAAAAGATAATACAACATTAAAACACCCTTTCACATTTGCATACGACGTACGCTATCTAGATCAACGAGCCCGATGTCACGCTTACTTAATTACAGAATTATGCTAATAAATCAAAAGCGGAATGCCCCTTAACCGAAATTAAGTAATTAACTTTACTCGACCAATTTAAATATGCCTCGCGAGTGTTTGCACGAGCTGACGTGGAGAGGGCTTTTTAACATGGTCGGGCTGCAGTTAAGGAGCATACGATCGCGTTTGTAAACACCATTCGAGCGATATTGCTGTACTTTACAATATAACAGTTAGCTAGAATTATTGTGCAGTTAAATTTTGTGATTTTTTAGGTGTGGTTCAGTTGTTTGGAGGATAAAAAGTAGGTTGAAGAAAAATTGTCTCCGATTTGTTAGCTTCATGGCGAATGGAAATGTTTAATTTATAAAGCGTCTTGTTTAACATAATAAATTCATAAAACTTACTTGTTATTGTCCCTATTATCACTATAGTAGGAACAAGCAATGATCACCAAACTAGCTCACTGCATGTTACCTGTTTTTTGCCCGTTTTCACTTTCATTAGAGGTTACACCTAAACGAATGCCTACTGTTAGTGAAAACGGATTGACTATGCGGGGGCAAAAAAAGCCTGCGGGGTAATTGCGTAATACACATAAAATGGTAATCGATCTCAATGTCTTTCATTTCCAATGCTTCATAGGTTTGAAAAAATCGTCAGCTTAGTAATACAATGACGCAATGAACGTTGCTGAACTCTCAAATGAAAGGCATTGCGATCGATTGCCTTTTTATATGTGTTACGCAATTACCCCGTAGGCTTTTTTGTAACTTTTCCGTTACCGATAGTCAGTGATGTTTTATTTACTTGAACATATGTATACATACAGTACCCGGCGATAAATATCCCAAGTAACATTTTAGGTCATTTTAGGTTTTAGAAAGGTTTTGAAAAGGTTCTAGAACCTTTCAAAACCTTTTCAAAACCTTTCTAGAACCTAAAATGTTACTTGGGATTGCATTGATAAATATTGCACCTTTGGAAAGAGACAATCGGCTAATTTCGGCTTCGTAGAGCGTTATCTCTGTCGCACGAAATACAAACAGTCCGGTATCTATTAGAAGCTGTTAAAACAATTATGATTTGCTTCTTTTGAAAATTTTTTTTTATTCTTTGTATAAAATGGTTTTGTGTAAAAAGGTCGATGTGCAATATTTATCGCCGGGTACTGTATCCTCACGCCTTCTTTCCATGCGGGTGGGCAGATACTACAGAACGTCACCTGGTACGATCCTTACATCATCATCATCTTCATCATTTCAGCCGAAAGACGTCCACTGCTGGACATAGGCCTCCCCCAAGCACCTCCACTTCGACCGGTTCTGTACTTCTCGCATCCAACGGGTTCCTGCGGCCTTCACAAGGTCGTCGGACCACCTTGTGGGAGGTCTTCCAATGCTACGTCTTCCGGTACGCGGTCGCCACTCCAGAACCTTTCGGCCCCATCGGCCATCTGTTTTGCGAGCAATGTGCCCTGCCCACTGCCACTTAAGTTTGGCAATTTTTCGGGCTATGTCGGTTACCTCCTCCGTATCGGATCCTTACATACTTCTTATAAATCCATCGCTTTTATTTACTTGAACTTAATTCAATAATTATTCCAAAAGGTTTGTATAGTAGTGTTTATACTTTGATTATATACTTTGAAAGTGTTTATACTTTATAAAGCTCTAATTGATTAGTCATACATTAGATGTTATCGTGGTCACGTTATGTGACTTTTTCCTTCGCCATCAGCAAAAAAAATCTAGGTTTTACTTTTAAAATATACTTTTATTTATTACCAGTCATTATTTGTACTCTTCATCTGCTGTGAATACAAATGACAATTACGAATATTGAAAGAACAATGCAGAGTCGTAAGTAAGGGTCACATCACAGTAAAGGCATATTTTATTAAAATACTACAGATGAAACCTTTTAATAGAATCGTTGGTTAATTTATATGTTTGCCTGGCTTTTGATTGGATGAGAAAGTAAATGGCCATAGTTTAACTTAAAACATGAATGACATCATTCTCTTTGGCTGCTTTTACTTGATCTAATGCTGGGACACAGGCCCCTCTCTGTGAGAGGGAGTGGGCCGTAATCTACCACACGGGCCCAGTGCGGGTTGGTAGATGTCACACGTCTTCGAATGTTTGGTTCTAGCATATGCCGATTTTCGCATGATGTTTTCCTTCACTGTTTTGAGAGCAGGGACACTGAAATTGTTTACATAAAGTAAAGCGCTTGTCTGGGTACAACTTGGGCAAAACTGCCCACCTATAAGCCAACTCTAAATTAATCCACAATTCCACATTCCATGTTATTCTTGACAACAAACATATATGACCTACTCCGACAGTAGTCCCAGCTCAAATTAAAACAGACGCCACAAAAAACTACATCATTTTGAAAATGTGACCCATTTCACAATTCATTGTGTACACTATTTGGGTATATTTCGGGAGCCGCTCATACAAATGGAGTTGTTACGCCGCGGTCAGTAACAACCTTTACAATAATAAATGAATCATCGCGACACGACACGATACAGGATGCTTTTTATTTCGACAGCCGACATTCGTATGAATACAATTGGCTTTATTTGCGTATTCTGTTGAAGTTTTCGCTAAAAATGTTATATATTTTGTCGGTATGTGTGTATGCTTTGTAGTTTGTTCTTTGTTTAGTTCTATAGTTTATGCATCGTGCATCGTGACGTCACGCCTATATTTCTCGAAGGGGGAGGAAATGTACTACTTTAGAAAGCAGGCCAGGGGTGCCAGAGCTGCATTGTCGGTATCAAGAGCCACTTTCTTGCAATAAGGTCATCATCATCTACCTAGCCTTTTTCCAACTATGTTAGGGTCGACTTCCAGTCTAACCGGATGCAGTTGAATACCAGTATGAAGCGACTGCCTATCTGACCTCCACAACCCAGTTACTGGGTAATACGATACCCCTTGGTAAGACTGGTTGTCAGATTTTCGGGCTTCTGACGACCCGTAATGACTGTCAAAGGTCCACAAATTACAGCCGGGACCAACGGCTTAACGTGCTTTCCGAGGCAGTCGAGCCACGGAGGGGTCTTGGTATGTAAAGATGGTCAGAGGTCACCCATCCACGGAATAAGGTCTGAGAGGCAATTCTCGTAGTTTTAAGGACGTTCATAGTCTGATCTCATTTTCAATCAGTCAAAAATACCTCTAATATCCGTAGGGATATTAGAGGTATTTTTGACTATGACTGATATTTTTGACTAGTTTTTGACATTGATTACACAGAGTTACTTTCGAATTCATAATATTAGTATGGATAATGGCGATGGTGCATTACCAACCCACCATTGATGAACAATATCGAAGAAAGTACCACAGCAGATACCATTTCTGAGACAAAACTTTTCCATTTTCTGTCGCGATGTATTTTCATGTCGATGAAAAAGTAATTCCTTTTTGTTAAATTTTTACGAAACGAATAAGTAACGTGAATGAGCAGCAATTATTTTATTCGATATCATTCGATAAGAATGAACATCATTAAACTTGGAACAAAATTATTGAAACAAATTGGAGTCACAGTGGACCAATCAATCGTGTAATATGAAAGTTGATATTCAATATCAAGATACTAATTAACGGTTTACCCGTTTTAAATAAATTAACAATATTTAATAGAATGCTACCAGTGATCAAAATTGTAATTGGAAGCAAATATACTGATGTCATTATGGTGGCAGCAACGACGACGCCACCAGGTCCACCTACCCTGTCCTTTGTGTCATAAAACATGCAGTCAAAGTGTCACCGACGACGCCATGGAAGTGGCGAAGGTTTTGGGGCCAACGGGATGTGAAATACAGTCGGGCTAGCGACACGAAGATGCAAAAAGTTGGTGCTACCATTTTAAACACTAGGTACCTCGGGAATTACCAAATTTTTCCCAGAATCTCTATGATTACCAATAGGCATTGTTCTTTAGACTCTGAATAAGATAGTTTAATAGGCAAAGAAGGTACACGACCTAAATATAGAGGAATATAATAATAATAAAACAAAGATTTTGGGCTCAGAATACAAAACACTTCACGAATTTATCACTGACGCCCCAAAAGTGTCACAGAACGGACTACCCCAAAATTCTTCATCCAAAATATAGCGTGAAAAAATCTAGCCTATAACCTTGTTCGGCGGTAAATCAGTGTTCCAGCTCACAATACCTCCATACAAGGCTACGGCGGATAATAAGCCTACATCAATATAACACGCAACAAGCCTGAGTCGCCGCCGACGAAATTGCCCCGACACCCGGCAACTTGACTAATTTCTCATGAAGAGGTTCGCTAGGGTTGTTTATTGTGAACGATTGGGTCAGATCGTTGTCGTGTCGGTTGATTTTAACCCTCTTCTTGCAATGCAATAAATCCAGGCCAATGGCTCACAATAATATTATTATACCTGTCTTCACATGGTATATGCTAATATGCATGTCTTCATTCAAATCGTTTGGTCATGGGACTTAGCAAAATGGAAAATATGCATACAAGTTACAACGAATGTTGGAGGAAAGTCGGAGTTTGATAATAGTTTTTCTTTGTAAGAATTTAATAATATGTCATAAGTAATAACGTAGCGTTGGAAGGACTCCCACAAGGTGGTCCGATGACCTGGTGAAGGCCGCAGGAATCCGCTGGACGGGAGAAGCACAGAACAGGTCAAAATGGCGGTGCTTGGGGGAGGCCTATGTCCAGCAGAGGACGTCTTTCGACTGAAATGTCGCTGATAAGCATATAATGGTGATGATAAGCAACAGCAACACTTTTAACAACGAAATCTTCTTTAGCATTATTTTTCGGTTAAGAAATTACTCAAACGATAAAAGATATCATTACTTTCCTCAACTAAAATATTGATAGCTCTTAAGTTTGCATTAAATTAAAGGAAAATATAGGTGGGTACCATAAGAATCCGATCGAAATCGTGTCGTCTCAAATAAAAGCCCACAAACTCACCGCCTTGGGCTTAATTTGTTTAAATCAAGCCTTAAGACGCAACATTTTGTTATTTGCTCGTGAACATAGTAGTAATAACGTTAATATTGTACCATCTTTATGACTTGAATGACTGAACTGTTTCATTTCGTTTAATTATTTATGTTATAGTCATTACTGTCCTTAGTGAGATTGGTAGTAATATCTTCATTTGTTTTTATGACATTGTGTAATGTGACGTGCCGTGACGTTAGTCATTTATGCCACAGGTCAAGGCTACAATCAATAATAAGGTACAATGTTGGTTGATTACATAGTTTTCGGCAGTTACAGTAGGTAATGTGTGAGCCGTGCGTGTGAAATAGGTAAACCAGTAAGAAATACTCTTAGCTCAGACAACATTTTATCTACTGCATACTTTAGTTGCTCTACATACTAAGTTTAAATTTATTGTTTACGTTATATTGATTGTTAAATTTATTACATTAAGTACTTATGCACTTTCTAGTCTGAAGCACAGGTTCAACCTAGTTCAGGCAAATTAGCAACTGTGCGCTATTTTATTTTAATTGTTAAGCTATTCGTTGTAAATGTATCCGCCCTTTTTTATAAAAATAAACGATAAACGATATTAAACGAGTTTTACATTGAAGGCGATTCCGAAATTCCTATTAGGGTATAAACACAAGATACTTGCAATATGTAAAAGGTAAAATTATAAAGAAAGAAAAAACAGAAGACAAATGGTACTTATTTTGTAAGTTGGTAAAAATAATACTTTTAGACGTATATTTTTTTTTAAACTAGAAGAGTTCATTACGGTATTTTCTAGCCGACTACTGTGAGAAGAAACACCGAAACAAACAAAAACTAAATTTATTATTATTATCATCTGCTGGTCGAATCGAAGGTAGGTACGATCCGTGTGATACTGATAAACATCGCCGCATCTGGAAAATTAACGATTTGGCTCAATATACATGCAACTCTATCACTTTTTCCAAATACATAGATATGTATGTCTAGATTGTCTAGTTACGACATCGTACTATTCACCGTCAGTTTCAAAGTCTATCAATACTTAGTAGGTAAATTATCTCCAGCAATAAGCCCCAGAAAGACCTACTCCGAAGAAATTAGATCCGTTTACAAGGCGACAACTTGTCTATCTTCAATGATTAATAGCACACACCCTTTTGCCCTTTAGCGCGAAGAATTCGGAAAGTTTCGAAAGGCTACAAGGTCGGGCTAAGCATTTATTTTGCCAAACTAATTGCTTATATTTTTTGACACTTTAATTTGATGATGAGTTAATCCATTATACGAGTAAGATGGATCTTAATTTTATAAGACAACTTCATTGATATTTTATTTGGAAGTTTTTAGACAAAGTCCCATCTGCAGTTTCACAAAGGTTTCAATCTATCATGTTCTTTTTAGGCTATTATTATATGAAATCAATAAGAAACTTTAAGAACCACTCACATAACTAGATATACATATAACCTTTCTTTCAGTTTTAAAAGTTCTTCAAGCATTTGTAAGGCTTCAGTACCGAGTTAGCACATAGCTTCACATAGCTCTATCGTGACCGTTCACCCAACCGAATGGTATACATACATAGTCACAGTATAAAATCAATTGCCAACTTAAAATAAAGAACGGAGCCGTACTCTAGACTATGGCGTTCTGCCGTAATGCCATCTTTGTGTTTTTGTAGTGTGACGTATATTGTGAGGTGTAATTGAATAATGCTGGTCGGTCTAAATATTAATTTGTGTGTAAGATAAGATAGAGAGAGTTATTTGAGAAAAAAAGGGACTTTACATAATATTTATCTCTTTCTTTCTAATATTTATTTTTTTGTCCTAAAATTGAGTAACTATTTGGAAAGCACTCCCACAAGGTGGACCAATGACCTAGTGAAGGCCGCAGGAATCCGGTGGATGCGAGAAGCATGAGAAATGATGATGATGATGGTGATGATTTGCAAAGCACTGACTGTGACAGTTTACCTACCGTAATAAGGACTAGAATGACTTAATATAGGTATAGTACCACATAATTAATTTACCACTTTTGATAAGCATTCCTATTAAATATAAATTTCACTAAAGTTTGAAACTTTTATTATTTTATTGCTGAATGGGCTCCGTCTTGACCTCGATCACGCCTGATTGAAAGCGACGGATGAGGTCTATGAAGGAACGAGCGTGCCCAGAAGATGCCTAAGGCACTGGAACTACCAACGCATCGACGAAACAGCAGGCTGTTTGACGCCCGACTCCGGTGGGAGGGTGGTCGTAAACCAGGTGGGGGTTAGCCCTACCACCGCAAGGGAAGAATTGGCTAGTCAAGATGTTGGGTGTGACTGTCCAGAATGCGCCGAGCGCTCGGCTAAGTTGAGTAACTGGCGGAACAAACTGCGCTACACGAGGAGGCTTCTTCATGTATCCCAATAACTATCTAACTGTCGGAGCAGCAATACGCAAAAACCACCACTTATGGCAGGAAACGATTGCGAGGCAGGCCCAGAGAGAGGAATGTCGGGATGAGTTCGACTACTTCTTAAAGCAGCACAGTCGCAGTAGATCGGGAGGAGTGGAAAGAGGGAAGGGATGCCTTTGCTCTGCAACGGGACAACACTGACTTATAATAATACTTGACGTTTTATTACGTGCAACTTGCAAGTGACATTCAATCTTAAGATATAGCAGTGTTCATATTCTCTGATAATTTAAATTTCATTGCCACATAACCAATTATCTACTTTGGTTACATGTATTCTAAGTTGATTTTTGAGTGACCATTTGTTACAAAAAGGTCCTAATAAGTTTTGGTTGCAATGGAATTTGAAGTTTGTTAAATATGGCATTCAGTTTGTTGTTCCATAACTTGAAAATTATCTCGAATTCTTAATTTAAATATAGTAAAGCAATTAAATACAAGTTCTAATATACTTAACGGAAACAATGTTCGTATTCGAATTTTTAATAATTATATAATTCGGAAGTCGTTAATTTTTATGTTATATTGTTAAGGACAATAGTCGATTGTTAGTAGCATTTATGCTAATCATGGGTAACGCACCTTTCTACAGCCAAAATTATTCTGATTCTAAAACCACAAAACAATGATTAGGTATAACAACAAATGAAGCAACCTAACTCAAAAAAAGTGTTCCCATATTTCACACATCTCTATTGAGTAGACCTCTTTAGTAACAACCTTTTTAGCCACCTCGCGCTAAGACCCAGGGGATCACTTGATGTATTCACACAGTTCTCATAAAAAATCGTCACGCATTAGTCGTAAGTGATACTTACGCTGTACTTTTACTGTTCAACATGATTTACGCTCAAATATTTGGAAGGTATTTTTTTCTTCGGCAACATTGTTGTGTAAACTAATTCAACGTGTTATTTTGTTGGCCATATTTTCAGGCACATTGCATGTAACTTAAGAAGTTTGGATGTAAAATTTAGAATAACATAAAGAGAACAACTCTTACACATGGCTTTTGGCTAATTTTATTGAAAAAATCATAAACCTTGCTATACTTCATTTGAATAAAACAACAACCAAAAACATTGCACCTGCCTCGCGATATCAAATCTCGAACCGACATTTAAACTTTTTGTGGCAGCAACAGGCAAAGGACCATTCATTACACAGCCATAACTCAGCCGTGACAACATAATTTTAAATTACGAACATTTCAAATCTCCATGTATTTAATTTTTCAACGAACGAAACCACCAACGCAGCGGTATAAATTTCCAGTAACGTATACTTAACTTAACCCGGCTATGCTCGTATATAAATAGAGGTATTGAATCGTAGGGTAGTCTAGACCGAATGATGGATTTTCGTTCGGCCATCAAAATTATGGGGCTTTGTAATTGGTGTTTAGAACCGTTTAGTCAAGAGTTTGATAAAGAATGAATTGTTTTTCAAGGAAAACTTTGATAGAGTTTTGTTATTTATGAAGATTGATTTGATGAGCAGTAACGATTTATTTGGCCGTGGGCCAATCCCATGGAATAATTTGATTGATTTAGGTACGTCAAGTGGGATGGGGTACAACAAACCACGTTGAGGTGGCAGTAGATGGTACCTCATCGTTACAAAAGATAAGGAAAGCAAGGCGGATGTTCTGCAACAATTTTATATGACATTAAAACAGGTTTTGTAAGTTGTACATCTAGGTGTAACTGGCTTAGAGCTGAGGTGGATAGCTCATAAGAGACGAGACAGATTAGCAGGATCGTAAAAGCTGGATATGAATATTAAGATGATAGTCTGAGCGGACTGTCTGGCTTCTGACAAAAAGATTCTTCCATTTCGATATGTTTAGTGCCTGAGGACCATGTTAAGAGGAAAGACAGGAGAGAACAGTGAGTAACCTGAAGTGCCACTATTGCAGATCACTTCAATCTCACTTCACCTAAGTTTTCACGATGAGATTTTTGTGATAACTTAGGTGAAGTAAGCTGTCATTCCTCCTGATGCTAGGCATTGCAACTATTGCAGATCATTTCAATCTCACTTTACCTAAGTTTTCACGATGAGGTTTTTGTGATAACTTGGGTGAAGTGAGCTTGAAGTAAGCTGTCATTCTTCCTGATGCCAGGCATGCCACTATTGCAGATCACTTCAATCTCACTTCACCTAAGTTTTCACGATGAGGTTTTTGTGATAACTTGGGTGAAGTGAGCTTGAAGTAAGCTGTCATTCTTCCTGATGCCAGGCATGCCACTATTGCAGATCACTTCAATCTCACTTCACCTAAGTTTTCACGATGACATTTTTGTGATAACTTAGGTGAAGTGAGCTTGAAGTAAGCTGTCATTCCTCCTGATGCTAGGCATTGTCACTATTGTAGATCACTTCAATCTCACTTCACCTAAGTTTTCACGATGAGATTTTTGTGATAACTTAGGTGAAGTAAGCTGTCATTCCTCCTGATGCTAGGCATTGTCACTATTGCAGATTACTTCAATCTCACTTCACCTAAGTTTTCACGATGAGATTATAACAGAATAAAACAGCAGGAGCAGTATTCTATGTTGGACTTTTCACTGACACAATTGTCAAGAATGTCGCAAAGAAGAAAATTTAGAGGAATTTTCTGGAGAAATACACTAGACATGTCAAAAAGCACTTAGCTCCTGAAACTAAGAATACGGTTATAAATAGTTGAAATCGCAGCAACCCTACTGGAGCATCGAATATTAATATTTTCGGCTCGGTGCAGAACGTGACGGGCGAGCGAGGTAGAATGTAAAGCATTTCTTTACCGTTCACGTGTACAGTCAGCAGCAAAAATCTGTTTTCAGTTACGCTTGGGTTTTTTTAAAGCAAAATGGCGGTTGTCATGAAAATCCGTAATTTTCACCGGGTTTTTCGACCTAACGGTAAATCAAAATGGTGGTTATCATGAAATCCGTAATTTTTACCGCTGTGAGCTACATAGCCGTCATTATTTGATGGCGCCGCTTTCTTAAGAAACCAAGTTTTTGTAAAATTCATCGATGATTTTCGCCTAATCTTAAACATAATCTTATAAATGATATTATGAGGCGCTCACATACCTACCTAGTTTAGGGTTTTGTAGACTCATAGATGCTTCGAATTGTTGACCACTTTCTATTTGTTAAGTACCTAATACCCGTTGACAGACCTACTCTTTTTTCCATCAGCGTTATTTGAAAACATTGTAAAAACTTTTAAAAGACTTATACGTGTTTTTTTTTGGCTTACTCTTCTCCATAGGAAACGACCAATAGGAACCGCGTACCTAGCTTTTGTGAAATAAAATATTTTGAATTTTAATTGTATTATATCTTATTCAATTAAATTTATTCACAAACAATTTACACTGTGCTTGAAATCGTTTTTCAGATTAAAAATTTCAGCAACGGAACTGGAGCTCTAGGAGAAATTCTCTTTTGAATTTTGCTAAGTGTATCCATATTTTTGCTCTTGACTGTACACTATGCTGATGTCCAGTATTGGATTCTAGGGACTATTTATGTGATAGGTATTGATCGGATTCATTGTACAGTTTTATGCGAATGCTCGTTTTATTTCTATTTGGAACGTGTGTACGTGTATCATCAGCGTTTTCATGTTTTCTTTCTTGGGATAGACTGGCCATATTGCTACGATACTATACAAGGCGTTTTTTTTTTGATATCCCATAACTCTAGGGTATGAATGAGACCATATCAAAAAATCAACTGGCATATGAATTATTTTTCAATTATCTTTTTTTTTTGTTTAATTTTTCATACAAAATAATTCGACAGTCACGATTATTAATGTCAAACAACCTTACGTGAAATATGACAACGTCGCATTTTCTTAGCTTTAAATATGAATGATTGGTTTGAATTATAATGAATTACTCGTATTTATCAATGAAATTTAAATACATGATATCTTCGAAATTATGCATTTTTGGACCACATATTTTTATTATTATTTTTACTTATAGAATATAACCCTAGAGTTATATGGGATATAAAAAAAACAAGTTGTATACACGGAGCTGTTTACTAACTAAGACGTCTTGTTACGAGTGATGAATAGCAGAGCTAAGGAGAATGAGGATTAATCCTTAGATAACAATTATATACTTAGATAATTTCCAAAGGGGCTAGAGGAATAATCAAACTCAAACTCAAATCATTTATTTCAATTAAACCATTTACAGGCACTTTTGAATTGTGAAGAAGTCGGTCAGTCAGAAAATATGAAGCTAGTTGCCATTCCAAAGCGTAGGTACCTATGGAGATGAACGAGCAAGAAACTCCATGGACACTCTTTTTAAATGATATTTTACAAAAATATTAGTTACATCATTACTTTTGATTTTAAAATTATATAATATGAGAACGATGTAAAAAATTAAGAAAGACGTAGGTACGTGTTAAAAGCGTCCAGAGTACAACAAAAATAGTACTTAACAAACTACAATCTAAAAATAAATAAATTAAATATAAGCCGAGGCAGCTAAGTGATGACCAGCCCCAACTGACGGCGCCCGTTCACGAAAATGACGCATAAATCAGCACCATTCAGCTCAACCATTTTGAAAGGAGCTAAATGATCCAACACACACGTCACCGTCAGCGAGACATTTGAGTGAGCATGACATACTATCAGCTGCCAGGGCACATTCGAGTCAATGAAAGACATATTAAAATTATTACCCGGTAAATGGTAGCTATAGGGTAGATAGAACTCACATCTGTGCTATGCAATTATACAATAACAGCCGCACGGGGCGGTCGATCAGGTTCCGATCAGGTTATTCGATCAGCTACGCTTGCCACGGTCAGTTCGTGGATGGGTGACCACCATTAGATACCGAGACCCCTCCGTGCCTCGGAAAGCACGTAGATCTTTGAAAGTCGTTACGGGTCGTCAGAATTCCGAAAGTCTGCCAACCAGTCTTACCAAGGGGTATCGTATTACCAAGTAACTGGATTGTGGAGGTCAGATAGGTAGTCGCTCCATGTAAAATACTGGTATTCAGCTGCATCCGGTTAGACTGGAAGCCGAACCCAACATAGTTGGGAAAAGGCAGGCAGATTGAATTGTCCAAAGCTTTGATAACCTAGGAAAGCGGTTCCGTCATATTATAACCGCCGTCATTAAAATCATTTTCAAAAGTATGTATTTGATATTATGGTGTCAAAATCGCTCTGTATTTGGATAGCCCTTAATTGCATATGAAAGTATATACGTTACTTAATACAAAAACAATTTTTTCAAATTTTTATCTGTCTGTCTGTTTGTTCCGGCTAATTACCAAAACGGCTGGACAGATTTTGACTGGACTTTCACCGGTAACATCTAAGCTACTTTTTGTCCCGGTAGCACGTTTCCGTGGGACAACTTTCGACATTCATGCGGGCGAAGCCGCCGGCAGAAGCTAGTAACAAATAATATTGCAAAGTGGAAGAGGTTTACGGAACCTTCAGGCAAATTTCAGGGCACTTTCAGTTCCAATTGTTTCTATTTAACCCTAGAAATACTAACTCTGCTTTTAACATAAACATTACGTATTATTGCGTCTGTTATAAACTAGACTATAACGCGGAATCACCGAGCTAGCGGAACAGCTATCCTGGCTCGTATCTCACCGATTTATGACTGCGTTCATCTGAGTTAATTTCTGTTTATTACGTATTTCGTTCGCTATTGTGTTGCAGTATTGTGTTACGTAGCAAAATCTAGGAACTGCTGTAGAATTTCCCTCTAAGAAAGCTCTTGCAAGAAGCTTTCTGTTAATAGCAACATGCGATTGCATCCTTTTCAGCATACTAATAATTATAATTTATGATTTTACGCAATACCTAATGGCGGAACATTAAAGCATAGATAATAATAATTTACGCACTAATTTACATCAAGCTATACATAACCGGTATAAGCTGACTTCTGATTGTACGAATAATGAGAATAGTTTAATGTGTTGCCGTGTGTACTACTGAAAACAACCGGTCAAGAGCGAGTCGGACGCGCGCACCGAGGGTTCCGTACCATCACGTTTTTAATTTTTTATATTGGTCAGAGAATTTTAACACTGTGCACTGCGGTGTAGAATATTGCAGTTTTATGTCAGCGCCATCTCTTGACCGACAGTGGAACTAATGTAACTTTTGTTGATGATTTCTGAAATAGTGTGATATTTAGAGACTTCGTTTATTTTTTCCTGTAATCTTTACATAAACTTCTATCACATAGAATAATTTCAAATTTTTCTCTTTGCAAACTTCGGAGATAACGGGGTATGGTATTTTTTCGGCCTAAAAAAAAAACAATGTTTGAGAATGTGAAAACTGCGCTCTTTCATATGATACCCCATATACCCTAGTAGCCCCACTTCGAATTTTTCAGACCCCTTTTCAGTCCCTGTTGCAAAAAATATACATATATATAATATACTTATTTCTTTCTTATTTGCAAAATAGTTGGACAAATGTTATCTAAAACTACCTGTTCCAAATACAGGCATGTTGTTATGTTATGGGTGCGGTTAGTTACGTTATAAAGTAACAAACACTCTTACCGATTTGGAATGCATCAAAAGAGCCTTCACAATGATACTTAAGTACGTCCGGCGTACGCTGAGCATTCAGTCCCGCATTGTATACTATGTCGAATGTGCCGAACAAAAGAAAAATACTCAATTTATATTATTCCTTAAGCTGTTGTCCGTACTTCGTCTGAAATCTATGATGAAAATTAGCCTTTATCCTTTTCCAGCCGGTCGATTCTGTAAAAATTTCACCGTGAAAACGTAGGTGAAGTGAGTTTGTTTTTGCTAGGAATTGACATTATTGACAGCTGAGATTTGTACAGAATAGCATCGCAGGTCATGGTTTAAGGCCTATTCAGACCTAAGCGGTATTCGCTACCGTCTGCGGCAGAGAAAACCCAGTGGGTATGCGGTAATATTACTGTTCAGACCTAAGCGGATTTCGCTATCCTTGTGGGTAGAATAACGCGCGGTAGTCGAGTTTCGCCGCGGTACTTGATACTAAATACCTGAGCGAAACCCGCGCGGTATGTACCTCTACCCACAGCGGCAGCGAATATCGCTCAGGTCGCTCTAGCCGCGGTACTTGATACTAAATACCTGAGCGAAACCCGCGCGGTATGTACCTCTACCCACAGCGACAGCGAATATCGCTCAGGTTTGAATAGGCCTTTACACGTGTGCAAAATTGTATTGAAATAATATGTTCTGCCGTTTTAGCGTGAATGCGTAACAAAAACATACTAAAAAATATTTTTTTCTTCACTTTATAATATCTATTACTTAAGATACTATAGATTATTAATTATTGATCCACTACAGGACAAAGGCATCTTCTTATATTTAGCATTTTGATAGATTCTTATTTTGTAATTGTGAGGACTTAGTAGACTTTAGATCTGTAGATTATTTTTTATTTTATCAAGTACCTGGTACTTGTTGACGGGCCTACGCTGTCCTTCCATACCTACTGTAATTTGAAAACATTGTAAAAGTAAATTATTTTTAAAAAGAATAACCGTAGAGTTTCTTGGCGGCTCTTCTCCAAAGGAAACGACCAATTGGAACCGTACACCTAGCTTCTGACGTTTCATAATCAGGTTTATGTGGTATAAAATATTTTGATTTTAATTTTGATCTATAGGTACTAATATTAAGCTGAAGAGTTTGTTCGAACGCACTAATATCTGGAACAACCAGTCTGAAAAAAAAATGCTTTTGAGAGCCCAATTCTTAAGAAGAAAAAAGAAAAAACTCAGAAAGAACGCCAAGCGAAAACGAAGTAATATCGCGGACAGGCGATGCGATGCGACGCGACGGTGGGTCAGGGGACCAAAACATTTCACACAGACGAAGTCGCGGGCAGAAGCTAGTACTGCGATAATACTGTCTAAAGCCTAGCCCATTAAATAAATAGTGCATTGACTCCCAAGCTAAAGGCAATGGCCGCTAAAGACTAGGTATTACCATAATAAAATAATGTATTTGTGTAAAATACCGAGGTGTGTCGTATAAGCGATTCAAAACTGTTCTAACATGCAAGTACCTACGTGGGTGTTGCCAGTGCAATATAGGCATAAAATATTGGCTTTAAACATGGTAATACTGCGTAAACCGAACAGTTGTTGGTTAAGGGGAAAGCGACATGACTATTTCATGAAATATCAATGAATAAGACTATAATATGAACTTAGGGGGTTGTATTCATTATTTTAATGATTATAATTCTGTTATAGAGGTATGAGGAACAGGGTGTAAAGTTCACTCATTCTCCATAGAAAAGGGAGGATTCTCCGACCAGACGGGTGTTGTGTCTGGCAAGCAACTGCCGGATGATTCATGTCGGGCCGTTGTATCTATGCGGTAAACTTTGCTTGCGAGATGCAGGATTTCGCGTAGTTCGCATGTGGCGTTGTAGATACCGCTACACTGTAAATACATACTTGTTACACTCGATCATATTTTAATCAACATGACAATGACCGAGTGCAAATTGCAAAAAACGTTAGAAAATTTGAATTTCGTGGGCTACCTAGCGCATCCCCCTTAAGTTTTACTGGAAACGTTAAATAATCTAGTTAGATTGATTTTAGTGCAAAACGAGGTTGTATATTTGAAAACCAATAATTTTCGGTTGTTATTTAATGCGTATGATAATACCCATAATTTTCGAGTGGGTTGCGTTTCTAGTGTCTATACACACAATAATCAATGATCCAGGTAATATATGGTTATGCCGGTTGAATTCCGTAATTACAGACACAATTAAAAAGTCATTGTGTCTTGCGTGGATTCGAAGGGTTAATGCTCACATAATAACGAAAGCAAGGTAAAAAAAAAACACAAACCACTGAGATTATAAAGATCATAAAATAGGCACAACAAGACATTAGCAATGCTGAAACTTGAAACCATTAAGATCTATCCACACGGTACCAGAGACGTCCCCGGGATGTGGAAGGACCGTGCTCAGACATGGGTTCAAAAAAATATCGGTGTGTACATTTTATATGAACTCAATCACACACCACGGGTTCGGTCCTAGGAGTCTCCTCTCTAAGTCCGTCAACGAATATACGAGACCGTCCGAAAGTAGTTGATCTGTCAAAACTGGGGTCAAATTCAATATACAGTATGTTAACTAACAGAGGGCGTTCCCGTTAACCCGCAATAGTATAGCATCCATACATGCTAAAAAAAATATTACCATTCGAAAATAAAATGTTTTTATTTTTTTTTATATTAAAATATTCACTAAAAATCGAAAATTTTTACGTTAAAAAACACTCTGTACACGCGTACTTGAAGGACAGCAATGTCGGAATGTATTTAATTAAATAAATTAGAATTAATTAAATAAATAGAGTATCAATTTACGATTTTTAGTGAATATTTTAATATAAAAAAAAAATAAAAACATTTTATTTTCGAATGGTAATATTTTTTTTAGCATGTATGGCTGCTATACTATTGCAGGTTAACGGGAACGCCCTCTGTTAGTTAACATACTGTATACACATGCAATTTACATACAAATACAAAGAACTATGAATTATTAATTAACATTCCAAGTGAAATTCAAATACCTATGGTGCCAAACAGTTTTAAATATACATATTATGTCAATCTTATATTCGTAGCTGGGGGTCTATCTCCTAAGCACGAAATCCGTAGTTTCGGTCAAAGTTTAGGCGTTACCTACTCCGTATCACCTACGAACATTAGATTAGTTTGGAACCCGAACAGAATTAAAGACAAAACAATATGACAGTTGTTCCTACTCGCGAATATAATTATAATAATATTTCCTATTACCGCCCGAAAAATTGAATTTGACACTAGTTTTGACAGATCAACTACTTTCGGACGGACTCGTATATTCGCTGATCGACTTAGTGTTTGGCCAGACTACAAACGTGGGCGCGAGGCGGGCGTGGCGGGGCGTACGCAATTAAAAGAATTTGAGCATCTAGGTGGCACCTATAGTGGGCACGCGGGCGCGGAGAGCGGCGCGGGCTGCTTGGCGCGGGGAGCGCGTGGGAAACTCACGCCATAGCTCGTTCATACAAGTGGCCGCAGTGAGTGCGCGAGCGGCCCGTGCGGGGACCGGAGTTCTCAAACTAGTTTAAGGTTTCTTCTAGTAAAAATAAGTCTTCTTCATCCATATTGTATTTTGACAAATACTGGACACGACAACACTCAGAACGAAGCCGCGCTCGACTGCGGACAGGCAAATCGCCCGCGTTCCAGCAGCCGCGCCGCTCGCCGCCCCGCGTTGCCGCGATTTATGTGGATAGATCTTTACTGTATAAATTCCCCTTCACAATCTAACATAATACTAAACACCTCACAATCCGATAA
Organism: Luperina testacea; assembly: GCA_927399505.1. Lineage (NCBI taxonomy): Eukaryota > Metazoa > Arthropoda > Insecta > Lepidoptera > Noctuidae > Luperina > Luperina testacea. Next base: position 3,396,736 of record OV656759.1, on the reverse strand, counting down.
AAAACAACCCTTCCACCAATACAAACTCACCAAAACGAGTCCTTCAGATATAAACACTACAATAGATCCATTACCGCATCTAAAAGCCTCAACAACGGCTGACCGCCACAAAATCGGCAATAGTTTATGTTAATCGTGTCTCGTCGCTGCCCAGGTGACAACTGTGACGGGTGGTACACGGAAAACATTTTAACCCGCTGCCCGGAGTTGTGCGGTCGCATCGACCCGTCGGGCAAATTACGGAGAAAGAGTGAGTGCCAATTGGCATGGCAGTTTGAACGTTTGTGGCGGGTGGATGTTATGATTTTCGTGTTTGCGTTTTATTGTTGTTTAGGTCTATTCTTGTTTAGTAAATTATCAACTAAAGTATTTGGAAATATATGCGATTTAACGCTTGAACAACAAGAAAACATCGTCTTGTTTATTTATGTTTTTTGTTCGTGATTATCTTACTTCTTCTAATATTATAAACGCGAAAGTTTGTGAGGATAGATGAATGGATGGATGGATGTTACTCTTTCACGTAAAAACTACTGAACAGATTTGGATGAAATTTGGCACACAGACAGTTTATAACCAGGATTAACACATAGGTTTCTTTTTATCCCGATATTCCCACGGAATCGAAACTTATGCGGGTAAAACTGCGGGGCACTGCTAGTAGGTCCTATTTTTCTTTATTAATAGAGTTAATTTACTATCTTTTTGTATGCCCGCGTTTTTGTGACAAATAAATCTATCATTCTTTCTTTATTGTTTCCATATACGAGTAGTTAAATTGCAGGTTTTGAGTTAGGTAACGCTTTACAGTACAAAAAGTACTTTATCATTTTATAAAATTGCGTAGGTACTGTAGGCCGCAGTAACAACCTGTAACCTTGTGCTGGTCTTGGATAGTTACCATGTTTCAATAAAATAATTTGCCACTTTAAACTGGTTTTGTTACCAGTAACGTTCGGCCTACCATACCAGTATCGACTGACGGAATTAATGCAATCGTAAAACCTTAAGGGGATTACAGGACCTAAATGCAAAAAACGCAAGTATTAGAAGCAATAAAAGTAATGATCGACTACAGTAAACAAAATCAGAAAAATGTATGATATTCTTCAGGATATAATGCTAGGTAGATAGTGTGTTGAAAATATAATACAACTAATTAGTTGTATTATATTTTTTTTTTATCTGACATCATATGGTTTTTATTGTAAAAAGAAAGTTTTTAGAGGTAGAAAAAAATCATGAAGATACCTCTAAAAACTTTCTTTTTACAATAAAAACCATATGATGTCAGATTATCCTACATGCCATATAAAGAACTGGTGTTTTAATTTTTAAATCCAGTCAATAGATAATTGCTTCATATTTTGCAATAAATTACCAGCGTTGTGTCATCGCGCTTCTCTTTCTTTTCTATGGAGTCCGAAAGTGACAGCGCTTTAGGTCATTTATGCCCCTTAACAACATTTTCACAAAAACAAAGGATTAAAAAGTCAGATTCCATTTACACAGGGTCCCAAATGTCATTCCATTGGGTCACATTTCACGTTACTCAAGTCCCAAGCAGACTGTAAAATATGCATAATTTTCTAATAATAAATCTGTATGAGAGTTTGTATTTATAATTTTGAAAATACAGCGGGTTATAATGTTTATGCTGAATTTGTGTAAACAAGGAGGGCTCAGAATAAGGGATAAATATAATTGTCGGTCAAGGGTTGAATACAATTATTTTGTCAACAGTTGAGTATAGCAATTAATTTGGGTATACTCAACCGTTTTGATATTGCAAGCTAAAAATAAGCCCTCTCAAGGAAGCGTCAATCTTATTTATCATTCTATCTGGCTTCACATTATATGAAGTGTATTGACTCAATGTTTCTCGTTCTCTAAATATTTGTTACCGCTTTTCTCTATACTATAAATATTTACCGCATCTTACAGTCCCTTTTACCTCGTTAAGAAAAACAAGCAACCAAAACTAAATTCACTGTCAAAAACATTCCCAAACCGAAAATCCGAAACATCTTGTAAACACAAACGAAATAGTTTTAAAATAAATAGCAGCGAACACCAAATACGAATGTGTCTGTTCACTTAAAACCACACGTTGACGTAAACGAATGCACTCGGGAACTCGGATAACTCGGATACAAATCACTTGACGACCCCGAATTAACCGCGAGACACCGACTGTTTATTTAGTCTGACTTCGATTCGGATCAGCTCCTTGAGAGGCTTTGAAGACAGCGATACAGGATTGGTTTGAGGAAGCGATTTTGGCGAAGGAAAAATATAGAGTATTAATAATGATCTGAGCGAAATGGATTAATAAGTAGGTACAGTGTTTGAAGAATTGTAAAATACGCATTAAAGAGCAAGAGCTTCCCAGTAACTGCAACGAGGATGCAAGAAAATAGACATCATTATTTCACAATAGGGCTTAAAAAAATCCCTCATATAAAAAGAACCAGGTTCTTAATAATTAATTACAAACTAGCCTCCTACACTAATAAGCAATTTTAATTGAACAAATTTTTATACGTAATAATTATTTTAAAACTTAGAAACTGTTGATTGTACTTTACACAAGTCCGTTCCACCTTCTTAAGCGGGTTGCTGACCAAAAGGTAAGCAAAGTTAGGCTAGCTTAGCTCGCTTAGCTGAGATCATTTTTTATACTTCCGATCAGTGTTCATAGTTTGCGGTCTGTACACAAGTATGAAAAACTACATCAGCTTTACGAGCTAAGCTAGACTAACTTAGCTTAGCTCTGGTCTGCAACCCACTTTAGAGTCTGATATGCACACTTTGTTCATGTATACTATGTGTTGTCAATTCCTTAGACTTCTTCGAAGCTCAAAAAGCCGGAGCTGATGATGATATTGAACTACTTCTAATGTAGGTAAATATGTATCTAATTTGGATGACGATGATAACGTAAAAAAACAAAAGCTATATTTCATTTAAACCAATTACAGGCAATTTTGAATTGTCAAGGGGTCGGTCAGAAGATAAAGATAGTTACCCATTCCAAAGCGTAGGTACCTATGAAGAAGAACGGGCAAGAAACTCCATGGACACTCTTTTAAATCAAAATAATATGGTTACAAAGTCTTGCTTACATCATTAATATTAAAAATTATGCATGTGAGAACGATGCAGCACGTTAAAAGCGTCCGTAATGAAAGGACAAACAATTTAAATATTAAATTAAAATAAGCCATGGCAGCAAAAGAGAAGACCAGTCCCTACTGGCAGCGCCTGTTAACGAACATCATGACGCATGCAGTAGGAGTTCCTAGTTTATTACAGTAGCATGCGACATCTAGCGGAACTAATAACGGTCGATACCTTTCAAAGCTCCGCATGGTCCATAATGTTAAAATCAGTAATCAAGAGCATGCCTAGATAATGTTTTATAAAAAAAAGGCACACAGTAGAGGTCCGAACAAGAGGAACTGGTTTTATACTTGTTGGTTTCTTTGTTACGTTAATTTTAGAGTTACTAGTGAATGACCATGGATGGAATGAGGATAGATTTTTACATCAAGCTACATAGTATGGACTGACAAACAAGTGATTCTTGAAAAATATCGCAGCATTTGCCATTTACCTATCCCAGAAACTATTTTTAATAAATCGGATGTTAAATCCCATGTAGATACATATAACAATGATAAGCAAGCTGTAACTACAAGGTTTCCTGGAAGAGATCGCAGAAAGCGATAAGGCCGCCCATTCTACGTCTTGTAGTGTTAAATGTATTTTTGATATGTATGTTCTGGTGTACAATAACCTATATAAATAAATAACTGCCAACAGGAAATTTTACTGAGGTTAAAGTTTAATGCTCTAAGGGTTAAACAGATCAGAGGCTTTCATAGATTTAAAAAACTAAGGGCATAAAACTGATCATCGAAGTTGTTTCTAATCTATTAAGGGGGAAGCGCTAAGGTAGCCCGCGAAATTCAAATTTTCTTACGTTTTTTGCAATTTGCTGGTCAGCATTAAGTTGTACGTTGATTAATATATGAATCGCGGCCGTAAGAAATATGTGTTTACAGAATTATAATCATTAAAGTCATCAACACAACTCTTTAAGACCACGTAAGTCCAAAGAATGATGATTTCATGAAACAGTTATTCTTGGGACTTACGTGGTCTTAGAGAGTTGTGTTGATGACTTTAATGATTATAATTCTGTAAACACATATTTCTTACAGCCGCGATTCATATATTAATAAACGTACAACTTAATACTGACCAGCAAATTCCAAAAAACCTAAAAAAAATTGAATTTCGCGGGCTACCCTGGCGCTTTCGCCTTAAGCATAATCCTTTAGTCCGATAAATGAAACCGACGACAAGAGACACTTCTGTCGTTTTGCTAACAACAAAATCTAAGTATGCAACAGTACCTAAATCTAAGCGACCCTAAATCGGTGTGGTTCTTTCCTCACAGCAATCTACATGGTTTTCACATGATCTGACCAACATTATGTCTGGACTTTAAAGAGACTGTGACCTCTGAGTCTGTTTTGGCCTGTCTTCTCAGAATACAGTCAGATACGAAACGCCGACCTCATCAAGTTTTAAAAATATGATTGATGTGTAAAAGTGTTTCAAGTACAACCCTACTTACAAAACTAAAAATAATTTTTCAAATAGCATAGCTTTAGTTCAAAGCAACACGATTCTCTTGCATTAAGTTACTGACGTCCTGCAGAACATAAACACAATAACTAAAACAGTGGATAAAATGAACACAAGCACTACAACAACACGTGTAGTGGTAAGATAAAGATTGACAGCAGCATCTGCGATGAAGCAATTTGCCTGACAAGCGCTGTGATTGTGAACGAGTTTATGACCCCTGGATTGTTATAACGATCTATGTTGAAGGGGCAACGTTCGCGAATGATCTTGAAAGAGATACTTAAACTTTTTATAAGTATGGTTTTGAGTATCTTGTAGGTACACCAGTTCTAAGTAGCGTGTTGACAGGTAACGCTGCTACTGTGCATACATAATTTTTTTATTAAGGATAATGATCTAGAATTTTGCTCCAACAAGACACGGTAAGAAATTTATTTTAACACTAGCTAGTCTCACCTGAAGGCCAATTACCGTAATTAAAAACGTTAAAATTTAGTCGCAATCAATCAATCTCATCACAGCGACAATCAATGTCAGAAACTTGCCAAAAATTTAGGGAAATTAGAGATATTTTTGATAGATTGAGACCGATAACTGTTCTTAAAATTATGGGACTGAGTAAAATTGTAGTTTTATTAATTTGAGGGATTATGAATTCTAGGAAAAAATCACTTGAAGAAGACGTTGTCCTAGGTTTCACAAAAAAAAAAACAAAAATGGTTTGGTATTTTAACGTATCATGGTTAAAATACCAAACCATTTTTGTTTTTTTTTATATGTATAGCAAACAGATAGGCAGACACGTGTTAGCAATTTTTATTATACCCTTTTCTTCTATTTTCATTTGACAACGCGTATCGGCTGCATGTCGCATCCCACATCGCTGTCTGTGAAGCCACATACTAACAAATATAGACTTCCGTAAATACAAACTATAAACACGTGTAAACGAATCCAAACGCTCTAAGCTTCACGCCCATTAACAATAATCCTTTTTATTTCCCTGTGAAAATATCCTGTCTGAGCCAAAATGACCCCACCGCCATCATTTTAGGGTTGATATTTGTCTGACCAATAATGACTGCAAGATGTGTGGTGTCGTTTATAAAGATTTCAAGTTGGTTACTCTGTGTGTATTAAAAATAATATTGCTATTATTCAAGTCATTATCTTAAGAGACAAAAAACTAAGCATGGGAAGTACTTAAGGGGTTGCTATAATGTGCTTATTTTTGTGGATTTTAAGCGTTGGTTTTGGGGTTTTAGCAGTTTTTTTTTTTTTTTTTTTATTCTGTTTTTATTTAGGGGTTTTTATCTTACAGACATGCCAACCCCATTGTACCCTTTTACGATACATCTACATACATCGAATTTTATTATCTATCTTAACATCTATTTGGATTATTATTAGTACTAATAGTTCAAAGAAAGTGAATCACTCAACAGGTACTGTCATTAACTCACAAAATTTTTTAGTGGTCTCTGAACATGGTAAAGATAAAATTGACTGTATTAAACCTACATCTAACCTATTTAGTTTTAGCTCGATCATGAGTGATTCACGTACATCTTTATTTCGGACACAATCCATCAGCAAATGTTGTACATCCTCGACTTTATTGCACACTGTGCAATTCGGAGAATCGCTTTTTTTCATAAGGAATGCAAACTTTGCCGATGGGTAGTGTCCAGAGCGGAGTCTTAAAATTAATCTAACATATTTTCTACTAAAAATAGTACTATCAAACCAGGGCACTCGAGATGGTTGACCTTGAATACTTCTATACCAAATACCTTTGTTTAATGAAATATTGTTAAAATATTGTTTCCAAGAATTAAAACATACTGATTTAAATTGTGTTATGTATTCCCAATAATCGGGTATATAGCTAATGAGAGTACCATCTACTACGGCTGATTTAGATAAACGGTCAGCCTCCTCGTTACCACGTAGTCCAATGTGTGCTGGGACCCATTGCAATTTAAATTCTATATTATTTTTAATAAGAGTATTTAACCCCTTTAAAATATCATACGCTATCGATGCACCTCTGCTATAACCAGAGGCACATCGAGCTATATGTTGCAGTGCACTTTTACTGTCTGAAAATATTACGACTTTATTTAGATTTTGATCCAAAACGTATTCTACTGCTTTAAATATTGCAATAAGTTCCAGTGACATGATTGATATTTTACAATTTATTCTAAAACCTAATCTTCTACCCAAATTTTGATCGTATAAACCTGCTCCTAAGCCCTGACTGCTTTTTGATCCATCAGTAAATATTTTGTGCCATCCACAATAATTGTTATTTAATTCCATTAGGACATCAATCAACAGGCTGTTTGGGTTATATTTTGATTTAGCACTGCTCAAACATTCAAGATCAGTTATAACTACATTCATCTTAATACGAGTTGTCCATATTTCTAAACTAAACATTCTAAGAATAATTGAGGATACAATTTCTAAATGTTTCGTATCATTATATGCTTTTACTAGTAAGGGCTTTTTTTTATTTTCCCAATAGGAGGTTAGACAAAGTGCACTCAATGGGCCATGTATGAAAATATTAAATTGTCTCGATTTTTTTTCTGCACTTATGAATAAGCTAATACTATCTACAAAAAAAGTATCAGATTTATCTGATTAGTATTTCCAGAGAAATAAATTAAATTCTGTTAGAGGCGGCCATCGACAGTAACCCACGGATTTTTATTCAATTTCCTTAGCCTACTCAATTAAAAAGTAAAAACTGTAGATCAGAGACTGTTGTCAATTTGTCATAACATAACCTCACTTTTCACCTCTTGCTTTGTGTTTGTTTGCGATTTTATGGATATATCTTTACGACGACCCTCACGCTTTGAATAAAATAAAGATAAATCGTATCGTAATCGTAAAGATATATCCATAAAATCGCAAACAAACACAAAGCAAGAGGTGAAAAGTGAGGTTATGTTATGACAAATTGACAACAGTCTCTGATCTACAGTTTTTACTTTTTAATTGAGTAGGCTAAGGAAATTGAATAAAAATCCGTGGGTTACTGTCGATGGCCGCCTCTAACAGAATTTAATTTATTTCTCTGGAAATACTAATCAGATAAATCTGATACTTTTTTTGTAGATAGTATTAGCTTATTCATAAGTGCAGAAAAAAAATCGAGACAATTTAATATTTTCATACATGACCCATTCTGACAAAAGACCAACTGTACTACTATTCGACCATGACATTATTTTAATACAATATTTGTATGCTAAAAATTGTCTTCTTAAAAATAATGGGGGAATACATAAGTCAGACTCCATGACGTGAATAGGAGAGCTCTTTATATAACCTCCTATGATACGTAAAGCTTGGTTTTGAAGTTTATCTAATTTAGAAACGTGAGATTTCGCACTGCAATCATAAATAAAGGAACCATAATCCAATCGACTCCGAATTAAGGATATGTATAATCTACGTATATGTTTTGTATGAACACCCCAAGAACTCCCTGTTAATATTTTTAATATATTCAAATATTTTAAGCATTTACTTACAATTTCATTTATGTGTTTTCCCCAACGTAAACTACGATCCAACCACATACCTAAATATTTTGTACATTCTGAAAAGGTAAGTGTCTGTTCATTAATTTTAAGAACCGGTAGTATTCTACGTCTGCCCCTGCTAAACACACAATATGTAGATTTGGTTGCAGACAGTTCTAGACCAAGGCCAGCTAAACTCTTGACAATATAATCTAATGAATTTTGTATATACTTTTCACATTTCTTAATATCTTTATCCTTTATATAAATAACAAAATCGTCTGCATATTGTGACACTATTATATTAACAGGTAGCTGGAAAACTTTGTATGTAATTAAATTAAAAAGTAACGGAGACAATGGATCTCCTTGGGCTAATCCCTTGTTAGTCCATCGCACGGTTATGGCGTTACTATTATCTGATTTCATTTTTAAATACCTTTCACTCAAAAAGGCCCAAATGTAAGAACAGATCTGTGACCCGATTTGAAGTTCATCTAAAATATTAACTGCTGCATCAATTGAGACATTGTTGTACGCGTTCTGAATGTCCAAGAAACATGCTAAAGTGGGGATGTTTTTAGTAAAACCAATCTGTATATGGTTAACCAAGCGAACCAATGAATCTAGACAGGACAACGATTTTCGAAAGCCAACAGTGTATGGTGATAATATTTTACTTTTTTCTGCAAACCATTCCAACCGTTTTGCTAACATTAAATGAAAGATTTTACATAAGCACGATATCAAAGATATGGGCCTTAATTTAGTATCTTCTGAAGTGCTGTTAACTTTAGGAATTGGTATTATTTGAATATTACGCCATTGAGTAGGCAAAATACCAGATCTGAAAATTTTATTATATAAGTTGAGTAAGTAGGTTTTGGCTATCCTGGGTAGATTATAAATCATAGAGTAAGAAACCCCGTCCTCGCCCGATGCGGTATCCTTTTTCTTTAAACAATTCTCTAACTCCTCCATATTAAAATCGCATTCTAACATATCATTTTTGGACATAAATTCGGGTATTTTATTTGGAACATAATCAGGTGTCAAGGAACGTAGTAATTCTTTTTGTTTTTCAATCGGGGGATAATTCACTGATTGTTTATAGCCTTTTATCCATCGCATACGACGCCACATTTCAGAAGCTGACACCGTCTCATCAATGGAATCACAAAATCTTTGCCATCCTAATGATCTCGCTTTTTGTGTCATTTTATGAGATTCTGATATTTTCCTTTCTAATTTAGTTAAATTATCAGGAGTGGGGTTGCGTCGAAAATCTGACAAAGCTAACCTACGTTGTGCGATTATATGGGATAGCTCAGGCGTCCAATAGTTTTTTGGTTGAAATACTTGAGCGGGCTTAGAACAACTTTTAATAGTTGGAATGTATTTATCAGCGGCTGTAATTATATTATCTAGAAAAAGATTGTACATTTCTTGCACGTTACTAACTTCTGGAAGTGATATTTTTGATAAAAAGTCCCGATATTTTTTCCAATCTGCTTTTTTATAATTTCTTTTTTTAGAAGCAGTGAAATCATCAGTAATATTGATTGTCATTTTAATCATTAGGTGGTCACTACCCAGGTTCTCATTAATCACTTTCCAGTCAAATTCTATAGCAATGTCAGAGGAAGCAAAAGATATATCTGGCGACGTTGTCTGTAAGAACCCGTTAACTAATTTAATTCTTGTATGACTACAATCATTTAGATAAATAAAAGAGCTTTCCAGGGATGTATCCATTATATGAGTGCCTCTCGTATCAGTTTTAGTTGACCAGTTGACATGGTGTCCATTGAAATCGCCAGCTATCAATGTCTTTTTAGAAAATAAAGAAAATAACTGTTCCCAGTCTGAAGGTTGTGTAGAGATAGAAGATGGACAATATAGTGAAACCACGTTTTCTAAATCTTTACAATTAATTAATTTAACACTCACTACCTCTATACCTGTGTTTGAAAGATGACGTGAAAGCAAGTGTGATTGTATGGATTTATGTACAAAAATCGCAACCCCTCCATAAGAATCGAGCCTGTCTTTTCGATATATGTTATATCCACTCACATGAAGGTCACATTCCCTATCTAACCATGTTTCACTCAGGATTGCTATGTGAATATTTAGTTTGTATAATATTTCTGTGAATGAACTTAGTTTAGGCCGTAGACTTTGTGAATTCCATTGAATTATATTAATTCTAATATTTTTATTTGAATTATCCATTTATAAAATTAATGAATTTGGCTAGAAAATTTCCTTTCATAAAACAACTTACTACAATCTTCCTTACTACAATCTTACTACAATCTTCCTTGGGTTTTAGCAGTGGGATATTCATAAACATTCTTAATGACTGTTTTCTGAGGTAATTATAACAGTAACTAGCTGCCGTGATGATATCGTTTTATTATTAATTTTGTCTGTACGGAAACAGAATAGTAAAATAAACAGCCATTAAAAAGTTATGAGCTAACAAAGATTATTTTTTTTACTATTTTCAACGTAACTTTGGGTGTAAATAAGAAATAAAGGAACTGTAAAATCTTAAAAAAAAAAAATTAAATAAGTTTGGAACAATGTTTCTGTACGTGACAACTAGACCTGTGCGTGTAGACTAGCGTCTAACTGCTCATTACTGCTACTATCTCTGTCGGACACGAAGCCAGGTGAAACAGCCAGCCAGCTTTTTGGCCATATTTTTGACCAGTGAGTTCGAGCTCGCGACTAGTTCCACCTTAACTAGCGAAATTTGGTTGTACTATCTACACCTATGTCTAACCCTTAGCGGATTACAGGCAATTTTATGTGATAGTATTGAACACAAATTCACAAAAGCAAATAATTGTTTTGGCAAAGTTATAACTAGGAAAATCTCGAAGAAAATAGATGGAGTAAGTATCTACTTTTCACCCAAGGTCCCGAGCACAGTTCATACTTTTTCTTTAACTTTGAACTAAGAAGTCTACTGATACAGGGTCAAATGAAATTACTAGCGAAACTCCGCAGACGTTATGCGTATCGATGTTTAAACACGATTTTTTTTTTATTTGAAATAGGTTTGGTCTTGACTCTAATCTAGGTCAGAGATGACACAGACAAAGTCTACGATGGAGTGAGCTTACCCAGAAGAAGCCTGTTCACTCTTACTTTGAAGAGATTCGGGTTGTATGCACTCGGAAACACATACGCAGGTAGAGAGTTCCACTCTTTTGCTGTGCGCATTATAAAGGACATTTGAAAACGCTTAGTGCGAAAAAGAAAAATGCGATTAATCAAAAAATAAATTAATTTGATGTTTTTTTTGGTGGGGACATCGACCGCAGTTAGTGTAATCACTGGAAATATCTGGAGGCCAATTCCCGTAAATAAAAACATTCAAAATCTAATCGCAATTTCTACTCGGTGACAGTCAATGTCAAAAACTTGTCAAAAATGTAGGGAAATTTGAAGTATTTTTGACAGATTCAGATTGAGCCCCTCAGTTTTATGAATCTATTTTTTCGACATCTAAACATGAAAATCAGATATTCTCAACTCAAACTTTCAAGTAACAAAAGAAAATGAGGTCGAAAAATAATCAAATAATTTTATATAGGTAATCGTGTTTAGATATACAGTATGTTAACTAACAGAGGGCGTTCCCGTTAACCCGCAATAGTATAGCATCCATACATGCTAAAAAATATATTACCATTCGAATATAATATTTTTTTTTATTTTTTTATATTAAAATATTCACTAAAAATTGTAAATTGATACGTTAAAGAAACACTCTGTACACGCGTACTTGAAGGACAGCAATGTCGGAATTTATTTAATTAAATAAATTAGAATTAATTAAATAAATAGAGTATCAATTTACGATTTTTAGTGAATACATATTTTAATATAAAAAAAAAAATACATTTTATTTTCGAATGGTAATATTTTTTTTAGCATGTATGGATGCTATACTATTGCGGGTTAACGGGAACGCCCTCTGTTAGTTAACATACTGTATGTATGTACCCATAAAGTCTGCAGACGTTTCATCATGTTTCCGTTGTTCCGCTAGCTAATTTAAATTGACCCATCCAGTATCCGTCCTTCCCTTACAGTAAGTAGCGTGAAGTTAAATCCAAAGATAAATTAAGTATTAGAAAGAGCACTTTAGCTCTTAATAACCGCGGCGCACCGACAGAACAATTAATTTCATACAATTAAATGTGTCGCTTTGAAAATATAATGCTTTGAGCTTCAGAATATAATATATCGGTAGCTATTCTTGTGGTGATTGAGGAATGAAAAATAAGTGCAGTGAAAGGTCTGTTTACAAAATAAGCAAGGGTGGATGATATTAAAGGAATTTAGACTTTTGGCTTTGGAAATGGGTTATAATAGATATTAGTATGAGACTCTGCCAGGAATTGCTGTTAGCATCAGACTACTCTTTTCAAAATGCCGACAAAAATGTCACTGCATTACAGGCAGGGGTTTTACTTTGTTTAAATAATTTCATCACCACTGCTCTCAAAACGGTGAAGAAAAATCATCGTGAGGAAACCGGCATGTCCTAGAACCAAAAATTCGTAGGCATGTGACATAGACCAACCCGCATTGGGCCGGCGTGGTAGATTACAGCCCACTCACTCTCACAGAGAGGAGGCCTGTGTCCCAGCAGTGGGAAAATTATAGGCTGGTTATCCTGTTATGCTATCGCTTTATTAGCATGATTCTTTGTCAAACCTTCACTCCTAAATGTGGTGCAACACTCACTATAACACACTAACAGTAGCATTGGATTTCATTTTGATAGTTCAACAACATTCATTGCGTTATTTACGCTGTTGAGCAGAGACAGTTTTCGGAAATATATAGCAATGGATTAGCAATATCGTTCAAAATGATGCTGGCCACAATCAGGTATATAAAATTCAAATACTTATTAATGAGGGTTTTCTGAAATGACGTTCGCTAGGTGGCAGCACTGACACGTCAGGTCCAGGCATCTGTCAAAGAGCCTATATTTTCTTTAGTCATGACTGAATGATGAACGAATGAATGAATCGAATGATGAACGTCATCATATATTTTATATTCGAAGACCTCTTGTCACAGTGGTGCCAACTGGTGTCGTAAATTTTCACTTCGAATACTTATTAATTGAAACATTTGCTTGATGGATTGCTGACTGCAGTTTATTATTGATAGAGGGGGAGACGTTGCTGCCCATCCTTATAATCCAAATAAGACAGGGGTGAACTCCATGAATGCATGTTGATACATTCCATATTGGATGAACGGCAGAAAATCTTGTCAGTATGTCTGGAGTATTGTGAAATGAGCGTATGACTGTCGAGTAGTTATAATTTTCGTTATTGTACTTTACTTATATGTTTGTGTCTTTAACTAATGCCTAAAACTTTGGCCGTTTCATGTTAAAATTAAAAATAAATAAATATTCTTCATCAAGCTAAAATATCGTCAGAGTCACTACACTTACTACTAATCTCAACAATTTTTTTTTCTTAAAGATGGCTAGGTTTAAACCATGTTAGCACTTTATTCCAACACCTGAGCGATTAAAACAGCTAATTTTTAACCGACCAAGTTATAGCTCGCGTGCGGCCAAGCTTCGTTCACGAACGACACGAAATTCTTCGTTCAGTCATGTTCACTCAAATTATTTTCCAAACTAAGGCACCCATATTTTAAGCCTATAAAAGTTTGCACCGTAATTGGCCGATGTGTGGTGAGATAATTGATTTTTGAAGGCTTTTTAAAGGGTTGTTAGCCCCTCAAACAGTTGCTAAGTAAAAAGGTTTTATGAAAAACATAATTATGTTTTTTTTAAACAGAATTTTATTTTCGTTTGTCATTGAACGACAGAAAACATAGCTGTGTGGATTAAGTAAGTAAGGAAAAGCTCAGTAAAAAAATATTCTAAATTTGCAGATTGTAGAAAAATTAAAAATCACTTTTTTAATATAGTGGTATTTGAATAAAATTCATGATGTCAGACCTAGATCAAATAGAGGTCGCAGCAATAACTACAATAACCAAAACTATTGGTAATGTTACTCTAACTTGGAATAACGACGTTATATATTTTAATACAGGATAGAACGTATCTAATAAAGGTAAAACGACCTTTAGCTTCAAAACTAGCGTTAAAGTTAAACAAATAGACAGTCACACGCTCACACGTTAATACTTTAGTGAACACGTGCAATGTTTAAGGGGCTTACAGGACCTAAACGCAAAAAACGCAAGTTTTAGAAACAATAAAGTAAAGAAAATATTCAGAAAATATTCTTCAGGATATATGCTAGGTAGATAGTGTGTTGAAAACATTATAGGTACAACTAATTTGATACGATAGAAAAAAATCACGAAGATACCTCTAAAACCTTTCATTTTAACCGACTTCAAAAAAAGGAGGAGGATGGCTATTCGGTTATATTTTTTTTGTTTGTTACCACAGTACGCCATTCATCATTTATAAACCGATTTGGAAAATTATTTTTTTATTTAATAGGATATACTTCCAGATTGGTCCCATTTTTATCAAAATCCAGTTCTGACGATAGGATCCATGAGGAATTGAGGGAACTCCCCAAATATTATAGGCACACTTATAGCGATTTGGGTATTTTTTATAGTAACTCGTGCATTTGCTCTCAGAAACCACCATTTGGTAATGGCCACAGGAACTACTCAATAATAAGTATTTCACGGGTTGCGATTCATTACTTTAATATGGTTGCTAAGCAATTTATGCTCGTCACAATGCGAATGGTGAAATAGAGCTGATGGTGGAATACCAGGAGAATTCCTCAACAATTAACGTCCCTGCATCGGGAAAAGCAATATTTAATTATATTAATATTAATATTTTACATTAGGCTATTGTAACTTAGATACATTATAAACCCACTAAAAAACGAGAAATAAAAACTTTTGACAAAAATGATTGTATGTATATTAATTAGTACTTATGGTTTTTAATGTAAAAAACTTAAAAAAAAACACTACAAAGTGAAAAATAACTTTAATTTCGGAAGTTGGTGGCAAAAACTAAAATACAGATCCAAAGACACCGACTTCCGAAATTATAGTTATTTTTCACTTTATAGTGTTTTTTTTTTTGGAAGTCGGTTATTTTTCGTTAAACAGTTTTGTACAATAAAAACCATACTAATATATGTACATACAATCATTCTGATTTTTTGTCAGATTATTATACAAGCAATATACAATAGCACTACTGTATTATTTTTTTAGTCCTAACAATAGATGTTTTGTAATTGAATAATTGCTTAATATTTTGCAATAAATAACCAGCGTTGTGTCATCGTGCTTCGATTGCTTTTCTATGCAGTCCGACAGTGACCGCGCTTTACATGTAAGCCCCTTAAGGAATGGCGCCACGTGTCACCTTTACCGAGAAATTATCGGGAAAAAGTAAAAGCAAGCAATAAAGATTAATGATGATTGCACAAATGTATGGTGGTTTAGAAAGGTTCTATAGAATGATCATAAAGCATGATTAGAGCCAGGAATTTCAGCTAATTTTCAAGTTATGGAACAAACTGAATGTCATAATTACTTAACAAAGTTCAAATTCCATTGCAACCAAAAACTTATTCGGACCTTTTTGTTACAAATGGACACTCAATAATCAACTTAGAATACATTTCACTAAAGTAGATAACTTTATCTGAAAATGTGAACACTGCTCTAAGTTCTGTTCCAAAAGTAACCGGTGTAAATGTAAGCAAATGGATCAGAAAACGTCCCAGTGGAAGCCTATTTGTGTCACGTACAAATTGAGAGCTTTGATTTGATTATTTTGATACTTAAACCTGAAGTACTAATTTTAAAACCCTTTATAGATGATTTTCATTTGACAATTGAGGCTCATTTAATAACCTCAATTTTTGTCGATGAGGTTTCGATTACAATATTTCTCAATACTGATGAATGTATTAAATTTAACCACATCATAATTGCGTAACACACTATTAATTACAATCTGAATCATTTTGAGGGATATTGCTAATGCATTGCTTTATATGATCAAAAAATTTGTCCGCTCAACAACGTAAATATTAGAATGAATGTTGTTGAACTGTCAAGATGAAAACCATTGCTACTGATTGTGTGTTACGCAATTACCCCGCCAAACAGGGATTTTTCCACTTTCATCATAAACATTTGAAACAAACTGTACTTTTCCGTAGCAACAAAATCAAGAAAACTCTATTTTGTCCAGCTCAAAATTTACCTCCTATGCTCTAACTTGTATTTAGGAGAAAATGAAAGAATCCTTAAGGGACTACATGACCTAAAGTGCGGTCACTGTCGGACTGCATAGAAAAGAAAGAGAAGCGCGATGACACAACGCTTATAATTTATTGCAAAATATGAAGCAATTTTATCAATTTATAAAAAATCTATTTTTTGGACTAAGAAATTAAAACACTAGTGCTTTAGTATGTTGCTTGTAGAATAATCTGAGAAAAAATAAGAATGATTGTATGTATATTATTAGTAAGGTATTTATTTTAAAAAGAAAGTTTTTAGAGGTATTTTCATGATATTTTTCTATCGTATCAAATTAGTTGTATTATGTTTTTAACACACTATCTACCTAGCATATATCCTGAAGAATATCAAATATTTTTCTGATTTTGTTTACTGTAGTCGATCATATACTTTTATTGCTTCTAAAACTTGCGTTTTTTGCGTTTAGGTCCTGTAATCCCCTTAAAAGTAATAATTTATTAATGAAAAGATCTATATGATGAGTGATGACTCTAGCATTATTGAATAATATTGTAAAACAGGAAAAGTATTTATGTTTGTTATCATAAAAAATATCTCATAAAATGATAAATGATTTATTTTTGTAAGCAGGTAGTAATAGTTGAGTAATGTAAGTTATAGGTATCTATTTTAACGTCTGTGGCTTGATAAAAAAATAATGTATTTCAGTTAAAACGTGAAAAGTGTTTTTTTTTTTGTTATCACAAAAATATCTGATAAACGATAAATGATTTATTATATTTGTACAAATACTTTTACACGACAATCATGTTTTTTAAAAATCGGCCAATTGCGAGTTGGACTCGCACACGAAGGGTTCCGTACCACAAGGCATAAAACGCCGAAAAAAACATTTCTTTTATACCCCTATAAATTTTTACTTTATTTTATTATTTGTTGTTATAGCGGCAACAGAAATACATCATCTGTGAAAATTTCAACTGTCTAGCTATCACGGTTCATCAGATACAGCCTGGTGACAGACAGACGGACAGTGGAGTCTTAAGAGGACTAGTAGAGCAAAGTGTCCTTGAGAAACGCATGCACACATATACACAATCGACGCGTACGCCATCTAACGACGACGCCCATCACAATTATGACATACAGCATACGATTTACGATTACGCCCGAGTATTCCAATAGATGACGCGGAAACAAGTAGTTATGACAACAAAATTATTAACCGATTTCTAAAAAGGAGGAGGTTCTCAATTCGGGTTTGTTTATTATTTTTTTTTTATTTATGTTCGGGTCCGATAGACGACCTCCATCATAAATAGACGGATTTGCAAAATTCTTTTTTTCTTCGAAAGAGGTTTGTTTCGAAAGGGTCACATTTAAATTTCGTAAAGATCTGATGATGAGTTTCGGAGACAGACAACGGAACTCTTCAATAAATGCCAGCAAATCAACCGCGATCGCTGCTATCGCATTTGTATGCATTATTTACGCAATCACACAACATAACATCACGCCTGTACCCTTAAAAGTGGTAGGCAGATGTGTTTAATAGCTTCCTGTCGCTGATATTCACATAGCAAGTAGTGTTATATGAATTTGTGTGGGGTAGGTAGGGACAACTGAAAATTGAAAAATAAAAACTGTTTTTACAAAAAAAAAACAACCGACTTCCAAAAAAAACCACTACAAAGAGAAAAATAACTTTAATTTCGGAAGTCGGTATCGTTGGTTGTAGCTTTGTAGTGTTTTTTTTTATAAAAAATTATTTAATTTGTTTTTAGTGTGACTTGAAAAAATTAAGGATGTGGATGATTTTGAAATAAAACTGATTCAATCAAATTTAAAACATTTTTATTTAAAAAATATGGAAGTGGTAGTTACTTACGAGTTTTTTTTACATTTACATTATACCACATGTACCTACTTTTAAGCTATTTTTCTGGTTAACATTATACCTACCACATTTAGTTTTAAATGCTTTTTTTTCAGGTTTACGATTACACGTTTATACAGTATGTTAAATAACAGAGGGCGTTCCCTTAAACTCGTTAATCTATATCATTAATAGATTAAAATAAAAATATCAGCATAGAAAAATAAGCATAAAATAATCCGAATTAAAAAAAATAATTAATTGTCAATAAATTCGAAACCTCCTGTTTAAAATCAAAATAGTAGCGCGGAATAGTATTCGTAGTAGTAATGCCCAAACGCAATGCGCACGATGCTGGCCGAGCGTTTCCGAGAGTTCACGAAGCCGAGTGAGACGGCCGCCCCGCCCCGCCCGCACCCGCGCCCGTCATTCATAAATAAATTCCGACATTGCTGTCCTTCAAGTACGCGTGTACAGAGTGTTTCTTTAACGTATCAATTTACGATTTTTAGTGAATATTTTAATATAAAAAAAAATAAAAACATTTTATTTTCGAATGGTAATATTTTTTTTAGCATGTATGGATGCTATACTATTGCGGGTTAACGGGAACGCCCTCTGTTAGTTAACATACTGTATTACACCATGCATCATGATCATGTTATAAAATTATTTTTGTTCCTAAAATTTACTAAAATCTAAGAAACGTGTAGACGTAACAACAAATGCCAAACATTTGTTGTGAATAATTTTCTTCATAATTTTTACGTTCTTCTTTGTCGTTATCTTCATTTTTGCCATCGCTTTTCTCTTTATTTTCGTTTTTATCTTCATTTTCGTTTAAAAAACTATTCCGGTCCGTCTACAGGAATGGAGAGTGAAAGAAAATTATAATGGAAGGTTTTAAACAATATTTGCCTACCCACTATATTTGGATATCTGACTGTGACTCAAGCAAAAAAAGAGCCGACTAATAGGCGTGGCGACAGTATCAAATAATCAAAGATTTAATGATTTTAGGGGAAAGTACACATTAAAAGGATTTAAAACACTGATTTAGTTTTATTTAAAAACTTGAGATTAATCGGATTTTCACTAAAATAAAAGATGAAAATACGGCATTCGGCCATTTTGACTGAAACGCCAATCACAGCGCATGACGTCACGCCTATGTAAACATCACTTGCGTTTTGTTGACTACTACCGATTACGCATTTGGATCGATTTTTTATTAATTTAAGTGTAATTTATCCACTCCACTTGACTCTACAACACGAATCTATAACAACATGGTTTCGCCTTGCGAGCTTTAACCATTGAACTCTTATTATTTGCTTGTTTGGGACATATATAAACACCTTGTTGGGAGTGGTTATTGATGTGTTTTTACACTGAGGCACTGCACACCACTTATACACTTTGGAATTCATTTTTATCAGATGAAATATGCAATGTTTGGTTTTGTCAACACGCGCAGTCAGAGGAAAGGTAAACACTAAACGTAAAATGTGTCAAATGTGTCAGCTTGACACATTTGACGTTTAGTGTTTACCTAGGCGTGACATCAGACCCGACGCCATGACACTGCGAGCTGTTTTCGCGCGCTATTGAAAAAATATTAGAAAAATGTCTTTAAACTTCGTTCAACTTTAGTTTATAACCGAAATATAGGTTTTTTCGTAAATAGTAAATGTGTATGTACATTACGGAAGAGGATTTCAAAATCATTCGTCATCCCTAGTGATAAGGACTATGGCCAGTCATATTGAAAGCCTGATATGCCTAGAAGTACTAGATAAAATGAAAGATGATTTCATGAAAAAATTAAAAAAATATTGATGAAGAGCGAGCAATGATTGAAAGAAAAACTATTTTACAAAGTGCTAATGGAGAATGGCTTGAGATGAGAAGATCTTTATTGACTGCATCCAATTTCGGTAGGGTTATAAAAAAGCGCTAATACACCTTGTGCTAATTTAGTAAAATATATACTTTACCGAAAAAAAATTGATCACGTCGAATCCATAAGCCATGGCCAACAAAATGAAAAAACCGGCCTCGCACAATTGGCTGTACAAGAACACAGTCATAATCATTAGAACCTGTGGTTTATTTATAGACCAAGAACTATGTTTCTTGGGTGCATCGCCTGATAGATTAACTGGAGAAGATACTGTGGTTGAAGTGAAGTGTCCTTTGACAGCCAATAAAATGGGCCTTGCAGCAGCAATTGAAAAGAAAAAGGTAAACTTCTGGCAAAAAACAAAAACAGGTGAACTAGTCAACAACAAAAAACATGCTTGGTATTTATTACCAAGCACATGGCTTTTCACATGACTGGCCATAGTCCTTATCACTTTGTTTTTTTACTGAAGATTAGCCGTCTCTCTTTTTTGTGTACCTTTTACTGAGGATTTTTTGTTTATGTTTTCTTTCTTTCCACGTCTTCTGTTTTCCTCTTGGGCTTTTATTGGCCATTTTCTTATATAGCTTTGACATTGCATTTTCTTCATTGAACGACACTGCTGAAGCAATGCATCGCGTCTGATATGAATTTTTCAAGGAAAAGTTAACTCTCTTCCCTCCTACGTATTTCGTAATGATGCTTCGTTCCACCACGTTGCTGTCTACGTCATGAAGTAAACTTCGAGCATGGCCGGCAATACCTTGAATCATAATACAGATTCTCTGCCACAGAGAACTTAACATAAAATCATTTGGAATATCATTTTCCTCCAGATTTAATCGTAAGTAACGATATGTTTGAGGAAAAACTTACTTCTATATTGTAATTTAACCCTTCTGTTTCTTGGTTTTCAGTCTGGATATCATATTGACTTACAGGAGCACTATCCACCTAAAATCCCATTAATCCATTATTCAATTTTAAAACCAATTCTTTTTTAAAATTCAACGTGTTTGTGGCAAGGTGATGTTGCCCTGCAACGGCTGCAACGTGCGGCTGATATTATGAATATTACCTGTATACTAAAGATTTCTTCTAGTACACGTTTAGATGAATATGTACTTTTATCAATAACTTCACAATCGTGATCTTCCTGTGGTACCACTGTTTCCAATCTATAAAAAAAATACCATCACATATCATCACTTATCATCTATCGCTTTCCATCAGGCGTGATCGAGGTCAAAAGCGGGCCGCCCATTCAGCAATAATAAAATGAAAAAAATAGAAGATTTTAAATTACGTTTTTAGTTATTTTAAATTAAGTTAAAAGGAGGCTCAATAATTTAAAAAAGTGCATCATTAGAAGCGCAAAAAGTTTTTAGAGGCTCATTAATTTCAAAAAGTGTCCATCATTAGCAGGTCAATAAGTTTTGAAAGGATAGGTTAAATATTTACTTTTAATAAATCAATTCAATTTCCTCACATAACTTTTTTCTCCAAGTGAATTCAGACATGCTGTCTTAGGATTAATTAAGCAAACTACTCCATGAGGGCAATAAAGATCAACATAGTTCATAATGCTGCAATTAACTTTGTGTCTGGGTACGGTCTACCCATTCTCCTTTGTCAAGTAAGTAAGGCCTTTTACACATTATGCCGTGTCTGCGGCAGCGCCGCCGCGCACCGCCCGCCACGGTATTTTTATCTATACAGTATTCTATCTTCATAAAAACGGTCGGAACGCGAATCATACCTACGCGCCTCGATTTCGGTTTACACTCGGTTAACAAACAGTCTCGAATGCTCCGCACTCCGCAGTGACGAGTGGACGCCGGACGGTGTGACGGTTTCGTAAGCAGTAAGCGTGCAATTTGTGACAAATATTAATTGAAATAAGTACAAGTACTTACTTAATATGGCAAAGAGACTATATTGTGCTGTTTTTGGTTGTTTGAATTCGTCAATATGTTTTTTTTATTAAATCTATTGATCAAAAAGACCATGTATTTTTATTGAACTCTTTCTATTCCATTCACAACGTGTTTCTATTTTATAAATAAAAAGTCTTTTTAAAAAAAAAAAAAACTACGGACTTCAAAAAAAAAAACAACACAAAGTAATTAACTTTAATTTTGGAAGTCGGTGTCGTTGGATCTGCATTTTCGTTTTTTGACACAGACTTCCGAAATAAAAGTTATTTTTCACTTTGTAGTGTTTTTTTTGGAAGTCGGTTGTTTTTTTTTTTTTTAAAAAGTTTTTATTTTTCACTTTTTAGTTGTACCTACCTACCCCGCCTAAATTCCTATAACACTAATTGCTATGTTAATATCAGTGACAGGAAGCTATTGAACACATCTGCCTACCCCTTTAAAGGTTATAGGCGTGATGTTATGTTGTGTGATTGCGTAAACTGGCATTTATTGAAGAGTTCCGTTGTCTGTCTCCGAAACTCATCATCAGATCTTTACGAAATTTAAATGGGACCATTTCGGAATAAACCTCTTTTGAACAAAAAAAGAATTTTGCAAGTCCATCTACCTACATATTTTTATGACGGAGTTATGTCCGAACATACATAAAAAAAAATAGAAACATCCGAATTGACAACCTCCTCATTTTTAGAAGTCGGTTAAAAAAAAATATTTACCTATAGGTACAGTCACAAAACTAGAAAGAAACTCAAGTAGGTTGATGAAATTAAAATACTGTAGGCGGGAGGGGTTATCGCGTGTTTACGTACCGCGCGACTGTAGTACATTATAAAAAAAAAATTATATAATACAGCGGCGCCGCCGCCGCCGCGGTGCCGCCGTATTGGTTGCCCTCAATGATGTATAAAACTATAGATACGTTGTCCGCACTCTAAAATGGCAACATGAAATGAAGCCAATTGCCACATTTGCGCTCAGTCACGCACCAACCTGTCGCGCGACGCGACGCGACGTATGTTTGTTTTTAATTTATATCGTATGTGAAAACCTGTGCAAAACATAAAGAAAATATGCCGTCGTGTGTTTTCAGAGGATGTAAAAATTATACCCCAAAAGTTAAAGACAAAAATGTGTCATTTCACGCGTAAGTTTACAAAACTAGATTATTTTATTTTATTTTGTACGACGCTGCGTCTAATGGCGGCCGGCGCATGAAGTGACTCTGATAGCTACGTCACTCATGCGCTCGACCAATGAGCATGTAATTTGACTATTACTTATCCTGTGACGTAACTGAAGATGTTTATTTATCTCCCTCTAGCAACAGACATCCCGCCGTACGGTGATATATTTTCTTTCCCTTTCTTTACGCGTATAAGTAGTTATCTAGTATTTTCGCCGTTTTTAAGCGCCGAGATGTTGGCTGATAACGTGTCTATATATAATACGTCATTGGTTGCCCTTGGATTTGCATGAACCCTTGCACACGGCGCGGCGGCGCGGCGCCGCGGCGGCGGCAGCATGATTCGGCGGCGAGTATTGCTACGGTTTTATCAAAACTCGTCGCCGCCGCCGCGGCGCCGTGTGTTCATACAAATCCAAGGGTGACTGATGCAGCGGCGGCGCCGCGGCAGTGGCGGTGCCGCTGCAGCTGCGGCATAATGTGTAAACAGCCTCAAAGATAGGTACCTAACATTCATACATAATATTATGAATCTATTTATTATAATAAACGAAATCAATAGGTAATAATAAAAACCAAAATCTTGCTTGTGATAATTTTCATCGCAATTTTTAGATGAATTTGTTATTTCGTTATGCCCAATATCAATAAGTCGCGAAAAACATTAGGTGCTTTTAGTTTTTTTTAATTGTAGTTTCGCATTAGAAATAACTTCCGTGTTGATATTTACGACTGTCTTTCGCCTGTGAAAGATAATTACATTGTAGACGTTTTAATTATTATTTATAAAAAAATAATAAATACATAATATGTATATATAAATTCAAAATACATTTAAAAATAAAACTTCGGTTAGACAATCCCTGGGAATCGAACCCGGGGACTGTTGAATACAAATCTACACATCGGCCTCATACGCTAACGTAACAGTTGCGAATGCAGTCGAAAAAGTTGAGCTTATGCGTATATGCGTCATGACTGCACTATCTTAGACGTTTCTAAATTCATAGTTTTATTGTTAAAAAAATAAATATTCAATAATAATAAAATGATCTTATTTTTTAATTTCGTATATATATATATAATATGTTCAGCGTTTTATATGAACGTTTTGTAGTCCGAACGGAATTTTTCACTTCATATTTACAATAAATGATAATTGATAACAAGGTTACGCTATTTTAACTTCAAAGTATTTTATATTTACACGAAATAAAAATATTTACGCAAAGAAGATTATGCAAATAATAATAAACAATGAATTTACAAATAAAACTTTACAAAAACATAATAATCTTGGCGGAAATATTGCGGCGAAAAGAGCGACACGTCCGTATAGCATCAGGCCTCGGCCGGCAGTGTCGCTACACAGCGTTTACGCACACATGCGCACGTATTTTGTTCGAAAATATGAATATGCGATTTACAAAGAATCTATTGTTTGGACAAAAAAATTAAAACACTAGTATTTTAGTATGTTGCTTGTAGAATAATCTGACAAAAAATCAGAATGATTGTATGTATTTTAGTATGGATTTTATTGTAAAAAGAAAATTTTTAGAGGTATCTTCATGATTTTTTTCTATCGTATCAAATTAGTTGTATTATGTTTTCACCACACTATCTATCTAGCATATATCCTGAAGAATATCATATATTTTTCTGATTTTTTTTACTGTAGTCTATCATATACTTTTATTGTTTCGAAAACTTGCGTTTAGGTCTTGTAAGCCCCTTAATAATAGGGTCCCGTTTTTACCCTTTGGGTACGGAACCCTAATAAAAACTGGGTCGGTTACTTCAAAACCGATCTAAATATCTTCATTTTTTTATTCTATTCTTTTATTTCATCTTTATTTAACACCACTGTGTCCATGACTCACAACAGCTTATCTTCATATACCGACGAAAGTGACCATAATACTCCTAATAAAAATTATCTATATTACTGTTAGCGATAAATGTAACGCCACACCATCGAGCGATATCGGCAATATGACGGTCGAATCAAGTTAAAAGAATCATTCATTGTGACTAATTTTATTTATGGACGGCCACCCCTTAAGCATTTATTACCGCGAAACGGTCGAGCCAATAAAACCACTGAATCAAAGAGAAAAAGTGCTCTCAGTTCTATAAATATTTTATTTCGGATAGTGAGAGGTAGGGTGGCCACAAGTAAGTGCCGATGGGAAGTTTACCCTCGGTCCTTCGGGATAGGTGACGGCGGGTGACGTCGTCGGCGCCGCTCTTGAGCTAGTGATTTGATGTGTCGTTGGATTGGTTTATCCGGTTTGAATGTTTCAAATGTAAATATTTGTCTAGTTTATACGAAGTAGGTATGTTAAGTAAATTTAATTCTACAAATAATAGTTTTAATTCTGTTGTATTTTATGCCTAGGTGGTAAATTTAGATTATAAATAAAATAGAACCTGATTGAAATCTTCTACTCATGTAAAAAAATACGCTCCATCTCTTATTAAAAGCTTCCAACAGTCTGCGTTTATTACTCGGCTAGTGTATTTACTTTCCCACACACCACAAACTGAGAGAGTCCTTGAAATCTCTCCCTCATGGCCACCGTACGCTTGGAGCCCGGGGAACTTTTACTAATGTGTGCTAGTCAAATGGACTCTCGAGACTTCAACCGTCGAATAAAGCACCTTACGCCAATGATATAGAGTGCAAAATATGATAACGAGTCGAATATATAAATAACAGGACTGGCTTGTTCCTCTGCCAGTCATGCATATGGAAATAGGGACTTAGGTCATAGAATAAAATGGGTACGTTTCTACTGTTTTGATAGTTTTATTTGCGTACCTTTTTGGATTTGTGGTGTAAAGTGGTCGTAAATAGCTGTAGTCTGTGGTCCCTACTGAGTGAGCGTTGGGTGTAAATACTTTATGGATGGTATGACATACCGTATGTGTGTGTTGGTCCCCCTTGAAGGGATAAGCCGATTGGAGTGGGTCCGTGTTGTTGATGAATAGCAATCGTGTTTTGAGGTTTAATTGAAATTATGGATGTAGCAATATTGTGCTAGTTGTAGGTGTGGTGGTGTGGTCTTTATTTTGTACAAATGGTAAGTCCAATATTTGAGTTAGGTATACTTTAATGTAGGTAATTTAAAATAATAACGATGGAGTTTCTTGCCCATTCTCCTTTATACGAAACTAACTTTTGGAAGGGGCACTAGATTTTTTTTTTTTGTAAAAATTTACGTTCAGAAGTGCCCTTTATGTGCCTATTTGAAATAAATGATTTGACTTTGACTAATAACAACTGCAGGGCAAAGATCTCTTCTCATACAGAGAAGACACGCAATAGGCGATTTAAATGAAAGTAAGTCATGTAATCGTGACTCCAACTTTTGTGTGATACTTCCTGGCCGCGCCGAGCCTCAGAGGAAAATTAAAGAAACACGTTTCTAGATAAATTGTATCCTTTATAATGTACAGGGTACATGTCGTAAAAAAAATTGTACTTCAACCAATAATGAAATATATTGAAGTTTTGGTGGCGCGGCTGGGAAGTAGGTACACTTGCAAGAAGTACATTTTTTATTTTTTAGAACGTTGCCCCACTCTAGGAATTTCTCATGTATTGTGGGTGCGTTTACAATCATTTAAACTCACACAAACAGCCAGACCCGGAACAACTACTTGTAGGTCATACAAATATTTGTTCCGAGCAGGAATCGAACCCGCGACACGCAGGGCTGAAGTCAATCGCATACCACTATGCCAACCGTGCCGTCAATTGCTAAAGTAATAAAATTGTCGACTCTCTTTATAGCGTACGGGAAAGGACAATTTCGGTACAAATTTTTTGGTGTACATATGTCCGGGTACGCCTAATAGTTTACAAAAACCGTAAAAAAAACTTCATTAAATTCAATTATTCGTTGAGGTACAATATTTTTCACTACATGTACTAGTACAGACGCCAGCATATCAAGCTACTACAATCTGTCAAATTTCTTTAATAGATTTTCAACTTTATCTCTAAGGCATAAGGTACAAAGTTGATTGGGAAAATTTGACAGTTTCGGGTAGCTTGATGTGCTGGCGTCTGTACATAAAGAGTACAATTTATCTAGAAACATGTTTCTTTAATTTTCCACTGAGGCGCGGCCAGGAAGTATCACATTAACTTTTCACTCGATCACTCACGTTTTTTATTATAATTGTAGTATTTAGGAGAAGTGTTGGACCAGTGGTAGCGACCCCGACTTCGAACCCAGACAGCTGCTTTACTTAGTGCACTCTTTTCAACATGCCGACAAAAATGTCACTGCACTACAGGCAGGCACTTTGTTTAAATAATTTCATCACCTCTGCTCTCAAAACGGCGAAGGAAAACATCGTGAGGAAACAGGCATGTCCTAGAATCAAAAAAATTCGAAGACATGCGACAGCTACCAACCTGTACTGGGCCTGTGTGGCGGATTATAGCCCACTCCCTCTCACCAAGAGGAGGCCTGTGTTCCAGAAGTGAGAATGTTATACGCTGATTATGCAGTATTTATGTTCCGAAGTGCGGTCCAAGCACCACTTTGAATAAGTATAGTTTCGAGTGTTACTCCTGATTGATTCTGCTGAACTTACCTGAAACAAACAGAAAAGTAAAATTAGTTTACATTTGAAATTTTATATATTATGGTAACTGTCATTTTAAACATTGGCATAGAGAGATGGGAAATCAACTTACGTCACTGAAATAAAAAAAAATCAGAGTTGAGAGTTTTTATTCAGATTGCGATGTACTTATCTGGAATTTCTGGAAAAGACTAAAATATTTTAGAACTAGCTTTTGCCAGCGGTTTCGCCCGCGTGAAGTTCCGAAATTATCCTACGGGAACGTACTAAAATAAAAATCAACTGCCGGGATAAAAGTATTCTATATGTTAATCCTTATCCAAAGCCGTTTTTGCGTGATTGAGTAACGAACATCTAAACAGTGGATGTTTATGATACAAACTTTCTCATTTATATTGAAAACTAGCTGCGCCCCGCGGTTTCACCTTCGTAATTGTCGATCCCGTGGGAATATCGGGATAAAAAGTAGCCTATATGTTAATCCAGGGTGTCAGTTACAAAATTTTCTCAATACTAAATTTTATCAAAATTGGTCCAGCCGTTTGAGCGTGAAGAAGTAACAAACATATAAACACACATACACTCACACAATTTCGCCTTTATAATATCAGTTTGATAGTGCGATTAACTAAATAAAAATTGCAAAAAAAGTATGACATGGACTGTAAAAGAACCTTGATTACAGTCTCGTCAAATATGATTTTAAAAACTCTCTTTTCATTAGTTTTCTTATTTGGTACCTATGTTGATAGAAAAGTACGACGCACCAATGTTTGTCGCACACTGTTGAGGTATTGGTCAGGAGATCTCACAGCTAACCTGACAATTTTGTTTTTGTTTCTGTGTTTGTTTACTAACAATAGTTTTTATGAACAATGTTACAGTACCCGGCGATAAATATTGCAAATCGACCTATTCGATCCTATCGATTTTATACAAAGAATAAAAATAATTATCAAAAGAAGCAAATCATAATTGTTTTAACAGCTCCTAATAGATACCGGACTGTTTGTAGTATTTCGTGCGACAGAGATAACGCTCTACGAAGCCGAAATTAGCCGATTGTCTCTTTGCAAAGGTCGATGTGCAATATTTATCGCCGGGTACTGTACTAACAATTGGGCCTAGTTGCCATAAATAAACACATATTTAATAATTTTAATTTAATTTAGCGCAAACCCAAAACCTACGCTCATTAGTCCTCATCAACTTTGACACACACATCCCCCGAAAACAATAACATAACCTCAACGTTTTATTGTACTTCGCAAAATGATGAACAACTCTTTGTAATGTTCATAGTATACTATGGATAAATAGGCTAACGTCTGACTTCGACCGATAATTACCGAGGCGCGTGCAAATTTAATAACTCGCGTGTTCAAACGGGTTAGGTACATTTAGAGGTGGCGGTAAGGGTGCGATTTGACGACCGATACGATTTGTCGTGACTAGAAAATTGTACTCATGTGAACTAGAACTTCACAGTTGTGAAGGGTATAGGTATCTAACAACAATAATAACAAAACACATATTAAATCCATGTCATGTTACCTAACTTTACCTGTCTGTGAAGTTTTGCCATTGAATTAAAAGTAACCCTGTATACTGCTGATGAGCAGAAAAATAAAGCGTTTTTATATCGTATCTTTACAATATTGTTAACTTAAGAATAGTAAGTAAATTAACAAGCACAAAATGGTAAGCCAAAGGTTTACTTACCATTTTCGAAGATACGATTATCTTCACAATATCGTTAACTTAAGAATAGTAAGTAAATAACAAGCACAAAATGGTAAGCCAAAAGCTTACTTACCATTTTCACTACTTGTCATTACACCCTAAAATTCAATTATAAAAAAAAACCTTTTCAGAAAGTAACTTTACTACTTTTTTAATATAGAGCTCTTAAAAAGGTGTCGCCATCTTAGATTTAACTATCGGCTTTAGCATCCTAGAAAATCATGAAAACGACACCCACGACGAAAAATTTGAAAAATTTTGTAGCCGCCATCTTGAATTTTCACTTTGGCCTCACAATCGGCTGTAGCACCCTCGATAACCATCGCATGGCGAGGGAAAAATGCTTTTTCGTTACGTGACAATTTCTATCACTTACTCCTACCGCAAGCGGCGTCAAAAAACTTTGTACCAAAAAAAAACCATCATTTCTCCTCACATGAAATCTGCAGGATACAGCTGCATGAGATACCAAATCAATTACGAAAATAAAAAACCGGTCAAGTGCGAGCAGGACTCGCACACAAAGGGTTAAGTACCACAAGGCATAAAACTCCGAAAAAAACGTTTCTTTTATACCCCTTTAAATTTTAACTTTATTTTATTTTTATTATTTTTGTTATAGCGGCAACAGAAATACATCATCTGTGAAAATTTCAACTGTCTAGCTAATACGATTCATGAGATACAGCCTGGTGACAGACAGACGGACAGTGGAGTCTTAGTAATAGGGTCCCGTTTTTACCCCTTGGGTACGGAACCCTGCAAAATCCCAACTCCGCAACCACTAACTCAATAACATATCGTTACACAGTCGTGCATTATAAACGCACGCGCCGTATTTGCTTACTGCTGCCGCTCGTCAATCACGGTAGCCTGACTGTGCATTTCAATTTAAGGTTCACGCTGCACTGACAGATGTTGTCCGTTATCGCCTCGCTTAGCGTACACGTATCAAGTATGATATGCGTCTTATTTGTGCGGAATAAGCGATATGTATTTTATTTCTTTTTGTTTTTCTTTCTTGCATAGAGAGCGAAGAATTAAAAGAAGGGAGTTGATGATGAAGACGAAAAATATAAAACCTTTTCAGACATTACTAGGAGGGGCTTCTGGGTAAGTTATATCAGCCGCACGGGTCGATCGATCAGGTTAAGGCTACGCTTGCCAGGTTGGTCCGTGGATAGGTGACCATCTTAACATACCAAGACCCCTCTGTGCCTCGGAAAGCACGTTAAGCCGTTGGTCCTGGCTGTCATTCGTAGATCTTTGACAGTCGTCACTAGTCGTCAGAAGCCCGACAATCTGAAAACCAGTCTTACCAAGGGGTATCATCATTATTTCAGCTGAAAGACGTCCATTGCTGGACATAGGCCTGGGGGTATCATATTACCCAGTAACTGGGTTGTGTTCAGATAGGCAGTCGCTCCATGTAAAATACTGGTATTCAGCTGCATCCGGTTAGACTGGAAGCCGACCACAACATAGTTGGGAAAAGGCTAGGCAGATGATGACATTACTAGATGGAAGGACCTCAAGAGTGTGAGGTGTGTGGCACATTGGAAGATGTTTTTCATTTACTGACGGAGTGTGTCAGATTTCAGTCTGCAAGAGAGGATTTAGTTAGAGAGCTCAAGATAAATATGAACGATGTTTGTATGTTCCATCATATCTTGTCGACACCTAACTCCGGAGCTGCTTATAGTTTAGTTAAGTTTTTATTATTACGTTTTACGTTATAAGGTCCGATGGGACTGGCATATACAATTGTATAAATGTCCCTAATCATTAATAAAGTAAAAAAAAGGACCTCAAGAGACTGTGATCTCAGAGCTTGATTCAGCCTTTTTTCTCACAGTAGTCAGATAGGAAACGTCGACCTCATCTAGCTTATTTTTTTATAATATGACTTGTAAAAGTGATTCCGGTACTTATCCTTTTACAGAATAAATAATTTCATTTTATTTCAATACCAAAGCTCCCAAAAATAGGCTGACCGATAGATTAAGAGTTTCCAATATCATCGCACAGCAGTGTGCACAAGCGTCACCCATCAGCCAACTCAAATTAAGACTAACGATTCGGGGCTTAATGCGGCCGGTTTTAATTTTAATTTGAAAACAAAATTCGACTTAACGACAACCAGCGGTTCGCCTATGTTTTACTTTTCAACTGAAATTATGTTCCAGTTATCGTTACTTTTGGGTGGTATTTACTTTTCCAAAGTTCTTGTAAGGTCTTCCGTTAGGATAGAATAATGTTTATTCTCTCCAGTATTACACCTAGTACAGTATCCGGCGACAAATATTGCACATCGACCTTCCGAAAGAGACAATCGGCTAATTTCGGCTTTGTAGAGCGTTATCTCTGTCGCACGAAATACAAACAGTCCGGTATCTATTAGGAGCTGTTAAAACAATTATGATTTGATTCTTTTGATCATTATTATTGTTCTTTGTATGATGATGATGATGATGATGATGATGATGGGACTCCCTTTTCATGACAGACAGAGTGATATTTATTTTATTATTGCATTAAATTACCACAAAAATGTTAATCTAAAAGGAACAATTGCTTTTCGGTAACTTCCTTGTTGCTAATCCTTGACCTGTCTTAGTATGAATGATATCTTGTACGTGTTTGGACTTGATAGAATAATATTTTGGATGAAAATATTTTGTTTTGACCTTCCCGCATAACTTTTATAAAGATTGACAATCGCCCTGAAAAACATTAAGTAAATGAGCAAAAATATTGATCTAATTATAATTAGATCAATATTTTTGCTCATTTCGCAGGTACAAATTTCCTTGAACAAAGAAAGTAATTACATTTACTCACATAAAAACAGAACACATAAAATATAATTCCTTCAATGTCTTCTGATTTATAAAGTCCCATAGGTCTTACCAGGAATGAATTAACGTTAATTAACTAGTCTTTCATGAAAGGTACATTATACATTTTTCTTAGAAACCAAAGCAATAAGCAGCTTTTAAAAATCCAAGAACAAAATGTCTTATAAAATTAACCGAAAATAATTTTATCTACGGTGTTCAATTACGTAAGATTTTCATTAAAATGGCGGTAAGATTTACCAGCAATTAGGGTAATTGCGTAACACACTATCACACTAATATTATAAAGGCGAAAGTTTGTGTGTGTTACTTCTTCACGCTCAAACGGCTGGACCAATTTTGATAACATTTTGTATGGAGGTAGCTGATACCCTGGATTATATATAGGCTACTTTTTATCCCGATATTCGCACGGGATCGACATTTATGCGGGTGAAATCGCTTGCTTCATAATTATGTACGAAGAATTTGTCTGCTCAAGAACGTAAATAACGCAATGAATGTTGTTGAACTGTTAAACTGAAAGCCGTTCCTTTTTCTTCTCCTTCTTTTCGAGTCGATGGTACTCTTCCTCGGTGTTCTTTTTTTTGTTTTTTTTTTTTATATAGTTTGGGCCCAGCAGGTGGCAATTCCTACTGTTATCGTGTTACGCAATTACCCCGCAGGTTTTTTTCCAAAGCCAGACCCAGTTTCTCGAAGTATTATACGATAATCGAACCATTTATCTTAACTTCAAACTCTGCTTACCCTTCCTTCTTTCCGACACCATTCTTAAAAGGGTTGCTCGAGTAGGTATACATTCTCGCGTATCCTAAATGACGGTAACTGTGAGGCCAGTTCTCATTACTGCCGCGGGCCGAACGGCAATTTATTTGATATCCTGCCAGTATACGAGCTGCTATTTTTCTTTTAATACACTACTTTGTGTTAAGTTCTGGTCTGAGCGTACTACGAAGGTTTTTCTTTTTATACGCAGCGTGTAGCAATGAAAAAATAGCTACAAATGTAGGTGAGAGCATTTATGGCGACGATGACAAAACTGAGAAAACGGTCGTTTAAAAGTAAGAACACATACCAACGGTTACACAGGAGTGTATACAATAGTACACGCACATTTCACCAGTTTTGTGATGACGTGATGGTCAAGAAGGAGGCCGCCGAGCGGGATCGGGAGAGTGCAGATCCTGCTCGGAGAAGGTGGCGTGGGGGTGGCAATCGCCTTGACGCGTAATACGCCGAAACCCGCTTACCAATCAAGGTAGGTAGATAGATAAATAAACCATTTATTTGGCGCACACAAGAGACAGTACAACACACAAAGGTACAATAGGACCCCAGGTAGTGGTGTGGTAGGTGGCCCTTTGGGGTCACGGGCGCACAGAGTGAGGACTCTGTCCGCCCACCAAGTGACCCCCAGGAAGATGGTGGCACAGTGGTCACGTGCCGCCGTCCATAGCGAGGCTCAAGGGACGCCCCTTTACAGTTTCCCCAGGGATGTGCCTTATAGGCGTTGCAGAGGGAGTTTCCGGTATTGGTCTTTTAAGAGGAAACGATCACCGGGGTGATTTTAGTGAAGTACAAATCCCACACTCCCCGACCTCCCCCGGAGATGGGGTGCCTTTTGAAGGTTTCCCCAAAATCACAAAAAAAAAGTTTATGGGCCTGATTCACGATGTCCGGATATGAACTACTTACTCACCGAATTTTAAAATGAAACAGGATTTCTTACTTTGTGTAAATTATTTCATCACCACTGCTCTCAAAACGGAAAACATCGTGAGGAAACCGGCGTGTCCTAGGACCAAAAGTTCGAAGTCATGTGACATCTACCAACTTGCACTGGGCCCGCGTGGTGGACTATGGCCCACTCCCTCTTACAGAGAGGAGGTTGTGTCCCTGCATTGGAAATATTATAAACTGATTATGCGTATGCATCAGTAGCCAAGAAAGTTAACAGGAACATTATCATACGTAGTGAAACAGGTCCCAACCCTGTATGAGTGAACCTTAACACGATTATTAGAAAAGATCGATCCACTAGCGAGATTGAAAAACTTGATTACAAAAAAAAAAACAACCGACTTCCAAAAAACACTGCATACGGAAAAATATCTTGAATTTCGGAAATCGGTGTGTTTAGTATTTTCGTTTGTTGCCATCGGCTTTCGTTCCTCCTCCTTTTTTTTGAACTCGTTAAGCTAATTATTGCTGAGACCTACCTACTATTGTGCCATCGACTAATAGAAAATATTATACATTCAACACGTATTAATTTTAATTTATTTACCATCCTCAGTCATCATCCACATTACTTGAAGCATCTTCAAGCCCTGCTTCACCATAAATTGTAGTTCTGTTAAATCCGTTACAGATTATGAGCGTTATGTTGTTACGTTTGTGAGGGAAAAGGGTCATTTGAACGTAGGCGTTGGGTTGGCATTGATCAATGAACATCGGAGTTGTATAATTATGTTGAGGCGTCTAGGGATCATGTGGTACACCTTGTGGGACTTTGAAATCTTGTTGGATGTCGGTACCGTGAAAGTGATACTAATTTTGAGATGTGTAAGGGTTTCATTGGGAAGTCCAATGAAGTGTTCTCTATTCAATAGTTTCGGAAATGCAAATTACGAGTATATCAAAAGAAGAAATTGGATGCTTAGTAAGAAAGTTCTCAAATTGTATGTGGTAATTAGCCAAATGACAAGCAAGCGGTAATCCAAAAAGGAGATAATGTTGTAAAATAGTTTTCTTATTGAGTTACTTTCTGAATAAGTCCTGTTTTAAAACATTTTTACTTGAACTCGAAAACATCTCTATTAACTCGAATATTTAATATACCAGAGAAATACCAACAAGCGCTCAAATCTCACCAAAACTCCCAAAAAAGTTTCCCAATTTAAAAAACACAAACATCGAACTAATTTTTCACAGCAGCTACAAAGGGGAAGGTAGGTAAATAGAAAAAGTACGAAGTAGAAAAGCAACGGAAGCAACGCAGTCCAATCGGAGCACGCTAATCAAGCAGCTTTAATACAATCACGAGCTAGTCGGATGAGCTAACTGGATTACATGAATAACGGCTTCCACCAACAAAGATTAATTCCTTAATGATTACTGTCATTTTAAAATCGATACTCGTAGCAAAAGTTTTGAGGGGAATTAATGGGGTAATTTGTTTGTTTTGTATACGTTCGGTGGTTGTCCGTTTATAAATTGACTGATTGATATTTGAATATGGAATGATAAAATGAGGTTTTAAGTGGACGTAAACGTTTTGGATAGAATTATACGTTATGCCTTTGCCATGTTAATTGGTCGTCTGATTACGCCCTCGATATTATTATAAAAAGCACTGGATATTCTGGTTGTGACTGTGTAATAAATGTATGGGTGGGTACATTATTAATTTATGCACGCACGGTGATCCCTGCGGATTTAATCATTTTTTATTTGTTATTTAATAATGTTTATTCTTATAATTGGTTTTTTGTGTAGTCTCTTTATATTCTAAGTTCTGTTTATTTTATTTTGCTACTGATAGTGCCAATTATTAAACCTGACTTGGTTTTCGTAGACGCCAGCACATCAAGCTACTACAATCTGTCAAATTTCTTTAATAGATTTTCAACTTTGTCGTTAAAGCATAAGGTTCAAAGTTGATTGGGGAAATTTGGCAGTTTCGGGTAGCTTGATGTGCTGGCGTCTGTACATCCTATTCGGTTAACCACTGAAGGTCCTCATAGCACAGCATCAGGCTGAGTGGAAGCCTTTTTGTCACAGTCATGACGTTCAGCTGACGACTATTTTTGTTTTATGCTCGCGATTATGGATCTAGTTTGTTATTATATTTTTTATTATTATCAGAGTTAAGTAATTATCTTTTTGTAACGTGTTTCTGTGACAAATAAACCTACGTTCTATCTTTCCTTCATAAAAGTGTTTCAAAGATGAAACCTTATGTCATATGATCTATGCGTCATGTTCGTGAACGGGCGCCGTCAGTTGGGGCTGGTCATATCACTTAGCTGCCTCGGCATATTTTTAATTATTTTAATATTGAATTGTTGTTTTATTGCCATTTGTTGTACTCTGGACACTTTTAACGCGTACATCTTTTGTACATCGTTCTCACATATAATTATAAATTCACATTATTGATGTAACTAATATTTTTGTACAACTATAATTTAAAAGAGTGTCCATGGAGTTTCTTGCCCGTTCTTCTCCATAGGTACCTACGCTTTGGAATGGGCAACTAGCTTCATATTTTCTGACTGACCGACTTTTTGACAATTCAAAAGTGCCTGTAAATGGTTTAATTGAAATAAATGTTTTGAGTTTGAGTTTGAGTCACTTACATTGCCCTTCCTCTAATTTTTCTACCTCCCAAATACACTCTGTGAAAGCAACAAGCGGGCCGAGTATCCAAAAGTGTCACGTCAAGTAACACTGTAATCAAAGAGACACGCGTAACAATTGAAAGCCAGAAAGACAGACAAGAAACAAAAAGCTATTCAAAAAACCCCTTTCAGTAACATCTTAAGTGAAAAGCTTTTAAACGTGACACACGCTACAAGGTTTTCCATTTACAATCAAGAATCTTACATATTGTATAAAAAGAAGTCTGGGAGGTATGAATTTGTAGCCACTCATGTCGGTAAATACAAATAAACTGTTGGCTTTTATACAACCCTCTATTGTTCGTAACCCTTAACGATGACATTCGCTGAAATTCGGAATGACAGCTGAAAGCGGGCTGAGCCATGCCAATCGAATTTTACTTACACAAAGCAATATTGTGGGTCAAGGTATAAGCGTTTAGCGTTGATTTTCATTCTTTTTGAGTAGTGAAATTGTGCCAAGAGTTTTGAGCAGGAAAAAAATAAGAGTGAGAAAAATGACAGCCAAACGATGACTGTGTCAAAAATTATATGGTTAGAATTGGGGTGAATACTGAGACGGCAGCTAATAGAGATTTATGGAAGAAGAAGTCATGCTGCTCCACTTTCAAACAAATTAGGATAAGGGAAGTAGGATAATGAAAAAATGAAGTAGCTGGCATAGTGACTTATACAGATATAATATAATTATGTATATAACACAAAGTTTAGGCACTATAAATTATGTCCCAAGAAGCATATTTAGCAATTTTTTTGGTAACCGATAGAAAACAAGTTCGACAAATTAGTCGAAGAAGAGACAGAAAAAGAGTAGTAGACTAAGAAAGAGAGAGTAAGTAGTAGTTAGTTGCCTTTTTATCGGGTCCATCTCATATTTTACTTTTAAATTTCACTCACAAACGCATAAAGCACTGATAGGTACATAACCTTTGCATAACACATTACATCATTGGCCATTTTGTAATTCCTTACATAATACATCTGACATCATAATTTTTTGGTGCAAGTTGGGTGCGCGTACGTCAAATATGACGTTTCTGAATGTTGCCACTACATAAAGCGAAAAACGTTTATAGAGGATGATATTCTCTTAGCATGTATATTTCCTTTTGTTTGTATGTTTTTTTTTAATACTTTTTGATGAATTAATGTTTGCTGCACCGTGCGACGTCATCACGTCGGCGCCGGCTGTCGCTGAAAACCAGCGCTGGGGCTCTGTCTTGCATAGGGTCGCAGCATAATGCTGAGCGATAGCCGTTTTGCGTGGATGTGACGCATGTCAACCTTTTTTTTATTGTTTTTTATTTGTGTTGTTCTTTTTTGCGTCATGTTTACCGCAAATAAACGTATTTTCTTTCTTTCTTTCTAGTTAGTAGAGTAAGAAATCTACATTGAAAGTGCTACTTCTAAGTTAGATTTCTTACCGACTGATTTTGATTTGTTAACTGCCAACACGTAACTTCCCGTTCAGTCATTTTGCATTGTCCAATTAATTTAATTATCCATTTAAATATTTATTATGACTCATTTTTATTTAGTTAACTGCTCAGTTTTTAATACCGAACTTGTTAATAAACATGCATTTTGTAATTTTTAATTTAAAAAACTACAATAAACAACTGCCGCTTTAAATCTATGCCATAGATAAATATCTCGTGTATCATCATCTGCCTAGCCTTTTGTAAACTATGTTGGGGTCTGACTATCTGACTTCCACAACCCAGTTACTTGGTAATATGATACCCCTTAGTAAGACTGGTTGTCACTTTCGGGCTTCTGACTACCCGTAACGACTGTCAAATGAATGATAAATGATTTATTTTCTGTAAGTAGGTTTGTACAAACGCTTTTACACGTCAATCATATTTTTTTGAATTAGATGAGGTCGGCGTTTCCTATCTGACTATTTTGAGAAGAAAGGCCGAAAAAAACTCAGAGGTCACAGTCTCTTTTAAAGTCCAGACAAAATTTTGGTCAGATCATGTGAAGATCATGTAGATCGAGGTCTGAGACGGTCTTTTGAGGAAAGAACCACACAGATTGAGTAGACTTGTCCAGTCAGTGCACGCATTTGTCAAAGATCGTGCAGCTCAACTCAGAACTTGAGGAGCTCGACGATTCGACGAACAATACCAAAGAAAGGACATTTGGGTAGGCCGCATAAAATATTCAAAGTGCCAGATCATGATTAAAACGAATGATCAGCAACAAACAAAGACCCAAGAACGACAGCCGGGTCCAACGGCTTAACGTGCTTTCCGAGGCACGGAGGGGGTTTTTTTTTTCAGGATGGGAAATCATCAAATGACCCCTCCCGCTCTCGGTGGAGCGAAAGGGAGTGTCAGACTCTTACTGACTAAAACCCACCCGTGTTCCTTCCTTAGCCCTTTATGTTCCGAGCCAGCGGTAAACCTTTCGGACAATCCCGCTGACCATTACCTACAGGGCGATGGTTCGAATCTGAGTCGAAACAATGGATTCTTTTTGAAGTATTCTCTAGATACGAGATAGGGGTACGGTACCTATGTAAAGATGGTCACCCGCCACAGACCAACCGCGGCAAGCGTAGCTTGACCTGATCGATCGACCTGTGCGGCTGTTATTATTTAGCCACGGGCCCCTCCTATAAATATAAATATCTCGTGTATCGTTTCCGCTTGTCCTTTGCGCCACAACATCAAACGTCTCACGTTGATATGACGGCTTTTTGCAGGTAGGTATTGTTTGGCTTTTACGATTGATGCCGAGGTGGGGCGGGGCCAGGGTTGCCTGACAGACATCGATATATCATATCTAGGGCTGTATTTAGCACACCGTTTATGTTGGGGGTTTGAAAATTTTATTAGAGGGTCCACTAAACCGCACTCGGCTCACGTGGTGGACTGCGGTCTAGTACCACTCACGGAGAGGAGGACCTAGTACCAAAATAATATTATGAATCTATATATATAAAATATTATGAATCGATATACCTATATATAATATTATGAACCTTTATAATTATATAAAATTCAAAGTCACTGACTGATATATCAACGGAGGGTGGTGTTCTTTGTGAAGAGTAGGCATCCACTAAGAAAGGGTTTTTCGAAAATCTACCCCTAAGAGGGAGAATGGGGGGGGTGAAATTTCACGCGGACGAAGTCGCGGGCAGAAGCTAGTTTGATTATAATTTTTATAACATAATTTCACGCATTGTGTTTCCGAAAGGTTGGGCAGAGGTGTACCTGTTAGTGCACGAACATTTTTGAATTGTTTAAACACTAGAACAAATGAATTAAACTATCCTAGTTCTAAGTTCAGTTTCCAAATGTAAATCTAGGTTAGATTTTAATTGAATTTTTCTATCATGTAAGTTTTTTGTTCAAGATGAAATTGCATAGGGATTGGCACGCCTACGTCACATAGTATTATGCGATCTGCAAACTACTCTCTGGCAACCTTCCTTATTATATTAATTGCCTGTTTTTGACGTAAATACGTCTTTAAAATTGCTCCCATAGTGGGAGGCAAGTGAAAAAAACCAATGATAACAAAATCGGGGGATACAGTTTGGTGTTGCAGCTTCATATCTATTTATCATCTCCATCCTAAATTCAATTACACCATTGGATAGCTAAAGGATCAAAGAATTCATTACGCCAAGTGAGGACTTTGACGCATTGCGCGTTGTGGAGGGGGAAATGCAGTGTAAAATATTGACAGTCAATATAACGTATTAAAATAAAAAGAAAAATAATGTCAAAAATATATATTGTCGGCTTATACGCGTCAAAAAGCCAAATCCAAACACAGAGATCGTATTCGGTTGGAAAGGGCTTCTCAAGAGCAATCGAACGGTACCAATAAAACACCGTACCGACCGTAAAAGAATGAATGCGGCCGAGCGGATTAATCCCGTTACGTAAACGTATTCACGTACAACACTCGGCCGTGTCCATGAACATAGCCACACCCCATTTTTTGGGTTGAACATATCATAACACCACGCCTGTAATTCCCGAAGGGTTAGGCAGAGACACGTATGTCGTATAGTACACCCAAGTTTCGCTAGTTATGTGTAAGTCCCATGAAATAAGGCCGAGCCAATTGCCATCAACCGGGAACAAATTCAGAACCCGGGTGCTACTGAGAAATTATTGATGGATGAATCCAATAACACTTTGGACAACCTGGCAATCGAACCCAGGAACTCATGCTCAGCAGTAGACGAAATAGTCAGGTTTTGGATTAAATTTATATATAAATTCAAGATTTATATACTTGCCAGGGTTAGAAACCCAGCCTATGCATAGATAAAAATCGTTTGTTCATCGAATGCTTATATTTTGCATTACTAAAAGATGGCTAGCAATGATTACTCCCTCAATTGCTGTAAAAAATCCAAAAATGACAAAAACCACCGAATATATTCTTCCCATTCAGTTCAGCTTACATTCTCCCCATATTTATAAAGGAAACCATAAAATACTAACAAAAGGTTTATGAAAATAATTTATGAATAGGCCTCCTTACAAAAAACATAATTTGTACAGCTTTTTGGCATTTGTGTGAGGAGATCTTTAGCAATGTTTGTGCAGTTTTAAATAATCACGCTTACATTTTTTAATAACGTAGAGAGGTTTAATTAATGTTTTTTCAGTAATTACTACGGCTAGGTTGCATTACAGTTGTAACGTTAATTCAACGATGAGTATGTAGTAGGAATTTTACTTTTGTCAACAATGTATGTATAAATAACAACTTCATAATTTGCCTAGCCTTTTCCCAACTATGTTGGGGTCGGCCTCCAGTCTAACCGGATGCAGCTAAGTACCAGTATTTAACATGGAGCGATTAACTGTCTGGCCTCCACAACCCAATAACTGGGTAAAACGATGTACCTTGGTATGACTGGCTGTAAGACTTTCGGGCTTCTGATGACCTGTAACGACTGTCAAAGATCCACGAATGATAGCCGGGACCAACGGCTTAAAGTGCTTTCCGAGGCACGGAGGGGTATGTAAAGATGGTCACCCATTCACAGACCAACCGCGGCAAGCGTAGCTTAACCTGATCGATCGACCGGTGCGGTTGTTATTACTTAGCGATAAGCCCTTTTACATAAATAACAACTTATACCTAATTAATTATTAAAAAAAAACTACATAATATCTCTAACTATAACTATAATCAGCATAATATTGGACTTCAAATACCTACAGAGTTTAAATATGTATTGAAGTTTTAACAAGTTAAGTGAAAAGTGAAGATTAAAGAAAGTGCTTAGTGATTACTCAGCTCTTTAGCTCAACTGTTATTTATTGCAAACGAGGACGTTTCGATATCGATAACAAATGAAATTAGTACTATAATAATATGTTCGAAATATGAAATGAACAGAGGGGCAATTCTCGTAATTTTAAGACCGTTCGCAGTTTGAAGACCAATTCCCGTAATCAAAAACGTTCAAAATGTAGTCGTAATCTCATCTCAGCGACAATCAATGTCAAAACACTTGTCAAAAATGTAGGGAAATTGGAGGTATTTTTGACAGATTGAGACTGAGATCAGACTGTGAACGTTCTCAAAAACACGGGAATTGCCATTGGACTGCTATCTGTACTATATCGTACTTACTAATTCCATGCTTTTACCATATTGTAATCGTAGAGTTGTCAAATTCAAAATTAGCTGTGACGAAAAGTTTTGAAAATAGAATATTTATCTTGTGATATCCGTTCTTCGTTATAAAATAAGGAGTAAGGTTTATTTTTTATTTTTAATGCGTTACTACCCGTGTCCTAGCGGGATTTCCTATCGACTAAATGATAAACTTCCATTGAAACTTGCAAACATAATGATTTTTTTTAAATCGGTTCTTAGTGCACCCCTACGTTAAACAAGGAACACATTTTGCACAATAGCAAAATGTCATGTTCCTAGGCCGACCGGTTTAGGCTGTGCATTGTCTGCCAATGAATGAATGAAAGAATTTAAAATAGTATGTACAGTAACGGTCCATAAGTGGACTGCCACCAGAAAGTTCATTTTAGCCTGCACGCTAGATCTGCGTCTATCTCTGTGTGTGTGATGTTTTAATGTAGACAGTAACGCGCACACGGTATAACTACGAAAGCGCGATGTTGGTTGGTCAGATGCATGTGTGGTCAACACTAAATAAAGATATACCTACCATATAATATTATCAACCACAGGGCCTATTTAAAAGTAATGCTAAAATTCGAAGAGATAATTATAAGCAGCGATGGCAGGTTCGCACAAGTGGGTGGATGTTATTGTGTGTGCGTGAAGTGGAGAGGGTTCGAACCTCAGTGCGCGCTTTCAATTCTTTTTGTTCTTTTCGTTTTTGTGTCAGAGTTCAATTATTTATTGTTTCGTTAACATAATGACAATAGGGTATAGAGGGTAACAATAAATTATAATACCTATGTAATTTAATTAAAATAAAGCACAATTTTTCATAGGATCATTTATTGATTTTTATAACAACCTTTAAAACATAAACATACTTATTCCAAACTTTGAAACATAAAATACCGAATTTGTTCATAAATCATTTTTGGTTGATACTAAAATGGGATGTTTTTGGTTTATTGAGGTTACAGCTTAATTTTTTCATTTTCTCAAGGAAAAGAAGATTGAAACTAAACCTCAATCTTACAATTATTCACTTGTTACTATTATATTATGGCCAGTGTATCCCCTGAATTCCACTGATAGCATTTATTTTTTTATTAATATTTAGTGTGACCTCCGATAATGAAAGTGATATTATCAATGCAGTCAAAAAGGCGTCGACGCATGGAGGCCACAATATTACTGCAAATATCTGTGCACGTAAACTATCCCACAACTCCATGCAATGAGATTTGAGCTGTTCGAGACATCTTTCGACTCGCACTTCCCAACTTTGCACCATTAAACCCCATACATTTACAAATAGGGTTTAAATCAACCTCGACGTAATTAGAGCTGTTGGCCCGCGTCGGTATAAATGCCAACTCACC
The DNA here is from genome assembly GCA_927399505.1 of Luperina testacea. Classification (NCBI taxonomy): domain Eukaryota; kingdom Metazoa; phylum Arthropoda; class Insecta; order Lepidoptera; family Noctuidae; genus Luperina; species Luperina testacea. The sequence continues at coordinate 3,352,740 of OV656759.1, read as the reverse complement.
CGGCCCTTGAGCACTAATCCACCCCCACATATTCACAGTTTCACACTAATTCTTCCTGACTCCGTATTATTTATAATATTACTGTCAGACCAACGTGTATTGTCTCTGCGCCACAAATGAAGTCTTCCTTTTTGGCACGATTTGAAAGTCTTCTCGTCAGTAAATACAGTGGTCTCCCAATCAAAGTCTAAATATTCGCGAGCAAAACGCAACCGTTCCTCCTTATGCCTATGCGTTAAAAACGGTTTTTTCACTGGTGTTCTATGATGAAGACCTTCGGCATGGAGTGCATGGCGAACAGTGCGCAATGACGTATCAAATTCTTCGCTAAATCGTCTTGTAGGTATGAAACCATGCGTTTCATATTCACCAACCATAAAGCGTCGGTGTTGCTGAGACTGGTCAATAAGTGGCGGCCTACCACTTCTTACACGGCTCTTAAGAATTCCCTCTTCCTCAAATCTCCGCATCCAACGTCTCACAGTATCTCTCTAAAAAAAGAAATCCTTATTACACATTTTGAAGCGTCACTTATGAGAACAAGTAAAATCAATAACAACAAAATAACTTACACAAAATCCGGTTTCATTGCATATTTCAGATATATTAAACCCATTGTTATACAAGGCTACAATGTTCGCTCTGGTTTCCATATTTATATTTGCTTGCATTTTCAATAAAAATGTTCAAACTCAACACCTCTAATATCAATAACACAAACGCTCATAACTAAGTTCACTAACCAACAACGTCATACCATTATAACTACAGTCAGTATATTATTTTTGTTTCAAATTTACCCTCAACTTTTATGTGATTAGTTTAAAATACTCGCTGTCTTTTTCTCATTACCATAATTAGAAAAAGACTGCGTGCCGTGATAGGCCTATGATGATGCTCATATACCGCGCTTTTTCTGTTTCGTACGTGATGAAAGAGTGCAATATACAGTTGTGTATGTGTGGGTGAAATGTCTAAATAGAAGAAGGTCTCAAGTGCGACGAGTTACGATGTGATAGTTTTGTAATGCTGCCAGTGCAGTTCTGACCGCTACTGTACAGACGCCAGCACATCAAGCTACCCGAAACTGTCAAATTTTGACAGATTGTAGTAGGTTGATGTGCTGGCGTCTGTACATTCCCTACTGCCACGATCTCGTGTCGTATCCGTGTCGTCGCTACTAAAGCGTCACCCGTCTGTTTGCGTCGTTAACGAGCTAGTACTAATTGACGTTAAATCTTTGCTGTCACTGCATGTAGTTCAACTATCGTCTGCCTTTCAATGTGCTGAGCTTTTCATATTAACATGACACCTTTGAAAGGGGAATTTATTGATTTTATCGATGGGTGTAAAGCTACAGGGTGTCTTTTTTTTCAGGATGGGAAATCATCAAATGACCCCTCCCGCTCTGGGTGGAGCGGAAGGGAGTGTCAGACTCTTACTGACTAAAACCCACCCGTGTTCCTTCCTTCGCCCTTTATGTTCCGGGCCAGCGGTAACCCTTGATGATGATGATGATGATGATGATGGGACTCCCTTTTCCGCACTTAGACTCCCATTCGGTCCGTTGTGCGTGGGGATACTGGCTAACAGAGCCAGCCTAGCTCCGCCCAAAAGCACAGAAGCTTCCTGGGAGCTTCACAGGCTTCGCAGAGCGACCTCATTGTTCCGAGGATTTCTGCACGTTGAGAAGCCACGGCCTCGCAATCCAGGATGACGTGGGCGGCTGATTCCTCGGCATCAAGACAGCCCCTGCAGAGGGGGCTGTCCGTGGCGCCTATGTTGAAAAGATGTTTGTTAAGAAGGTTGTGGCCCGTAATTGTGCCTATTATTATTCTAAGGTTATTTCTACTCAGGCTGAGAAGTTTTTTGGTTAATCGCGGGTTTATCATTGGTAAAGCCAATTTTGACTGTCTACAGTCTGTTGCCCGTGACCATCTGTTGTTATGGAGTTCGGTCGATCTTTGGCGAATCCACGCACGAAATTGTGAGAAAGGCAAAGGGAGAAGTGGGTACGGGCCTAGCACCCGCATATCAGAGCCTCTCTTCGCAAGTTCATCTGCAGCATCATTGCCCAAAGATTCACTGTGCCCTTTGATCCACTGGAGAGTAATACGATTGGACGTCGATAAACTCTCCAGAGCTAGATGGCACTCAAAAATTAGTTTGTTGTTAGTTTGTTTGCTACCTAAAGCTTTAAGCACAGATAGGCTGTCGGATAGGAATTTAATGCCGTAGTTCCGGATGCCTAAGCGCTTTACTGCTGTTGCAGCTTGTGTTAAGGCAACACATTCGCATTGGAAGATCGAACTATGTGTGCCTAGTGGTATGTGAAAGTTAATATTGAGGTCAAGGGAGTGTACGCCAGCACCTGAACCGTTTTGTGTTTTAGAGCCGTCTGTATAAATGCGTACTTCGTTAACTCCTGACTGATCCCTTTCTTCCTGAACTGTTTGTATAATGTAGTTCTTGTTGAACATCGGTTGGTTTGGTGTTCTATCACACGGGGCAGCGATGAGAGGCTGATACTCAATCGCCCGGTCCAGGATTTTAGCGTGTGGACTGGTAATGTTTTTGCCCCATATGCCCAGATGCATTAGCCTGATGGCAGCTAGCGCCGCTTCCTGCTGTATGTACAGGTCAAGGGGAGTTAATTGAAGGGCTATCTCCATGGCTGCTGTTGGGGTGGTTTTCATGCAGCCAGTGGTAGCTGAGCAGGCCAGTCGTTGGAAGCGTTGTAGTCTGGTAATGGTGGTCGAGAGTTCTGTCCTCGTCCACCAAACCAGAGCGCCATAAGCCAACATTGGCCTGATCAGCGCTTTGTAAATCCACAGAGTAATCTTCGGAGAGAGCCCCCATGATTTTCCTAACATTTTTTTGCATTGGTAGAGTGCAATTGTGCTTTTATTAAGTTTGTAGTCAAGATGCTTGTTCCAGAGCAGTTTGCTATCTAGAATCACCCCCAAGTACTTGACTTCGTCTTTCAATGTTAGTTCTGTGTTAAAAAGTTTTGGGAGCCTATGAGGTCCAAGAGTTCTCTTGTTGGTGAACATTATTAGTTCTGACTTCGAGGGGTTAACCGATAGTTCGTGCTTCGTGCACCAACTCTCGACTATTTTGAAGGCCTTTCTCATGAGATCACATAAGATGCCCTCAAATTTACCTGAAATCAGAATTGCTATGTCATCCGCGTATCCCACTGAGTACAGACTGCTGGCGTTGAGCTCTAAAATGAGTTCATTTACGACTAAATTCCACAGCAGTGGTGACAGCACCCCACCTTGTGGGCAGCCTCTACTCACGATACCTCGTGTGGTGGTGTTCACGGTAAATTGAATAGCTCGGTATTTTAACATGTTATTAATCCATTCTATGAGTGTTCGTGCAACACCGTGTGTGGCAAGTGCCTGTTCGATGCTGACGAAGTTAGTTTTGTCGAAAGCACCTTCTATATCAATGAAGGCGCCTAGGGTTGGGTTTTTGGCTTTAAGAGCATTACCTATGCGTGAGACTACGCTATGAAGTGCTGATTCAGTTGATTTGCCTGCACAGTAGGCGTGTTGATTAGGATGTAGAGGTCTTTGTATCAAAACCTGGGATCTAATCTTCCTATCCCCCAGCCTCTCCAGTGTCTTCAAGAAGAACGAGGAGAGGCTTACAGGTCTAAAAGATTTGGGCTGGGTGTAGTCGCCCCTACCAGGCTTCGGTATAAAGATTATTTTTACTTCCCGCCATTTCAAAGGAATGTAGCGGTGGGCCAGGCAGGATCGGAACACCTTAACGAGGTGATCGGCTAATATATCCTGACTCCACCTGAGCAGAGCCGGGAAAATACCGTCCAGTCCTGCTGCCTTGAAAGGTAGGAAGGTGTTGATTGCCCATGTTATTTTGTCTTTGTCAATTACTTCCAACGCCACTTCCCAATCTAGGCTGCACGTGGCCCTATCCCTTTGCAGTTCCCAGCTTTGCTGGGCGGCAATCTGGCATCCTGGGAAGTGGGTGGTTAGGAGTAATTCACTTGTCTCAGCGTCGTTTGTTGTGTATGTGTTATCTGGTTTTTTTAGGCATCCTATTGAATGGTTTGTCTCTTGGGCAAGACAGGTTTTGACCCTCATTGCCTGGTTGTTACTTTCAATGTTGGTACAGAAACGCCTCCAGCTATTTCTGCCTCTGAGGCGTATCAGTTTTTTATATATTTTACGGGCTGTTGTATATCGGTCCCAATCTACTGGTGCCCGTGTGTTCCTAGCTCTGTTGAACAGTCTTCTCAGCTTGTGTCGGTGTCTTTCCAGCTCAGGACTCCACCAGGAATGGCGAGCTCCCTGCCTAGGTATCGTGAGGGGACAAGACTGTTCATAGCTGGATATAAGTATGTGTGTGATGTTGTTTACATGTTCGTCTAAGTTGGTTACTGGTATTTCAGCCGGAAGGGCGGGAACTCTACTTAGTTCAGCCTCGACGAGTTTAGTGAACCTGACTTGGTCCGTATTGCGAGGAACCCTTCTTGGCTGTGGTTTGGTTAGGTTGAAGTTAATGGTATAGCGGATCCATCTGTGGTCTGAGCATGATATCGCGGTAACCCTTTCGGACAAACCCGCTGACCCGGGAGGCTTCGGCCCTGACGGGCCCCTTCGCTTGATGCTGACATCTCTTTGAGGCGCGCGTGGAACACGTACGCGCCGTCCGGCACGGGCCTGGTCCTGATCGGACGGTGAGCTACCCATTACTCATCGCCCGCAGGCCCGCGCTTACGGTGGCCGGGAGTCGTCGCGGGGCTCCCGACGGTCTTTGATTTTTGAATGAATGTTTAGAAAGTCAGATGTATATGAGGAATATGACCCATAATTAAACTTGTGTGAGGATTGCCCCAGTGGCATCGAACCCGAGTTACGAGTTGTGGGTCGTGAGTTCGAACCCAGGCAGGCATTTTACTTACAGTACCCGGCGATAAATATTGCACATCGACCTTTGGAAAGAGACAATCGGCTAATTTCGGCTTCGTAGAGCGTTATCTCTGTCACACGAAATACAAACAGTCCGGTATCTACATAAATCTACCTTGCACACAGTCTGCTAGCACAAATGAATAGATAGATATACTTTAATCACTTTTAATTCACTACTAATTAATTACAGTGCCCAGTATAATGTTGTTTATCAGACGAAGCGTGAGCGACCAGTGAAATCATCCGTAGCTGTTAAAACAATTATGATTTGCTTCTTTTGATAATTATTTTGGTTCTTAGTATAAAATCGATAGGATCGAATAGGTCGATGTGCATATTTATCGCCGGGTACACTAGCGTATTTTATTTCATCATCACTGCTCTCAAAACGGTGATAGAAAACATTGTGAGGAAACCGGCATGTCCTAGAACCAAAAATTCTAAGACATGTGACGTCTACCAACCCTCACTGGGCCCGCGTGGTGGTTGATGGCCCACTCCCTCTCACAAAGAGGAAGCCTTTGTTCCAGCAGGGAACATTTTAGTTTGAATATGCATTAATCTTGTAACTACAGCCGTAAGTACAATTAGTTATTCTGTGGTACAGCTCAAGAAGATCTAACTTCAGAATTAAACAACCGCGGATTGGTTGATTCGTTCATTTTGAACATGCCATTAATATGCTTTTATTTTAAGACAAATTCCTCTTTTTTCTGTATATTGACTAACATACATAGTTTATTTACACATTTAAAAATATCTCTAAAACACATTGTCTTAGCATGGTATCAACATACAATAACAATAAGCAATTTGAAACTTTTGTTAATCAAACCGTTCAACCTTGCTAAAAAGTTTTCACTTCCCCAAAACCAGTCCATTCAAATATTTCGCAAAGCATAGTTAGACAGGTGCGGTGAAATGTAGGGCATCCGCGCCAATGACCTGGAAGATCTAAACCTAGGTGGTCAGATACCGACCGGCTGGCCGAATTCAGGCTTATGTCAAAATTTGCTAGAGTAAACCGCTTGGATATATGGATATCGGGTCGTGGTACTCGTGGTGTATGTGTGGATTGTGTGGGCTTGTGTTTAGGATTGTGTGTGTGTTTGTTGTTTGGATAAATGATTGAGTGTGTGTGTGATTCTGAAAACTGTGCAGACGTAAAGGTTTATGTAAAGAGGAGTTGCAATTTCTCTTTTGCCTAAATAAGCGACGTACTAAACTTATAATAAGTAGTCAATTGATGAGTGTGAATATTTATAGATATGCTTATCTAGATATAAGAGTATCTCTAGGTATATATATAATAAAATAGTGACGAAGTCAAAATTGTACATTTAATATTTATGAAAAAAAGTAATTGCTACGACTGCTACGAGGGAGCGAGTCTGATGCCGAGAATTTACGAGGAAACGAGTCTGATGCCGAAAATATTGTTTTTAAATTCTTGTCCGTTTGGCTGTTTATTTGTTTGTCTGGATGTATGTTCCGGATTGGCGCAAAAACGGCTGAGCGGATTTGGATGAAATTTGGTACACGGTTAGTACATGTAATCCTGATAGTAGTACGTTCCCGTGGGATATTTTCCGACATCGACGTGGGCATAACCACGGGCAAGAGCTAGTACAAAATACAAATGGAAGTTATCCTTGTACAGAAGCCAGCACATCAAGTTACTACAAACTGTCAGGTTTTTGTTTAATGATTTTCAACTTTATCGCTAAAGTATAAGGTTCAAAGTTGATTGGGAAAATATGACAGTTTCGGGTAGCTTGATGTGCTGGCGTCTGTACAAAAGTGGAATAAAGTCAGATAATGGTGTTAAACCTATTCACTGAAAATGTGAATAAGGTCCATTTTGAATATGCATGACTTAAGTAATATAACAACACAAAATTAAACAACTACATTATACTGTTATCAGAAACAAAAAGTAGCGTGTAGTAGCCCACTTGTTTTCTGTAATCAACACCTTCAACCAATTACTTTTTAGTATCACAGCTTAATTATCCGAACTTAAAGTTAAAACGAACAATTACGATAATTCCGCCCAAGTATATTTCCACAAGAACAATAATTTCGGGTGAAAATATTTTTATTTTACGGCAACTTTTGGGAGGAATGCTCTTGCTCTCGGCAATCAGAGTTTGCTCCGTTAACGAGCATCGGACTAATTAATGCTAAATCTTTTCTGTCTATATAATCAAGTGCTTCAGCGTCCCTCACCCTCACTCTTCAGATTTTTTGGATTTTTTTTCAAGAGCTGTTAATTGAGCATTTTTCCAATTTGAAAATTAAAAGTTATTATGTCTAGGGGATTTTGTATAGAGGTCGCTAGATGTTTGAATATGCATTATGGTGTGTTAACGAAGCTTGTTAAATTTAGGAGTGTCGTCAAATTCTTTTGCGAGTCGTAAGGATTAGGTTGCAGTGGTTGTGGGAGGTAGAAAATTATTCGTTTCGTAGAGTGAGCAAAATTATTTGGCATGAGTTTTTGATCTTGAGAGATCTTCTAATACTAATACGGATGAGTCTTACACCTTATGTGACTTTTATTTTCTTTATTTATTTAAAAAGGGTTTTAATCTAGACAGATTATGACTCGTCGTTCTTATGTAACTTGAATTACTGTTTAAATTACAGAGTAATAAATAATTGACTGCGTCATTGGTCTAGTGGTCAAGCTACTGCTGAGCGTGAGGTCCTGGGTTCAATTCCCGGTTGGGGCAGTGTTAATAGATTTTTCAATCTGGAATTTCTCGGTAGCAGCCAGAGTTTGCGAGTTGTGCCCGGGTGATGGCAATAGGCTCGCCCCCTATAAAGGCTCCGACAAACTGGGGCGACACGCGATAAAATCGCGTGCGACAACATTTTTTTTTCTGTTTTTATCTGTCTACATAAATGGTTAAATAAATAAATAAAGTAGTATGTTTCTATTAGCACCTATTGCTTTTTATAGTCTCGCAGTGTTATAGTTCTCCTTAGGATAAAGGCTCCTACAAACAGGCGCGACACGCGATATAATCGCGCGCGACACAAAGGCACCGCTCGTTGCGCGACTTGCCTTTGTGTTGCGCGCGATTTTATCGCGTGTCGCGTCTGTTTGAAGGAGCCTTAACATGGGACTTAGACATAACTGGCGATTTGTGAGTGTACGGTACACGGTAGATACAATATATCTGCCCAACATTTTGGGGATACAAGGCGTAGTATTATGTTATGTTGATAAGCATATTTTGTATATTATGTGTACCTACTTTGAATATATGAACGTCACACGACCATAAGAAATTAAAAAATAAAACAATCAACAAATATTGTTTATCTTATAGCATGAATAGTGGCTGCCCAAATATTTCCCTCTGCATTAAAAACTAAACAAAAAAAAAATTCAAACTCCATTAAAAAACAAAACGTAATAAAACACTAATAACAAACAAAATAACTGTCAGAGTAAACAGACAGACACGCGAAAGGTGTGTTTATATTAGTAATAATAATAAATTCGTGGTTATAATCTGTGCTGTTATTGTCAGATCCCCTAATGGCCAAGTCGTGATAGAATGGTCCCTTCTACAGTCATTAATGTTGATACAGGATCTGTAAACACATTAACGTTTGTGTTTTAAGACAATTAATTTAAGAGATCGAGTTTTTTAATTTAGTAGATTACTTTTCTTATTTTTAAATTTCTTTAAAAAACTTATAGAATTATTGTCACTTTTGAGATTATCTTTCTAAATAGTCGGTGCATTCTACATGTAACCAAGGATTCAGTGCATAATTCTGAAATCCCATACGATTAAATTTTTCGTCAAATCAATTCAATTCAATCTTTATTGCATCCATAATGTACACATAAAGGTCATCATTTGACTAGCCTTTTTCCAACTATGTTAGGGTCGGCTTCCAGTCTGACCGGATGCAACTGCTACCAGTATTTTGCATGGAGCGACTGCCTATCTGACCTCCACAACCCAGTTACTGGCGACGCCCGGACTGTAGTTATAAGAATTTGTATGAGAGATCGATGTGACTGATGATACCTTTTATTACAGCATGTGCATTTATTAAGTAAGGTTTAATTTCATAAATAAGAAGATCAGGATAAACCTTATATTTTTCTTATAAGTTGTTTATAGCCCCATAAAAGATGACGGGACGACCTGGAGGAGATATATGTACGACCAATGGTCCGTGGTCCACATTAACCCTGGATCGAAAGAGCTGTAAGTCATGGGGTGAGACCTTTGCTCAGCAGGGAGATGATGCGGGCTAACAGTAACAGTAAGATTTTGACGTGACAACGTCTAATAAATCGATGAAGCTGGCGGCACTCACGAAAAAACATGACTCATGTAGCGTTACCTCGCGGCCTTGCTCTGTAGCGTTTCATGGCGGCTTGAAGTGCAAGCGAATATTAACAAATGCAATGCAACTATTCCATCAGTATTTTCTTATGACGTTGTCACGTTCAACTATCGTCAGTAAACCGACTTTACAGACAACCGATTTTTTTAACCCTGCTCATTATATTCGAAACTAGCTTCTGCCCGCGAATTCGCCCGCGTGAAATTTTACCTTATTAAATTTATTTATTTAATACTTCAAGCACATAAATGTACAGAGGCGGACTTAATGCCATAGGCCATACCTTCCCCTCATTCACCCTCTCAGGGGTGGAATTTGAAACAACCCTATCTTAGTGGTCTTCACAAAGAACACACCCTCCAAATTTAATGTCTCTAGGACCAGCGGCATAGGCTGTGTGTTGATATATTAGTAAGACAGGACTTTAAATTTTATATAAGTATGTACTAGCTTCTGCCCGCGACTTCGTCCGCGTGAAATTTCACCCTCCCCTCATTCACCCTCTTAGGTGTGGAATTTCGGAAAACCTTTTCTTAGTGGATACCTACTTTTCACAAAGAACACATCCTCCAAATTTCATGTCTCTAAGACCAGCGGTTTAGGCTGTGCGTTGATATATCAGTCAGTCAGGACTTTGAATTTTATAAATATTTATACATATGTAGATAGAGACTAATATTTATCAGTCTATTAGAGTTTTACGCAATCAAATCGATCTCCCATTTATTTCTGGTTTACTAAACTCTATAAACTGTCTATTTTATGGATATTAACAGTGCATAGTTTCCTTATAAATATGTCACATTCCCCGATAATCAGGCAGATGGCACGTCTTACAGAATTTATTATAAACGTTTTAACAAGTTACAATCACTTTTTGGACTTGTTAATTCGACATGTTCGTTAGGAAAAGTGTCTTTTTCACTCGACGACTAAACGATGAAGTGTGAGATTCGTTCTAAATACAGTCAGGGAACTTATTAGTGTCAATTTGCCATATCTTAATACTGTCGAAAAATGACAGTTGTCTTTATATCTTTTAAATATTTTTATTTTTGATGTTTAGGTAAGTGTATAGTAAACGTTATTTCTAATGAAAATTTTAATTTAATTAAAAAAATGATTTCTTAGATCGATATAGTAGGAGTTTTAGAGTAAAAATTAAAACAAAATTATCTGCAGTAGACTATGTATTTACGCTGATTTGAAACTAAAACATATATTTTTATCCGATCAATACAAAGAATATTTGGATTGTTTACGGTTAAATCAAAATTGGTCAATTTCGACTATCTAAATTAAAACGATGCGCGATGTTTCATTGCGTTTTAATCACATCACTAGTAAAGATAGTGTGGCAACATTTTTTAACGAAATGACAGTAAGAAGTCTCATTTTACTGCAGCTACTTAAAAGTCGGACTATAGAGTTACCACTGATGCACGGTTGACTGCTGCAGTGGTTGGTTCTCGTAATTTTATTATCGTATCGTCGGATCGTATCGGAAGTTGTAAAGAGTCCCTTTATGAGGTGGTCTATCTCTCTTTTCGATCAAACGCAAGAAATGTCGTTAACTAATGAGCCAATGGCACTTATATTATTACTCCGAGCCACACACATTTACAACCTTCTTACTATGGTGTAGAGTACATCTTTGGTTGTATTAGAAAAGTAAATTGGGCATGTGAAATATATTGCTTTATAAACAGTCTGTCAGTTTTATTTTACTTCTAAAATGGTGCAACGTATTTTTGATGGTAGATAAAGAGCGTTTATGAGATGGAAATCTTTTTGTATTAGGGTGACGTAACAATTCGATACACAAGTCGAATGTTTTGATACTATGAGCGTGGTACAATAGAAAAACGTGGATATTCCTTGAAGGGGTATCCGTAGGCCATTTACAGTACCCGGCGATAAATATTGCACATCGACCTTTACCTTTTTTGTATTTTATACCAAGAATAAAAATAATTATCAAAAGAAGCAAATCATAATTGTTTTAACAGCTCCTAATATATACCGGACTGTTTGTATTTCGTGCGACAGAGATAACGCTCTACGAAGCCGAAATTAACCGATTGTCTCTTTCCAAAGGTCAAAGATATTTATCGCCGGGTACTGTACATTGCAAGTCCTAAATAATAGGAGTGAACCTATAGCCATTAAATATAATCAGCCTATATTGTTCCCACTGCTGGGACACAGGCCTCCTCTAGGTGAGAGGGAGTGAGCCTTAATCCACCACACGGGCCCACTGAGGGTTGGTAGATGTCACATGTCTTCGAACTTTTAGTTCTAGGACATGCCGGTTTCCTCACGATGTTTTTCTTCACCGTTTTGAGAGCAGTGCTAATGAAATAATTTACACAAAGTAAAGCGCCTGTCTGGATTCGAACCTACGACCTAGAACGATGTAAGGCGCGGCCGTCACCACTGGGCTACCACTGCTCCGAGCTACTACTGAGAATTTTGTAACAAAAAGACCCAATATAAAAGAAACGAACAAAATCTAAAATGGCATAACAACCGTTACGCACCCTGTTATCCCCACAGGCATCCTATTACAATAGGGGTGAACTGTGGTGGTATCCTTTATAATTGCAGGTATTTAAGTGAATTTTCCACTTTGCCATACAATAACAAGGCTTGGAAATAGAGTTAACGCCTTGAACTTGACCTGATTTCTGCATCACAATTACGGGATCCCTGCGGCCGTTAACTGGTGCGGAATTATAAGGATGTTAGATTATATTATTAGTTATAACACTGGGCTTCTTTGCTTTACCTTTTTTTAACAGATCTTATTAGGTTTGCGAAAAGATTTAAGTATGTTAATTTATGTTGGAAACTTATAACCCTGTCTTTCTGCACGGCAGAAAGACGGGTAAAAAGTATGTTTATTTATGTTAAAAGTGTGTATAAGTGTAGAAATTATACTGTGCGTCTTTGCTTTAACTTGTTTTTGAAGTGAAAATTTCTTTAGGCGCGTTAGGCATTTTTTGAGATGGGAAAAAACCATTGATCTCGCGACGCTGTTACGTAACCGACACCTCTGTTTTAAGTTTTGGCCATTACAAAGACATCAACGCGCGGTACGTTTTCTTTAGGAAGAATGACCTTCAAACATGTTTATAAAATTACTATGCTTTTTCAAGTTTTCACTTCAGTCGGCACTCCTGGAGTGCCACTGTTTTTAACAGGTAACTTATTAGGTTAGCGAGAAGATAAAATGTGTTCATTTATTTTGGAAACTTACGAGTATAACCCTGTTTATCATGCAGTTGGGTAAAAAGTATTTTTATTTATATTAAAAGTGTGTATATTATTGTGTAGAAAGCCACAATTTTTGCAATTCTAAATGCTCTTCTTCTTTGTCGTGGCGATAGCGAGACAGTGTATTAGACTTTGTTGGCACAAAACTTTGCTACCTTCACGGCATCCTTGGAAGCTGCGCTTAGGTCACTATGGCTGCAAAAATTCTAAATCCTCTAAGGAATATAGATATACCTTTTAGAAATCTTATGCAGATTGGTTATGAGTTTTCAGTCAATCATACGTTCTGAGTGGTTCTGCTTCGTAATTATGAAATTTTTTCTATATGCGGTCCACCTGTTTGTAAGTGATCATAGATCAAGGACTAAATACTGGACGGAAGAAGACTGGACCTTGGACACCTACATTACCACAGGATCCAATAATCGTCAAACTGGAACACTGCAGCGCTGCTTGCCTGCAGAAATTGGTGTCTTTGGTGGTTAGTACTACCCCGGTTGAGCTTCTTCACAAAGAGCAATTGAAAAAATTGCCGCCCTTTCATTTAAAGCAGATCCTCTGAATATTACCAGTATAAAGTAAAAATTAATGGAATTCAGTAATTCAATTATCTGATATACACCGACGTAACGAGCTCGGGACCGCTCCCAGGGGTTACATTTTATTATTGTGCAAGTTAAAGAACTGCATTTAATTTTATATTTTGTATACGAGCTGCATATTAAAAACGGATATTTAATATTGATAATAATTAAAAGTACTGAATAAAATAAGCCTATAACGTTCCCACTGCCGGAACACAGTCCTCCTCTCGGTGAGAGGGAGTGGGCCGTAATCCACCACGCGGGCCCAGTGCGGGTTGGTAGATATCACATGTCTTCGAATTTTTGGTTCTACGACATGTTGGTCTCCTAACGATGTGTTTCTTTACCGTTTTGAGAGCAGTGGTGATGAAATTATTTACATACAGTAAAGCGCTTCTTTCGAAAGTCAAATTACTGACGACTGAAAGAGAGCACATCAAGCTACCCGAAACTGTCAAATTTTCCTAATCAACTTTGAACCTTATGTAATAGTGATAAAGTTGAAAATCTATTAAAGAAATTTGGCAGATTGTAGTAGCTTGATGTGCTGGCGTCTGTACCTAATGGTTATAACACTGCTAATTGACGTAGTGTCATTGACCTATAATTTCTTTCCATAACTGCAACATATAAATGAAAAGCAGTTACTATTACCTACAGGTTAAGAGAAAAGCTGAAGTAGACATTTTTTCCGTCGATAATGATGAATTGGAGGATGAGGTTGAATTGGAGGCATTACACAACAACAGAAAGGAAGCTAAAAGTAGAGAGGTAACCTGACCTGAAGAAGAAAATAACTGCAAAACTTTTATCCCGGAAAATTAAAGAGGATTCACGCGTTCAAAACCATGGTTTACATAATATAATTGTTTAAAATAAACTTTTCCAAATGCCTCAGCTTCCCAATAATCAAACTCAAACAAAAAAAAGGTTGCATGATAATAAAGAACATCAAACAAGGCTATATGTTAACAGTGCCAATGTCGAATCGATTTAAAAAGTTAACGAAAAGCCTCGCCCATCTGCGGGTGGGAAGTTATTTAATAAAAATATATTTTCCCGCGACAATCCCGGGATTTCTGTTCATTCCGGGGCCCGGGATTTGATGCCTCTTAGCTGGCTGCTTTAATTTTTTGTTCAATTTTTTATGTAATTTTCGAAAGTGGGTATTTACTTTAATCATAAAGGGTGTAGCAGTGAATGGGTTGTCTGGATTGGAATTTATTTGTCTGAGGTTTAAAAGCCTACGTTTTCCGATTGACTTTGTGTGCCAAGACGAGAAATTTAGGCCAATTTCTTTTTGTCTGCCTCGTTGGTTTTGTGGTTGCAAGCGTTACTGCTGAGCATGAGGTCCAAGGGAAAGGGAAGGTCAATTCCCAAGCCGGGCCGGGTTTTTTCCATCAGGAATTTCTTAGTAGCAGCCTGGAGACTGGTTTTTTGCCCGGTTGATGGCAAGATAATAGGCTCGCCTTCTATTATATGCCATGGGACTTGTGCACACTGGTCTGCCCAGGCCCTTCTTTTCCATTGGGCACTCTGGGCAAGTGCCCAGGGCCCCGGGATCTTCGGGGGCCCCGGCCTGCTCTCATAAAAAAATATTATTTGCAGCCGCCGTTCCATTCTTCGCATTATTAGTACCCGATTCAATCCATACTTCCATTCTAATATTATAAATGTGAAGGTGTGTCTGTCTGTCGTTACCTCTTCACGCTTAAACCGCTGAACCGATTTAGGTGACATTTTATCCCGATATTCCCACGAAATCGACACTTATGCGGGTGAATTATGTGCGGGTAATTTATGTCATGGTTTCATTTTTAATTCTTTTACCTATTGTGGTATAGTAATTTTATTTTAGGTGCATCGTCTTCACATATTGTGATTATATAAAATGTATGCAAAATATTGAAAGAATTTTAAAAGAGTAACGGTGGAGTTTCTTGCCCGTTCTTCTCCATACGAAAACTACCTTTTGGAATGGACGACTAGAATCAATTCTATTAGTTGTAATTTTTGACGTTCAAAAGTGCCTTTTATGTGCCTATTTGAAATAAATGCTTTGACTTTGACTTTGAAACAGCGGGGCGCTGCTAGTGAAAAACTAAGTGATTTGCAGGTGCGTTTTACAATGATTTTCTAGCCCCCCAGTTATGAAATATTAGTATGTTTCTCTTATTGTCTCTCATATCCTCAGGGGCCCCGTGATCCTTATGTGCCCAGGGCCTCCAATAGGTTGAAGACGGCCCTGGGTCTGCCTAACCCTTTGGAGATCACTGGCGTGATGTTTTGTTATCTCTGTCTTCGGCTCGGCTGTGGTGAAAAGATTAGCCATTTAGTTTTGTACTGGGGCTGACTGCCTCGACCCTGGTCATGATCACCACTCATGTCTGGTACTGACGTTCTTTTAAAGCAACCATAATCAACTTAATTTAGCTCAACACTTGACATCTTAGATCATGGAAGTAAAATTTTCACGACACAATCGTTGTAGCTAGATTTTAGGTAATTGAAGACATGTTTTTGAATGTTTAAGCCGTTTTTGCATCGTAGCACCGAGACTCCTAAAGGTAAGGATCAGGTGACAAGCTCTAGACGTGTATAAAGAGGAACGTACATCAAATGCTTTTAGCTCTCATAGTCTTGAACGTCAATTAGTTTTAAACAAAAGTGTAACATTATATGCTCGTACAAAGTCATGAGGTGTAACGTTGTTTCTGAAGCAGGTACCGTCAGCATACGTTTTCATTGTCTGCCAAACTGCTCGCGATAAGTGCCGACGTTTTATTGTGGGTGGCTAAAATGATGCATGTATGCATGTGAATGATGTATGCATGTGTATGTGTGATGTTGTGTGTATTTATTTTGTTAGGTGGTAAGGACTGGAAGGAGAGAATAACGGCCATGCCTGTTATTTGTGGGTAAATGTAATGGGTCTTGGCTCGAGGTCATCATTGTTGTATAAATAAAGGCTCTACTTGACCTCTCTCCAAACTAATGTAGTTACAAACGTCCAAACCAACGCACCTTGGACTGGCAGACCAGCTATCAATTTTCATGTGCATCACCAGTTTTTCCACTATTCAGTACTCTGGATTTGTGTCCAGCTGACAGCAGTAGGCTTGCATACTGGGATATTTAACACAGTTACAAATGTAGGTACTATGCACCTTCTCTTAATCTTTCGGAGGATACAAGCATGATCACAGATATAGGTACACCTAGATTACGCAAGAGCAACTACTTCGCGTGCCAAAAATCGCACCAGCTTACGTTCAAAAATCGTAAGCCGCCACTTTCTCGCTCTGTCCTGTGTACTGCTGGCTTGGTAAGCGTGAGCGAGAGCGCGAGCTTGTGACGTCATAGTAGGTAGTCAAAAAATGGCACGCTTGGTTTTCATACAGTTCGTGATACTTGCGTTATCTAGGTCTATCTATATCTGTGAGCATGATGTTATGTTAGTTCATTACAATTTACAAAGGTATTTGCTACTATAATAAGTAGGTTAATCCAATCCAAGTTTCTTCAAACATTCTTTCCCAACAATATCCACCACATACTAAG
The DNA here is from genome assembly GCA_927399505.1 of Luperina testacea. Classification (NCBI taxonomy): domain Eukaryota; kingdom Metazoa; phylum Arthropoda; class Insecta; order Lepidoptera; family Noctuidae; genus Luperina; species Luperina testacea. The sequence goes on along the minus strand of OV656759.1, from coordinate 3,335,999 downwards.
TTGAAGCAGCATCTTACTTCTCCACAACTAACTCGACAACTCATTTTAATAGCCCAACGAGAGGAGCCTCTAATTGATAGATGTGCTACTTCAAATTATTGAGTCGACTCCCCCGGGGCGGTGTAATTTGTGCTAAATAGTTCCCAACGTGTCTGTTAAATGAAGGTGTTTGTGAAAGAGGGGATCTTTACTTTATGTATGGTATGGGGCTGATTAATTACCGGGCCATTTTCTAAGGGCCATGGAAAAGTCTTGTGAAGAAAATTTTGAAATTAGTTATAAGTATTTATAAATGTGATGTGTCGATATACCGTCATTTGTATTAGAAAGTCGTTTGCATAGGTGTATCGTGGCAACACCAAGTAAACTATGGTTTGATGGTTGGCTGTATAAAGTATTGTGTATTGTCTATGTTCTAAGTAAGTTCTAGAATAAATCTGGTCTGTCATTAGTGTTCACAGAGTTCACTTTGTTTTATTTAAAAATATTCTTGTTCTATTAATTTGAAAGCTGCTCCTGTATTCATTTGATTTTGAAATAATAATATGAAATTCACAAGACATTTCCTCTGACTCTGACTGAGCTCCTGATGCGTCGTATAACAATAGTTAAGGTGCGTACAGGACCTAAACGCAAAAAACGCAAGTTTTAGAAACAATAAAAGTATACGATCGACTACAGTAAACAAAATCAGAAAAATATATGATATTCTTCAGGATATATGCTAGGTAGATAGTGTGTTGAAAAAAATAATACAACTAATTTGATACGATAGAAAAAAAATCATGAAGATACCTCTAAAAACTCTTTTTTTTTTACAATAAAAACCATAATAATATACATACAATCATTATGATTTTTTGTAAGATTATTCTACAAGCAACATACTAAAGTACTAGTATTTTAATTTTTTAGTCCACAGAATAGATTTTTGTAAGTAGATAATTGCTTCATATTTTGCAATAAATTACCAGCGTTGTGTCATCGCGCTTCTCTTTCTTTTCTATGCAGTCCGACAGTGACCACGCTAGGCGTAGTCGCCTTAAATACCGGTCTCTGATAAGCTCTCACAGATAAAGCGTATCACTACTCAAATTCCAGGAAGCAGGTTTAATTAGAGTAACTGTGTCCTCTGTACCAACTGCTAGACAGACAATTCCCTTTATGACGAACAGTATTGTTGTGTACAACTTACATTATTCATCGAAGTTGTATCTGACCGCATAGCCAGCACGTCTTGGCGCAGTCATTTAAGTAACAATGTCTTAGGGACTAAGATCATCTAGCTCGACCTAGATAGGAGGTCTGAAGGATTAAATACATTCCAGGTTGACGGCGACGTGATTTGAATATTTATAGGAAAATTTAAGAATTTTGGCTAGAATTTGTGTAACTCTAGATTGTTATAATTTTGTAAAAAAACTGGTTTTAACCAGTAGATCATTTGTATAAAAGCTAAGTCTTAGATGTCTTATCAGAGTGATTAAAAGCGTTTGGGGCTGTTAAACCTAGTTAAACCCTTCTTCCACACTCCATCGTTGAACATTACTTTGACGACACATACTTGATGTTAGTATGTAAAGTCAGGCTGCGTCAATTTGCCGTGTAATGGCCGTTTCACGCAACTGTCAAAGAATGACAGTTGTGATTTGAATGTACAGACAATTTAAGTTGGTATTCAATTTGCTTAAAAGTTATGTTCCCTTTTTTATTTTATTTTTATTGTTGAATGGGCTAGCTCTTGACCTCGTTCACGCCTGATGGAAAGCGATGAATGAGGTCTACGTATAATGGAACGAGCGTGCCCAGAAGATGCCTAAGGCACTGGAACTCCCACACATCGACCAAACACAGCAGGCTGCTTGACACCGGACTCCGGTGGGAAACCAAACAGTGTTAGCCCTATCACCGCAAGGGAAGAATTGGCCAGACAAATAAAGTGTTGGGTGTGACTGTCCAGGATACGCCAAGCGCTCGGCTCAGTTGAGTAACTGGCGGAACAAACTGCGCTACACGAGGAGGCTTCTTCATGCATCCCAAACGTTGTAACGTCCCTTACTTTTTATCAACGTATCACCGAACACCACTTTGAGAGTCCATTGCTAGACGAAACTCTACCAACAAAAACAGTTGCCATTTCTTGTATTTCTTTAATAAATACATAACACAACATTATGCCTGAACTCCTTGAATGGTTACGCAGAGGCAACACCCATATTTCGTCAATTATTTTTTAAATCCCCCTATTGCCATCAACCGGGCAGAAATCGATATTCCAAGCTGCCACTAATAAATTCCTGATAGAAAAATGAAAAAGCCAAATGCCCTATAATAAAGCCAAAAGTATTTCTAGGCACGACATTATAACCTTTCAAGATAATGCCACAATATCCCTTTCAAGTCAATGATTGCAGCAATCATTACAACTTGTCAACTTAACTCATTAATCAATATGTCGACGCACTTAATGCTACGATTGTTTTCACCTTGCCTTCTGTTATTACTGACCGATCGACTAATGTAGTTAAAATTGCCGACATTAGTAAAATATACGTTTGTTATTTGATATTTTGTTTGTGGTTTGATTGTATGCACGAGGATTAATGATAATAGAGTATCGGCGAGAAAGGCGTTAAGGCAAAAGCGTAAGACGCTTTGAAAAAGTAAGAAAATTACCTCGTGAATGGTTATTTCATGAAATCGTGACATTTAAGCGGGGTTTACATTATGAAACTAGTGTCGGGAAACAGTAGCTTGATTGTTTTGTTTCGGGCTTTAGCTAACTAACACCCGGTTGAAAAACTGATAAATTAAAATAACACGTGTTAGGTTTTGGTGACATATGTATCTACATAATATATACTCGTATATAGAAATCAATTCTTTATAAGAAAGTAGGTAGAGACGCGAACAAAACCATCAGAGACCTTTACAGTCTTTTTGCTTGGTTCCAATCAAGAATGTAACGAAGTAAAAATGAAATGTTAATAATGATATACGATTTTGAATGATCTCCACTTAAACAAGTCTTTCTTCTACAAGGGTGCGATATATCATAACCATACGTCGTACATATATGTCTATAAATGCTACAATGTTCGCGAAACGTCTCTCATATTGCTTTTATGTATAATTTATGGCACAGTCGTCAGTTGGGAGCTGGCCTACTGCAGCTTAATTTAAACGGGGTTAAGATTTCGTTACAATAGCGATTCAAATTGAAACACTTCTTCATTTAGATTGTTATACCTGGTGGGATCGATTGATAAACGATTTCACGTTAACATTCTCCATATACGTCAGTTAGCAGAAACCGAGTAATGAATCTCAGGATCTAAGTGTTTTGTTTCCAAAAATGTTAATCAAAATCAAATCAAATAATTTTTATTTCAGGAATACACCAATATATTAAGATACTATGTCCTAAGACTTCATTATACAGGGTTGCAGCAAAATGCGCATTGATGTGGAGTTGCGGACACCAGCCCGTATTACCTATTACCTACAGCTTTTTTTTTTTTCAGGATGGGAAATCATCAAATGACCCCTCCCGCTCTGGATGGAGCGGAAGGGAGTGTCAGACTCTTACTGACTACAACCCACCCGTGTTCCTTCCTTAGCTCTTTATGTTCCGGGCCAGCGGTAACCCTTTTGGACAATCCCGCTGAACATTACCTACAGGGTTTTTTTTTTTTCAGGATGGGAAATCATCAAATGACTCCTCCCGCTCTGGGTGGAGCGGAAGGGAGTGTCAGACTCTTACTGACTAAAACCCACCCGTGTTCCTTCCTTAGCCCTTTATGTTCCGAGCCAGCGGTAACCCTTTCGGACAATCCCGCTGACCCGGCAGGCTTCGGCCCTGACGGGCCCCTCTGAATGATGCTGACATCTCTTTGAGGCGCGCGTGGAACACGTACGCGCCGTCCGGCACGGGCCTGGTCCTGATCGGACGGTGAGCTACCCATTACTCTCCGCCCGCAGGCCCGCGCCTATGGTGGCCGGGAGTCGTCGCGCGGCTCCCAACGCCCGGAGCGTCTCCCGCGGCGGCTGGGACGGGAGGCTCTCTCCCTCAGCCGTCCCGCCGCCTCCTTCGCTAGCATGACTGCTTCGCAGAAGGAGGCGACTGCTCCCCACTCCCTCTCGCCCCGGACCATGGCTTGAACCAGGCCCGGACGCGAGAGGTCGCCGCCGCTGCCGATCGCCTCTACGAGGACACGGCGATTACCTACAGGGTTGCAGGGACATCGACGCGCAAACTGAAACTCGTTAATTCACTACATGATTCTAGACCGCCTAGCGTAGAAAATGTTCGTCGGTTATAAAATAACAATCTGCTGTTTCATAGAATAGTGCAATACCTCGCGGTCAAACTATCGTCATCTGCCTAGCCTTTTCCCAACTGCGTTGGGGTCAACTTCCAGTCTAACCGGGTGCAGCTGAATACCAGTATTTTACATGGAGCGACTGCCTATCTGACCTCCACAATCCAGTAACTGGGTAATAGCCCTTGATAAGACTGGTTGTCGGACTTTCGGGCTTCTGAATCCCCGTAACGACTGTCAAAGATCCACGAATGACAGCCGGGACCATCGGCTTAACGTGCTTTCCGAGGCACCCCCTCCGTGCCTCTCGGTATGTAAAGATCCATCCACAGACCAACCGCGGCAAGAGTAGCTTAACCTGATCGATCGACCTGTGCAGCTGTTATTATCTAGCCACGGGCCCCTCTTCTTCGCGGACAAACTGTATGGAACAGCAATTTTCTTTTTATTAGGTCCCCACCTATGAAATCAGCGTTTTGTATGGAGAATTTTAAAGAAGTTGCATTTTTCATACTAACATTTTCTCAATTTATTTAACAACCATGAGCACTAATGTTTTAACAGTTTTATGCACTAATGTTTAAAAACTAAGATAACGTATGCCACTTAGATTAAGCGACAAAAATAAGTTTTGGCTAAGTTAAAACAAATACATAGTGGTCATTTCTACTAACAAAAAAGGAGTCATTTTTAAGGTATTTTTTGTTTAGAAAACTATATGTACTAAGGTTTTTTTACTATTGGTAATTGTCTATGATGCTCATAATCCGATAGAATATCAAGCAATTGATGAATATTTTAAATAATAGAAGTGACAAGGTTCTTTATTTGTGAGAAAAAAAACGCCAATTTCATAGGTGGGGACCCAATATAACCGACGAAAAATCTTCCCCTGCGTTCAAATTTTATCGGGTTTACAATCATGTACTGATCTATGGTAACAGATTGTGCGTCAATGTCCTTGCTTCTCTGTTTGTACATATTTGATTATTTTAAATTATTTTCTCTTTTTAGGGTTCCGCTCCTCAAAAGGAAAAACGGAACCCTTATAAGATCACTTTCTTGTCCGACTGTCTGTCCGTCAGTCAAGACCCTTTTTCTCAGGAACGCGTGAAGTTACCAAGTTGGAATTAATATCAAATACTTAAGGCTGTAATCCCTTGAAGTAGTGAATAAATCAAACTTCTAAGTCAACGCATTCATAAGATACGGGCGTTTATGTTCCGTTTATGCCGCATATCTTGACATTCGCAACGGAATTAAAACCTATGGGTCACTTCCCGTTGACCTAGAATCATGAAATTTGGCAAGAAGCATGTAGCACAAGTAAAGGAGCAAATAAGAAAACCGTAAATTTGTAGTTACATAGGTACCTACAAATTTGTACGGAACTCTCGGTGCGCGAGTCCGACGGTTTTTTTTACACTTGCAATACCCACTTTACCATCAGGTACTAGGAAAACCTCTACTCTCTGCTTCGGAAACATTTTTGCCTTCATAATGCCGTGGCTTGTAGCACTCAGGAAATAAAATACGTAAACTTTTTGGTGCTTTGCGGAAAAAAAAGACAGGTTACTTAAATGTTGTGAAGTGAACTTTAGCAGGATTAAATAATAGCTTTTAAAGTAGTTCTACTTACCTAACCATATTATTTTCATCTAAAAGTGTGTCCATGGAGTTTCTTGCCCGTTTTTCTCCATAGGTACCTAATAATACATGTACAGGTAGGTAATCATACATGTGAGAACGATGTTAAAAGACTTGTACAGACGCCAGCACATCAAGCTACCCGAAACTGTAAAATTTTCCCAATCAACTTTGAACCTTATGCTTTAACAATAAAGTTGAAAATCTATTAAAGAAATTTGACAGATTGTAGTAACTTGATGTGCTGGCGTCTGTACCTGCGCTTTGGAAAGGGCAACTAGCTTCATCTTTCTGACTGACCGACCTCTTTACAATTCAAAAGTTCCTGAAACTAGCAACGCCCTGCCCCGCATAGGTCTCGATCACGTGGGAATATTGGGATAAAAAGTATCCTATGTCCTTTCCCGGGTCTTAAACTATCTCAGTACCAAATTTCATGTAAATCGGTTCAGTGGTTTAAGCGTGAAGAGGTAACAGACAGACAGATAAGACACACTCGCATTTATAATATTAGTAAGGATAAAGCTTTGAGTATGAGTCTAATTTATGCCCGTTTTCACTAACACTAGCCGACATCTACATAAATATGTTATTGTACAGAAGCCAGCACATCAAGCTACTACAATCTGTCAAATTTCTTTAATAGATTTTCAACTTTATCGCAAAAGCGTAAGGTTCAAAGTTGATTGGGAAAATTTGACAGTTTCGGGCAGCTTGATGTGCTGGTGTCTGTACCTACAGTACCTCCACATTTCGTCAGCTATGTTTGAGTCCATGTCTCATCCGATATTTGCGGAATCTTCCTTTCTTTGTAATAGTTGCTCCTCAAGCTTTGTTGTAAGCTATAACAGAGGATTTCAACAGGAAATCTACTTGATATAAGAATACCTAATATTTGCACCAACGACAGCCCCATTTTATGTCCAGGAAAATCACTGTCCATTCCAAGGTTGCCTGGAAGAGATCGCAGAAAGCGATAAGGCCGCCCTTCGTATATTTTGTAGTATTTGATGTATTTTTTTATATAATCATGTATTTTTGTGGTGTAAAATCCATACTAACATTATAAATGCGAAAGTGTGTCTGTCTATCCGTATGATACCTCTTCACGCTTAAACCGCTGAACCGATTTAGATGAAATTTGGCATAGACATAGTTTAAGTCCCGGGAAAGGATATAGGATAGTTTTTATCCCGATATTCCTACGGGATCGAAATTTGCGCTGGTAAAACCGTGGGGCGCTGCTAGTAAAGTATATATCAATAAATAAATATAATAAGTACCTAGATCGGACAAACAACATGTTTTCTAGTAAAGAATTATGTCAAAAAAATCTAATCAAAGTGTTCTTGGGTTGTTCCATCTTTTGACGTTCAAAAGTGCCTTTAATGTGCCTATTTGAAATAAATGATTTGACTTTGACTTTAATGTCTCAGTAGAAGCCCGTAATCTGGATTTGTGCACGGTTCATGAGAATAGGGTCGCCTCTTATTACATGGGACTTAAACATAACTGACAAAATATGGGTGTACGTACTAAAGGTATACCTCTTACCCTTCGGGAAATCCTAATTATAAATGCGAAAGTAAGTTTGTTTGTTTGTTACCTTTTCACGCCTAAACCACTGAACCGATCATCCTGAAATTTTGCATATACGTTGTCAGGTGTACTGAAACGGATATAGGGTAACTTTCATCCCGAAAAAAAAGGGCTGTTCCCGTGGTAAACAACAATAACGTTATTATGAGTTTTATCTATATTTGTACTACTAAATAATGAAGCTGAAGAGGTTGTTTGTCTGTTTGTTTGAACGCGTTAATCTCTGGAACTACCAGTCGGATTTGAAAAATTATTTTTGCATTTGATAGCCCAATTCTTGAGGACGGCTATAGGCTAACAATATCACCCTTCGACCGATTAGGAGACGAGCAGAAAGAAAAATTAAAAAAGAATTGCTGAACGAAAACGAAGTACATAATAGGAAGGCGATCCAATGCTACGGGTTGCGTCTGGGGAACAAGAAATTACACGCGGACAAGTCGCGGGCAGAAGCTATTATTATTATTATATTATTTTATGTTCCTTTATTCAACTAGAGGAGGCCTGTGTCCCAGCAGTGGGAACATTATAGGCTGATTATGATGATGATGATTCAACTAAATACATATAAATTATATTTTTAAATATTAATATAAAAAGAAATATAAAAACATTTAAAAATATAAAAATAAAAACATTTAAAAATATAAAATAAAAACATTTAAAAATATTAAATTAAATTAAATTTTATGTTATTATTACAGTCGTGATATTATGTTGTCTACATGAATTTGAGGATTTATTCCGGTCTGATCCCAGATATAACCTGAGATTATCATTAGGCTGAAGATGACAAAATCATCGAGCAGTATTAGGTTTTGTTTGTGCCTTCTTTACAGAACAAACAATGTTATATGTATAAGTGGGTGTTTGGTAGAAGGACCGACACAATTTTCTTAGGCATAGGAAGTGTCACATTATCCTAGTTTTCACTCATCATAACACCTGTCTTAAGTGTCACGGTAGGTAATTGAGATAATAATAAATATGTTCCTTTTTAAGCACACGAAATAACGTGACTACTTTTTTGTTTGTGGTTGTAACAGAGCCTCAAAATTTTTGGTAAAATCATCAATGTACAGACGTCAGCACATCAAGCTACTACAATCTGTCAAATTTCTTTAATAGATTTTCAACTTTATCGCTAAAGCATAAGGTTCAAAGTTGATTGGAAAAATTTGACAGTTTCAAGTAGCTTGATGCGCTGGCGTCTGTACATTTTTGTACTATCGGTTCTAGAAAATCACGTGTTTGCTTCCAAAGTCCTAAAATTGTGTTAAGGAACGAAAAATTTCAATTTAAAAATTCATAATAAAAATGAAAATTAAAACTGTTTTGTGCTAGCAAATGACATCCCCAATCCCTCAAATAATTGTGTCGGTCATTCTACTAAACATCCTGTATAACCAGCGAGCCCTGTTGTCTGCACGCTACAGGAGTTGATGGATGCTACTGAAGGAGTTAAGCTCGAAGCAAAATTATGGGCTGACTAGATTGTCCAAAGATCAAACAATAAGATGCAAACAGGATAATACCTTATAAACAAAGCTTCGTAACCAACCTGGAAACCGCATAATTTACTCATAGAAATTGCCTACCTTGATTAAATCCTTTGTTGTATTTACGGCACCTACGCTTAGGTGGGCTAGATATTTAAAGGCTAAAAAAGCATTTACAAGATTGACTTTAGGAGTTCCTATAGGTTGGTTATAGCAAATCGGTTAGGCTACATAGTGTATAGTTTAACTGTCTAAGCAGATTATGCTTAATCGAACGTCGATCTGGCTCAAAGGACATCTCTACAATGCAGAGTTAATTCATGCAGAACCGTAACGGATGGTTTAATGGACGTCACACTGCACTTAAGACATAACACGCCTTTATATTTATTTCGATATTTATTCTTCTGGATGTATTTAAATAGCATAATCCATACTAATATTATAAATTCGAAAGTTACTCTGTCTGTCTGTATGTTACCTTTTCACGCCGAAACCACTGAACGGATTTCGATAAAATTTGGTAGAGAGATAGATTGCATCCCGAGGAAGGACATAAGATAGTTTTTATCCCGATATTCCCACGGGATTGACACTTATGCGGGTGAAACCGCGCGGCGCTGCTAGTCAGCCTATAATATTCCCACTGCTAGGGCACAGACCTTCTCTTTTCGAGAGAAAGTGGGCTGTAATCCACCACGCAGGCCCAGTGCGGGTTGGTAGGTGTCACGTCTTGGAATTTTTGGTTCTAGGAGATGCCTGGTTCCTTATGGTGTTTTACTTCACTTTTTGAACTCCATTTGTATTTGGATGATCCCTTTTAAAACGTACGGCTTAGTTCTTTATGCATTTTAATGATTTCTTATGTGTCTATGGTGAGATAGTTTTCTAGTTCCTTTAACTGTCCGATTTCCGATAGATGATAAAGTTTCTATTGCTACCTATGTACTACTAAAAGTAAATATTTTTTTCCTTCTACATCTTTCCATGTTACCCTATCATTACCACTGTATTTTTCAATATATTGATCGAAATAGTCGCTAAGTCAAGGTGTAAGTTGATAAATGTTAAAATTAATTGTATAATTTGTTCGATCCATCTGCTTTGGTCTCTGGAGTGTTCGCGGCGCTAACTTCACAGTTCCAAGTCAGGCTACACTTAGAACGTGGTCTGAGTGTATGGGATGTAGCGTTTTGTATATGTCTATGGTTTTTAATGGTCGCAAAATATAAAATGGAAGACCAGCTAGTTTAAAAATCTCATCGTGAAAACTTGGGTGAAGTGAGCTTGATGTGAGCTGTTAATTGTGTCAATAAATTTCTGCTAATTTCTTACATCGGACTTTGCATTTTTCACTTTTATCTTAGTTTTTATCTGATGTACGACTATTATCTAGCTATCTGGTGTATTGTGTGTCTCTTAGTCTGTGCTAAATAAATGTATTTTCTTTTTTTCTTTCTTTCTTTCTAATCACTAGCATTAGGTCGTATGACAGCGCACTTTAAGCTCACTCAAATGTGATATTTTTACAGAAAAGGTCTGTTGATTGCTTGTGGCCGGTTCCTATATCTAGCAACTTGTGGGCTTGGATAACAATCGTAGGATAAATTGTAACAGTAATGTTTGATTGTATATTGCTTATTTTTACTCTTTTCCTATACGCTAATGTATTAAACCTATATTTTAAATATTCTTTAAAATTGTTAGTGTTTCCCGTTTATCGGTTGTTATATAACATGGATCGGGAATTATAGAAGGCGTTTTTAGTAATTATAACAGTTTGACTACACCAAGTTTAGTTAATAAAGTTAGTAATTGGACAGGTTCGTTCGGAAAAGTTATTTAATAAAGCTCCATCCTGATGTTTTAACTCAACAAGTAATAAATAAAACAAAATACGTTTAACGTTTGGTAATGAATGAGCAAAGACAAGATGCAAATAAATAAAACGAAAACAACCGATTGATAAATGACTGCTTGCTTTCACACAAAAAAAATATTAGTTTATATCTCCCGAACGATCGTAAAGCGTTCGTTTTTACGACCAACACTTCATCTCTTTCTAACACATTAGATTAAACAGAGATGGGTTGGTTTACTAGCCTAATTGTTTATTCAAGTGTCGGTACAGCAATTAAATAAAGTTCGACAATTACTTCTGCCGCTATTGTTAATTTTATTCTAGACACGTTTTGATCCGATGCTTTTTAATTAATATGTCCCCGATAGCTTCTGAAAGTTTTACTATTTCTGTATCAATCCCTGTATTTTGTATAATGTATACAAATCCCTAATTGTAAGCCTCTACGTGTCCTACGTAGAGGCTTACAATTAGGGATTTGTGATTTTGTATTCTAGGGTAGTTTGGTCCATAACATTGACGAGGTTCATAGCTCGTTGTCTGTGAATGCCCATACTTCAATGGTGATGGTGTGGTATTTGTTCTTGCGTATTTTAGCTATTGGCTGCGCCCGCGCTGCGTGTGGCAAATTTTATCCAAATTCGTTCAGTCGTTTTTACGTGATTGAGTAACAAATATACGTTCACATTTATAATATTATTATTGAGTGAGATTAAATTAACAAAAAAATCTTACGCTTTGCCTCTGACTAAGATTATAAAAACTCATGTAAATAATACATCCTCCTTTCTATTTCGTGATCTTTCAGTAATCTACCCCGGTATTAGCTGATACTCCCAACACGCTTTTGAAATCTCAATTTTTCTTGCTCTCTCCACCATCGCTTTTGCCATGGGCCGTACTTGCCACTCCAAATAATAAAGTGACAACAGCTCTACGGCTTTCTGTAGTAGCAAGACATAATTGATCGCTCCAACTGATCACTTGAACCACAAACGTCACAGTTGGTATTCGAGCTCCATCCGGGGATCGATTCTACCCGCCACCGGCTTTTATTCCGATCCTTTGTACTTTTTCATCTCGCGGGGATTAACTAAACTTCAGCGGTCCACAGTTCGGTGCCGAGTCGACTTCCATCGATTTCTTATTAGTTTCCTCTTTTGTTTACTCGGCTTTAATTTTTTTTAATATAGATTTTTTTCGGACGATTCTAGGTGGATTTATGAAGAATCGGGGAGGGGATAACTTTGTTTCTAGGTGGTACTTGGATTTTGAATTGGCTGATATTTTTCTCTTTGGCCTGTTGTCTGTTGGCCTTTCCAAAATAATCGTAGTTACATTTTTTGCAAGGCCAACAGAGGGCTGAGGGTTGGTCTGCAAAATTGTAGGCTAATCAACAAAAAATCATACAAAAGCTACACGGTATATTTTCAGCAAAATAACAGTTAGCAAGCTAAGTTTAGTAACTTAGAAATAAACTTGCTTATATCAATCACTGTCTGCTGATTGAAATCTTTCGATTAGACTTCAATGACAACAGAAATTAATTCACCAAATTCATAATCACTATACATACCTACAGTTCATATTCAGGTCTCCCAAAGATAGAAGACAGAATCCCGATAAATCCACTAACCGTATAAAATGCAAATGCATCATAGAGGTCAGTCCTGTGTATATCGAAATGTTACCCTTACCGTATACCCCAGGGATTGAACGAGATTTTGTTATGCAGATGCTCTCGCAGATATCGACAGCGATCGCCGGACGACGCCAATTGAAGCTATTGTTGGCATGTGTAACGATGTAAATGATATTGTTGGTATTTTCGAAGAGTATTGGATTATCGAGTCCTAGGATTGTTAAACTGTTAGTGGTGGTGGTTATGAATAAAGATGTGAAGGAGTGTTTGTAGTATTAGTGAAGTGACTGAAACTGAATTATGTAAATTGAACCATTGTAGCTGAAATGATGACGAAGTTAATAGTTCAAAGAATGATGTATTCCACATTGGGCACCCGCTTAAATGTCACGTGAGTGAATGCACCTGACACACAGCGGCACATTCACTTAGGTGCCATTTCAGCGGGTGCCCAATGTGGAATACGTCCAAAGAATGGTAGAGCAAAATCAAAGCTTACAAATGAAAATGATTATAATTCTATCACATCCACTTAATGAAGACCTGTCAAAACCTGGCTATTGAGGTTAAAAAACTAAGATGTGACTTATTAATTCCTTTAAGGTAATTACGTTAAGTAAAACATCTCAGTTATTGAGACGCACTCAAACTGCAAGCTACTCATCTATTCGAATTGTGCAGTAGAAGCCAACTTACTGGCAGTTATTATTGTGTTAAATTCTAATAGCTGTCGAAACAAACTTTAGGCTGGTCGCAGTAGTCCCGTCAAAATTAATGAGTAGAGGCAGTTCGGGAGGTTTGGCCTAAATACTGCCGAATAGAGGGCATTTCGTGAGGGAAAATACGGTTTAAAGCAAAAACGTAGCTGAGCTAAAACAGATAAGTTAGTTAAATTTGATATAAAACATTAATGGATAATTAATAATGTCCTTGATTAATATGTAAAGAGAGCAGTGGTGGCCAAGTGGTAACGGCTGCGACTTACGAGTTATAGGTCGTAGGTTCGAACCCAGACAGGCGCTTTACTTTGTGTAAATTATTTCATCACCACTGCTCTCAAAACGGTGAAGGAAAACATCGAGAGGAAACCGGCATGTCCTAGAACCAAAAATTCGAAGACATGTGACTTCTGCCAACCCGCACTGGGCCCGCGTGGTGGATTACGGCCCACTCCCTCTCACCGAGAGGAGGCCTGTGTCCCAGCAGTGGGAACATTATAGGCCGATTATGATGATTATGATTATGAATATGTAATGATAATTAATCATTGATTTGATAATTTAAATTGATCATAATGTAAACAATGATGTGATACGGTGATGGGCATAAAAAAACCACGATATACATATAAAGTGATGACTTCAGCCCATGCTATGCAAATGTCAAAAATATCATTGATACGCTAGACATTTACCCAGTGACATTTTACTCGAACATAAAGTCCATTCCTGTATAGGTCACTGCTGTGAATTGTATTCTTTAAACTGATGAATTTTTTTTCACTGTATACAACAACTGCTATTAAAACGGTAGCTTTTTTTGTTTTTAATTGGTTATTCTGAGTATTAACAAGAATATGTTTATATATTTTTTAATATGTTGCATCCTTCAATTCATGCATGTCATGTCTCATCATCATATGTATGTCATTACGTGTATATTGTAATCTGCCAGGTTTCCTTCTAGTTCCTTTTGCATTATAATCCAGTTCAACTCATTGTCACCTACCGAAAAATTGTAATCACCCAGCCACTACACTAACCAATCTTCCACATCAAATATCACAACCGTTGTTCTCACATCGTAAATGCGTCACAAATTCCAGTCAAAAGGATTACAGCGAATGCTCCCATTGTTCCCAAAGCTATGTGGATTCTGACACCAGATCCTAAGCTGTTAGCATTGTTTTAGTGCAGGGAAATTTACTTAGCCAGCTATGTAGGGTTTGAATTTCTAGCACGTATTCTAGTAGAGCGTTTAAAAATGCAAGAGGACATGAACAAGATAAATTTCGGAAAAGTGCTACTGGGTATACTCACGAACTTAAGTAAATAAAAGATAACTTGGGTACTAGAAATGACTATTCCACTAGCATTGCAAATTGCGGTATGCAATTAGGCATGATCATAATACCAGTGCTAGTAGCATGAAACGTAACGTAATATCGATGGATTTTAAATTTGAAAATACTCATTTCGCACATAATATTTACTTAGTTTTAAGAGAGGCTTGTGGCTAAGTAATAACAGACGTACGGGTCGATCGATCAGGTTAAGCTACGCTTGCCGCGATTGGTCCGTGGATGGGTGACCATCTTCACATACCAAGACCCCTCCGTGGTTCGGAAAGCATGTTAACCCGTTGGTCCCAACTGACTTGATAGTCGTTACGAGTCGTCAGTAGCTCGAAAGTCTGACAACCAGTCTTACCAAGGGGTTATCATATTACGCAGTAACTGGACTGTGACGGTCAGATAGGCAGTCGCTCCATGTAAAACACTGGTATTCAGCTGCATCCGGTTAGACTGGAAGCCGACCCCAACATAGTTGGGAAAAGGCTAGGCAGATGATGATTTACTTAGTTTTAAGACTTTATTGATATCTATGGGTGATGCACGTTGTGCTTGTTCCGAGTAGGTACTTAAAACAAAATGCTATAGATTAGTTGTATTTTCGCTTCAAGTCGAATGTACGTGTCGTTTACGTCACGCGTTCGTGATTAGCCTGTAACGTCACAATCCTTTATAATAATAATGTCATTGTCAAAAATAAAACATAGATCACGACCGTTTCGTGTCAGGTTATCAGTAACTCATATTGTATTTAAAACTGTTCTAATATCATAATGATTATGACTTTATCACTAATCTAAAAAAAATCTTCGATCGTTGGACAGGCCCATCATGCAAGGTAACATTAACATTGTAACATTTAATTTTCAGATTCTTTATAATAATATACTTATTTATTTATATAAAGGCAACTAATCACATACATACAATATAGATCTTGCATATATCTAAATAATAGAGAAGCACGGCAGTATCATTTAGCATACTAGAACATTAGACAAAAAAAAAATACAAACATCAAATGATAATAAAACAATTTAAAACTATGTTATAGCTGACAAATGCCGCCACGCCTTGATTTACGACTTCATATGAGAAAGTTAAACCTAAGAAAAAATTTAGAAGAATAAATTATATAACTAATTACCAATTCTCTCGATTATGTAAACTTCGCCCAGAATTTGTTGACCTACGTTGTTTTAGTCTACAAAAGTTTACTTTGAGAGTAGATTAAGGGCTAAAGCAAAGTATGGTGGACACTGTTCTACTTTAGGTTTTGGGTCGCCAGTCTTATCTGTCAGTTTTAAATCTAGACTCCGAAATAGGCTATTTTAAGCGGGGTTTCTGGATTTCTGTGAATTAAACAGAAAAAAGTTTTAAAGTATAAAGCTGTTATAAATATTTAGGTGAACGAGTAGGTTTATAAAGAATAAGAGTGAGAGATAATTCTTGATTTGAATGTGGAGTGGATGTCTCTAAGTATTATAATCTTAAACACACTAAGAAATGTATGTGTAGGTAGAGGTACAAAGGAAATAACGATTGGATTGTGTGAAGCATGATATGGGTAGAAAGAAGGTGCATATGATAATGGCAGATAGAGTAATTGTGTTGTGGAAGAAGATTATGCTGCGTTGATTTCGAGTGAATTACGATAAAGATGACTATAAGTATGATAAACAAATAGTCTCGCTAACAATTTCTTCCGCAAGTACTTAGTATTCGATTATAAGTAACGAAAAAAATCCCAGGTGAAAAAAATTACCAAAGCCAAATTGTACATTCAATATTTAACGAAACATTTATCCTTACCCTCTTGAACCGCAAAATACTCAAGAAACATTCGGAGAATAAATATAAAATAATCAACAACCTGAAATCCCTCTTCACGCGCAAGTGCCGTCGGTTGAGTCACGTTCACCCCGTTAGGACTTGTTCCCTCGTATATAAGACATTGGTGTGGGCGCTAGAAAGCTAAATTGTCCGGGTGAGGCCTTTAGGAGTTGATTACCTGTTCTCGATAGGTTGAGTTGGGAGGGTTAGACGTCGAAGTGTGTGTAATAGAATATGTAGATCAGTCTTTAGTAGTAGCAGACATTGGTAGAGATAGCATTTTTATTACATTTGAAGCGCTCTTTCGGTTTTTAAGAGGTCATAGATTTTTTTTGTCATTGTAATAAAAAGCCTGTTTCAAGTTTTTTGTCCTCTTCAACATAATCTTGTTTCATAAGCTTTATTCGCAAATAATGTAGTTACAGAGTACAGTGACAAGATTGCAAACGAGAGATTACAACCAAGCAAACGAAGCCACGGAAGGTTACAAGTGTAATACAAATGTCACGTCTGTAAGCCGAAGAGGATCTCGCCTAAAAGTAGGGCAACGTATACCTCCCTTACATCACAAGAGTAATTGGTCCAAAGCTTATAGCGCTAAGCCTTTCATCGTTAATAAGAAATAGTTTGAACCACATAGAATTCCAATCGGCCCTTTACTTGACCTGAGTACGCAGGAAGTGTTAACACCAGAACTTTTACTAACAAGGCTTCAGTTAGACCGCGTCGGAGAAAAATTGCTTAAAAGTAAGTATTAACCAGCAAAGTTAGTCCAACTAAAAGTAAAATCTTGGCTTCCTGAGGTTCAAATTAAAAATAAACGAAACATATTAACGATAATTACAGTCTAGAGCTATTGGAAACTTTAGAAAACAAACAATTCTTAATTAATGTTTCAGCATTAGTACGAAGCGATATGGAAAATTTTTGATTAACAATTTATGCCTGAAAATTAATTGAATTTAAACCACACTTTCTAGTATTATGTAATTAATGAAATAATAGCTTAACCGTTTGATATAATTTTATATAATATTAATTATTTATAATAGTTTTGATATTACTGTTATTAAACTGTCTGTTATGGGGGAAAAGAGTGAAGAGTGAGATAAAGGATTATTATAGTATTACAATGTTAATGCTAAAAGGGAAAGTAAGGGAATCAAGTTAAAAATTGCTTAAATACACAAAAAAAAGTTACAGATTCAGAAGTGTTTATTAAAAACTACAGTTCTTTTGTTACAGTGCAGCAGTTCCGTATTCCCACACAATGACAAAAAAACACGCACTTTTTGTATAACATCGTTCAATCATTTGAAATGAAATTCCATTCTAATT
Source organism: Luperina testacea (assembly GCA_927399505.1). Lineage (NCBI taxonomy): Eukaryota > Metazoa > Arthropoda > Insecta > Lepidoptera > Noctuidae > Luperina > Luperina testacea. The sequence goes on along the minus strand of OV656759.1, from coordinate 3,318,187 downwards.
TCACAGTATCTAATAAAAGTAGTGAAAAAACTCGGACGCTTTTAGCCGGTCGAAAAAAATCGTCTGATCCATAGATTCGTATACATAGATTAACATAATCGTGTAGAAGAGTAACTCAAACACTTTATACGTCAACGCGTTGTATGTCGTATCTCAACAAAGTAATCACCTGCTGACTACCTTTTTATGACCCACTCTAAACCTGGCTAAAACCAGGTTGATAAAGTCGATATAGAGTGAGAAGAGACAGTCATCTGACAGTGAGATGGCCGGACAAAATTGTAGACATTGGATGAGACTGGAACAGAAGAGTGGATATTGGCACAAGCATAGAGAGGACTAGTGAGTGAAGACGGGGTGTAGATGGTGATGGTGATTGTGGAGCGTGTAACGTGAGCGACGATAACATCCTGTCTGTGTTGAACGTATCTTACGCCTCGATACAATAGGCATTTAGAATGCCTAGCAAGAAAGCTTCTGTCATAAACAATACAAAAACATAGACATAATGTTTGAGATAGATATTTGCTGCCTAAATTTTTTATATCGACAGCCGACTACATAGTCGGCGGACGATATAAAAAAATTGCCTTGATTTGTAGCTTTGTGTACACGTATTTATCAATATTGGCGTTTACAGTGTGCCCACACGTACGGTTATTGCAATTGTGTATCCATTAGGGTATTTCGCTTCTATACTTCCTTTATTCTATGTCCGTGGAGATCTGGACTTGATAGCCGAGGAACCGGTCGGTCCCGGTCCGATATTAGTTCGGACACCTACGCACCCAGACAATTTCGCGGTTCCGTTGATATACGATATCTTTATTACTATGGGAGATTTTCATGGATGATTGGGTATAAGTATTGTTGAGGTACAATGGAAGATATACAATCTGCTTTCTTTTGGTTATGGTTTTTGGAAGGTAAGATGGCAGGAAATGAGGTAACTGAAGAAAATGTGCTTGTGGTGGGAGTGGTTTCAATGTGATTTTTGAAGTAGATGATTGTGATACAAATTGAATGTTGAATCAGGCATTGCACTTGGAAACCAGTGGTTCAGGTATAAGAACTGCTAAAGGTTCAAATTAATTTCAATTAAAACTAAAACAATCTAAGAAAGCACAACAATAAAAATATCGTTATAAAAATTAATTTCACCGTCGTAGTCGGCAGGAAAAATGGAAACACGCCATTTATTCGTCGTAAGCCCTAGTATCATTCTCGTCAAATGTTTCCCTGCGTTCGCCGTCTCGTGTACATTGTTATTGTTTTCCTAACAAATTAATATGTGAAAATTTCACATGTCAACATAAAATTAATTTAGTAGAGTTTATTTATATTTTGACCTTGCTAGTACGTGAAATATATTTGTTCGATTCACGAATACATCAAAACTGAAATCTGTTAAGGTTTGGTAATCAATTTCTACTTTGAGAAAATTACGTGGTAGTAAATTGAAATTTAATTGCTCTTGTACGTTATACTTGGCCTGGCTGATGAACTTAATTACAGTAATGATCTGAGAACGAAAGAAAAACGTAATTATCGGATGATTCTCACGTATGTCCCGGGGATTGAAATTGATCGATCGGAAAGCACGCGGTAAACACAAAAGAAAAACAGTCTTGTATTACAACTATGCATTCTTTGTTTGAGCAGTGGTGGCCGAGTGGTAAAGGCCTCGACTTACGAGTAGGTCGTGGGTTCTAACCCAGTAAGGCGCTTTACTTTGTGTAAAATAATCTCATCACCAATACTCTCAAAACGGTGAAGGAAAACATCACGAGTAAACCACTTTGTGTAAAATAATCTCATCACCATTGGTCTCAAAACGGTGAAGGAAAACATCATGAGGAAACCGGGATGTCCTAGAACCAAAAATTCGAAGGTGACATCTACCAACCCGCACTGGGTCCGCTTGGTAGATTACAGCCCTCTCGAAGTGAGGAGGCCTGTGTCCCAGCAGTGGGAACATTATAGGCTGATTATGCTATTCTTTGTTTAGTGTTCCTAGCGCAGACTAATTGTGGATAGAATATTGATTAAACAATGTTCTAACAGAGAAAATACTATACCTTTTAATACCGATTTTATCGTCGCGTTTACGCCTCATATCGGAACTCTACTACATAATCTCTATGGAGAAGTGTAGTAAAGTTCAAAATCACCCAGAATCTTCTCGCAAATAACTCGTAGGGCCGTCATCAAACAGTATTGGGATATAGTGGCCGCCTCGGGCTGCTACGGAACGATAACTTAATCCCGGGCTTTTTATCTTGGCAGTGGTGTCCCTAGTAGGGTAACTTGGCTCCGATGTGCCTGTTTGTAATGCATTGATTAGAATTTCTGCGCCATTGTGTTGGAAGAGTTAAGAGGGTTGTACGGAGAGGGTATTATGAATGTAAATATTGCTTATACCTACTTACATTGTCTGTCAAACAACCCCTACTTTACTGTACAAGTGAAGAACCAATTTCATTTGAACAGGTTTCTGTACTATATACGGTTAGATGGTTAAAGCCACATACAGGATTAACACTTTGGCTTTAATTTGCCAATCCAACGCCCACGAATGTCGCAGTAATTCATTTCTCTTAGTTAACTCTAATGAAATACGTAGCGAGGTAAGCAACTGATGTGTTATTCGTCTATTTCTGGATCAGTATGTAAAAAGTTTGGAGACAGACTCATATTTTGTTGGAAACCTGACCTTTATGAGTAATGGGAATGCTTTCAAACTAAATGAGTTAGAGTAAATCATGTAATTTTGAATTTAGATAAACAAAAAAGGTGACATTCGATTGATGGCCGGGATAAGGGAAACAAAGCATTTGTCTGTAATCCAGTCATGGAGGTGGCAATGACATATCTCCAAGTACCAGTACCTACAGAAGAAAAAGTATATTTTATCTTTCTTACAAACAACATTTGCTTTATTTAATGATTGTTATCTCAAGAACGGCTTTAGGAATACTTATTAGTAAAAGCGGAAATGTCTTTTTATCAAATATATTAAATATTTTATACTTAGACGATATGATGATACATATATCCAGAAACGGTTTAAAATAACTTCTCTGGAATATGTTCTACTAATACAGAGGAGATATACTACAATTATTATTATGATGTAAGTATAGATCATTGGAGCGGACATGAAAGGCGTTTCATGACAACACTCCTCCGTTTTGGAGATGAAAAGGAAAGAAATGAGAAAATATTCCGTAGTGACCTATATCGTAGGAGGAAAAATAAAGCAAAGCAGGAAAAAAAGCATTCCAGATTTCGAATTGATTGGGCCAAAAATTGGTACAATAAAGGGCAAATATCTGTACAAGTTTTGTAACAAATTGGTATAAGGATTCTTGTGATAGAATACGTAGGTACCTACTTCTAATAGGTCTCCCTATATTTTCTTGTAATAGATTGTATGACAATTTTGTTTACTTTGGCTCAAGGTTTTGAAATGAAATTACGAACTCGATACATTTTATTTAAACTGCAAATTACTTCTAAAAAAAAAAATAATTTCATGATTTCGGCCAGTGTAAAAGAATAATAAAACTGAAAGGAATGAACAAGCCACTGAGATACAGCCCATTTATTTCTGTCTAAGGAATCCTTATTTACAAGTCCTAAGTTCAAATATTACAAAAGTTTCTGAACATAAAAGAATTTTAAGGCATTAGGGAGTCCAGTTTCCACTCCCAGTGAAACAGGGAGCATTACCCCAAAAGCTTCAGAAATAAAAACAAATCTTTACAACCAAGTAGAAGCACCGACATATGTTTTCAATTTACCAATTTTGCACTACTTTCCTTAGTCTTAAGGAAAAGTCAAATACAATTCCACAGACGGTCAACTCTCCTGTTTATAGCAATCTAGTGTGAGTCGGGACACGTCCGATACAGGTTTCTCGTTTAATTATCACCGGGTTCCGTCCGTTAGTCACTAGCGAACGCGATTAAACCAATCAATTTGTCACGGCACTTTCGACTGACAATTTGGGACATTTAGCTTTACGATGCGAGTGCGATACGATTCCGATTTTAGGATTTGTTTGTGTTTTCATGAGTGTTTGTTATGCTAATTTAGATTATTATTTTAGGTGCTATTTTTTAACCCACGGCATTGTTTGCGGTTTTCTCTTGAGTGGGATCAAGTTTTATGAACTTTATTATCTATGCCCTAAGAATTGTTCCAATGGGAGTTCATATGATTAAGCGCCGTCAGGTGATTTGTTGCGTTATATGAGCAAATGAACAGACAAATTTACTTCTTCTATTTTTTTTATAAAGTAGAAGGATTTTCTCGTTGGTTTGAAAAGCACAACAATAATAAAGTTGTGAGATATTTTGATCTCACAAAGGTACAAATATTATTGTAACTAGTGGTTTCATTTCATTTCATTTTCATCATAAAGCATCCAAAAACACAGTCAAATTATTCAAAATAAATGCTGTGTCAGTTGATACACCAGGCCTATGACAGCAAAATAATTTAAACACCAAAAAGTAACGTTAGTCGAAGCGACAGCTTCATTACATACGAAACATAATCTATGTTTGACAATCATAAAATTTATTTCAATGAAATTGATCCCCTGCAAAAGACACAGGAATATTTACGATGACAATAAAACTATTAAGAAGACAAATAAATCATACCGTGGTTTGGTCAACTACAAATTGTTGCTGAAAGCAAGCCCCAATAATTGGAAAGGTCTTAGCTAGACAGGTACGAATGTGTATGGCTGATGCGGTTTCTAATTTATTGCAAAAATAAGGGGCTTGCCCCAGGGGCGATCCGGATATAAGCAGGTGTTACATCGCCCTCAGTTTTAAACCCTCCGAGGCTCATTGTGTTCGATGAAATATTATAAAACGGGTCTCTTTGGTTTTTTGGAAAAGGGTGAGATTGGAATCTTGTATGACATGTGATATGGGACTTAGTCGGGGCAGAGGTTATACCTTTGTTTTTGCTAATAATTTTGCTTTCGATGTATTTATCGATCCTGCTCAGTTGGGAGTGAGGGAATTTCAGGTAGGCGACATAATTTAGTGAACGAATGTTGGAAGCGTGGAATATATTGTGGATGTCCTTTTAATTCAGAAAATCTTATTGAGATTTTATTTTCTTATTCACTACAAACTAATCAGTAGAACCTTTTAAATTATATTTTGATAAAACAGATGCTTTACAAATCCATTCAAGGGTAAGCTAAAATAAATGGGCCATCTATCAAATTAAATAAAACAAACTAACAAAAATCCTGTGATTCAGTGGGCACTTAAGGAATATTGAAACTCGTGATGAAATAATCTTTGGACATATTCCCAAATCAAGTGAATCATATTTGCCCTTTGTGAATTTGGCACCAGTTTGATCTCGTTTATTTCCGTTATTTTTGAGATGGTTTGTGCGTCGTGCCAAAGGATCGTGGTAAGATCGTCTGGAAGGAACGATACATTGTTTTGTCTAGTGGGAAGTTCCGGAGTGACGTCATAAAACAGCATGAAAATGAACACCGGATTTGAGCACAATTATCACCGGTAAAGTGCTCCGAAATTCCGCTACATTTTGACGAAGATTTTTAAGGGTGGCATCAAAGCATCGTATAACATTCTTATTTTTATTAAAAAGCTTTTCAATATATTGAGTTTCGTTACAATGAACTTATAAAAAATATTTGAAAAGGACCCTAAACTCAAGAAGGTTTCAGATACTCGTTTCAAGAGTTAGGTAAGATAGAACGCACGAACAAAACGTAACACAGAAATCAGTGAGACAACGATTGGTGAACATAAAACCAGCCGATTCTGAGCTTTACCGCGAACATATTAAACGCAAATACTCGTAACCAATCTGCAAATATAACCTTGCATTGTCAAAATTTGTGTTGGAGTTGAGCTGCCGGATTTTTGTTCAGATTTGGATCTTATTTTGTTGGTGATAAGAATGAGGGATGTTATTTTGGGATCGCAAATGTGGCGTTGCGTGGGTAAACACTCGAACTGAGAGAGACGCCCTAGAGCAGACGTCAAAAAAGTGCCGTGGAGTTTGCTAACGAGGGAGGGGAAACAATGTGTTTTCCGCTTACAACTTTTGTGTACGCCTTCTTTGGGCTTTAATAGAAATTGATCGCGGGATTTGTCTCAATGAAAGTTGGGCAAAGATTGATTGCTTTGCTAAATAAAAGTAGAAACAATTAACGAGTGTCGATAAAATGTAATTTGTTGATAAAATCTTACGTATTTTTGGCCAAAAATTTTCTTTAAAAAGATTTATACACTTACATTTACCGTTCGGCTCACTTTCGCTAAGTAAATTAAAAGAAAAAAAGTTTTCGATTAGACAAATACGTCCAATTTGCCAACCCTTTATTTTACAATTTCTCGTAACTGAATTCAGCAACTAACATTCATTCACTCCTTCCCTACCACACTGTTGTTCAACCCCACCATGTTCAGCTATCAGACAAATCACCAATTCGCACCACCGGCAAACGCGATCCAATCAACACACACCATCTATTCGGTGCTATTCCAAGTACCAAAACGGAGCACAGCAAAGCGATAACAATCTCGCGCCACATTCGACCCGAGGCTCGAATACTAATGCGAGCACTCCATACAACGCCACTCGTTATACAACCAACTTTATTCAAGATTCGTTTATTTCAGCGACAAAATAATTTTCAAGTAATATAGGGATTCATAATGTGTGACGTAAACACTTCCAGAGTTTCATAATGGGAGAAGTTCTTAGTTCGAAGTAGACTTATTTGGAGAGAAAATTAACAAGGCAATACTTTTGATACGTACTTCGTAGTATGTTCAACAAGGTACGTGGAGTTAATGAGTGAAAATTGGTTTAAGTTAAACAGGGAATTGTCTGTGTAGCTAAAGCTCGTGAGTTGTGAGCAAATTCATACATATGCTTTTGATAAAGTAACACGATCAGCAAGTTCTTGTCACAGTGTAATTGGCTCTGCAGTTGTTTAAGCGTATGTTCAGAACGATTCTCTTGTTCGTTCAATGCAGAGTGCGGTATTGTTTTTTTAATTAGGTCATCGTGAGAGCTTTGATCGAGCTTGTTTCAACAAGGATGCATATTAGGGCCAACAAATGCTTTGCCATGAGCTATCTTTTTTGTTCACTATTAAGGCTGGTGTGCTCGGGTGGTTTTAAAAAATAATCTATTGTATTAAGAGGAACGATTAATTTTCCTTTCTCCCTGTTATCTATCTTAATAATTCCCCACATACCTCATTCGGATTACACAAAGATTTTAAAAGAATAATTTCATTCTCTATTAATAATCCTCCAAAAAATATAGTCCATTAAAATGTAGCGATATCTCATCCTCAAGAAGCTGTCAAACTGATAATAACAGAAAGGGACCGAGCTATGTGCGAGTGAGCAAACAAAACGCGATCCGTCTTAATATTAATGTAGTTGTTAGGTCGGATGATGAATGGTGACACAGCAAAGCACTTTGCGGTAAACTGGCCCATTATTATTCTTAGCGGGGTGTTTAGTTACCAATTTAGTTAATTTAGACATATTTTCATAACATCATAGCTAAATTTTCGTTTCACGTATTTGAAAATGCGTTGGAAAGCAAACAGGAGTCCTAATTTTGAATTCAAAGTGCAAAAATTCAATTAGGTTCACGCAGTTTTTAAAACGGAACAGCACACGCAAACTATCGGTCCACATAAGCATGCTGAAATCCCAGATGTATTTAGTAAAGATTAAGAGGAATATGACAGATGTGATTCTAAAACTGTTCTGGTAAAGGATAGATTTTTGTTTTGAATTAGAAATTAAGAGTTCTTCTTAATTTCTAATTCAAAATAAAAAATCGATCGAATAGAAATTAAGAAGAACTGATTTAATAACGTTGCTATCTTCCAACACATTTCCATAACGTTTTAGATGAAATTTTTGTTACACATGTTGGAAAAAACGAGAGTACTAGTGTTGAATTCAAAGCAGAGCTGCACCAATTCAATTACGTTCACGCAGTTTTTAAAACGGAAGCATACACAAACTATAAGTCCTCCCAAAGGGTGTTTGTTTTGCTTTTACAGAGGCATTCGATGCGAATAATATGATGATATCGAGTACAGTTTTGGTGAAGTCACTTGTCCTATAATTATACTCTCTGCGATAATTAAGAAGAATAATTACCATTTCAGTGTCAACCACGGTGTTAACAGTTACAGGTATCTTTACACAGGTATGCAAGAATGGTGTTAACATAACAACACGCCTATATGCCCCGGAGGGTTAGGCAGAGATGGTGGTACTGGCGTTAAATGTGATAAAAATTATGTGTTTGGCTATCGGAGTTGACAGATCTAGAAAGACGTTTTCCCTCCATCTGATACGCAATAAACAGCAAACTGATTAAAGGTAATTTATTACTACGAGCTGACCCGACAGACGTCCTGTTTTTGATTCGAAAGACACGTGGCGCCATCTATTTTCATAATAACGTTATTGTTATTTTCTTAGGGAACAGAACTTTTTTTCGGGATGAAATGTCCGTTTTGTACACCTGACAATGTATATGCAAAATTTCAGGATGATCGGTTCAGTGGTTTAGGCGTGAAAAGGTAACAAACCAACAAACTTAATTTCGCATTTATAATATTAGTTAGGATAACTAAATTATAAGAATTGGTATATATTTGAAATTGACGTATAACGAGGTCGTGAGATAGTACAACATAATTAGAGAAAACATAATAAATGATGTACTAAACAACTACTACCTTAAAATTATTAGATATTTAGTAAATGACTTATTTACTTTACAAGGGATAGAATTTATTTAGTATACAAAGATAAGATAACAATAGAAGACATATTGTCTTAGCTCCTAATTATGAAGGACACTACATAACATAATACATCGATTTTTGGGAAGCAACCAATGCAATTCCACCAATAACGATCGTTGAAATTCTCCAAAATCAATGGCTCAAAGTTTTGCTGACCGATCCAATGATCGGTCAGCAAAACTTTGTAGCTGTTTTCCAATTCTCAAAATTCCAATTGTATATGAACGTCTGTAATTTTCCTTCAGAAAAAGAAGTGCACTAACCTTTTCCAATGCAAGAATAGGGTGCTTTTCAAAAACCTTCTGACTTCGAGTGTGCGGGTGTGGACTAACTTAATTTATCGAACTTTTAGACGGTAGCTCTAGGTTCTGTAAGCGGTTTTACACTTGGGTTAACTTTGCTTACTTTAGGCTTTGCTTTCTGTAAATTCTAGATTTGCTTTGGTTAACGATTTGTGAAGTCGTCTATGAGCATGCTAGGTGATTTAATGTTGTTGTTTTTTATCTGTACGAAATATAAAAGTTTAGCCCAGACGTTACAAGATTGATCCAATACACATTAATTTATATCGTGCGTCAGATTTTTAGCTTTGAGCAGTTTAGAAATACATTATAGAAATAATAGGGTTGGACTTTTTGTCAATTTCAATTTTATATTTCAAGGTTATTTGGAAAAGATTTTCCAAGGACTTTATTATTATCATTATAATTACTTTTTTATATTTTTTTTGAGTATGGGAAAACATCAAATGACCCAGAGCGGGATGGCCCTGGCCCCCCATGTGATCATTTCCCAACCTCAAAAAAAAAAAACTCTGGTTGGAGCGGAAGGGAGTGTCAGACTCTTACTGACTAAAACCCACCCGTGTTCCTTAGCCCTTTATGTTCCGGGCCAGCGGTAACCCTTTCGGACAATCCCGGCAGGCCCTAACGGGCCCCTTCTTTGTTGCTGACATCTCTTCGAGGCGCGCGCGGAACACATACGCGCCGTCCGGCACGGGCCTGGTCCTGATCGGAACGTGAGCTACCCATTACTCTCCGTCTACAGGCCCGCGCCTACGGTAGCCGAGAGTCGTCACGCGGCTCCCGGCGCCCGGAGGCTGGACTGGGAGGCGAGGCTCTGTCCCTCAGCCATCCCGCCACTTCCTTCGCTAGCATGACTGCTTCGCAGAAGGAGGTGACTGCCTCCCACTCCTTCTCGCTCCAGACCATGGCTTGCACCAGGGCCGGACGCGAGAGGTCGCCGTCGCTGCTGATCGCCTCTACGAGCACACGGCGGTGCTGCGCCCAAGCGGGGCAGGCCTCCACTGTATGCTCCACCGTGTCCTCTGGGATTAGAATTACCTTGACAATGGATACTTGGATGGATCAAACTTTGTATTTGTAGGTATAACTACACATTAAGTTTTAAACCACAAGAGAAAGCTAATGTCTTACATGGGTAAGACATTAGCTTTCTCTGTGAAAATCATTATGAGATTAGATTCAGAGGATAGCCTCTGAATCTAATCTCATAATGATTTTCACAGAATTAGCCACAATATTAGAGATCATAATTTCACATCTTAATCAGATTAACCTCACCGTCACTACGAAATAATTTTTTACATTTATAGCTTAAGGACCCTATAACGACGCAAAAACAGCCTCTTAATTTAAATTAATCTTCCATTCTCCCAATTCAGATTTTGTTACATACACTTCTATTACAAAATTCATTTCGTCCGTGTCTCTTATTTCATTTATCTTTTATTCCGAATTCATTGCTTCATTTATATCATACGGCTACATTAATACAAGTATTTACTCTCACAACAATGGCGCATTACTTGCCTGCCGATCTATCTTCGTGCACATTTCTTAGATAAAACATGCAATAGTTCCCCGTATATTCTCGAGCACCATTAAGGGCCCCTCTGAAAACTTTCCGACAAAAACCAAGTTGCACCTGACATTGGTAATTGATATACGATACCATTAATCACTTTGTATTTTGCTGTATAAACTTTATGTAGCGGTTTTGTAGCTACTGCGGAGGTTTAGGAATGGTAATTTTGCACAATATTGCCATGAACAGTCTCAAACATTATTGTGTCTATAAAAGAAAATGAGTCTTTTCATTCATAATAAAAATGATGTACCTACTTACCCCTTTATTCATAAACGTTGTTTAAAGTTAAGTAATGATTAGCGACTGTTTAACCATACATTTTTGTCATTTAAACGTCTCTTAACTTTAAGTAACGTTTATAAATAAACCCCATAAATAATGTACTAAAAGCTGAATCAACAATTTTAATAATCAAAGTACCTACACCATGTTCTCCGTACGCAGGTTTTAATAATATCAATGTATCGTCTGTGGTTTCGTTCACATGACATTTTTAATACTCTCTACCAAAAATGGGTAAAGGTTTATACCGCAAAGGTCACCAAAGGGTCTAAGCTCCCTTTGATTTGCCTCTTATACATAATATTTAGTAGTACAATTATTATTTCTTTTGCATTCTTGAATAAAATATCACTTTTGGAAACCATTAAAGAAAATGATGACCCAACCCTTTCTATATAGATCTAGGTTGCTCTAGCCGTAATGTTTATCAAAGTAGCTACAGCAAAGATTCGAAGCAATCCTAACAAAAATCTACGATACAGAATCCAACCATGCGTTTCTTTCCATAGAAACTTTGCGTATCCTTACAACAAATTTCAACTCGAATTTGAACAACATAATACAGTTTATATGATATAGTGAGTTTCGACTGCTAATATCAATGAATGGTGCCCCGGGGAGGCCAGCTCACTTAGAAATATCATTGAGGTTAGAGTTGGGATAGGCATGTCGAAATCCCTGATGTATTTAGTATAGATATGGAGGAATAAAATGGAGGTAAATAAAGCTGTTCTGGTAAATAGGCTGCTGGGGTAGATTTTTGTGTTGAATTAGAAATCCAATTCAATTCAATTATTTATTGCAATCACATGTGTTTTACAAGATCTTATAATAAAAATATAGCTCACATGGACCCTGTCGGGCACAACAATTTTATACAATATTGGTAGTAGCATTTAAAGATAATTAACAATAATTAGAAATTAATGAGTTTATTTTAATAAGCAAAATCATAGAAAAAATTTAAAGTAATATAAACAAAAAAGAGAAAGAAAATAGTCAAAATAAAATAATAGTCAAATGCGGTCAATTAAGGAGTGATTGTTTTGAAAACGACTTCTTATCTTCGAAGCCATTCCTAAAATATTTGATTCAATTGTACCCGATTCTTGTAAATGTTTATTCATCAGTATCCGGAATTAATGATGATATAATCATCAACCTTTTAGAGTAGCTATGTTTGACTTTTAGTAGATATATAAAACATATAAGCGAATACACCAGCTGATATTCCAATTCACATTCATTTGCGACCACAAATGAAAGTGAATGGTTTCATTGTCATCTAATGTCTTCAAATCCACAACGGTTCTTCTAACTTAAATAGATACATACGGCTTTAAGTTCCTTAGTACCAATTCCGCTAACCCGTATCGAGAGGAAAGCACGGATGATACATATTAACAATTTGGGGTCATAGTTGAAATGTGTCTGTCCGTAATTGTGGTTAGTAATTAGAAGATGGTCCTCGTTTGATATTTGACCCTTACTCTGGGCTTGTTAAGATTACTGCTAAAGTTACTACACATTGTCCTTCTGAAGATTCTGAGCGTCTATCGTTAACCCTACTTACTTATGAGGTAAACAGGGCTTCCTAAGTAAACGACTTACATTAGAACTTAGAGGCTGTATCTTCCGTTATGGTGCAATGAGATCCACTTACAGCTTGGAATATAATTTAATGCTTATTTTTGACCAGCCGCCTAAATCTTTTCTCTGGAAAGGAAAAGTTTAATGCTTATTTACTCGATACTTTTTGAAATCAAAGAGTCAATAATAGGTGGGAATTACTCATTATTGAATGACCTAAATGATGGCTTTGATCATGCATTATCAGCCTATAATGTTCCCACTGCTGGGACAATGGCCTCTTCTCAGTGAGAGGGAGTGGGCTATAACCCACCACGGGCCCAGTGCAGATTGGTAGATGGCTTTGGTCAATTCCGTCCAATTTCTCAATCGACAGATAACATTTTATATGAAGAATAAATATGATGATTTGATATATTTTTTATACAAAAGCTGTCAAACAGCAAATTTAATTCGAAAAATTCAAAATAAAAAAAAAAATCTGCCCTTAGCCAAGTTTTTGATATCAAAATAATACTGTAGCGATACTAGTGTTTTTTCCGAATTTCCTTCTGCACAGCGGCAGAGTATTCTCGCTTTTGAAATTTGCAAACAACTGGAACATTGATTGCGACAGTTGAGTTACAAAGACCTGCAAAGGAAAGTACGAGTGTTGTTCAATCATTTGGACCGAAATACCTGCCGAGGTTGGTTCCTTTGTGGCTGTATACAGATGTGGGCATCCAGAGACATTGAGTGACAAATGTTTTGGGAGTTCATTGCAGATTTTTTTGACGACAGCAATTTGGTTTGTTTCTATAGTTTTTATTTTCGTAGTAGGTTTCTGATCGTTCATTATTTCAAAATGTGGTATAACGAACGGTATGGCTAAAGTCTTTTGTGTGTGATAGTTAAACAATCCTAGACTATAGCTCAGCTTTAGTGATAAGTAAGTCCAATACTGTTTATAATGTGAGTTACTTTTGAAACTGCGAATTAGATCCATTTAAAAATATGAAAGATATCAATCGGTCGACTATCATATCTGCAGTGTAATTCATAAAAAGCTTGTTACTCCCGTCTCGTGTTTGCATGTTATTTTCTCTTTCAAGGTTTGAAATCTTAACAAACCCGAGTCACATCTGCGGTACTTCGGTAAAGAAAATTGTAAGTTGTTTCGGCAATAACTCATGTTAGCGATTGTACAGAATATAAGTTAAGAGAACAAAGAATAAAGTTTTCTTAGATACTTCATGCTCTGTTCTCTTAGCTATAAGGTCCGTCGTCCACGACAACTCAAAAGTAACCAGAGGGTCTAGCACTAAAGCGTGATGTAAACGTTACGTAAATACAAATGTACAAACGCCAGCATATCAAGCTACTACAATCTGTCAAATTTCTTTATAGATTTTCAACTTTATCGCTAAATCATAAGGTTCAAAGTTGATTGCGATAATTTGACAGTTTCGGGTAGCTTGATGTGCTGGCGTCTGTACATATCTTCTTCTTTGCTTATCGATGGTAAAAAAGAAATTAAAAAACCAGTAACAGTAACAAGCATCTTGTACCTATCTATCATCGTCTAGTATTACAGCTCTACCGTACTACAAATTGCTACCTAAAATTCACAATATTTCATAATAATATGTATATCTTTACAGTATATTTACATGAAGCCTTCATAAAAAATACTCTTCAGGGAGGCTGAACACAATAAATAAACATAATTGTAGACACATACGCAATAAAAACGGCCTAAAATTTTAACTAAGCAGACGTCTGCAAAAGTCTGAAGACTATTTAGAAAGAATTTTTGTATATACATATAAGAATATACAAGTTGTGAACTTTGTTTCGTAAAGGCTATGTCAATAAGGAATGGTATTCTATGGCTTCTCTGACTTGATTGGTTATTGTTTGAAGTTTTGCATAGGTAGGCAAATTATTCTCCCGGCATAATCAGCATAAAATGTTCTCATTGCTGGGACACAGGCCTCCTCGAGAAGGAGGCGGGTCCAGGGCGGATTGGTAGATATCACATGTCTACGAATTTTTGGTTCTAGGACATGCCAGTTTCCTCACGATGTTTTCCTTCACCGTTTTGAGAGCAGCGGTGATGAAATTTTTTTGCACAAAGTTAAGCGCTTGCCTGGATTGGAACCCAGGACCGATTGCTCGTAAGTCGGAGCTGTTACTACTGGGCCACCAGTGCTCTCGCTGGGTCACTATTGTTCACTCCCCCCTGAGCCAATATAAAATTGCTCCGGGAGTAAAAGTATTTCTAGATTTAGTTTTGTTTTTATCGTTATCGTTACGTTAGGTGTGTAGAAGTTTTGTATTAATTTGTAAAATAATGCGTTTCTGGGCCTCATGAATCTGAAAGAATCTGTAAAAAAATACAATAGTTTCAATTTTATTGCATTGTAAAGGTAAAATTAAAACATACAAAGGCAATTAAAACCCAATTCATCATCTCATCATCTGCCTAACCTTTTCCCAACCATGTTGGGGTCGGTTTCCAGTCTAACCGGATGCAGTTGAATACCAGTATTTTACATGGAGCGACTGCCTATCTGACCTCCACAACCCAGTTACTGGGTAATACGACACCCCTTGGTAAGACTGGTTGTTAGACTTTCGGGCTTCTGACTACTCGTAACAACTGTCAAAGATCTACGAATGACAGCCGGTACCAACGGCTTAACATGCTCTCCGAGGTACGGAGGGTTCTCGGTATGTAAAGATAGCCACCCATCCTCAGACCAACCGCAGCAAACGTAGCTTAACCTGATCGATCGACCTGTGCGGCTGTTATTATTTAAAAACTAACTCAAAGTTGTAATAATGAGATCACTTTTACAGGCCTACCCAACGCCAACCAAAAAGGCAAACTCACTCATACATCACAGGCCACAAATATTAACAAAATCATCAAAGCAGATGCTCTATAAAAAAAGTTAAAAACGATACAAAAAGTTCATTAGTTCATAATTACCGGCACGAACCAACGGAAGTGATAATGAAACGGGGCGTGCAACACAATTAAAAATAAATTTCCTCTGTTTTTAACAACAATATCCGAACTATACCATTTTAGGGTTCCGCTTGGCGGCAGGTGGAAACCGCACTCGTTACATGCATCTTTATCAGGAAGTACAATCGAGGACAGAAAATAAGGTTAAAGGTCATAGCACACATATCAACTCTGAAAGGGATCGGCACCGTATCGCCTTTTGCCTCGCCGTCAAACAGGCGTCAACCTAACGTAAGGACGTAACCAACGACCGTTGGTTGATGGTGGTGGTCACTTCATATAGAATACGGTCCATCAATAAGTGATGTAGGTCTTCCACAACTCCACATGTATATTAAAAGTAAACTGCGGTTATCAAAGTTACACATAGTACAACAACAAAAATACGTACCTAGATATTTTTACAGAAAAAACCTTACACCAAGTTAAAATATCTCGCTAATAACCTTTAGCTTCTCCTACTAATTGGTTTTGCTACAGATCCTGTGTATTAAACACAAGATTTATGACGTAACTCGTGCAGTATCTTAATTGCTGCTTAAAAGGAATTAATAGCTAACACTTTTTCTTTGCTTACGACTAAGGGAGCTGTGTGTTATGATGATAAAGAATTTTGAAGTCTTAACTGTTTTCTTGTCTTAATGTTTGTTCATTATGTAAAGTCGTCTGTATTATTTTTATTTATGGCTAAATGATAATAGTCGCACGGGTCGATTGAATGTAAAGCTACGCTGGGATGGGTGACCAACCATTGCTAATTGAGACCCAACCGTACCTCGGAAATTACGTTAAGCCGTTGGTCATTAGTATATCTTTGACAACCGTTACGGGTAGTCTGCATAAGTCTGACAACTAGCCTTAGTAAGGAGTACCGTGAGACCCAGTAATTGGTTTGTGGAGGTAAGAAATGCAGTCGCTCCATGTAAAAATGGTGTTCAGCTGCACCCGGTTAAACTGGAAGCTGATATATATTATATAAGGTGATATATATTGAAAAAAAATTGGTTTTTCTATTTCGCGTAACTTGTTAAGTATGTGGAATAGGGACTTAGCATTTTGGTATATGTTTTTTGTCTCTTTGGTCTAGTATCATGTAAAAGGAATACACGATTTAATGAATTTTTCTCGATACAAAAAAAATTGCAAAGTTCTATAGATTTTTTTACTTTTTTCGACATCACGGCGTAACTTTTAAGAGTTATTCAATGGAATTTACTTTAAAACATAGAAAATTATCATATCAAAGTTTACTCATAGTAGTTTTAAATTTTAATTCATTTTATTTTGTTAAAAAAGAAGTAAATCCGTTTTGGCACATACGTCGTTTTACTCCGAGCGCAGGCACACTAAAGCCATCTCTCTTCTTTTGCGTTTCAAAAGTAGTTTCATAACTTTCGCTCGCTTAGTAGGTTTTCGAGGATTTTATATTTTCGAGGTAGAGCAAAAAAAATATACTGTACAAAGGCGGATTGAAGAGCTTGAGCATCTAATAAATTAACAAAATAACAGTATCAAATATTTTTACTAGTCGATAAAAGTATTGTATAGGATCATACTTATACCGTTAGGACATACCTTTTGTTTTGATGTCAACTGCAAGGTAAACAAACATAACGGTTCTTGCAATCTTAGAAATCATTGTTAGTTATGCTGGGTGCATCATAATGCACGACTACACGTAACTGTGACGTACAGTTATATAAGGTACCATTAAAATAGATGGACACACTTTTAGAAATCATTCAGACCACCAAAATAAGGACAATGGTATAAAATATAGTAAGAAAAACGCATTAGATACTTATAAAAAAAAATTACAGTTAATACCTCATACATAAAACAGAATTATTTGCATGCGCTGCCTAAATAGCTTTTTAAAATTGAAAACAATGTATGGCGACCTGGTTCGTCTTAATTATTTCTACAATAAAGTCCACGACACCATATATCTATCTTTTATGTTTAATCTTTTATATTTCTTTTATTGTTTTAAAAAAGTATTTTTCCGACATACTTACGTTTGGATGATTATTTAAACAAGAAAATATTAATCCTTATTAAAATAAATTATTTCATGATCACAGGGATATCATAGAGGTAAGATTTGCCATTTACAATATGTCAATTGGTCATATAGCTTCGGAGATAATATAAAATTACTAAAACACAAAATGCCGCTAGCACAACTTTCATTCATAGAGCTCTAGATTTTATCAAGCTTTGTGTGGAAGTTTTATCCGTTTCATTAGATGGCGTTCTGCAATACGTCATTTTTCTGAATCGCGGTGTTAAGATTTTCCGCGGATTGATGACTCTCTCGATTTATTTTTCTACATTGGTTTCGGTTGTTTCATTGGTTGTATTGTATGTTCATTGTATTGCATGTTCGTACTCCTCTTCGTAATCGTAAATATCGTATTTCTGTTGTACGATTGTTTTGTTTATAAATAGTGGTGGTCCGGTCTGTATCTGTAATAGCCGTAACAGGTAAAATTAGAAACCTGGTTCACCTGTCTGTTGCAGTTTCAGGGAAATACAAGCCTGTTATACTTACATAGCAACCAAAGGGCAAAGACTCTTTCTTTATAAATTTTCTCAAGTCTGCGTAGTTTATTTGTAAAATTAGATAGCGTTTGCAGTATTTTTAATTGTTGTCTATTAAAGAAAACACAGCATGCCTAAAAGAAAATCGCAACTGTTCCAGAAGTAGACATCCCAGACAAGAGCAGCTCGAGTACGCCGTACGGAAGAAGCTACTTCTGAAAATGAGCAGCGCCTCTCGAGAAATCTATACTAATATTATAAAGAGGTAAAGTTTGTATGTAGAGGGTAATCTCTGGAACTACCAGTCGGATTTGAAAAGATCTTTTTGTATTTGATAGCCCAATTCTTGAGAAAGGCTATAGGTTATTTAACATCAGGCTATGACTCTTAGAAGCCGAGCAAAAAGAAAAAAAGTCAGAAAGAACGCTAAGCAAAAAGGTTTCTACCTATTCTTTTACTTTACGTCTTTGCCCGTTAACTACCTACTTCGATATTTCACCCCAATTTGCACTACAAAGAATGACCTTCCTAATAAATTCTTTATTGAATTTAATTGATTGTTGGCAACACCACACGTCGCGGTTCCATTAAACCGCGACGTTTCGTATATTCCGTTGGTCGACTGTGTACAAAGGTGAAATAAAACATTAATTGCTGTCAGGCGGCGAGGGGCGAGACAATAGCTTGGTTTTTTCGTTACTATTGTACGTACGGGACCCTCCGTTACGGTTGGGAAGCAGCCCTGTTTCGGCGCAATGAAAAAGCAATGTTGATCGATATTTCTTTCCGTTTTTTTCTACGTTTTCGCGGCAGTGGGAAATTGTGGAGTTTTTAACGTGTTATGAAATGTCTGACTGCCTCGTTGGTCTGGTGGTTGCAAGCGCTACTGATGAGCACGAGGTCCTGAGTTCGGTCGGGCAAAGCGTCACTTGGTTTTTCCATCTGGAATTTCTCTGTAGCATTCCGGTATCTGGATGCATGCCCGAATCAAATCAAAATCAAAATATTTTATTTCACATAAACCTACATAGGCACTTCTG
Source organism: Luperina testacea (assembly GCA_927399505.1). NCBI lineage: Eukaryota > Metazoa > Arthropoda > Insecta > Lepidoptera > Noctuidae > Luperina > Luperina testacea. The sequence goes on along the minus strand of OV656759.1, from coordinate 3,298,974 downwards.
AAACGTCAGAAGCTAGGTGCACAGTTCCGATTGGTAGTTTTCTATGGAGAAGGATGGATAGATGGATGGATGGATGTACTATAGGTGCACCTATGCCTAACCCTTTCGAGAATACAGGCGTGAAGTTGTTATGTTTTTGAAATGTCTTTAGAAGGTACCAATTCACTGCAAAGTTGGTGTTTAGAAGGTACCAACTCATTGCAAGGTTGGTGTTTAGAAGGTACCAACTCATTGTATGGTTGGTGTTTAGAAGGTACCAACTCATTGCAAGGTTGGTGTTTAGATGGTACCAACTCATTGCGAGGTTGGTGTTTAGATGGTACCAACTCATTGCGAGGTTGGTGTTTAGATGGAACCAACTCATTGCTGTTAGGGTATATGGTTGGACACCAAAGGAAAGACCGTTCTAAGGATTTCAATAAGATGTTTATTAATCCTTTTATTTATATATTGGAAGGTGTGTTTACTAATATTACGTGAGACGTGTGATCTCACACAAGGCTAATAGAGCAGTACAGTCGCTATGCGAAAGTAAGGATTTCGGTCAAGTGGTTCAGGGTGGGCACGGATACATAAATAATATTTATGAGTTAGAATGAGAAAGACGATAGTGTTGAAGTAGGATCGATTTGTTTTTGCTATACTCCAACACGCCCCCTCAAAAATAAATCCTTTTCTTTTTAATTACCATATAAGATATTAAACATCTTTATACAATTACAAAGTCACACACCTCCAATTTATCTCTCTCTGGGACTACAATCATCATGGTCCAACATTTGTTGCGCAGGATTAGGGAAACCCAGAAAAACCTAATCAAACCATTATCAATCAATTTATCCATTATAACTGGATACTATTAATGTTATTTATCTACATATTATAACCAAGCTCTTATAATTAACATATTCATATCATTTTATTCATCCACGTTGAATATAATTACAACGACACCCAGAGTTTCATGCTCATCTCGGTGAAACACACCGCGGGTAATGATTTTGTCAGGATATCAGCCAGCTGGTTATCTGTAGAAACATAAACCATTTTAATCACATTTTTCTCAACCTGTTCTCTAGAAAAATGATACTTAATATCAATGTGTTTAGATCTTTTGTGACTAGTAGGATTGTCCGCGATGCTTATGCATCCATTATTGTCCTCATAAATACAAATAGAATCTGGTATCGCAATGCCAATACTTGTTACTAATGACTTTAACCACAGAGTTTCATTTTACTGCTTCATATAGAGCCATGTACTCTGCTTCAGTGGATGATGTTGCCACTGTCTGCTGCCTCTTTGTTTGCCAGCATATTGTGCATTGATCAAATACTTTAAACAAATAACCCGTAGTACTTTTTCTATCTATTGTATTACTACCCCAGTCAGAATCAACAAAGCCACTTAGAATATTTTTGTAATCATTTCGTGTAAATGTTAACTTGAGATTTATAGTGCCCTTTAAATAACGCAAGACCCTTTCTAAGTGTGACCATAATGAATGGTTGTTTTTGCTTGCATATCGACTCAAGATGTTAACAGAAAAACTTAGGTCAGGTCGAGTGCACAGCATGATATACAAACACCCGATAAAATTTCTGCAAGGGGCACTTGTTATTTCACACGAATTCAACGCTTCGTAATTTAGTTTACTTTCAAGGGGTGTAGTGACAGAATTACAGTCACTCATGTTAAACTTTTCAAGAACTGTTTTTATGTACATTTCCTGATCCAAAGTAACTTTGTTTTCTGACTTGGTTATTTTGATTCCCAGAAAACATTTGATCTCTTCTAAATCTACCATTTTAAAAGTGTTCATTATGTATGTTTTAAAACTATTCATAGTATTTATATCTGCGGTTGAAATCACAAGATCGTCAACATAAAGTAAAACATAATTATTCTTTAAAACATGACCTGCATTAAAAATGTAAATGCACCGGTCCGCTGATGAGTATTGAAAACCCCTTTTTATCAAAGCTTTCTCAAACATTTGGAACCAACAGCGTGCAGACTGTTTCAATCCATATAATGACTTATTTAATTTGCAAACCATATTACTTCTAGCCGGGATACCCTCGGGAATTTTCATATAGATTTCCTCATTCAGTTTCCCATTCAAAAATGCTGTTTTTACAGCCATATGGTGAACCAGCAAATTAAATTGATTCGCTAAAGCTAATATTAGTCTAAAACTTGCAATCCCTGCAACAGGTGCAAACGTTTCGTTATAATCAATCAAATATTTTTGACTAAAACCACGAGCCACTAATCTCGCTTTATACTTCAAGGGTTTTCCAAACTCATCATTTTTAACTGTAAATACCCACTTACAATCGATAATATTTCTATTATCTGGCTTTGGTACTAAAGTCCAGGTATCATTTTCAATAAATGAATTGATTTCCTTTTTGATAGCATTTTCCCATTGATGCTTATCATCCCTGGTTTTAATTTCTGTATATGATTGAGGAATTTGAAACATCAAAGATTCTGCACACAACAAGTAGTTGTCATAAATATTGTCCTCATCACTTTTTATTATAAGAAACAGTTGCCATGCCAGGTTTAAGTGCTCCCCTGTTTCATTGACAGATTTATTATTAGCAGGTATCCTATCCGTTTGTTTACTCATACAATCTGATTGATCCTTATGAGATTCACACCTCTTTTGAAAAGGGTGTACAGAGTCAGAGTTGTTAACAACAGAGTTATTGCTATTTCTAGCCATAATCCGTTCGGGCTCAGGTTGCACTGGCCTATTTGATAAGAAATTAATCTCATCCATTTCCACATCTCTGACACTCACAAACTTTTCATTTACCACATCCCACACCTTATAACCATTTGGTTCATAACTAACGAAAATTCCCTTTCATGATTTCCTGTCAAATTTCGTTTTTCTACTTTTATTAACAAAATAAACAGTTGAACCAAAAACTTTTAAATACTTCAGTTGCGGCTTAGTATTATGCCATAACTCATAAGGTGTTTTATCCAACCACAGTGCTTTCGTGGGGCTGATATTTATTAAATAAGTAGCAATTAATACAGCCTCACCCCAGAACGATTGATTTAATTTAGACCCTTGTACCATTGTACGATTTCGTTCTGTTATTGTTCTTATCATACGTTCGGCAATACCATTCAAAGCCGGAGTATGTGGCACTGTTAAGTGGTAGCTAATACCTTTCCGCGCACAGAACTCTTTTATTTCATTGGATACAAATTCCCCTTCATTATCACAATACAAGTTAACGATTCTCAAACAAAAACGTGCTTCACTTTTTGCTACATAATCCCGAAACGTAACAAAAACATCTGATTTACGAGCTAACAAGTAGGTAGCACAATAATGAGTGTATTCATCTACAAAAATCCAAAATAATTTTTGCCATCAATAGACGAAGGAGTAATTAGACGAAGGAGTAATAGGACCGCAAACATCTGTGTGCACTTTAAATAGAGGTCGTTTCAAATCTTTTGTTTTCGATTTGTTAAATGGCAGGCATACTTGTTTACCATAAATACAAGCCTCACACAATTTATCATTTGGCATAATATTATCAATTTTACCAATATCAGAAAATAATTTCTTTCTTTTTATTTCTATACATTTAAATTTGCCTTTATGGTCTAACCTCTGATGCCACAATTCATAATTATTATTTACGACTCTATCTAATGTGCATTCGCTATTTAAAGCATGTTTAGAAAGCATACAGTTAATGCTTATTAGATTGTTCAAAGACTCACCCTTTATTACCGGCTTACCATCATTGTACACAACAACACTACCGTTTTTATCAAAAACGACAGTCATTCCCGCATTCTGCATTTTCTTAACCGATAGCAGGTTGTAGGGAATATCAGAACAGAAAAGTACATCCTGTATATACCTGGTACGCCCATCTTGCTGGTAACGGGGAGGTCACCTTTCTTTGTCGCTTGTATGCCAACAACATACCAACAACAACAACATTCCATTTTTCGCTACAGAAATGTTTATTGGCTTTTCAAGTTCAGTGAAGTTTAAAGCCAAATCTTCTCGATTTATCAAATGATCTGAGGCTCCAGAATCCAACACAAAAGTAATATTGTTTTGCCCGTCATTACTGTAATTTGTATCGCTGTCCGTCATAAAAGCAAATCCAGAATTTTGTAGTTTTGAACCACCATCTGGGCCGTTTTATTTTTTTTATTCTTTTGTTTTCAATAGCTCTTTTGTAAGAAAAACAATGCTTTTACAAATGCCCCTTTTTGCCACAGTGATGACATTTCTTGTGTTTAAAATTATTCGTGAACGGTTTTATTGACTTTTGCACTTATGCTTATATTTACAGCTGCGTCGCCACGCTTTTTCTTTCAAAGATAGAATCAAGCTTCGCATAAATTAGTTTTGCGGTGTCTTGTTCTGTAGTCAGGCCAAGTAATGAGTCTGACAAACATTCTATTATCGTATACTTAGCTGATGCATTATTTTTAAGCCACTCAGCACTTCTATTTGTCGGAGATTCATCGTCGATAACTTTCAGAACACCAAATTCACTTAATAGATTGCAAATTCGAAATTTCCACACACACTATACTTTCACCATCAAATTGTTTGATGTTTCTTTTAGATCGAGAATCCATTTTTAAACACTCGCACTAAAATAACTTTTTATGAATTATTTAGTGTCCATTCACTTTCACTTTATATTATTTATTCGCACTCTGGCCTAGCGCTCTGGGCCCATAACCTGTTAGGGTATATGGTTGGACACCAAAGGAAAGACCGTTCTAAGGATTTCAATAAGACGTTTATTAATCCTTTTATTTATATATTGGAAGGTGTGTTTACTAATATTACGTGAGACGTGTGATCTCACACAAGGCTAATAGAGCAGTACAGTCGCTATGCGAAAGTAAGGATTTCGGTCAAATGGTTCAGGGTGGGCACGGATACATAAATAATATTTATGAGTTAGAATGAGAAAGACGATAGTGTTGAAGTAGGATCGATTTGTTTTTGCTATACTCCAACAATTGCAAGGTTGGTATTTAGAAGGTACCAACTCATTGTATGGTTGGTGTTTAGATGGTACCAACTCATTGCGAGGTTGGTGTTTAGAAGGTACCAACTCATTTTATGGTTGGTGTTTAGATTATACCAACTCATTGCGAGGTTGGTGTTTAGAAGGTACCAACTCATTTTATGGTTGGTGTTTAGATGGTACCAACTCATTGCGAGGTTGGTGTTTAGAAAGTACCAACTCATTGCAAGGTTGGTGTTTAAAAGGTACCAACTCATTGCAAGGTTGGTGTTTAGTGTGACTTGGTTTGTATTAAGCCGTTTTGTCACTATTCAAATCTAAAAGGCAGGTTACAGGTTATATTCTCTTTGGTTACAGGCTAAAGGGAGCACGCAAGTTGCGTTTACATTATGTTAAATTGCAGCGTGTAAGCTGGTATAATGAATGACTTACAAGCTTAGCTACTCCAATTAAATAGTGTAAATGTTTAAGAGAATACGGAGCTATATACAGGATGGTCAAAAATTAGTGGATCAAACGAAATAGGGAGGTAAAGGAGGTCATTTCCAACGCTTTTAAAGTGAGAAATAATTTTTGGAAACGCTTCAAAATTTTTGGAAAAAAATTAATTGCTCTCGAAATTTGGTACCCAGAGCCATAATAGAACTTTTGTAGTCCTGATACATTATCTAGTAATAATACAGCCCCGCTTGTTTTATATCACATTTTTTTTTTAAATTAGTCTAATTGTAAATGAACTCGGTATACAAAAACATTCCTAACTTTTAGGGCAATTGAATTATGGCTATGCTGTAGAAAGATTTTTTGTTGGAAATTACCTCCTTTATCTCCCTATATCGTTTGAACCACGTTTTTTTGACTACCCTGTATAGCTTTAACGACTTTATGCTTCCAATAATAGTGCAATTCAAGGGTTTAGGTAGGACAGTGTCGTGAGTAGTGGTGGCCCAATGGAGTTACCATTGGGCCTCGCAATGACCATTTACCCTCCATTTATGTCGGAGTCGGATACTGAGTGTGCTATTGTGACTTCAAATCCTACCATACAATGCCAAAAGTGCTACGTAACGCTTAAATATTTTTATCCAGATATGCTTAGCTTTGATTTTCTTTCTTTATATATTTAGCTTTCTTATCGATCAGGTACGCTTGCCACGGTTGGTCTGTGGATGGGTGACCATCTTTACATACCGAGACCCCTCCGTGCCTCGGAAAGCACGTTAAGCCCTTTGGCCTCGGCTGTCATTCGTGGATCTTTGACAGTTACGGGTAGTCAGAAGCCCGAAAGTCTGACAACCAAGGGCTCTCGTATTAGCCAGTAACTGGGTTGTGGTGTCGCTTCATGTAAAATACTGGTATTCAGCTGCATCCGTTTGAACTGGAAGCCGATCCCAACATAGTTGGGAAAAGGCTGGGCAGATGATGATGATGATGCTTAGCTTTGGGAGCAGTGAAGGTCAAGTGGCAATGGCCGCGACTTACGTAGTCGTAGGTCGTAGGTCATAGGTCATAGGTAGGAACCTAGAGAGGCATGTTGTGTGTTTTTCATCACCACTGCATTAAAAACGGTGAAGGGAAACATCGTGGGGAAATCGGCATATCCAAGAACCAAAAATTCGAAAACGTGACGTCTACCTCCCACTCAATCTCACCGAGACAAGGCTTGTGTCCCAGCAATCGGAAAATTGTAAGCTGATTATAATCAGCTTACGCTTAGCATAATTATGTAAGAAAGGATAAAAAATTTATCCTTCAAAGTGAACTCGACCCCTACAAAGGCCGGAAATACAAGACACAAGCAAACAAGATATGAATCAGTTTAACACATGCATCACATTCGTTAGTATCTTCATTGATTGACTTTTATTATAACTGCGAAGCTCTTCTTACTTCATTAAGAGAAAGTTAGCGACGCAATCACAAGAGTTCATAAAGTCAGCCCACAGAAATATTTATGATATAAAACATAATATTTATAGACGGATTTATATCAGTACCTAAGTGCTGTTTAATTAATGAGAATAATAAAATGTAAATGTTGGTATCTTAAAACCAGTCAAAGTTAGTTTAAACCAGTTTTTATACTGGCCCAGTAAAAGTTCCATACAGTGTACAGAGCGAAGTACTTTATGCTAGTGATGTGAACATAATGGGAACGTTGAGTGATTTGAGCCAAGATGAGTGTTTGAAGTTAACTTTTTACTTTACAATAGGTACATATTTACATATACACTCGCAGCATACTGACACAAAAACAAAACCGCTCAACTTCAAAGTGTTTGACGAATATAGGTCACGAAAAGACAGGAGTCTTGTTAGAGGGAAAGAAGATCTATATACTATACTATAGTTTTAAAATAAGGCACGAAATACCTGACAGTAACTGACGGCTCTGTTTTAATAATATATTTATTTAAGTGCTATAGGTAATCTTAAGAAATAAATTGATTTTTACAATGGATAAAACTAGGGTAGAATTATAGTACCTACTCAAAAACCATGACAACGCTCTACGCAGGGCTTGCATGGAGGCTGAGGAAACCGTTGCGCATGTGCTCGTTGAATGCACAGGCGTCATCCAGATTAGAACAGAAACCTTCGGGGCACCCAGATCTCACACAGCTGATGTTCTTAATAGAGCCGGAGACGGCCGCCATGGCGCACGCACAATGGTCCACCAGAAGGACTCAGTGCGGAAACCAAACCCTCTAATACAGAACATAGAAATCATGACCACGTAGGTAGGTCAAAAAGCATAAGTCACTAAAGAATAAGGGTTACGAAGCGTTTTTTAGGGGCTGTTCATTTATTAGTTGCGTAAGACAATTTTAACCAATTTCTGACCCCCTGAAAATGAGACTTGAATGAACCCCCTCCCCCCTTTGAATCTTACGTAAGATTAGTATCTAACAAAAGTGCAAAAAAAAAAATTGCCAAATTTTTTTATTAAGGGCTGATTTTTCAATCATCTGATAACTTTATTCGAGAATAATTTTGAAATTTTGACAGTTATTTCATACAAAAACTGTCGAACGTCAATTTTATTCCTCGAATAAAAGTTTTATGGCGTTGGAAAAATCAGCCCTAAAACTAATAATTTTTGCTTACTTTTGTGATCTTACTTAATAATAATCTAAGCCCCCTCCCACGTAGCTCACCGTCCCATCAGGACCAGGCCAGTGCCGGACGGCGCGTACGTGTTCCACGCGCGCCTCAAAGAGATGTCAGCATCAAGTCAGGGCCGAAGCCTGCCGGGTCAGCAGGATTGTCCGAAAGGGTTACCGCTGGCCCGGAACATAAAGGGCTAAAGAAGGAACACGGGTGGGTTTTAGTCAGTAAGAGTCTGACACTCCCTTCCGCTCCACCCAGAGCGGGGAAAAAAATAGCCTCCTCCCACCCCCATGTAAGAAAAAATAAGACTTGTTTACACCCCCTTCGAATAGTCTTTCATAATAAATGAACAGCCCTTGAAATAATAGTAAGATTATAAAGTAAATACTTAAAATGAGAAGAGGATTGCACAGAACTAGTTTGCTTGTTATTGTAATGTTCGAGCTGGCGAACTAGTAACCTGTTGCTGTCAAAATCCCCTGTTCGCATGTAATCTTTTAATCCTTCCAGTTTTGCCTACATGTGCGGATTGCGGTCAGGTAAAAATGTCGGTAGGTTCAACCTAGACAGAAAACATCCGAGCATAAAACGCCCAATGTTTCGAAAATCTTTTTTTTTTAACTCTACGAACTGAGAGGTTTTTGGTTAACGCTTACAATGGTAACGCTTTTGATATTGACAGTTCAACAGCATTCATTGCGTTATTAACAGCAGACGAATTTTTCAAGCATTTCAGGCAGCGTATGAGCAATGTCCTTCAAAATTCTTCGGATTGTAAAAGAAAGTGTGTTACACAATGAGGTTGCTGGCCTGATACGACTGTCAGCCATAATGATAACCACAGTCTACAATACAAAAGCTTTGAATACCTATTGATAATGACAAACTCAAGTAGTGTTAGCTGTATTGTATACCTGAATAAATAATCACACAGGAAGCTATGTTTCTGAATACCCTCTTTGCTGTATTGTTCGCCACAAAATAAGACGTCACCAGTACAGTTTACTTCCAAAGAATTCCGGAACGCTCAAGTAAAAATACTCGAACAAATACTTAAATTCCATCACTAGAGAGTTTGACAACGGCAATGGCGACGCTAGCGTTGTGCCTGACGTGTTTACGACTACTAGTGAATTTACAACCTTTTTGTGACTGTCAGATTGGTGCCCGATACTTTTACTATAAGTATTTACTTATATTTTTATGTATTACGTAAGTATAAATATGTGATACATGGATTCCTTTTAGTAAGGCATAATCTTAGAGGATTATGCGAAACGGAATGTGTGCATTCTGGTTTAAAATAATTATGATGGTGGCAATGATGGCACTCTATGTTGCTTAAAATAGATCTAAAATATTTTTTATTCTTCTATATATTTCTATTGTTCTATATATTTTTTATTTATTTATTCTGTAGCACACATACTTAATTAATTTTTAGTCAATAATGTCCCACTACTGGGCAAAGGTCTCCCTACTCTTTTTCCACCTCTCTCTGTCTAGAGCTGCCAAAGAGCAATCTTTATCAAAGCACACATCAGATTTTTTTTAAATTTAGGTATCTTTTATTAAGGTGGACCTAGTCGCGAGCTCAAACTCACTAGTGGGCATGGTCAAAACGCACGCTGTCTCATCTGGCATCGTGTCCGACAGAGATAGTATCAGTGATGAGCAGTTAGACGCTAGTCGACACGCAAAACGTCTAGTTCTCACGCACACAAACACTGTTCTGAAGTGAAATGTGCGTAAAATAATTCGAAGAGTCCTTTGGAAAATCGAGTTTTACAAAAAAATCACTGCATAAATCAATTACAAATAAAGTTTATTGAACTCTTCGATAACTGAGCTTTGTCGGTACCAACTTTGTTTTGAAAATTTTACTGGTCTTATATCACTTATTTACATCTAAAGTTACGTTAAAAATAGCAATAAAAACAATTCTTTGTTGGCTCATAACTTTTTAATGGCTTTTTATTTTACTATTTTGTTCCCGTAAAGACGAAACTAATAATAAGACAAAACGATAATTATCATGTTTAACTTTGGATGTATAATGCCAAACAGTGCAGTAATACCCTACCAAAATTTGTATGGAAAAAATTTGGACTAGTGACATCTTAATGAGCGGACATCGGACCGATCTGGCCGTCCTAAAAAAGCGGGGTGGAGGAATATGTTTGAATCGATGCAGGTTGTTCCTAAAAGTACAATTTTAGTTATAGTTAATTTTTCTATTTTTTTTTTGTTGACATTTTCAGGTTATTATTTCTCCAATTAAGAGATTAAGAGGAAATGCGGTCGGAGAGACTTTTAAAGAAGCCTAAGTAAAAAGAGATAATTCGAGGTTTGGCTCTCGTCTATTTCCTCCTCCAATATTGGCCTAATTTAAAAGATATTTCATAACTGAATAAGAAGGATATAATTGTCCCTATGTTTTTATTTTTTCATTAATAGTTGTCAAATTTGTACACTAGGCCTCTGTTTCAGTGGTTTAAATGGGCAATTTTGAGCATTTTTTGAGGGTTCTAGTGCTTAAGAAAAATAATACATATATCATCAAAAAGGAAAACATAAGGACATACTAGTAGTTAATATTTATTATTCTGCAAAAAATCATTGCTCTCAATAACCAGAAAGAAAACAGGCGAGAACGTTTCTATGGAGAAAAGACTACCCGCATTTCCCCTTAAGTGCAATGACAATACATTAGTTAAATAAGGTGGAACGAGTAATAAGTTAGAGCAAGCAATAAAATTAATTGTTTCAAAGTGTTTTGAAAAGCAATCAAACAGTTTGCAAAGTTATTGCTCAGAATTCTGAGATAAAAATAAGTAAGGCAAGGGCAATAAAGCAAATGCATAAAGGAGAATATAAATAACTAGCTTCTGCCCGCGACTTCGCCTTCGTGAAATTTTTTGTTCCCCCGATCCACCCCGTCGCATCGCATCGTCTGCTCGCGCTATTACTTCGTTTTTGCTTAGAGTTCTTTCTGACTTTTTTTTATTTTTGCTCGGCTCCTAAGGCTCCTAGTGTGATGTGTTTTAGCCTTCCTCAAGAATTGGGCTACCAAATGCAAAAATATTTTTCCGACGGGTAGTTCCAGGAGATTAGCGCGTTCAAATAAACAAACAAACAAACTCTGTAGCTTTATTGTTAGTATATTTATCTATATATAATCAAAGTCCTGACTGACTGATATATCAACGCACAGCCTAACCCGCTGGTCCTAGAGTGATAAAATTTGGAGGAGGTGTTCTTTGTGAAGAGTCCCGAAATCCCACCCCTAAGAAGGGGAATGGTGGGAGGGTGAAATTTCACGGGTCGCCGGCAGAAGCTAGTATACTATAGAATTGGTATATAATTTATATAGATTATCAACTTCCTATTAATAAACAACACCTGATATCTTCACAGTGCATGCAGTATAATTACTCATACTTAATTATTACCTTTGGCGTACATAATAACTTGTAATCAGGGTTCCCTGACATGATTACGTTCGATACAAGAATAACTCAGTTCTAAGTAACATAATCAATACGAGCCTAGATAAAAATAACTCATTATTTACGCCGCTGCAAAATGACACGGATTCTGAGAAAATCATAATTTGTTGAAGTGGAATTAAGATTCCCATCTGCTTAGCCTTTTTCCAAATGTGTTGGGTCAGCATTTAGTCTAAACCAGCCTTTCCCAAAGTAGGCGATAACGCCCCCATTTTTTTTCTGGGTCTCTTACTCACCCCCCTTTAGGCCTGCAGCGCCCACAAGGGGGCGTTATCGCCCACTTTGGGAAAGGCTGGTCTAAACGGATGCAGCTGAGTACCAGTAAATTACATGGAGCGACTGCGACTGACGATACCCCTTGGTGAGACTGGTTCTCAGACTTTCGGGCTTCTGACGACCCGTAATGACTGTCAAAGATCTACGAATGACAGCCGGGACTAATGACTTAACGACCTTTCTGAGGCACGGAGGGGTCTCGATATGTAATGGTCACCCATCCACTAACCGACCGCGGTAAGCGTAGCTTAACCTTTGATCGACCCGTGCGGTTGTTATCATTAAGAATCTATATATTTGAAACGATTCGTAGAATAAAATTAAATGTCAATGCTTTTCTGCAAACCGATCATTAAATAATATCTACTTCATTCAAAGATCGTTTCATTTAAAGTTGTACCTACTTGGTATATTTTTAAATGCTGCGATTCTGTAACCATCTCACCGTCAAAACTTCGGTGAAGTGAGCGTGGAGTGAGCTGTCAGTGTCATCCCACCTGGCGCTGCCCCCTTGGTCCGTAGGGTGCGGGGCAGCGTCAACAGAATCCTGTCTATGATAACAAGCAGGTTTGATTGTAGTTTGTGAACCATTGCTGCAAGGTTCCGGCTGGGCCTGTCACCATGCAGCAGTGACGTCACAATCTGTTTTCTGTTTTGTTTTTGTCTTTGTAAGTGTATTACTAACATAGTTTGTAAGTATATTGTTACTAACACTATGAGTCTTGTGACTCGAAATAAAATTATTATTATATTATAATAAGCTGGCCTCTTATTTTATTAAAATTCCGTACTACGCTAAACCAGCTCAAGGTCGAAGTATTACCACTCACGGGCGCCCTACTGGACCTACATATTTACTAGCCCATTACTAATAAACATATTATAACAGATGAATAGTTACACACCGATTTCTCTCTTTCAGTCGTCAGTAATTTGACTTTCGAAAGAAGAAGACAAAGCGTTGTGTAACTATACAGACGCTATACAACGTTTATTAGTAAGGGTGCCCGTGTTCCCGCCGTAAGCGGCAGAGGAGGACACCGTGGAGTTTTAGTGGGTTAGAGTCCTACATAACTGCACTATCTCCCCGTGGTAGTGCTGTATGCATGAGAATTTCTCCACGATAGAAAAAAGGGTCTATGTTTTGAACGTAAACGAGGCAAAAGAAGCATGTAAGGATAGTAGCAGGGAGCGTACTGCTTACCCACGTGGGAAGAAAGCGTGAGTTCATGCATGTATGTTATAAGACCCATATATAGGGTAGGGTTATAAGACCCATATACTATAGGGTTAGGGTGAGGCTTCCAAAGTTAATAGAGTGCAAAAGTGCCACTGAGAAATTCCAATCGGAGAAAGCCTAATTACATCTTCCCCGATCCGGGGACCAAACCAGGGACTCCACAATCAGCAGTCGCGCTAACGTCCACTAGACCAACGAAGCAGTCAACTACAAATACTCTTAATTCACAAATGGATAGCGCTGACTTCCTAATTCCGGGAATTAGGATAGTAGCCGTTAACAGCCGAACATCGTTGCAGGGCTGTCAAATAAATGTCGAGTGGTTCTCAACATTTTTATAGCGGCAGACATAAACGCTAAACGCTATTTTACGGCCCGATTATGTCTCTTGCGAAACCCCTGATCCAGATACGTGCTTTTAAATATTTTGATTAGGTTTTTATTACGGGAAGTCGTTTCGTTTGAGATGTGAGTTGTGTAGAATAGTTTGGATGTTTTGTTAATTAATATTGGGTTTGTGTTTAAGTGTTTATGTTGGTGATTATGAGATTGAGACAGTCTGAGAACTCTTGTTTGTTTTAGCTAATATAATGTTTTGTTAAATCTTCTACGATGAATTGTCCACCTCATTCTTATAACCTGGAAAACAGTCTATTTCATTTAAGTCTTGAGCAAGTGTGGTGATGAATGCTCGTCCCTTCTCTGTATGAGAAGAGGCTTATGACTAGCAGTGGGACAATAATAGGCTGGTAATAACAATGCTCAACTCTCGCGGTAGTTTACTACCTATATCCTTTTCTATTTACTCTCTACTCTACACTCTGATTAACAAAATCACCAACATTAAAAAAAAAAGTTCTCCAACATTCTCCAATTCAATTCAAACAGGACCAACACTTCGCTACTATTCAACAGATAAGCCAGTACCTGGGATATAAGGCGCAGGTCACACGTCCATCTAATCGCGGCCGCACGTGTGCCCGACAAGACCGCAACTAAAAGCCGGCCTGTACCGAAAGTGGACGTATCTGTAATGTCGTTACTTGTTTTCGGATCTGCGGGACGAAATGTGGTCAGGGATTGGGACTGTACAGTACCCGGCGATAAATATTGCACATCGACCTTTAGAAAGAGACAATCGGCTAATTTCGGCTTCGTAGAGCGTTATCTCTGTCGCACGAAATACAAACAGTCCGGTATCTATTAGGAGCTGTTAAAACAATTAAGATTTGCTTCTTTTGATAATTATTTTTATTCTTTGTATAAAATGGTTTTGTGTAAAAAGGACGATGTGCAATATTTATCGCCGGATACTGTACCTAGATTGATAAATACAGGTGTGACATGAATTATCGGGTTGGATCGAGAAATTTGGTCATGCGTCAGAATATTTAAAATACTTGATCCATGGCGATTCTACTGCCTTGACTGTTGAGACCAGCCATGCATAGGATATAGTTCTCGACATCATCCTTCATTTCCTGTTCCTAGCTGTCGTAAGTTTTCTAGTAAACTAAAATGAAAGGTAAACTTATCCCCTACCCATCTGGAAGTTACCCTCTCAAAGAACTGCTGCTGATTCGCTGCTTAAATGCAAGAAATCAGCAGCGTCCTTTATTATGCTAATAAAAACACTGTTGCGATCATCAATGCATTTGGCAAACAATACGATTGTAGGACGACGCGACGTATAGGTATACCGGAACTCAGGAAGCCTAATAGCCGATTCCTACAATTTACGGACCGATATTGGTTAAAATTATTCATGCACATGTATTCAATTAAAAACATTGTTGTAGTATCAATTTAAAAAAAAATGTATACCGTATATAATTGTACTAGTTTATTTAACTTATTGTAAGGGACAGGGACTGTTATTCCTTAACACAGGTTATTCTATAACCTAGCTAGGAAAGCAGAACTTCACCCACCAGATTGTGTTGACATGGTAAAAACTTATATGTATAACTATATGTATGTACCTATGCCTCATGTACTACAATCTCCCTTTTTATGAAATATGTTATTATTTAAATTAAGACTCTTGTGTCTTTACCGATGAAACAAAGATCTCATCGCTTTGCATAGTAGATCCTGCCATATGGAAGTAGCTATCACAGGTCAAATTAGCTTACAAATCTATTTATAAATATGCCCAGTTTAGCAATCAAAAATTGGTAAGCAAAACGATTCGTTTTTGTTCATTGGCAGTGGTCATTTACGCAGTGATATGCCTAAATATACAACCCCATTATTTTGTTTTCTGCTCATTCATTCCTCACACTCCTATTCATTGCGGTGATTGTCATCGTCATGACGTGAAAGCTTTTTGATTGTAGCAACTGCAAATATGGATTGTGAGCGAGATTTCGAGTTTAAATGCATTTTCGTATGCCCCATTATTTTGGAGCGGAGGGAAAGTGTGTCAATTGTTTGTTTGGCGGATTGTCAGCGTGTCAAATGACGGAAATATTGGATGGATGCTTTATCAGAAACATAATTTTTAATCCGAGTGGAAGTTTGCGGATTGTTTTTTATTCCGTTGCAAATAAACTACAACGTCCGTAAAAATATCGAAAAGATTTTTCCAGTAAAAAGGTTTGCAGCGTGTATTAAAAACAACATACATAATTTTAAAAGCGTGAATAATAATTGTAAAACCAGTCAAAGAGTTCGCCAGCAATCACAAGATATATAATAACGTAGGTACCAGTACACCAATCATACCAGTGCGACAGTCTAGTCTCGATGTGCCATATTAACGGCCGGTTACCATAATTTTCTCTTCAATGCCTCGAGACAACAGTGCGACGCCAATTGTTAACCACATTCAAAACACACACATTCAGACTGATCTGACTCCCAAGATACAGGCAAACGCCTAGTTTAGGGATCACCATCCAAACTGATCATGTATATATGTAGGTACAGTTGTATTAATAATTTGAAAGCCTATAAGACAACTCACCATCTTGTTTCACAGTATTCCCCAGTGGTCCACAGCTGGCGACCCAGACGAGCAGTATCCACCGCAGCATGAGCCCAGCCCTGCTTCTCTGCAGCTCGGGCTGGTTGTGAAAGTGACGCGCTGTCGGCCGAGCCTGCACTGCCATGGTCGCACCAAACGAGGGACCATTGGTGGAGAAGGTGGCTCACATTGTTTGGGTACCTGTAAAAAAAAGAGATATATAAATAAATAAGCCAGTAATTCTTTGACACCAGGTACTCAATATCTTTAAAATAGATTTTGGCAATAACTGTCTTGAGCCGAGATTTAATCACATATGGGGGTGGAAGATGCTGGTTGTATAATTATGTCAAATAATACATAATCTTTGCAGATAGAAAGCATTTATGTTCTTGATTTTTTTATTCCTATGCATAGTAATGTATATTCAATAAGTAAATGACGAAATCACCACGTTTAACAAAAGTACCAGCGCTCACATAAATATGCAAGTGCAGTTGCTTCGCTATTATAACCAAAAAACACTAAACATTGTTAATCACTGGTAGATTCTCCGCAATTTTTCATAATTACACTATTTGACGATTGCCAAGACTGACTGTGCTATTCATCATCATCTGCCTAGGGGTTGGCTTCCAGTCTAACCGGATGCAGCTGAGTACTAGTGGTTTACATGGGACGACTGCCTATCTGACCTCCACAACCCAGTTACTGGGTAATACTATACCCCTTGGTAAGTTGGACTAAATGTGCTATTGTCGCTTCAAATCATTAAAGCAAGGAGAGAAAGGTAACCACTAATAAAAAAGATGTGCTTGGCAAATGTTTAAAAGTTCGTAGCTGTTTAGCTTCCACTTACTAAACCACAATTTTCTCCAAGGTTAAAGTTAAAAGGCCAATCCGTATTGTTTATTAGACAGCTATAATTTCCTGTCACCCTAACACTAATAGTTGTGCCTACGCATTAACGTTTAATAGCAAAATTATCTGACCTTAAAAAAATGGCGGAGGGAGCTGAACGTGCCATATCTAGACTCTGGCCTTCATAAATCACAAAACAGATCTAAGATAAGAGTGCTTTTAAGTCATCATCGTAGAGGCTTCAAATGCCTTCGATTGTTATTGAAGTTTGTGTAAAGATTGGAGGCTTTTGAAATGGGCTGATGTGCAATTTGGTGAAAACGGAAGACAGTGTTGTTACGCAACTACAAGAATAGGATTACGCTGATAGAAATCAAAATCCTGACGTCTTAGGGCAGCAAAGTCATATGAGATCCTTACTAATATTATAAATGCGAAAGTGTGTCTGTCTGTCTGTCTGTCACCTCTTCACGTTTAAGCCGCTGAACCGATTTAGATGAAATTTGGTGTAGAGGTAGTTTGAGTCCCGGGAAAGGACATAGGATAGTGTTTATCCCGATATTCCCACGGGATCGAAACTTATGCGGGTGAAGCCGCGGGGCGCTGCTAGTTTTACATAAATTCAGCAATAAAATAAAATTAAGTGACAAATCACGTCAATGATATCAGTGAAAGCTTGATTTATAAAATAGTAAACTACTGTTATTTATCTAATAGGAAAATCCATGACACTAAAGCCAACTCCTTTCTTCTGGTACAGCTACCCTTGGGGCTTGTGGCTAAAAAATAACAGCCGCACATTTCGATCGATCAGGTTAAGCTACGCTTGCCACGGTTGGTCCGCAGATGGGTGACCATTTTTACATACCAAGACCCCTTCCCTCCGTGCCTCTGAAAGCACGTTAAGCCGTTGGTCCCGGCTGCATTTCGTGGATCTTTGACAGTCGTTACGGGTCGTCAGAAGTGTAAAGTTCACTCATACTCTATAGAAAAGGGAGGATCCTCCGACCAGACGGGTGTTGTGCCCGTTGTATCTGTGCTAGTTGCGCGGCAAACTCTGCTTGCGAGATGCAGGATTTTGCGTGACGTCAGTATGACGCGTTGTCCGCATGTGGCGTTGTAGATACCGCTACACAACTAAGCGGTATCATATTACTCAATAACTGGGTTGTGGAGGTCAGATAGGCAGTCGCTCCATGTAAAATACTGGTATTCAGCTGTACCCGGTTAGACTGGAAGCTGACATAGGGAAAAGGCTAGGCAGATGAGGACAGCTATCCTTGCTACCTATTACTAAGGCCTAGAAGCATATATTTCGCCAACAAATCCAGTAGATTCTAGCTCGATCTTGATATAATTTATAGCGACACAGTTTCATTATTGATGTTTTCACGCAGATCTTATCTTGAGAGATAAGAGAATCTTTCTCGTAGGCTGTAGCGTTTGTCGCTAGGCAACTTGCCAAATACTTGTGTATTGCAGTTTTTGGTTCCGCTTACTCGATAAAATGAGGCGATACATCAGTTTCATGAATTTGTCGACTGGATTTTTTTATTTGAAGATGTCGTCAATGGCTTTATTATTATTATGATTTTGGCTTTGTTTGTGTTTGGAAGTTGGCGGTGTGATACCTCTGTGCCTTGGAAAGCACGCTAAGAGGAAATGCGGGTGGTCATTTCTCCGTAGAAACGCTATCGCCTCTTTTATTTCTGGTTAATTTTTTACAGAATAATAAATATTAACTACTTGTATATCCCTATGTTTTCCTTTTTGATGATATTTTTTTTTTCTAAGCACTAAAGCCCTCAAAAAATGCCGATTCAAACCGCTGTCAACAGAGGCCTAGTGTACAAATTTGACAAATAATAATAAAAAAAGAAAAACTTAGGCACACAGTAGGTAGGTATATATCCTTCTTATTCAGTTTATGAAATATCTTTTGAATTGCTCCAACATTGGAGGAGGAAATAGGCAAGAGCCAAACCTCGAATTATGACTTTTTACTTAAGGATCTTACAAACAGGCGCGACACGCGATATAATCGCGCGCGACACAAAGACACCGCTCGTTGTGCGACTTGCGGTGCATTTATAATAATAATAATTTATTTATTTCAGACATAATTCTAGTCCATAGATTCAAACATACATTAAAATTACTTATAAAATATAATATTAAATTCAAAACAGTTAAAAACCCAGAACAAAATTGTGATTTTTTTTTTTTGAAGTGAAAACTTCTTTAGCGGCGCTGTGTATGTACTTTTTTGGAATGGGTAAAAACTTCTAAATTCGCGTCAGGTCACGTGACCCTGATCGAAAATTCGTAAGACGTAAAACGTCAGACGTCTCGCCCACAGCCTCGATTCTAACTAGGCATGGGTAATATCGCTTTTACACTATATCAAATCGTATCTATGTATCGGTTTAGAATATCGGATATCGTATCTATATATTTCAATATCTATTTGGCTGAATCAGTGTGGAACTCGGAATCGAAATTGGTACTGTGATATTTAGGTTTCGGTTTTGTTCGATTCATTACATCATTGTATTTTATTTGTAACTGTATATTCGAAATCAGTGAATGTATTGTTGATAATATGGCACTCTAAAATGAAACTAGTACAGCCGTTTCGGTTTTCTAGATTTATATTTTTATCAATTATTTAAATAGGTCAAGTATCTATTCATCAGTCATGAGTGAAGCTAATAACTGAAGACTGACGAAAACAGCAAAGTGCAATCAAGGTCAAGGGTCACGTAAAGTGATTTTAAAACAATTTTTGATGTGAAACATCTATAGCCGCACGTAAAACAAATTTCTGGCGTGGCGACGCATGCCGTGGCGACGCGTCACCACGCTTTATGATGGTGTAAGTATATATACAGTCACAGTCTTGTGTACTGTGTGGCGACGCGTCGCCATGCGCAATGTTTCACATCTGCCAGGCGTCCCGTGACGGCTCACTTTTTTTGTTGAGAATGCCATAGGTACGATTTAAAACCCTTTGACGTTTATTGATGGTTACCTGTTTACAAGTGTTTACAAAATAATGTATTCGGTATTAAACTCTATGCTCCTGTATATAATGTTTAAAATTAGTATTAGACGTTAGCTTAACGCGCTTTCTCGCTCGTTCATCTCTAGCTACATCACTCCCGCCCGCGCGCATCGCAAGGATACGGTACCTACAACCGTATAACTACTACTGTACCGGAATCAGTTTGAACCGAATATCATAGATCATGTGATACGATATCGTTATAGTGTCTCGTTCTAGGTACGCGGATACCTGAAATATAGATACAGTACTGTCCGATATATAGGTATTGGATATTGTACCGATATATAGATATTGTATCTATATACGATTTGTATCGCCCACTCCTAATTCTAACTGTCAAATCAAAAAGCTCTAAATATTCGGGCGTAGACTGACAAAAATAATAAACTGTACTTAATTTTTTAAATATTTCTATTCTTTTACTACACAATTGAAGCTACATTTATTAGAAGAAGCTAAGAAAAGTGATAATTTGAAGAAAGCTCGACAGGCGAAACAAATACGAAAGTTTAAAACAATATTCCGTGATACAGATTTTATCCATATTTACAGGTTTTCTGAGGATTTAATTAATATATTGGAAGATGACTTAAGTCCATATATGCGTCCGCGACTTCGTTCCAGTGGTTTAACCAAGAGGCTAAAGGTTTGTTTACATCTAGGTTTCTTGAGATATGATGGGTATACCTCACCACACACCAACAAAAGCCTATTGAATTCCTGATGTTTCAGATATTATGCACACTATCATTTTTGGCTAATGGAAGTTACCAAAAAATCATTGGGAAGAATGTAGACACATACATATCTCAGTCTTCTGCCTCTAGGGCAATCCACGAAGTTATTATTTACAATACAATGATAACTTAAACACAAGTCAAGATTGCACTTAATTCTAGCTTCATTCATTGATTTCAGGTGACTCAGGATATCCTCAAAGGCCTTATTTAATGACTCCCTTTAGTAATTCAGAAACTGAGACTCCAGAGCCATTACAACAATTTGCACAGCAGTGCAAGAAACAGTGTAGAGGACTATTGGAATCCTGAAAGGACGGTTCAGATGTTTATTAGTACATAGGGTATTGTACTATGATCCTATAAAAGTGGGAGAAATTGTGATGGCTTCCTGTGTTTTAAACGACATATGTAATAGAGCCGGGCTACCAGCTCCTATGATGATGAGACCAATGTGACTTAGATGAAGAATCTAGGTTACTTGGAATCCTGACACATCAGGCTCCAACACATGATGACTTAGAGAGTAGGCTGATAAGTAGGCGAGATTTAGTTAATCAATTATGGCGAGCATGTTGTATCTACAATTTATGCGTTCCTTTACAGATGTGGTTAACGTGTTTAGATAGAATATACTCACCATTATTGATTAGATACAATAAATAGGTATTTAAATTATTAATAAAAATATTATTATAATCAAAAATTGTCATAACATTTAAGGTGTGTATTTAAAGTGTGGTGTTTAAGGTGTATATGATTAGTATAATATCAATAGCCTATAATAATATGTGCCTATTTATACCTTAGTCCCTATTTGTACTATATTTTTAAATGGGTAAGAGTGTATACAGGGGTATGAGAAATTAAACAGATAACTGCATTATTTTCTTTTTTATTTACTATTAAAAACAATCAATCAAATCAAAAATCATTTATTCAAAATGACTTTTGATATTCAGTTAGAAAAACTTGATTCTATACAATAGTAGGTATGCAAAGTAATTAACATTACAAGAAACAGGACATTTAATTAAATAATTTAGTATATACAATGAAAACTACCCAAGCAAAACAAAATTAAATAAGTACCTAAATAAAAGCCTGCAGGCATAAAGAGCATGCCCGCTAACAAACATTGACATTTACTACAAAAAAACAGTTCTTATACTTAAAGTTCTTAACATCCATCTTAAATAAACTTAAAATTATCTAAACATAGTAGTAGATCCATGTTTCGGAGATTCAACTTCCTCGACTGATGGATGCTCATAAATCCTGCAGTGCCTGGGTCTGCCTTGACCATGACTCACTTATTTCCTTAAAAGTCGAACATCCTCTGCTGGTTGTCAATAAGAAGTCTCTCATTTTCCAAACACCTCTCTTTAATGGCGACAAAACATTCAGTCAGGCTCGCCATTTGGATTGCCTTTGAGAAGGTGGTGAGTGCTGGATCAGACGGCGGTGTGACGTTCGATGCCTACGAGATGCTATGAACATAAAAATGCAACAAATTACTATACAGAGGTAAAACAAATATGTAAGTATCATCAACATCACATCACTCTCCCTCTAAAGGAATAGATATTACAATGTAGTATACATATTAGATGTAGTCTATATCTTGATTCTATTAGATGTAGCCTATATCTTGATCTTGATTGAATAAGGGCTGCTGTTGAAAAAACCTACAGAAAATCCCAACAAATTGGCCCAACCCGGGAATCAAAAGTGAGACCACTACTATGTAGTGCTTTTTACACTAAACCAATAATTAACCAAATTATAATTAAGTTAACCTTACATGAAGATGCAATTGGGGCATTACTCCTATGATGACGCATTGCAAGACTGCAAGTGGTGATCTAGCCTCAAACTGTAATACAAAAAAAAGTTATCTAAATATCCATTATAAAGTTAAAACATATTATTGTAAGACTTTTATTTAAAACTTCACCTTTTGTTCTGTATTAGGCTGGTTTTCCATTGGCACATTGTCCCTATACAAAGATGGGCCTGGTTGTATGTCCGTTCGCCCTGCAAATATAACATTACATTATTATATTTTATTAGAATTAACTTACTGGTATTGAAGGTGTGGACTGTTCGGTCTGGAGCATGCCTCTAGTAGATTGTTCTACAGGCAGTAATTGGTCAGTAGGTCGTCTTAGGGGTTGCTTAGGACTCTACAAAATTAAATATGAAAATTATAATTTCCAAGTACCTATACAGTTTTCATATTATGTAATGAAAGTATAGCACTTCTTGGCATGCTAAAACACACAATGTTACGTTACAACAATAAAGTTATACGTACATATTATAGTAAAACAATAGCTAATCATGTAATTTACTTAAATTTTATTAATATCTCGTGTATCATACAATACTCGTGGATGAGACAATAGTAATAATAGCCATATACTATCAGTGAAAAAATCATAATACTCACATTTCATTAGGTAGTTGTATTTATCCTCTTAGTCACAGAACTACCTATGTTAAAAGCACTCGCTGATACAAATAATCAAGGCTTGAACAAGAATCAAGCACCCAAAAGTTTAAAAACTACAAATTCAAGTGATTTTGCTAGCGTCGCGTCATCGGTTGTTATTGTGTTATGTCATGTTGACTTTTAATTCATCGTCGCGTCGCGTTGCACGAATAGAGCAAAGGAATCGTCATTCAGCCTTAAAATGTAATAAGAAATATGAAATAAGCTCTTTTAAATATGATATTGGTTATAGTTTAACTGTATTCCTTATAATACTTAAAGATAGACCTTTAATATATATTTTAAACCTATAAAACTCTCAGTCGAGATTGATCGATTATAATTTATAGAATTTGTGTCAAGCCCTACGTTCGTCTGAGAAACAGCGACGGGAGGTTACAGCCTTGGGTTCGACGACGAGCACAACCACGTTAGTGAATACGGTTTGAATCAGCGCTGTACGCTCGGTCGATCTCAAGGCTGTCTCGTCGACGAGCTCGTCGCAGCTTACAGCCATGAAATTGTCTTTTAGAGAATAGCACTGCTGAAGTCTATCCTGTGTGCTTATTTGTAAATCTGAATAAATTCCTTTCACGAGAAGAATAAACCAGTCACTTTGTTCAAGTTTTCACTTCTGTCGGCACTACCGGAGTGCCAGTGTTTTTTTTTTTATTTGCATGGGTTTGCTCTTGACTCTAGTCTAGGTCAGAGATGACAGAGACAAAGTCTACGAAAAATAAATTAAAAATAATAATAATAATACGTAATTAAATTTGTCAAAAAGAAAAAAAAATTGTGTTGTGTTGTTTTATCGCGTGTCGCACCTGTTTGAAGGAGCCTTTAGGATTTTTCAAAAGCCTCTCCAACCGTATTTTCTCATGCCCCTGATCTCTCTCGGTCGTGTCGGATTGCCGTCCCATTGGACTATAAAAGGGAGGGAAAAGTAAGTGCACCTATATCTCCGCACAAACTGGTATCTCCTGCGTAGGTGGCTAGTCTCCGCTGAGATTGGCTGCCATGGCCAAAATACTGACGTAATATATATGTATAAATATAGTCCTCCAGACCGTTACGTATGACGTACTTTGGTTAAATATTAGTAGGAAATTATTTATACAGGATTTTAATCTGTTTTAGAACTGACATAATTTTTTCGATTATCGATTTATTTTAAGTAGGTACTTAGTCATTTATCATCTCAGCTCTAGTTTTCTTAGGCCAAACATTAATTTCAAAATTAAATGAACAATGGAACTTATATTAAATTAGCGTACTATCTTACCAATGTCGCACAAGACTAAGCAAAGCAAGCAGTCCCCGAATACTGGCATTAGGCCAAATGAACAATGGGGGGACCAAGAAGAATTTAACAAACTATTACAGTACTTGCAAATGCAGTCGTGAATACAGGACCTAAAAAGAAAGTACGTAAACGTACCTTTTCGGGATCGAAAGAAAAAAAAAAAATCCGAAGTAAATCTTAGGTGTAATAGTGTTAATTGCAGTGCAATTAATTTTTAGAAGTCAAAAATTTTGATTGCGTTATTTATGCTGTTGACCAGATGAATTTTTCATACATATGAAGCAATAGATTAGGAATTTCCTTCAAAATCCTTCAGCTTTTGATCGAAAGTGTGTTATATAATTGGAGTGATAGCTAAAATGACGATTTAGGCGCAGAATGCATGCGTCATAGAAACGTTGAATTCGAGTATTAGTCAGGAGCTCTGGGGAAACGTTCCGGACGATTTCAAATGAAATCCTGCGAATGACGATTTGAAATGTAATCCTGCTAATTTAGTAGTACTTAATACTGGCAAGGATATTGGCATCAATCAGTACCAAACGGATATAATCATCTCTGCCTTTATTAAATCCTCTATGTTTGTAACCATGGCAACTATAAAATATTAGTTTGTTTCACAATAGCAACGGAACAACCATTTTATGGGCGGATATCGAGCTGCAGATTTTGTTTCCGCACAATTTTTCTTTGTCAAGGTAGAAATACATTCTATTGTTAGATATATTGATTATTATTATTATAATATATCACAACACAAAACAAAACAAAGTCCGGTTAGTTACACCATTTATATCTCAAGAACGGCTGGACCGATTTTTATGATCTAAGATTTATTGGATTTGTCTCCGCCCCGAAGAGCAGAATAACTATCAAAAATATGAGAAAAATTCACGAAGAAAAAGTTAAGATAATTCATATTCTGAAGCGGTACGAAGTTCGCCGAGTCAACTAGTTCTACAGTCCATACTAATAATATAATTCCTTTTCACGCCTAAACCACTGAACGGATTTTGATAAAATTTGGCAGAGAGATAGATTGCATCCCGTGGCCTTCCCCGGCAGGTTTGTCGATAAAAACTATCCTATGTCCGTACATAGGATAGTTTTTATCGACAAACCTTGCGGGCGAAGCCGCGTACGGAAGCTAGTTCTACATATTTTAGCATCGTGACAGGTTTATCACCAACCCGCACTGAGTCCAACGGCCCTACCTTTCACCGAGACAAAGTCAAAGTCAAAGCATTAATTTCAAATAGGCACATAAAAGGCACTTTTGAACGACAAAAATTACAACAAAATAGAATTGAATCTAGTCGCTCTTTCCAAAAGGTAGTTTTCGTATGGAGAAGAATGGGCAAGAAACTTCACAGTTACTCTTTTAAAATGTTTTACAATATTTTGCATACATTAATATGCGAAGACGATGCACCTAAAATAAAATTACTATACCACAATAGGTGAAAGAATTAAAAATGAAACCATGTCATATGGCGATGACATGACATATGCATGTGACGAACTGACGAGACCTGAGTCCCAACAATGGTATCATTATAGGCTGATTATGTAATAGATCTTGATACTATTGGTTAGCTGTCTATTTACACAATATCATAATACACAGAAATCACTAGATAGCCTAACAAATCCAATTGACCCATATTTCATCCATCACCAATAATTATAATGGCCAACGCGGAAAATGTACGCTTTTTAGCGGTTTTACCGACATTTATGCAATAATTATCTCTTTGTGTCTTTGTCAGGGATCATTAGCATCGTGTTCGCTACGGATTTTTGTGTTCGTACTCGTAAACGGCTTATTTGCACACTGGCTGGTTGATCGGTTAACAGCTGTCATATATACTTATTAGTTTTTTACATTCTTATTTTAAACTTCTTGTTTCCATTTTAAAAGGATATTTAGCATTATAAGTGGCCTGTATTTCTGTGTATTACAACCTGTAATTTATTTAAAAAGGGCTTACAAAATGAGAAGTGTTTTGTCGCTATGTGCTCAGTAATTATGTCGATTTTGATGTAAGGTGACCTAAATTATATACTTAATGGGCTGAGGCAAAAATATGTCATTCTTTATAGCAATATTAAAAATGACAAGTTCTTTTCCATAATTGTACTGTTAGTAGTCATTTAAGTGCACGGCTGAATAGAAATAGGTCGATACGCTGATATTAAACTGGTGCAGTGTGTTACTTTACTACTGTCATTTAAACGAAAATGGGGCAATCATCTGTTGGCTAATGTTACTATGATTACCTACGGGAACCTTCAATGCAGGGCTAGTATACGTTAGATATTATGTCTTTTAAAATTACTCGGCTTAACGATTACTAGGCCATGCAAACTAATCCTAGAGAAAACTTCAATTTATAAATAAATATTAAAAGCTCTAAGCTCAAACAGCTCCGTAATTAGTATTAAAGCGACCATACATGCTACTCTGGTAGTTATTTTGATAAGCCGTTAAAGTAAAGTTTATCTTTATAAGCCGTTGTAAGAATTAAGTTTGTAAAACAAATAAAGATTAAAATAAACTGACTCAGCGATTAGTGTGCCGATAGTCGTGACAGCCAATGGTTTAATAGCCAAGAGCCTCGACCAACACTTGAGGAGGCTCTCTTTGGGCAGCTGCATAAAGGGTTTGATTCAGAAAGCGGTACTTCTGGACACGGCTCGCATTGTCAGGAGGTTCCTCTCTCTGGAGCCCTGACCGCCGGTAGCTTGGACCCTGTTCCCGATACTGGTGGGCTACTATTCTTTACATTCTAATATGTAACCTCTCGAGCTCCTCTAATATAAGACACAATTGATTTTCTATTGTATCGTCTTACATAGGATACGCGCGGAGCTTGGCGGATTAAAAAATGTATTTAATGAAATGATAAGTTTATATATACATACATACATCGATTAAGTAAGTAGTTCACAGTTAAGCTTTGGTTTCCTATCAAAGCGAGCAACAGCTACACAATAATGACTGTCCAAATGAACAGAGCATTTTTTGACACCTTAATTTAAAATACCGGTGAAAATGGCAGATGTTCTTAACGGCCGTTATAATATGACGCAACAGCTCTCCTAGGATATCCAAGATTTACTGTGATATTCGATATCACATTCTCGCACAAGCCCATCCCAATCAGGATACTTTAAAGAAGCAGGTCTACGGGACCAATCATCCGGCAAAGCCTCCAGAATGACCTATAAACGCTCACGCACACCCTAAAATTTATTATCCTAATAGTAATATGATTGAACACATCGTGATCGTAATTTCGAGCGTGGTTCCATGTCTAATAATGTTATTTTTGTTCCACCAATCAGGTGATCGCGTGACGGGGGAATAATCCTCGCCACTTTGAGTGTACGGTTACTGTGAACCGTATCTTGATGCCACAAGGTCGTAATTCAAACGGCTTGTTGGTGCAGAATTTTGTTCTTTTATCACAAAACTTGGTTGTATAGTGAGTTATCGTGTTGCCATTGTCTCGAAATGTCGCACTGATCGAGTGTTTCATTCTTTACTGGAATTTTAGTGGATCGAAATAGATGTCGTTAAGCTGGTCGTGGAGGGAGTAACAAAAAAGCATTGCGGATTAAATTGAAGATGCTTTTAAACTTATATTGTTATTATTAATTCATGGTAACTTATGTTGTTTCGCGGACATTTTCGACATCTGTGGCTTTACTGGCTTTCGAGCTAAATGGCGTAACTAGGTCTAACAACGGTTAGACTATTGCTAAGGTATTGAACTGTGTCCTTGTATCTTGGCTGTAACTTGCATCGTTCTTGCAGCTGTTAAACAGTTAACAAAGTACCCCAGCACAGCACGATGACAGATACGTACACCATCACTGGTACTTGTGCAAGAGGGCAGGCACTGTGTTGCTAGTTGCAATGTTTTTGCCATTAAGATGAGAAGACTGTCGAGACTTCCTCTTACTTATTTTTGACATTATAATCCAGCTGAGTAATGCAAAGGTCAAGTATCTTCCAAGTGGGAACAGGAACGTTAGCGGATACTTTCTTTAAGCTGCAGTGAGCGTTAAAGAATGAATAATAAATAATAAAGCTTAAACCATTTTGATTCCAATTTTATTCAGGAGGAAAATAAAATATCGTAAAATGTTTTTTTAATACGATCTTATAAATTTTAATGTGTAAGTTGATGGATTAGTAGCTCGTTAGTAAGTACTTTATGATTTTCATTTCAACTTAACAGGTTTTTAAAGGTATCATAGTACTTACAATTTTTATTACCTCGTAAAATAATATTTACGTCGATACGGTATTAGGAGTTTTTAAACTTTTTATATAACGGACTAGCTTTTGCTGGCGGGTTCGCCCTCGTGGATGTTGGAAAATATCCCACGGGAATGTATAAACGCCAGCATATCAAGCTGCCCGAAATTGTCAAATTTTCCCAATCAACTTTGAACCTTATGCTTTAGCGATAAAGGTGAAAATCTATTAAAGAAATTTGACGAATTTTAGTAGCTTGATGCCCTGGCGTCTGTACTGCCGGTATTAATTTGGCACACAGATAGTTTATAACCTTGGTAAATATTGTTGTTAATCCAGGTTATAAACTATGTATGTGCCAAATTTCATCCATATCCGTTCAGCCGTTTTTGCGCCAATCAGGAACATACGGCAAACAGATAAACGGACAAAAATTCTTCATTACTACTTTATTATATATATATATGTACAGACGCCAGCACATCAAGCTACCCGAAACTGTCAAATTTTCCCAATCGACTTTGAACCTTATGCTTTATCGATAAAGTTGAAAATCTATTAAAGAGTTTGACAGGTCGTAGTAGGTTGATGTGCTGGCGTCTGTACATATAGATAGATACATCGAGATTTTGAAAGGTGTTTGGTAGAGAATGGGTTCTTCAATGTATACCATAAGATTATTGCGTTTTTACCACCATTACCCACCGAACCAAGCATGATTGTTTAAAATCGATACCCCAAAAAAAAATCGAAAAGATGTGTACCAAAAAAACAGACCACATTTCTTTACACTTCGAAACACCTTTACAAAATAATTGGTTTTTAAAAACATGCTTTTACCTCTCAATAAAAGGCGCAATCATACACCAACAAAAAAACAACAAACAAAATAATCCACACCAACATTGGTCAAACATCACCATCGCTGCATGCTCAAACAAGACATCTACAGTAGTTCCCACGAAACTATCAATGTAGATCACAAACACGCCAACATTGGTGATGGTATTTCATCCATTGAAGTTCAAGGCAGGTAGTTGGTCCTATTTCACAATGGTACTACCAAAGAGGCTTCATATCTTCCCATGGCTATTGACACGTCAAAATATTCGAGTGGAGATGATTCGGAGTAATGCTTTCCAATTGAGAATGTTTCGTGAGCATTGTTACCCGGAATTTATAGTGAGAGTATAAATAGGTACACATACTCGTACTAGTAGAATTTTTGAAGCTTGAAAATGTTGGATCAACTATTATTTCTTCATTTGGATAAAGTATCGTTACTGCTGGTTTATTTTCTATAGTTTTTATTTTTAGTCCGATAATGGTCGGTATTTCGTCAATAAATGGCGTGTCTACGTCCGGTGTATCTGTTTTTATTTCAGACTTGTTATCTATTTTGAAGTTATTGTTTGTGTTCATATTATCTATAAGTAACACTTTAAGATAGTTTTTATAATTCTATCGAAATTATTTTTGATCAACTACTTTTCTTAATTTATTATTAAAACTATCAGTATCAGCATTGCCATTCAACGTGGCAATGCTTGGGCCTTTTGGGTTCTTTTCCCATTGCAGTGATGCTGATGATGTTTTTATGCCCGCTCTTTTTGTTTTTATTGCTTAAAGATAACATGATTTATTTACATGTCATTACTTTTAATTCTTTTTACCTTTTATGGTAGAGTAATTTTATTCTAGGTGCATCGTCTTCACATATGATTATACAAAGAATGTATTTAAAAAGAGTGACGGTGGAGTTTCTTGCCCATTCTTCCCCATATGAAACTACCTTTTGGAAGGGGCGACTAGAAAAAAATCTATTTTTTGTAAATTTTTACGTTTAAGAGTGCCTTTTATGTGCCTTTTTGAAATAAACTATTTGACTTTAGTATATAAATCATTCTAAAAATTACGGCTTGACGATATAATTATAAAGTTCCATTAAAACTACAGCTTATTATTATCATCATTATAATTTGTACGTAGGTACTGGAATCTTCTAATAAAATAAGGAAAAGCTTTCAGTTGGAAGCCGAGGGTGTTATCAATCCACATTTACGATGACTATCATGTTATTATGTCATGTCCAACGGTGATAAATATTCCCATCACGATTATTGCTGGCTAATTTTATTGATCTATAGCTTCCGGCGTTATGTGAAAAAACTTGGGTGTAGTGTTATTACTGCTGTCTAAGTTTGGTATAGGCAGTACGTGGCGATCCATCATTTAAGATTTCTTAATGTTTAAAATGATAATAAATAAGCGCTGGGCAGCTGGATCAAGGGAAAGAAATTTCATTAAGAAAGTATTATTATTATTATTTTTAATTTAGAAAGTGGTACTTCTGGACACGGCTCGCATTATTAGGAGGTTCATTTCTGTGGAATCCTGACCGCCTGGTAGCTTGATCCCAGTTTCTGATACCGGTGGGCTACTATTTTTAATTTGTTTAAAAGTTTTTATATTATATTTAAAAATCTAAGTTGTATGTATGTACAATTGTACAGACGCCAGCACATCGAGCTACTACAATCTATCAAATTTCATTAATAGGTTTTCAACGTTATCCCTAAAGAAAAAGTCTAAGTTGATTGGGAAAATTTGACAGTTTCGGGTAGCTTGATGTGCTGGATTCTGTACATTACTACATCACCACTGTTCTCAAAACGGTGAAGGATATTGTTGAACCTAAAATTTTTAAGACATGTGACATCTACCAACCCACACTGGGCCCACGTGGTGGATTACGGCCCACTTCCTCTCACAGAAAGGAGGCCTGTGTCTCAGCAGTGGGAACATTATTGGCTGATTTTGCACGAGTAATTATTTCATCAAATCAATATACCTACTTATTTTTACACTATGTCGCGCACTGTCACCTCTTCAAGCTGAGTCGCTATTATTTTCTCATCTTCTAAATTAGCAATAGTCATTCATTCGCTCTTAATAATATGCCATCCATACTAAAATTATAAATTCGAAAGTAACTGTCTGTCTGTCTGTATGTTACCTATTCACGCCTAAACCACTGAACGGATTTTGATAACATTTTGCAGAGAGATAGATTACATCCCGGGGAAGGACATAGGATAGTTTTTATCGACATACCTCGCGGGAAAAGCCGCGGGCGGAAGCTAGTAAACTTATAAAATACTCACAGACGTTGCATGGAAATGCAATGCAGGACTCCAAAGAATCTAGGTTTTTTCAAAAGTTTTGGCCTAATTGCACCACAAATCACTAAATGCAATTAAAGCTAAACGTATTTAAAATATCACTCTGTCTCCGTCATCATCAAATGATTGACAGAAATAGAACGATGGTTTAAATACGTTTAGCGCTAAATGTATTTAGTTATTTTTGATAAGAGTGGGCCTTAACAAAAAAGTTTTCTACGTAACAAGATTTTAATTTCTTGCAATTAAAATCTTGTTACATAGAAAACGTTTGGGATTGGAATTGGGATTTAAAACTTCAGTGGAAAATCTAACGGATTATTTCTAGAGACATCGTGTATACCTAAAGGAGAAGATTTTCTCACACAAATCATACAATTATTACTATGTAAGTTTACATCAGCTCCTCAGAAATAACACCGTTTGAAATGTTAATTCGATTGGATATAGTACTTTAGTTTCCTGAAAATAAACTTTATTGCCATGATATTTAAGTCTTTATTCGTTCATGTTGCTATGTTTTTCTTCATTCATATTATTAGATTTAGCATGTAGATTTACCTCTTAATAAACCTGCACCTCTTTAATAATCAACTTTTCCTCCGTATATCACTCATAATCAGCTTACAAAATAACATACAAACTGTTAATAAGAAATAAAATAAAATAAATAAACAATAAAGCCGTCTGCCCACTAAACCCAGTGATTCATGTCGGACCGGTTCAAATGCACCTTTAGTTACAGCATTAGTTAAAGTTAGGCAGGTGTTTGTGGCTAACCGCGTTTTTTACTTTTTAGTTATTGAAACTTTACGGTTACATTTATTTATAGTGACGTTCTTGGGATGTTTGAATTTAAATGTTTGGTCTGTTAAAAGTGAGGGGCCCGTGGCTAAATAATAACAGCCGCACAGGCCGATCGATCAGGTTAAGCTACGCATGCCGCGGTTGGTCTGTGAATGGGTGACCATCTTTAGATACCAAGACCCCTCCGCGCCTCGGAAAGCACGTTAAGCCGTTGGTCCCTTCTGTCATTCGTTGATCTTTGACAGTTGTAGTCAGAAGCCGGAAATTCTGACAACCAGTCTTACCAAAAGGCGTATCGTCTTACCCAGTAACTGGGTTTTGGAGGTAAAATACCAAAACCAAAAAAAACATGCAACATACTGATATGCAGCTGCAACTGGTTAGTCTGGTAGCCGACCCCATTATAGTTGGGAAAAGGCTAGGCAGATGTTGACGATGATGGTCTGTTTAAAGTAGAAAGTTGTGAAATGTTTGAAAAACAACAACTAAAAATTTTGTTACACTCATACGTAAACTCACACCTTCTTCCCTCGGGGATAGGCAGAAACTACAGAATGCCATCATCATCAATGCCGCCGTATACGCACGAACGAATAAAAACCTGGTGAACACGAACATCGTACACTTGGTTCGCACGTGCGTACCACTAACGAACATCAAACACTGTGTTCGTCAAGTGTTCGTGGCGATCCAATTTGCTTGTTCTGTCCGGAACGTGTTCGGAGAAAGATGCAACTTCACCATTGGATTCACCATTGGTGAATCCATGGTTACTGAGGGGTTGAGCGCGAACACAAGTAGAACTGTGTTCGCAAGGTGTTCGTGTTCGCTTTGCTAATTTACGTGCACACGTACGAATCAAATGTTTCGTGATCGAATGATTCGTGTTCACTATGTTTTGTTCGTTCGTGCGTACACGGCTTAAACATAAGCAGGAAACATGAGGACCCAACTCAAAGATCTCTCTAATCATCCAAAATGTCGAGTGTCGAAGATTGACAATACTCCATACTTACTCAATATATTTCTTGGTTCCATGTGAACTTAGGTGGTAGGTTTTACAGATAATGATCACTGTGACCCTGTCGGTCACAGAAAAAGTAGAAGAGAGGAAGAGCGCTTTTATTTGAATACTTAGTTGTTATAATAAATATTGTAATTATTTAAAAAAACATGTAATTTAAAATTTGTCATTTAAATATTAATTGATATTTTATAGAAATTCTTTTAATTTATTTATGAATATATTAAACTTTTGTTCTTCTTTAATTATTTCTGGTAATTTATTATATATTTTAATTGACATGACTAGTGCACTTGTTGAGTGTTTTTTTTAACTTAGAGCTTTGTAAGTTTATCCTAGTTTTATGACATAATGTATATTTTGACTGTAAATTTTCTCTTGTTGTGTAAAAGTGTTGGTAATTTCGAACGAAATCAATACTGACTTAAAGATGACTATGACATTAAAGTGACTGATGGGTATGGCTCGTATATGAAGATACTCTAGTTGAATTGCCCTAAGAACATGACAAGGAATTTAGACGAATCTTAGCAGACGGAGTTACAGCTATAGAACATAACATTCACAAGACACTCTAGCTCAAAACAAAAGGACAGTTCCTGAAGTTACTCGTAACTTGTATGTCATGACTATGAATATTCGTTACACGACCTACCTACACATACGGCACAAAGGCTGGCACGACTGTACTACCCATGTCCTATTACTATTCCCGAGACATGGTCCACGGTTGAATTATCAACTAAGATACAAATCTCGTCACGATAGTTTGCCGTCAAGTCAGTATTTTTAGCTGACAATAAATTAAAATGATTGTCATATAGAGTATGTAGGAGTATTGGCGAGGATCCAAATCAAACAGCTAATGAGCAAGTAAAGGCTCTGCGTGGAATGCTTTTAAGTACAAGAGAGATAAAAAAGAAAATTCGTCTATTAAGTACGACAGAAATGTTGGGTTTGTACATCGTCATGTTGTCTCGCGTCCAACATATTTATTATTCTGTGACTTTATGGACATTCTCGTGGCTAAATGGTAACAGCCGCACGGGTCGATTGAAGGTCAAGCTATGTTTGCCGCGGTTCATTCGTGGATGGGTGACCATTCATTAGATATCGAGACCCCTCCGTGCCTCGGAAAGCTCGTTAAGGCGTTGGTCCCGGCTGTCATTCGTTGATCTTGGACAGTGGTTACGGGTAGTCAGACGCCCAAAAGCCTGACATCCGCTCCATATTAAATACTTGTATTTAGTCTCATCCGGTTAGATTGGAAGTCGACCCCAACATAGTTGGGAAAAGCTGGGCAGATTGATTTGATTCAAGAGGCATT
Source organism: Luperina testacea (assembly GCA_927399505.1). Taxonomy (NCBI): domain Eukaryota; kingdom Metazoa; phylum Arthropoda; class Insecta; order Lepidoptera; family Noctuidae; genus Luperina; species Luperina testacea. The sequence goes on along the minus strand of OV656759.1, from coordinate 3,263,762 downwards.
CTAGACACACAGATCCAAAAAGACTTTATCATTATCATCATCATTTCAGCCGAAAGACGTCCACTGCTGGACATAGGCCTCCCCCAAGCACCTCTACTTCGGCCGGTTCTGTGCTTCTCGCATCCAACGGATTCCTGCGGCCTTCACAAGATCGTCGGACCACCTTGTGGGAGGCCATCCAATGCTACGTCTTCCGGTACGCGGTCGCCACTCCAGAACCTTTCGGTCCCATCGGCCATCTGTTCTGCGAGCAATGTGCCCTGCCCACTACCACTTAAATTTGGCAATTCTTCGGGCTATGTCGGTTACCTTGGCTCTCCTGCGGATCACCTCATTACTGATTCGATCACGCGGGAAAAAGACTTCAGTTGTCAAAATTAGTCTAACAGTTAAAACTGTAATGTGTTAACCATCCAACAGAAATGATGTGGTAACTTGGTAAGGTAAATTGCAAGAGACTAATGGTCCCTTCATTGCAATCTAACAAGCGGAAGCATTATGGAGAGATAAATAGTAGACATAAAAACCGAAGATAGGTAATTATATCACCCTCACCCGCAGAGATGACCCTCAACTGACTACCTAATGTACGTGGGAACATGCACAAGTGACACTAACTACTTACGAGTATTTCATCTTTGAGTAGCCGCTACCCGAAGATTCACAATTGTGGCGAATTGGGATGAGAATAACAATTATCTAATATCCTTTTGTTTTTGTATTCATTTGTATCAAACTCAAAACTCAAACTCAAAACATTTATTTCAATTAAACCATTTACAGGCACTTTTGAATTGTCAAAAAGTCGGTCAGTCAGAAAATATGAAGCTAGTTGCCCATTCCAAAGCGTAGGTACCTATGGAGAAGAACGGGCAAGAAACTCCATGGACACTCTTTTAAATTATAGTTGTACAAAAATATTAGTTACATCAATAATGTGAATTTATAATTATATGTGAGAACGATGTACAAAAGATGTACGCGTTAAAAGTGTCCAGTATAATAAGTGTATAATAAGTTAGTTAGTATTTTAATTTGGTACCTAGTGTTAATAGTTAGTTGTGTTTTATAGAAGGTCAAATAAAATTAGCTAGGGAAACTCCGTAGACGTTATGGTATCGATATTTAAACATGACAAAATAAAAAGATAATAACAAATTGATACTTAATTAAATACCTAGTGTTAAATACCTAGTGTTAATAGTTAGTTGCGTTTTATAGAAGGTCAAATAAAATTAGCTAGGGAAACTCCGTAGACGTTATGGTATCGATATTTAAACATGACAAAATAAAAAGATAATAACAAATTGATACTTAATTAAATACCTAGTGTTAAATACCTAGTGTTAATAGTTAGTTGTGTTTTATAGAAGGTCAAATTAAATTAGCTAGGGAAACTCCGTAGACGTTATGGTATCGATATTTAAACATGACAAAATAAAAAGATAATAACAAATTGATACTTAATTAAATACCTAGTGTTAAATACCTAGTGTTAATAGTTAGTTGCGTTTTATAGAAGGTCAAATAAAATTAGCTAGGGAAACTCCGTAGACGTTATGGTATCGATATTTAAACATGACAAAATAAAAAGATAATAACAAATTGATACTTAATTAAATACCTAGTGTTAAATACCTAGTGTTAATAGTTAGTTGTGTTTTATAGAAGGTCAAATTAAATTAGCTAGCCAAACTCCGCAGACGTTATGGGTATCGATATTTAAACATGACAAAATAAAAAGATAATAACAAACTGATACTTAATTATTTTTTGGGTCAACAACCGCTGTTGGTGAAGTATGAGTTGAAAACACTTTTTTTTTGTTTTTTCTTGTTTAGATATGACGTCTGCGGAGTTTTGTTAGTTAATTCAATTTGTCTCTGTATGTATTGCGTATAAAATTTTTGAAAAATTTTTGTTTTTTTTTTTTTTTTTGAAATTTTTGATATGAAATAAATAAAAGAAACCGTAATCTTGTAAATACACAAAACTATGGTTCTTTGCAAGCTTTGTTGAAAGTTAATTAAGTAGAACTTTACAGGGGGGTGAATAAATTTCTTATAATAAGGATAAAGATGCAAGTAGGAGGTGTAAAGTAAGTTTGATAATAGTTTAGGGAGTGATAGTATCCATGAAATATATAACTTTTAATAATAGCGTAACGTAAGAACCCGAAAAACGAATGGAACAAACTAATCTGTATTGAACAATCATTTTATTCTAAGGCCATTTTAATGGTCTAACTAAATGTTAGATACTGTGGAACAGTTGCTTGTATTTTTATATGAATTAGAGTTTCTGATTGATTCAAATCCAATCCAAAGGGAAATCGATCACCAACTTTTACCTATAGGTAAATTAAAACCTTATTCGTTTAACTTTGATATAATTCTCTTATCTTTACTCCCGTTCCTGTCAGAGGGTTTTCTGAAATGACGTTCGCTAGGTGGCAGCACTGGCGCGTCAGGTCCAGGCATCTGTCAAAGAGCCTATATTTTCTTTAGTCATGACGGAATGATGAACGAATGAATGAATCGAATGATGAACGTCATCATATATTTTGTATTGGGAGATGTTTTCGTGACCTATATCTGCCTATATCCTATTCAGTCTTATCACACTAATATTATAAAGGCGAAAATTTGCGAGTGTGTGTGTTTATATGTTTGTTACTTCTTCACGCTCAAACGGCTGGACCAATTTTGATAAAATTTTGTATGGATGTAACTGACATCGTGGATTAACATATAGGTTACTTTTTATCCCGAAATTCCCACAGGATCGACACATATGCGGGTGAAACCGCGCTGCGCTGCTAGTTTGGTTCATAAATATTCATAGTTGAACGAAGGTTGAACGTGAGTTTTCTAGTAGACCTCTTTACTAAAATAAATGATAATACATAATGATTATCAAGGGGATCCTAGATGTAGGCAAAAAGGCTGCCAAACTGAAATGGGATGGGCGGGTCATGTCGGCCACATACAGTGACCGCTGGGCAACTGTCTCCATTCGGTGGGTGCCTGAAGATGGACGGCGCTGCCAAGGTCAGCCCAAGAAGAGGTGGTGAGACGATCTAGACGTGTACAGTACCCGGCGATAAATATTGCACATCGACCTTTGGGAAGAAACAATCGGCTGATTTCGGCTTCGTAGAGCGTTATCTCTGTCGCACGAAATACAAACAGTCCGGTATCTATTAGGAGCTGTTAAAACAATTATGATTTGCTTCTTTTGACAATTATTTTTATTTTTTGTATAAAATACAAAAAAAGGTAAAGGTCGATGTGCAATATTTATCGCCGGGTACTGTATCGCAAGGGTTGGATCGAGGTGGCGCTAGAAAAGGTCGCATGGAAGGATTTGGGGGAGGTCTTCGCTCAGCAGTTGGGCAAGTGTAGGCAAATTTTTTTTGACGTGAAAACTTCTTGCATTTGGCATTTTTTAAGATGGGAAAAATACCATTGAACTCGCCACACTGTTACCGTAACCGACACCGCGCTACATTCGGATGTGTTCGGCTGTCCTCGTGATGTACTCGGTTTTAATGTATATCCGATATGCCAGTGAGTGATGGCAAAGTATTATGTTTGTTTTCACTTCTGTCGGCGCTCCCGGAGTGCCACTGTTTTTTTTATTAATATTATGTATGTGTAACCGCATCATTTCCAATTAAATAATGCATTCAGAAAACTGATGTGGTTGACATGGCGTTGCAGTGCGTCAGGGACGTTTGCGGCGGCGCGTGTAGACTGTTTTTACACAATTATGCGCAAACGCGCAGCATCGATGGTGGCTCGAGTCTTGGCCAGCCAAAACAGGTTGATTTGACAAAATTATTGCTGACAGAGTGGCCTGTACGTAAATAATTCACTGCTGTCAGTTACATGTGCCATCGTATCGTGTTGTTTACTAACACTTAGTTTTAAGAACAATGTTATTAACCCTATATGAGTCTACGCTCGTATTAAAGTTTTTGAATTCGAATAAGTGGAAACATCGACACGATTAGTCGTGTAACGTAACAACGGAAACGGAAGATGTTGGAGTTTGTGAACGAAACCTCATTAAATGTCCATGGTGAAAGTGTCAAGATGTCCTTTTGTATCTGTCACTTTGATGTCATAACCAACTGCAAGAATGTGTCCGTACAAATGAATTATGTTTTTTATTTGACTCTTATAAAGTTTATTAATACCACAACTACATAACAGAAGATCCTTTGCATCTATCCTCACCAAAAATCTCTTACAAATACCACAAGCCCCACATTTCAATTCAAAATATATATCTTCTGAATAAATGTCACAGTTTACAGCCCGTCTCCCTAAACAAGTCATGCGTTACCCGGCCCTTGCATTTCCCATGCAGCCAGTGGCCGCCTGACCGACTTATTTCCAAACGGATTGAGACCCCTCTATGCGCCCCGATGTGCAATAAAATGTTCTTTTTTACTCTGTAATGAATTTCTTTATTGGCCCTTTTGCGTCGATGCGTTTTCGATTTAGTTGTGGCTTTTAGAAAACATGTGCCGTTGTATTTTCAATTCTAGTCTAATTGAAATAAAAGGGTGTTTTGTACAACAGTGTTATACATATTTAAGTCTTTTGTTTTGATCAAGTTACGACAGCGTGCATCAAAACCATGGCACAAAATTGTGGTTGTGGGAAATCGAAAATGTGATAAGACTGGTCCTATCGTGAAATTGATAGGAGCATTCACTTTGATCTTCTATGAATACTTAATACCGCACTATCATCATAGCGTTCGACGTGTTACCTACGTGACCCTTTTTAATAGACCAATTTCACGCATACCCACCTACTCACAAAAAAAATCATAACAGAATTCCTTCCCTCTACATAATAATTTTTTCATTGGCTCCGCAATAGCTCAACAAGTCAATAAACGCTTTAGGAATCAAGTAGTGATTCCTACAATCGATTTGTTCCGAATACTCGATTCTTTTAACAAGAACCGCGACTGAATAGAACACGCGATTCGGAATGTTGTTTTCAAAATACAAACGGTTAAAGGTCATATTTTGGGAACGTGGTAGGGCTGGTATTCGATATTTTGATTGTTGTTTTGAGCTGTATACGGCTCTAAACAAATTGTATTAAGTATACAATAGTATGATTGATTCGAATACAATTTCGTTTTATTTAATAGTGAATATAGTGATCAAAGTTAACAGCACCTTTGAGAGTCAGTTATTTCTTCATGTTTTCAGGGGATGATGATTACCTCGGCTATTGACAACCGTCTTTCAAAAGGCTTGAAGAAGGCGACTCCCAATTTGACGCGTATCTACAAGTTTATTTACAAACATATTTGTTTTTGTAAATGGCAATCGAAGAACCGACAACCGCTGGGGTAAACGAGTTCTTGAGTGGAGACTGCGACTCGGCAAACGTAGTGTAGGACGCCCTCCGGCCAGGTGGGATGACGATCTGCGAAAGACTGCAGGCAGATGCTGGATGCGTCAAGCTGAAGACAGGGCGCTATGGCGCTCATTAGGGGAGGCCTATGTCCAGCAGTGGACTGCTATAGGCGGATGATGATGATGATGATGAAATGGCAATCAGAATAATGAAATCAGTCTATAAAATTATTGTGAAAGGATTTAGTCTTGAGTTCCGATCTAGTCTCAAGAATTTGTGATATTTCCGGCCACCAATTTAGTCCTTGACGACTATGTGTGATATAACCAGCACGAAAAACCAATACCGTCCTATATTAAAACCAAAACTATGTAAACGTCGCGTAGCGTTTAATTTTAGAAAATGAAACGCACATTGTAGTGGAAGGGATGACGTCATGTGCTCGTGACAGCTCAGCTTAGACGCAACTGGGACCGCATCCGCACTCCGCACGTCAATCAAGAGAGGGACGGAGGGACAAATAAGAGGAATTGTATTGAAAGAGACGTTCTACGGAATTATTAAAGGTTTTGGACCTAAAAATTACTGGTGGGAGTTTCAGAGTTACGTTGTTGTGTCTGCTGTGGAGATTTTTATGGTTATAAGATGGGTAGTTATTTTACAAGCCGTGTTTGTCATTATGTTAGCAATGTCAGTTTGTTAGAAAATGATATACACACTCGTAAATTCATTATTCATATTCACACAAGCCACATTTTTCGCTGCAGTGTCGTTGTTATTGTGGCTCATCTGATCTTACAGACTAGTCATGGGCGTATTTATATCGTCCACCAGGGAATATAACCATTATTCTCCTATAGTCAAAATGATAAGGCCTTAACACGAGAAATTTACGCCATCATCAAAAATATTCCACCAAAAGCATAGAAACACACTGTATCAAACTAATTAAGTCTTAGAGATAGGGCCCAGTTTCCTTTAGAAATACGTCTACTATTCAATCCTGATCGAACTATAAGCAACCATATACAATAGACAATTGCTCCCAAAGAAATACAGATCGATCTACCGATATAATAACAGAAGCCGATAAGCTTTTTACAGAGAAAAAAAAAGTTAATAGACTCCCAGAACATTTATTTGCTCTTAATGTTTGTAGAAAAAATACAGTAATAAGATAGCTAATTTATTTCGCTACTTATCTGGGAGAATACCTTATTGACTCCGTATCGTATAGACCTGGTATAGTAGACTGCACATCAGTGGGATGACTTGCACTACCAAAATCTTTCCTACTGCTTCGACTTAAAGACGCTGTCGATGTGAAATTGTTATCACCGACATTCGGCCTACTGTACTAAAAGATATTTTACTTGGCTATGCCTATTACAAAAGGAATAGTATATATGTATTATGTGTACGTTATAAGGGTCTTTGTGTGTTCAGGAGAGCTTAAAAACTGAGGTACATTCATAAAGCTACATACATTGGGGGTTTTGGACGAGCTGAGTAGGGCTAGCTGAGTAGGGCATTAAGTATGTAAACTGCAATGCCGATATTGAAAGGTTTTTTTTGGCAAGCAGGTCGACACCCTCTGACGGTGGAAAGTGCAGTTACCGCTGCTCATTAGACGCATGAAACTGCAAAGTCAAGGGTTTGCCGACGCGTTGCAAAGTTCAAAAGTATCCAATGCCTATCAACTCCACCGTAATTACTATACTTTTCTAGCCGAGACGCATAATTATGCGGTAGATATACTCGTAGATTATTTGTTTTTGCAGTTACCATGGCTGTACGAGCACTTGTTTGCTGGTACGTGTGATAGGTTGAGATGGAAGAAAAACTTTTCTTGCTGACTTCTTGATAAGTTATTTATTAATTGTAACACAGGTGTTTACAATAAAACGGTCGATAGTGTACTCAACAATATTAATTGCTATGTGGATTTAAATGGTATAAAAATGCTTATGCTAGCGTGCTAAATAATGTGCGATGTAATCGTACAATGGCGATTTTAGAAAACTTTAATGTACCTATCCGGGTTGGTCATAAAAACCATGTAAGCGAAATTTCGGAAACTATTCGTGCCTTAATGGCAGTAGACATTAAGTCAAGCAGGAGTGCAAATATGTAGTATTACGGTAGATACAGATAATTCGTTTTGCAGTTACGATGGCAAATATTTTAAGAAAGTTTTGATGAATCCGGGTTGGTCACAAAAATTATGTGAGCAACATTCGGAACCTATGCTTGACTTAATGTCTATTGACATTAAGTCAAGCAGGAGTGCAGATAAGTAGTATTATAAAAGATACGAAAACAGATATAAGCTTGAAGTAACTAAAATGTCCGTTCCTTTAACATCAGAACTATTACTCCATCACACTAATATTATAAAGGCGAAAGTTTGTGAGTGTATGTGTGTGTGTTTATTTGTCACGCTCAAACACCTGGACCAATTTTGATAAAATTTGGTATGGAGGTAGCTGACACCCTGGATTAGCATAAAGGCTACTTTTTATCTCGATATTCCCACGGGATCAAAACTTATGCGGGTGAAACCGCGGGCGCAGCTAGTTTTAAATTAAAACCAGGGAGTGATATCGGTTAATGCAGTGTTCCCATCAATTTAATGGTGCTGTGTGTGTATAGTTACACGTATCTATTGTGTATTTTTTGTTGTGTATTGTGTATTTTGTATGTTTGTTTGGCGACTATTTGTTTAAGGGATCTCTTCTGAATGTTTGGTTTTATTTTATTGCCAGTAAACACCATTACTGAAGGGGAACTAATTATGGGGAAAGCGTTGCTTGCTTTGTGGTTTTTTCTCACAGTTTCCCATGTTTTTTTTTTATAGGACTTGGTAAATAATATCACCATTTACACATGTCATGATTAGAGTTCATGTTTACAGCCGGTCGATTCTGTAAAAATCTCACCGTGAAAACTTAGGTGAAGTGAGTTTTGTTTTTGCTAGGAATTGACACTATTGACAGCTCACTCCACACTCACTTCACCTAAGTTTTCACGGTGAGATGGTTACAGAATCGCACTGCAGTATCTGAAACAGTTGTTTTCTTGTTTTATTCGTAGAGTTTTGACTTTAAAGCCTTTCGTTTTTGTTTTAGAAGATATATTGAAAAACAACTTTATGGTCATTTGGTGAAACCATAACCATACATGTAAGTAATCAAGCTGAAGAGTTTGTTTGTTTGAATGCGCTAATCTCTGGAGCTGCCGGTCGGATTTGAAAAATTATTTTTGCTTTTGATAGCCCAATTCTTGAGGAAGGCTATTACTTTATTATCACGCTTGGATCCGTAGAGACAAGCTAAAAGAAAGAAAGTCAGAAATAACGCTAAACGAAGTAATAACACGGGCAGGCGGTGTGATGCGACAGAGTTGGTCGGGAGAACAAGAAATTTCACGCGGACGAAGTCGCGGGCAGAAGCTAGTTATAAAGGGGTAATTTTTCTTCATTTTGTGTGAATACGATACAGCGATTACTTTTATCCCACACGCTGAGTGCAGTAATTGGAAAGCTATTCCCCAAACACGATCGTGAATGGATAAAACAACGGGGCAATTGTGTAACACATTAGTGTGTTACACAATTGCCCCATTGCCCCACAATTGTGTGTGTCATTGCTGATGTTAGCATCAGCAATGGCATTAATTTTGACAGTTCGACAACATTCATTGCGTTATTTACGTTGTTGAGCAGACTAATTTTTCGATCATATGAAGCAATGGATTAGCAATCCTTCAAAATTATTTAGATTCAGATTGAAAGTGTGTTCCACAATTAGGGTGCTTATCGATATTATAATGATGGTTGTCATATTCAGTAAGTAACTGTGGGTACTTACCACCTTTGTAATATACGCGCCGCACTATGTTGGTACCATTTTGTTGAAACTCAGATGTGTCTTCTCGACATCCGTGTGTCACTAACGGGATGCAGCAGAATACCAGCGTCAGGTATTGTACCTGGCATATGCTGAGCTGGACTCCCATTTGGTGCAACCATAAGACACACACCGCCCAGTAGTGATGGACGTTATAGATGTTTATGAGCTGGGTGTCTATGGTTCAATTTATCTTTTTAATTTTTGTTATTTTTAATTTTTTTTTTTCACCTTTTTTAATGTTTTTAATACCTGTATTGTGTCTTTTGTTGCAGTAAATAAACGTTTTATCTATCTATCTATCTATCCATCAGTGTGTGGCTCTTTTTCATTGGTTTATTTTTTATAGAAACTTCTTTGTATCGGTATCCTTGCGACAGGTGGCACTTAATTACAACAGTTTTATATTATAAGTACAGGTTATTGTGAACAGCTGGCTTATCTCAGTAAACTCTTCTATTAATAAACATAAGAAGGACAGTTACCTCCTTACTAATAAACGTATTATATCAGATTACACACCGATTTCTCTCTTTCAGTCGTCAGTGATTTGACTTTCGAAAGAAGAAGACAAAGCATTGTGTAACTATACAGACGCTATACAATGTTTAGTAGTAAGGGTATTAAAGTATTATTGTTATTTAAGACATAAAGTTCCGTCAAAACTGGAAAAAGGACGCGAAAGATGGAAGGAGTGGAGGAAGGCCTTTGCCCAGGAGTGGGACAACGTAGGCTAGAAAAAAAAAAAAAGCTCTATTTTTAAAAAACACATACAAGAGATTTCTTGTAAATTACATAGATATTTAATAATGATTATTACTATTTTATATAATTTAATTTAACTTAATATCTATTTTATATTTAATTTAATTGTTCTGATACTATGGGTGCATGTGTAAAAAAAAACTTGCCTGAACTAAATGAATTTTATTTATTTATATTTCCGAAGTCTTTATTTATATTTCCGGTATAAATGTCGCAAATATACTATAAATAGTATACTATATTTTAAATAGTAGTTAAAGTACATGGTTTTGACTCGGTAAACTTAGTAAAATGAAAAATTCAGCCATGAAAAGCGTGTTGGTTCTGCTTTAAAGAATGAAAAACAGAACATAAATTTAGCACAGACTAAAAGGCACACATGCTTTCACCTATGGATAACTCGTATGATTGCAATAAGTCTTTTGACTGTGTTTTCATCTTATTTATTTTTGTCTGTTTAATAACTATCTCACCAAACAGATTTTCATGTAAAATGTTGCCAAGACGAGACCACATATGGCTCGCACTATCAAACAGTTATCAGATCTCATGTAGAGCCAAGCTTCTAGCTCTACACGCCCTAACTCTACAAGCCCTAACTTCACAAACTCTATCTTACTCAAAATATGAGGCTTGGCCGTTTCGTTATAACAAGAACTATAGTATAACAGAAAAGTAATGAACAGTATATATGTACATACATTTTTCACCATACGCCCATATGATGGTAGCGAAACGGCCAGATTCGTCCTTCATTAAACAATGTAATTATTCCTTCTTTCGTCCATCAATTACAGTAAACCTCGAAACCTCCCAAAATACCATATTTCGATGCTCCATCAAAATACTATTTCGTAGCATTTTAGAGGCGATACTATAAGTAACCGATATTTTATTGTGTATCTCCCATGGCGAGCGGTGTTATAAATTTTTATTGTTACTGTAATACCCCATATAATTATCATGGGAATCTGGTATCCAATGATTTGATGGCGAAATACATTTATATTGTGGTTGTAACTATCTATTGCGTGAGATATAATAAATTGTATATATTTTTTTTCATATATGGGAAGCTCTTGTATGTGTAATTCAGTCATAGTTTTATCCTAGGACACAACATAGGTAAGTATATGTTTTTTTTTCTCAATACATATAATAATACAACCATTGTGTAGATGGTGATGTCCTACATCTGTCTGTAGGAAATCGCCATCTACACAATACCATGCCAACGCCACGTACTGTCCTGTGACAGTACTAGTTATTAGATGAACACCATTTTTGTATAAGTAATTAGTAATATATCTTCCTGGCAAACGATCTCTTACTAGAAGCAGTTTGCATGTAATTGCTCAACGGTTTCCATGATTATATTTATTGTCGTTTTGAGCGTATTTTTCTCATGAGCAATCGCTGTTTCATACGACACCTGTCGGGTTTATGTTAAACTCAAACTCAAAGCATTTATTTCAAATGAACCAATTACAGGCATTTTTGAATTGTCTAGGGGTCGGTCAGTCAGAAAGATGAAGCTAGTTGCCTATTCCAAACCATAGTAGGTACAGACGCCGGCACATCAAGCTACCCGAAACTTTCAAATTTTCCCAATAAACTTTGAACCTTAAGCTTTAGCGATAAAGTTAAAAATCCATTAAACAAATTTGACAGATTTTAGTAACTTGATGTGCTGGCGTCTGTACTTATGGAGAAGAATGTGCAAGAAAATCTACGGGCACTCTTTTAAATCAAAATAATATTGTTTGGCTCAACTGTATCAAAGCCGAATGTTTGGCCATCATATTTACCGATTGCACCTTCTGATTCAGGAAAACTTCTATAAATTAAAAGAATTTGTGAGGACACAAGAAGCATCCATTAAAAAAAGAAATTCTGTATAATAAATTTAAATTCTGTATATATTAAATTTGAAAACTTCTGTATTAAAAGAATTTATGAGGACACGAGAAGCATCCATTTAAATTCTAATAATACCACGCATATCGATTATGAAAGTGTCCCTACACCCCAAACCAGTGAAGAGGGATAGGCATCAATGCATAGTCCCGTTCATTGTGACAATGTATCGGAGAGTCGATGTTCCAGAGAGTAAGTTGTCCAGCCGCATCGATTTTATGAGCTCTAAACAATACATAGAGAAAAACAGGGGAGCAACCATTATTACTAATTAATTCGCCAGTAGGAAAAAAAAGCAATTAGCTACAGAGATTATTTCGTTGTTTGTTGATGTTTTTACTTTTACTGATGTTTCTATGGTTTGATGATGATGGTTGAAGTTTTAATACAAATGAGGGAAAATTACTTCGGTGTTCAATATTTTTGATAGCTTTTAACTTTTAATAGTATATCAATGAAGTGGTAAAGTTACTAAACATTACGAAGATGGCATGAGCAACAAACAAACCGTACCTAAAATTTAGGTTATCGCCAAATTAGTGCTACTGACAGACACGACCAAAACTTCTAGTCATTATTTCTAGCTACGGTTTATGAATTCTTATATAAAGTAACTAGGAAGTTCATAAAGATATTATATGTTACACGCGGAATCCATTTTTGGCAAAAATGTGATCTCTGTTACATACAGAATCTATTTTTGGCAATAATGTGATCTCACTCAAGGACGATAAAATTAATTCTACTAATATTATAAACGCGAAAGTTTGCGAGGATGGATGGATGGATGTTTGTTACTGTTTCACGCAAAAACTACTATACGGATTTAGATGAAATTTGGCCCATATATAGTTTATAACTAGGATAAACACATAGGATACTTTTTATTCCGATATTCCCATGGAATCGAAACTTATGCGGGTGAAACCGCGAGACGCTGCTACTACACTATAAATCCCAGATGTTCTTTTATTTCTCACGAGTTCAACCATTCTCATTAATAGAAATAATGACATCACTAATTGAATACAACGCTACGCGCATCGTTTACCCAAACATTTTTATCTTTAAGGGTTTGACGTGACACGTGCTGTGTTAGTTCATCTGTGTCCCCACTACCACATTTGAAATAACCCTTATAATAAAGCCAATAGAGTCGGAAATAAACAGGTCGATACATTAACCGTTTAGTAAGGAAATGACGACCAGACGTAGGTCGTTTTTTCGCATGATTGGGTTTTTTTAGGGTTAAACATTCGGCTATGAATGATTGATTTCGGGCCCCGAATTTTGGGGTGTAGAATATTTGTTTAGTGAGCTTGCATGTTTCGATGGAAAATAAATACCTACCTACACAATACCTTAAGTAAATATACGAACGTACCGTACGTTTACGCATAGTTCAGTCATGAATACAGACAGCAATAGGATGACTAACAATAAAACTCGGAACATTATTGCACTCGTTTTTCTTTCACACAAAAATAAAAGCAATGTCCAATTTCCCGCTACACAAAACCTCAAATCAATGGGGTTTACTCGATAGCTTGTTGATCGAGACCAAACAAATGCTAACCTGAATAAAAAAATACACCGTACACCGGCAGACAGATCCTGCTCTCAATCAACTCGTACGCATACACGAGATACGAATGATTGTAAAGAACGGGTTCTATTGTTGAAGAATCAAATTGTTAAAACGTTGATCGAGATTAAAATTCATATCATAAAGTAGGAGGCTATTAATGCTTAGATGTATTGTCGGCTATGAAAATACTCAATGTACGACTGAGAAAAGGAATTTTGTTTCAAGTAGGTATAAACATAAAAGAAAGTCATGGTGACTATCTAATGCAGAGTATTGATTTGCTTTAAGAAAAGCCTTGCCTTCTGAAAGTGACTGTTCAAAAAACTGAATATTTTATAAAAGACATAATAGTAAAGAAAAGATACAACAGATAAATAAGGTAGAATAACAGTATAAAGAAATAGAAGAACCCACTACAGTTAATCACGAAGTAAACACAATAATTCCAGACTATAAACAACTTCTTACTCCAATTTCAAACAACACAAAACCAACCAATAAATAAATAAACATTGCTCCAATAAAAACGCCACAACATCGCCGCATACGCATACACGATCCAAATGAAGATGGACAGGAAATAACTAACTCCAGAACATCCATTGGACATATAATATACAACAAAGAGTCTAAAAACGACGCAGTTCATGGAAAGATGAAACAAATGACAATCATAACAGGAGCAATTTGATTGGAAGAGGCCTCAACAAATTCTTTGCTTTGTTTGAGGTGAATGGTGCTTAGGTACTCCTAGATTTTAAACCTTGTCAGGATTGCTCCTTCTGCATCTTCATATTACTTGGAACATACTATAAGAACCGGCCTCATTGTTGTAGAATAACCGGTCTCTCTGATAACTTCCGGACGAGAAATAAGTCGTCGAGATAGCTCTCCTATGCTTTTATTTTTAAGCTCGTGTTTTTTATTCTATTTTGGCACCGAAGATGTATTGGTCTTTCTTTTGTTCTCATGCACTCATGCTTCCTTTATTCATCTTATTTTGTATAATCCTATAGTATAGTATACAGGGAATCTTTGTTTGATTCCAATTGAGCTAAAAATAGCTAATTCGAGTGATATGGAGCTCTAATGAGAAACGACAGAAGCTTGAGAGGTTATCAATTTATCAGTCAAAGGTAATGAGGTTAATATTATGTCACCGAAATTAATATCAGTGCTATATTTAAACGCTACAATTATTCTATGTACAATTATCATTATTTCTGTTTTGTAGTCATTCGTTATATTTGTTGCAACACTGTTTATTTCATTAAGCCGTCGAACAATTTAAGCAGCAAAGGTAGAATAGGACACCAATAGGCTCCCTATATTCTTTAATAATATACTCCTTCAAGTGGTTACATTCAATGATGCAGTTTTCTTCAACAGCTTGCTCTTACAACTTAAAGGCTCTCAAACGGTGTCAATGTGGAGAACCTTTAAAGCTATACATGATAATAACAAAGCTATTCTACACAAAGGTTACAGTAATGGACGTAGGTACCCATAATAATAGGAAAAAAGATAGTACATAGTTATTTAGGCTACAAAGCAGCATACATAGTTCATGAACTAACAGAAACTAGCATGGTTCCTTGTGGAAGCCCTTAGATATTTGGGCGAAATATAGTATTGACGAAATGGAATTTATCAATGAGAGAAGAGGAAAGTCTTATTTATAGCAATTGTCATCAATATACAATAATACTAGCAACAATAGACTGGCCTAACGTTAGGAAGAAAATAAACCGATTTGTTTATCTTTTCCGCGTCGAAACCTTCGGAAAATGCAAAGTGATGTTTGAGACTGATCCTAATGATTCTATCGAAAGATTTTAAGTGTCGTTTTGTAAAAGCTCTTATTGAAAACCCCTTTGTAACAAAATAGATTAAAAAAAAAAATAACAAGAATTTGGTGCAAGTCTATTTAAAAATGAATGATCCCTTTTCTTGTTTCTAATATTGAATGTTAGTAGTTTATGAATCCGTATCATTTTAAGTCTTAAAAGCATTTATCATTATCAGTCTTTTGTATTTATTGACGGCGTCATTCACCCCTTAGGTTCTGGCTTATAAATTAAAGCTTGATGAAAGTGTGTTTAATCAAAAGCTCTTGCACAAAACTACAGGTAAACTATGTATATGTAAATGTAGGTAATCCAGTGTTACAACAATTCTTTAAAAAACGTGATACATCGTTTAAAACCGTATGTTTTATTGAAATATTTCTGAACTTCAATTTAAATACCCGCTCGGATTCCACTTGGTTATAAATATCATATCGATTTGGTTTAACTGCTAAGGTCTAGGTCACAGAGTATGTAATAGCTTCGGCGGAATTATGATCTTCTTTCTTTATTACTATCATGTACACACGCCAACACATCAAGCTACCCGAAACTGTCAAATTTTCCCAATCAACTTTGAACCTTATGCTTTAGCGATAAAATTGAAAATCTATTAAAGAGATTTAACAGATTGTAGTAGCTTGATGTGCTGGCGTCTGTACATAATATGTAGTTGTTTTATCATCTTTAGTGTCGTCATTTTATATCAGTTATTGTTATATTCTTATGTGACGTGTGTGATTTACTATTATCATGCATGTCCATGGCTATTTTTGAAAAGTAACTTCTTGAAGTTGGATCCAGGATTTCAAAGTTGTAGCCATGCACCAGAACAATGGAAGATCGTTTGATATCAAATGCAATTCACGGAATCTGTATTATGCCGCAAAGAATATTGTTTTGGTTTTAGTAAGAACAAACTTACAGCTTTGTGGAGTTGCTATAGCCTTAATATTTCCAGTCCGTAATCGTAAAAACTATCTAGAGTAGTCAAGTAACTCAAACCATTGTTATAGGATTGTAGCTTTTTATTCCATCTACAACAGTAAATGTACTTAGTAACGTGTCTTATTTAGTATACAAGACATACGTCTAGAATCTACATAATGTTCATGCGAGTTAAATATTAATCCAACAGTACCGGCTTTTTGCTTCATAGCCTTTTGTGTGACGTCATCTGAATTCCTACCCTTATGACAAAAAACTTAATTAACCTCGCATTTAATTTTGTCAGTTATTGACTTAACTGGTCTATTGATCAATTTCATTAAAACACAAACGTTATTCACCGCCTTTTAGAATAATCACAGCGTGTTTACTAAAAGACAATCAATCGAAGCAAAACAAATAACCGATTGATTTGAAATTCAAATTGAAGAGGTACCTACAATTCAATCGAATCTAATAGACCGATTGAGCTTGACAAATTTAAACCTAGATCTGATGCAGACACGTTAATATCTAGCAAAGCAGGAAATTAGAGCAAATAGACTATTGGCACAAAGGAAATGACACTACCCGTTCCTATTATGAAGTGAAAACTGTTTGTAATCGAATTTCTCACAGCGAATTAGTCAACTTTGTAGAATTTTGTTTCGCAATTCGATGTACCAATTAATTGAAACAGAGTTGAAACAATTTTAGGTTTGATTAAAACAAAATTGGAAACAAAAATTCCAAAATTGAATTAGTAGCCATCCTAAATAACTCACGGAAACAGAACAGAACTCTGGGTTTGTTAATGAAAATAGATAAAATAGTACGTACAGACGGAAAAGATATAAATTGTGGTAAATTTGCAACACAAATCGCACTGCAGTGTCTAGTGCAGAGCTTTTTGTGTGCGGGTTAAAAGAAACCAACTTATTAGCATATTCCATAGATTTCCACCCCCACACTGCGGTCGACGAACATAATACATTAATATATAACACAAGCAATCTTCAAAGAAGGCACATTACCGATTAAAACACAGTAACAAGCGATTTATCGTAGAAAATGTTTTATATCATTATGGTTGGACGCTGAGCGATGTTCTGTCGCGATTGCCACTGAGTCACTGTTTGTTATCACTGTAATAGTTAACAAATAACACTTATTGGTACACTATAGCACTAATGTTATTCACGTTGGGTTGATTGTTAAGATTTTGTGGTTTTTTGTTGTGTGTTTGAGGGGAGCGGGACGCAACGCGCGTGCGTGCGCGGCAACAACGCGCACTCGACTGAGTGAAGGTACCTACCCCTGCCTGGCTAGGGTTTTCGTCCCGGCCGGCGAACTGGCGTTCCGTTTTACGGGATATATTGATTGTTTGAGGAATTATCGTATATTGAAGTGCTTATGAAAACTATTTCCGGATTTCATTCATAAAAATATCATTATTTTATTTGTAATTTTTTTGTGTGGAAATAGAGTAGCCCCCTATTACATAGGACTTAAAAATACCTGGTATAGGTGCTATAGGTACAGAGGCCAGCACATCAAGTTACTACAATCTGTCAAATTTCTTTAATAGATTTTCAACTTTATTGCTAAAGTATAAGCCTATAAGATTCAAAGTTGATTGGGAAAATTTGACAGTTTCGGGTAGCTTGATGTGCTGGCGTTTGTACATCTCAGCCTAACCTTTTGGGGATGTGATTTTACTTTTTTTTAACCATTTATAAATGTACGCACAACACAACAAAGAAGAGGTAAAGAACAGAAATATAGGTCCAAAGGTGTGTTATTGTTTAATATTTTTAGGAGTTAATCTAAATAATAGTTGCATCGTATTATGATGTTTAAAACATTTGAAAAACAAATACGGGCTGGTATAATTGAAATCAGTAGTTATTAATCATTTCATGCTATTAATTTGAAGACTTTTATTTTATACTTCATACCACCTCGGATTTTTTTCCCAGAAATTATTTTCCCATGTTTTATTACTTATTCTGCTATTCGGGGCGGAGACAAATCAAAAAAATCAAAGTTCATCAAAATAGATTCAGCCGTTCTTGAGTTATAAATGGCGTAACTAACCCGACTTTGTTTTATTTATCTAAATATATTAATTTTGCTCGGGGTGAAAAGCTTTGTTTCTTTAAATTACCCATAATTCTTAGTTGGCATTTATATTTTAATGTATTTTAACCAACGTCCGACAAAAACATGAAAGTTTTAAATTAAAGTATAAGAACACCCCATTTTATTTCTTCCGTTATATTTTTGAGAAAATATTTAAAGAAATATTTACAGTGCAATTCATATTGATTTGTAGTATTAACATAAACTATTTTTAGAACTCATGGTTATTTAGAGAACACAAAACGTCAAACCAACCCTCTAACTCCGTGAAACGTAACGCGGATAAACAAGGGCAGCGCTATTTCTGTCTCCCTCCCTCCATCATTTACAAAAGGTGACAGAGTTGTGCGTGTCTCAACCCCGTATCTACCCTTCTCAATACACGTTACTCAACCAGCGTATCATGATCTATTGCGAGTAACATTTTGGTGGACTTTGTAGGTCAAGTTATATTGGTTAATAGGGTTACGATTTTAGGGCTAACAAATTAAAAAGGGGAAGAAAAAAAATGTTCCAATGTCAGGTTTATTGACATTTTGCAGGGCTATAATGAAGGTTTAGCGAGGGTCCAAGTTGTTATCGACACACCGTTAAATTTTAAAAGCCCGATTTTCTTTGCTATTAATTCTTTTAATTGGCTATTAAAGTAAATGCGTGTTTTGTTATTTTTAGGGAAATTACCCTTTTTTGGGTCATTAAAAATGTAGTTGTAAATAATTTGATACATTATTTTAAAATACCTGTATGTATTATTTTTATTGTTAAACCGCTTTATCTAACCAATTTTATAAGTGAAAAGTTTTTATAACACCTAGCATAAAACTAATAATTTCAACGTCCCAAACAAACGGTTAAAAACTGTTATCCATATTTTGAACAGTGTTCCATGAGTCTACCTAGTACATTAAAATCCATAACAATAATCACAATAGCCTGCGTCTAAAACTCTACAAGAACGATTAAATCAAGAGAAATAAAAACTCACCTACCAGTAGCGACATCTGTATCAAACCCTAAAATGCTCACGAAACGCAGTGAAAGTAAACTTGCAACTTGTTCGACCATCGTATCGTACCGACTTGAATATCTACTTCAGCAGTCAGTGGGTTAACTTTGTACTTAGCTGTTTTTAAGTTAAGTCGACAGATGGCTCTGTTAGCTATTGCGTTTATGTAGAATATAAATGTGGTAACCAGCAGAGAGCAGTAGTGGCCTACCCAGCCAGGCACTTTACTTTGTGTATTTCATTCATCACCACTACTCTCAAAACGGTGAAGAAAAACAACCGGCATGTCCTAGAACCAAAAATGCGAAGACACGTGACATCTACCAACCTGCACCGGGCCTGCATGGTAGATTACTTTGAGGAGCTCTCCGAGCTCCTTACAATACCTATGAATGAAACCAATAAAAATGTATACCAATAATAATAAAAAAATATATACCAAAATAATATACCTAAAAAAAATATATACCAAATAATATAATAAAAAAAAATATGACAAAAAAACCAACTATCCCGTGAATGAAACCAACTAATAAAATCGCTTCAGTTTGATAAGATTAAATGTCAAATTTAACATAAAATTACGCTTGTAATTCTCGAAGGGTTAAGCAGAGTTGTACCTATAGTATAGCCTATACTATATAGCCATATTTCGCCTCGGCCTTACCCTCTGGGAATTACTAACAGGCGTGATGTTATGTCATGTAAATGTTATGTATGATTTCAAACATAATGTAAATTGTTACCTGAATAAATTGAATTGAATTGAATTGTAATTTTTATACGAAAATTAACTAAGTTATTGAAATCAGTTGATTTGGGTTATTGTAGATAACAATCAACATAAGAACATCCACTGAGGTACTGGGTTCCATTATAGCCAATCGATAAAAAAAAAAAATAATTTCAAATATTTTATTTTTGAAACTTATCGTATAAAAGGGTATACAAATTTGACCACATATCACTTACAATAATTAAGTCTATGTATGTATAAAACACCTATTTATAATAATATCATTAAAATTTCGCTAAAACTGACTGGTTTTCTTAGTTTATTTAGCAATTATATAAAATATCTTTTTAAGGGAGTTTCCTCCCATTCACCCACCGATGACCGAGAATGATAAAATACAAAATTATAATAAACATTAAGTAATTATTATTTTATTTTGTAAAAAATAATCCAAAATCACTCCCATCACGCACATAAATTGTAATTAATCTCTATCAATTTAATTATATTTACAATATTTATTAATACTTATATATGCACTGTACTTGATTTTATAATTTTTCGCAATAAAAACAAAACAAATCGAGAAAATAAATAAAATAGATTTATATTTTATGACCTTGTGAATAGTACATGGACCTAAATAATTACGTCTTGTACTTTCATAAACAAAAAATAATTTAAAACTTTATTTACAGCTATTGTTACTTATATCTAAATAAAGCTTAGTATGGACGGAAGTACTGGAACTAATGCCTTGTAAAGGCAAGTCTTTCAGTATTATGTATTTAAATGAGCAAATACTTCGAAAAAAATACATATACAAAGGATAAAAAACAAAAATTGAGCAACACTGGCCTCATTTTGCGGATTTAACTTTCGAGGCTAAAATCTTATAAGTAAAATATGAATAAGTCCACTCATGAGGTAGTTTTAACGTTAAACTGTTAAAAAACGGAAAAAAGGGATGTTTTAAAAATTGTTTAACTATTTTCGAAGTTACGACACTCATTGCCAAAAATTATTTACATAATTGTTAATTTTAATATATGTAGACGCACCATTTTGGAGTTCTAGATAGCTCACATTAAATAAATTGTTTTACACTGGTTTTAAGTACAATATTTATTTTGAGTTCAGCAGTGCGATTCTGTAACCCTTTCACCGTGAAAACTTAGGTGAAGTGAGCGTGGAGTGAGCTGTCAATAGTATCAATTCCTAGCAAAAACAAACTCACTTCACCTAAGTTTTTACGGTGAGATTTTTACAGAATCGACCGGCAGGAGTGTACCGTTGAGTCTATTTATATCTGTGAAAAGTAAATTTTCGATTTCATTGTCAATGAGTTGCCGTCGGACTTCCCACCGTACGTTTCATTTTAGGTATTTATCATCAATTAATTCCCAAGAATGATAGTGTTGATCACACTATAATAGATAACTTAAACGTGATGTTGATTCAGTTGGTTGAAAGCTTCACGCAGCGCTAACCCATAGAAATTATACTTTCTACAGACACCTAGTAACTTTTTACCTTCAAAAGAAAGAAGGGATAAAAAAAACCCAAGTACCTCCAACTCTCTATACAAATGGAATTAATAAAAAGTTTACAATCTAACCTAACAATACAGTATAGGCTATTGCACTTTTTCTTTATCTGTTATGTCATGTATCACTTGACTGTTCGTGTAGCCATTTTGTAAATGGCCGTTAGGTTTCACGTGTCCATTAGCTTCATGTCGTAGAAAACCATTTAGTTCTCCATTTTTAACATGTCCATTGAGGTCTCCATTTTTTATATGACCATTTAATTCACCATTTTTGCTATGTCCATTTAGGTCTCCGTTTTTTATAATATGTCCAGTTAAGTCACCATTTCTTAAGTGTCCATTTAGGTCACTGTTTCTAAGATGCCCATTAAGTTCTCCATTTTTAAGGTGTCCATTAAGTTCTCCAGTTTTGAGGTGTCCATTGAGATCATCATTCTTGATATGTCCATTAGCCTCACTCTTGATCATTCCATTGGAGGTGTGAGTTTCATCATTGTTGTTATTGTTGGCAGTCACTGTTACAGACTTCCTCATTGGCCTCTTTTTGTAGGCTTGCAAGTAGAAGTTCATGAATAGAACAATGAAGATGGATGAATGCAGGATTAAACCAGCGGCGATTAATCTGAAACAAAAAAGAATATGTAAGAGGTATTCAGTACAGACTTGCGGTGCTATTCTGTGAAAATGTCACCGTGAAAACTTAGGTAAAGTGAGTTGTGTATAAGTCCTGCCATTTTCCTGAAGCTAGTTGAGATTGACACTATTGACAGCTCACTTCACCTAAGTCTTCACGTGAGATTTTTACACATAAGATTTGCAGTCATTGATTGCATCCGTGAGGCTCTTGTTCGTGACTTTGACTGGACTGGACATCAACCGAATCTATCCTCAATTCTAATCCTCGTAAGGTGTTGTACTGCAATGGATGAATGATAATGCATCTAAAAGTTACCGCATGTTTTTAAATCCCAGTACATTTCCTGATGCACTTCGTGCGACATGCATTGAAACGACAAAAACATGCTCAGAAAAACACTATGAAATCTTAGAAGTTGCCGACCTGCTCTTAGATGATTCATAAGATGAGATGAATTAAATAGGTTTGATTCCACCGTTCCTGTTGATCGTACACGATTTGATGTTGTGTAGCTAGTTACTTACATATCACAGCTAGGGTTGTACTTAGGCAACTCCTGTACTTTTGTCTAGAATTGAGCAAGATGAAGTCTTAGAAATATCTCTTTTCTATTTTGTTTAATATTAGTTGCGTATAATTTAGAGTTTTTACAGTGTTTTTACAAATACAATAATAGTTTAATAAATGGTTCAAGAATAATAATAATAAGTATTTAGAGAGATTAACAATATTACGATAATGGAAGACGATGAGAAGATTATGATGATGTTAAATAGATATGTTCTGAATAATGATGAATAAAGTACTTACTTGGGATATCCGCAGTCGTAGACCAAGGCGCTGATTGAATGGAAGAGCACCATGAAGAATTGGACCTGGAAGAAAGATAAAATATATTGAGTGTTCATACTAATAAACGGTTTTAAGTCTACCATTTTCAACTTTTAAACCTTAGTAACCATTAATGATATCTATAGCTCGTAATGATGTGGTTTTATGTGGTCTTCCTAATAAATTTGCCTGTTCGTCTTATGCAAGTTCGCTCACAGGTTTATTGTGTGACTGTGCATGGACATTGACCGACCAAATAGTACGTCTTAGCATGTTTTTGACAAAATTTATGAGAAAAAAATAAAATAAAATTATCTCTTTCATCAGTGATATGTATTCTAAGTTCTTTCCCCAATTCGGTAATTTTTTTGAGATTTTTCTACACGATGGCCCACTATTTACTGTTGTCTTCACTATTTTGAGAAACGCCAAAAATTGTATCGTCATGCTCTTGCCTTCATTGGTCCAGTAGCACTCTAGAATGCTTTATGTTAATAGACTTATTAAAATGCCTAATATTTACACACCAAAGGGGCTTTAATTAGTTTAAAAAATGGAGAAAGTTCCCGAACTTTCTCTGTTTTAAAGTCCAATATAATATAAAATGATTCACAAGTGGATTGAAGTAATAACAAATTTTCGTATTAAGGGCTTCCAAGAGAATGATGATGCCAAATGTCTTTTTGTTTCGCAATCAGCATAATTTTGGGGTTTTAATAAAGAAATTGGAATAAGTGAAAATTTAATGACTTTCCATTACAAATTGTATGTCTGCTAATAACGTATGTAATCTTCAATGAAACACCAAGGGCGTTATTATGTTTTTTATTACAAATTACTTTTTGTTGATAAATGCAAGATGAGCACTGAGCGTGGATAATGCAGTAAAAGCATTTCACAAAATCATAAGAGTCTGCTATGTTCACTAATATTTTAACAACTATTTCGTTTTGGACCTGATGGTCGTTGGCTAGATTCTATAAAAATATGTATTACATAATATGTAAATATTTATATTATCAATAGTTACGTTATTTAGCAACTCTATTATTGAGCACGAACGCCCCAGACAAAAATTAGCAGAAGAATGAGGAATTTAGCAACTTCAACCGTCGCGTCAGCTTACAAAAACCTGTTCTAAAAATACTTTCTAAGATTCTATAGCAAAAGAAAATATTGAAGCTTAACCCCAGCCATAGATTAAGGAGCTGGGAGAGACGTAAGTGCCCAAAGATGATCTCGCTCGGTACAAACCAGAAAATATTGAACCATAACTTCAACCACCGAATCCACAACTTTTCGTCATATTCCTAAGTCTGTACGTATACCTTCTACTAACTAATAAGATCATGAAGCTTTCGAACGATCGCGAGGAATTAACAAGCAGTAGAATTAGCCTTTTTACTCGACTACGGCAAAGCCTTAGGCGGATTATGATTTGGACAGACCATGTAATTTCCATAGCCTGTTCGTGACACACACTCTTGTGTCTATAACTCTTTAGATGATTCAATTTTCCTATGCACTAAGCCAAGATGGTCGGCAGTTTCAAGTACTCAAGTTAATTTAAGTGTAAAACATTTTATACAACGTGTGTTTGCTAATGGAGAAAGGATACAGCGCGTTCCGCTGGCTCGTGTTGCAACTGTGACTGAATGTTGCCCCCGCACGATCGACTAGGACTGCGCTTGTGGAAATACTTGGAAATACCATAGCTTTATTTTGCTCTCTATATCCAGATAGTAGTGTCTTGACTAAAAATATGATTAACGTAGTCATAGCATGATTCTTGTGATATGGATGTTTAGCAGGTCGTCCTCCACCCCTCTCTTCCCAGTAAGACTAATTTCCGAAAGAAGCCTTGGCCAACGTCTGCTACGACGAGACAGACAACTGACTGCTAATATTTGTGAGTAGTATAAAGGAGAAAATTATTTGACGACCAATTTTGTTGAGTTCCTAAGTGAAACATATAGGTAGGTAGCAAGGATTATATATAGGTACACATATATACAAGTTAAATATTTATACTGGCTACAGGAAAATCTGACATCTGAATATCCAACCACACAATTGCAAAGGACATGATAGAAATATAAAAAAAAAACAATGAGAAAATTTTATTTTTCACATGTGCCTTTAAGTAACGTACTTTTTTTGATTCTACAACCGCAGTATTACTGGGCTGTGCGTTGTATATCCTACGCGTTTGCGCAAGAGCAGCTAGGTGGAAAGGAATGCTAGGCGCGGTGCGAGCTATCCTTATTGGTGGTCCACGTTGGCGACGGAACTATTTGCAGTAACACCTTTACTATATTACGCACTTTTACTAACTTAGGTTTGGTCATATACGAGTACGTATAAAAAAGTTTACGTTAGTTTACTTTTTTATACGTCTATTGTCTATAGTCTATCTAATTTGTTGTTTGTATTTTAATTTTAAGCCAATGGTGATTTGTGAACTTTTTGTTCACAAATTCCCATTATGTACTCTATGAGACTTCCATGGGGATTCTCCATGGGGATTTGTGGAATAACCCCCATATGCCTATGCAAGCGTGTGGGTTATTGTTGGATCCCATAATTGTATAATTAAAGAACTTGTGAGAATTATACGTTATGTATAATAATAGAATGTAAATTTACATTCTCATTCTTAGCTATAATTTTAGTTATTAGACCGATATTAATCATCCTCCGTTACAAAGTAAATAAATCGTGGCTGCGGTAAGTCGTAAAGGGTATGCATTCATTTATTTTATATGTATACGGCTATAAAGAGTTATATTAAACTAGCCTCAAACACATTAGCCTCGTTCTGGGGCAGTCAGGTAAAAAGAAAATCTAAAGCCGCATCCTAACCGAAAGCGATAATCGTCGCACTCTTATAAGAATATTAGCGGCGCGCCCCAGATTCGCACGGGTGCATTTTTTTTTGTTTTTTGAATTTCCAAAATTTTCTTTCATACAATGTCCTTGTCCTGGCAATATCAAACACAACAAAAAAAGATTATCCAATTTGTGCATTCATTCGGAAGTTATGCGCGTACAGACATTACAGCGACTTTGTTTTATACTATGTAAGGATCCGTACGCAAAATACTCGCATTGACGTGGAGTTGCGGACACCAGCCTAAGGATAAGGAAGACATACTCGCGCAATCTATTAAGTCGCGTTTGTCTGTTCACTCATAATTTATACATACGATCGCTTCGATGGTGTACTCGCGCGATGGCCGTTTACGGTTAGGTCGCGGGGTAAAGAAATAAAAAGTATCGAATCATTTTTTTGTATTATGCGTAATAATTAATATTAATATAACAAGTTGCTTAAAGAAAAGTCTAAAAAACGAAAATATTTTAAATGTAACACAAGAAACATCCATCCGATGTCAAAAACCAATAGAAACTAATTAAACAATTTCATCGATGTAATAATTAAATGGTTAGTTTGTGAAATATTCTAAGAGAGTTCTGTTCGTGTTGTTAATTGTTGAGGTAACCGTTAAGTAGACCGTGCTTGTGGCGACGGTTTTATCTAGATAGCAGACTGTTAATTTGTATGTCGAGTTGTCGGAATTAAGTGCTAGGTATAGTGAGATGTTGCGAAAAGTAAAGGAAAATGGATGCTCTACTGTACTAGAAATGAAGTAGCATAATACGTGTATGATATCTTCATGTCTGTGTCCTAGAGAGCCTGAATAGGGTTTTCAAAATGGACTCTGAAGGACTTGAAAGGATGGTCTTTTCCATTTTATTTAAATTGTTAATTAATTTTATGAACGAATATATCTCACAGAATCTTGTACTATTCAAAGAAGGGTACCCACTATTCTTTGAGTGGAGGAACCGGAGGAATATTCTTGGCTGAACTCAATCATCTTGTGCTGCCCAATTGTCTTTCGTTCCCCGGAATGAACAATAATAAAAGGAAGCTTAATGCTTATGTAGCGGTATCTATAACGCCACACGCGAACTACGCGTCATATTAACGTCACACAAAATCCTGCATCTCGCAAGCGGAGTTTACACTGCAACTAGCATATATACAACGGCTCGATATGAATCATTGGGCAGTTGCCCGCTAGACACAACACCTGGTCGGAGGATCCTCCCTTTTCTATAGAGTATGAGTGAACTTTGCATCCTGTTCCTCATACCTCTATACCGGTCTTTTTCTAGTCACAAGTCGCACATGACGACGACACGTATGTTTTTGAGATTACAAACAACTTCCTTCGTTCTACAAAGAAGACTTTATGTCCTGATAGAAAGGAAAAGTCGGTTCCTACTTCTTCTTCTAGTGCTCCTACTATGAACATTTTTAAACGGATACTTACTAGTTGCAGAGTGGTAAGATGCTTCTTCCACCACAAATATTTCTGGTACTGAGGTCCCATCGCCGCCAGCATGTAGTAGCTGTACATGATGACGTGCACCAGGTTGTTCACGATGTTCGAGAAGGTTCCATGACCACCTAGAACATTATAAAGAGGTATTAGTTGTGAACGAAGGTGAATAACAATGAAGTTTGGTTGTTTTAAAGGGGCTAATTAAAATAGAGGCGTACCTACATACGTTGGGCCAAGTCTGAGCATTCAACTCCACTTCCACATTGTTAAGGGGTTTTTTTTACTTTGGTCTTAGTCAAGTAGTTCTTTGTCTGTCTATGGGAACTTTTTTTTTGCGTTAAGATATTTAACAACGTAGGCTATTTTTTGCTGAATTAAGCCTTCAAAAATTAGCAAAAATAATTGTACAGCGACACTTCCATAATCTTAATAGGTATTCGTGTGAACATCTTTATTACATTATTGTGTTTTTCATACGGAAGACTCTTCATATAATTTAAAATGATTTCGATGTTACCAAGAAAAAATACGCAAGTGGAGCCGTTGGAATCACTAGTACTAAAATAAAAGAAAACAATCACCGATCATTAACATTGTTCTTACTGATTATTTAAAGATTATGCTTTATGTCTTTTCCTGTAACCTTTGCCAAGGAAAAACTGAATGCAGCTACTGTAAAGTATTATGACAGCACGAACGTTGGTTCTACAACGTAGTGTAAATTGCGATCTACAATTGAATGTCTTATGGAATTTGCCATTAGCACTACGAGATGGGCAGACGGCATTGTTGCCATCGTGGGCAAAACCTGGATGAGGCTGTCACAGGAGCGTGGGGATTGACACAAGAAAAGAGAAACATATGCCCAGCAGTCATGGGTGAAGTAGATGATGAAGACTACGTTTATGAGCGTTTACGACGTACGGCATTTCATAAAAACTTTCAAGCCCTTGGTTTTCGAAATGAATGAACCGATTTTAATGTAACTTCATACGCATAAGCAGGATACAAAGGTCTAAAAAGTTAGTAAAGAACATTTTCGTAATGTCTTATTTAAAAAAAGATAACTAGAAATCTCTGTTTCTATGGAAGATTTAAAATCGGTCTAATTTGGCTGTAACACTATTTTTCGAAAATGTTCTAACTAACTTTTTAGTCCTTTGTATCCTGCTTATGCGTATGAAGTTACATTAAAATCGGTTCATTCATTTCGAAAAATAAGGCTTTGAAAATTTGTATGAAATGCCGTACGCCGTAAACGATCTTAACAAGTGAATTGATATTTTCAGTTTAGATTACCTTTTAAACAAACTTGTAAAATGCAAAAAAAAAATAGGGTAAGAGCATTTTCGCACTACATCCGATCCGAATCCGAGAAATGCCTGTCCGAAGTGACCATAGCCTAAAGTAGCAGTAGCCATAGCATAAATGTATGAGGGGTTGCGCACTAGATCCGAACTCTATCCGTCCGAATTAAGAACATTCCCAATTCGGATTGAAGTCGGATCTTTAATTCGGATTCGGATCGGATGTAGTGCAAAACCGCCCTAACCGGTAAAATAAAACGGGAATTAGTTAGCTCACAAACTTAAATATGGGCAAAATGTTACAAATTCTACAAGTTGGTTCCTTTGCGGTATTGGCCACAATTGCCATCTTGGATTATTAAAATCGAATCAAAGAAAGAGGGAGGGGCCTTTCCGGTGAAACCTCTTTGTTACGGACAATAAACTTCCATCAAGTCATAACATTTTCCTATTACCAATTTGTCTTAGTAGATCTCGCTGTATTTGACCTTGATTTAATGGTCGCCTCACTGGCCCTATGATGTTTTCACTTTCAATTTGTAACGGTTTTTTCTTTTGCTCAGAACAATGTTACGTATTCCCTAAATTGTAATCTTTTTGCTGTTACACGTACATTACTATTATTTATAAATATATTCTTGTATTATTCATATTATATTGCATTTCTTTGTATAGAGTCTGAGTCACCCCGGCAGAGAAGAAAGGTCACTGACGCCGACAACGGAAGTTTAGACAAGTGACACTGAACCGGTTGGATTTCTACGATTTGCCTATGTCATAATCTATCTCTTTGTCTAGTATTGGAGTTATGTGAATGGGAAAGTTTTTTTTTTGTCTTTGTTGTAGCAAACATTGGAGTGAATCGTTATCAACCTAGCTGACCGGCATTATTAACCACCAGAATTAATTATGATTAATATCAGGAATAAATAATAATTAGCTCCAGTCTTGTCTCTTATTATTGAAGGTCAAACGATGGTTGATTTGCAACACCTCTGAATGTAGAGAGGCACAAACTTTTCGTCAGGTACCTATACCTACCTATCGGTTAATAAAAAAACATCTGCTGTTTCGTACAAATCTGCAATGCCTAACACCGTTGAAACTTCAGCATTGGTTGTCCTAGAATCAAGTATTGAATTTATGGTGACAGTTTGCGCGTCGATGTCCCTAACACCAGTATATTTTTTTTAACCCTTAATGTCCCACTACTGGGCAAAAGCTACTTTCTTTCCACCTCTCTCTGTCCCTTTATCAAAGGAGTACACATGTATAAGTTTATTTATTTATATGGACAGAAAGGTAAACTCACCAGCAATGAATTTCACAAGCAGCCACGCCTCAAACGGTGTCAGGGAGTGGTGATACAGATGCAGCCAGCTGATCTGGCTCTTCTTCTTACGGAGCACGAAGAACACAGTGTCTGCGAATTCCGACAGCTTGGAGAAGTAGTACACCCAGCATAGATGTAACATCTGGAGAAGAAAAATACTGATAAGTTGGAGGAAAATTTTGTTCAGTTCTATACAGGGTGTATCGTTAAATGCGCAAAACCTTTTAAGGGGTCATTGTAAACAACTGTTACTATGGGACCCAAGATGAAATCGCGAAAAAAAAATCAGTTGTTCCCTACATTTATGCTCGCATGACTCGTCAAAATGATTTATATCTTTTGCGATTTGAAATTTGGTCCCATGCTAAAAGTTGTTCATAATGATGAGTACAATGACCTCTTAAGAGCTTTTGCGCATTTAGGGTTGTGTAACCCTAAATGCGCAAAAGCTTTTAAGAGGTTTGTATACTGAATGGTAATCGACATCGACTTGCAATTTGGTACTTGAAACACAGTACACGATTCTCTCTGAAAAAAATTACGCTATATTTATATTGGTTTCAGTTTGCGCATTGATGTCTGCCATCACAATCACAGACATCAATGCGCATGCGATGAATATCATGCTATATACAGATATCATGATATTTTGTTTTATCGATTGATCATTAATGGGATATCGTGTTTCCCAGTAACTAAGTCGTGGAGGTCGGATAGGCAGTCGCTTCCTGTAAAATTTTGGTATTCATCTGCATCCGATTCAACTGGAAGGTGACCCCAACATATTTGGGAAAAAAGTAGGCTGCAGGTGATGATGAAACATTATAATTCACATCGCACTTAATGTATAATCCAACAAACGATCTGTTTGCGGCCGAATGGACGAAGCTTTTGTCAGCATGTTAGAAGTACTGTGAAAGGCATGAACGAAAGTTTGTTACCTTTTTACTTGATGATTTTACATTATTTAATCTTTTATGTGTGTATACAAACTATGTCTTTAATTTATGTAATTGGTTTGAAACCGTTTTAATTAAAAAAACCGTTTTAAAAAAAGTTTTTTATAAATAAATAATTATATTCGTTCCGCGGAATCTCATTGTGCTCTTATTCCGTTGAATTTGACAATCAATTAAACGAGGGAAGGATTGAGGATTTAGCAGATATATGATGGAATAATGATCATAGTAATCTACGTAGACAGTGGTTTTGAATTTAAATACATTTCAATAAAGGTCGCACTAATTCAAATAGCTGAATTGTAATACATAGCAGCGGGGTAATTGCGTAACACACTAACAGTAGCTTTCATTTTTACAGTTCAACAACACTCATTGCGATATTTACGTTGTTGAGCAGACTAATTTTTTCGGTCATATAAAGCAATGGATTAACAATATCCTTCAAGATTAAAAGTGTGTTACGCAATTAGGGTGCAGATCTAAAATCATACTAAAATTTTGTTTCATTACAATAAGCAGGCACCTTCAAATCTTGATAATTCGATGCGTTCACTGATTGCTTTTCTTATTATCACGAACTTTTTTTTTTTTAAATTATGAGATTTTACGCATTTAGATCAAATGCATAAGGTATCTAGCTACAGGTTCAAAAGCTATATACTTCTTCTTCGTCGTGTCGGGACCACTGTCCATTTAAATCTAGGCAACAAAATTTAGTTTCAAGCAAAGCTAGATTTCGTTGCCTGAATTAAAATGCCTATTAGTCTGTAAGCTAGCTTGTTTGACGGTCAACCGATTGGTCTAGATAATATAGTCTAGTCATTTCGTTTTTAGAGGCCTTATATGCGAAGAAAGTTGAATAGATAACGTGAATGAGGAACATTATGGGGCCAAAATCGACAGCCCACCTGATGGAAAGTGGTTGTCAACGAACCGTTGAATCATCGTAGGTACATATATTGAATTCTTGATTATGTTACCAGAGTTTGAGATAAAATTTATCAGTCTCATGAGTATTGATAAGTCGTAGAAGAAATAGTATTTGGTGGTATTTCTCGGGACATTGTTTTTCACTATTAGGCGGATTACATAAGTCACGCAACGGAGCGCAGAAAACATCCTCCCCCCCTTGTGTGATTTATTATATATAAATTCAATAAAAAAGGGTAACATGACACTGTTTCCCGCGCTCCGTCGTGAGGCGCGTTTGAGAGCTGATCACAATGGTGGATTCAGTCACTGGGACAGTGACTGAATCCACCATGAATCGATTGGCGGCCCGTTTAAGTTACTTATGAGAAATTTAGGCAGAGATCTATATAGTATAAACGTTACATGATACAATCAGACATGGTCCCGTCTCTATCATGCACTTGCAGTTTGAAAGTGACAGAAAAAACGCTTAGCCAAAGTACGTGCTAAGTAAAGTTTATAGATCTCGGCCTTGGAATCAGTTAAGATCATTGATCTCTATCGTGTCCACATATACAGACTTAGTTTTGTTTACTACTCCGATTCTCAGATCCATAAATCATTGTACTGGTCTTCAAAACGTGGTAAAGGTACAAGATCACCAAGGCTTACAAAACCATCGCTCTTGACCGTCGAAATGAACTTGCTTCCGTACAACGGTGAGCAGTGAAAGCCTCCTCGACTCAGCTGTTATTACGTCATCGCTCTCCGGTTGAAAGTGAAACTGACATTGCGACTTGAGCTCGTTTTTTATAGGTTTTATTGATGACAAAATTGTTGTGTTAAAGAAAATGTATGCGTTATACGTTGTATACGTATCATTTAAGAGTATGAATTTGGAGATTTTTGGTTGGTTACTGAGGCAAGGTTCTAGGCGTTAGATTTTTTTTTCTTTTTTTTTTTGGTGCAGGTCTACCTGTAGGCTGCGAAAGCCTCAGATAGAAGAATGCAACCATTCTTTTATCATCGTTATTGAAATCTTATAGTCAGAAATATAAACAATTTCGATAGCAAAGCAGAAAAAAGAACGAAAATGTTTATAAAAAAACAGTGGCATTCGGGAGTGCCGACAGAAGTGAAAACAAAACACAAACTTTTGTTAAGAATACTTTGCCATCACTCACTGGCATAATGAATATACATTAAAACCGAGTACATCCCGAGGACAGCCGAAGACATCCGAAGCGGGTATATTTTTAATCGTCTTATAAACAAAACACGCCCGGTGTCGCTTACGGTAACAGCGGCGCGAGTTCAAAGGTTTTATCCCATCTCAAAAAATGCCCAGCGCATTCAAAAATAAGTACCTAAATATTATTATGTAGGTATTAAAGATTCAGTCGCATTTATCAATTCTAATATAATTCATGCATAGTTTATAATGTCCAAAGTACATTATTTTACTTGCCGCTTCACCCATTACTCACCTTTAGCATTAACCCCCATCCTTTCCCACTCCTGCGCAATAGGTTACTTGTATACGAAGAAGATACTCATAAGGTCTTATTATTTCCTAACAAATAGTGTAAAAGACTGAATAAGGAAAATGGACAGTTTTTACTATGTGTCGTTATCTGACGGAAGGATGCTGTTGGCAAAAAATAAATAAAGATACCTAATCTGCGAAAATGACGTCAGAAGAGGAAATAAAAGGTTTGAGATATCCGTTTAGTCGTCAAAGGTTCTGCGTATGGTCTTTTTTGGCAAAAAAATATAAATATAATATATACATATACAAATATAAGAAATTCGTTATGGAAAAACCCAATACCACGTTGCTCAACCTGGCAATTCAACCCAGGACCCCACGCTCATCAGTAGCGCTTGCGACCACGAGACCAAAGGGGCATTCAACATAGTATTTAACCATTAAGTCATTCGGAGTATCAAATCATTTATAGTTTTAATTAGAGCAAAACACTTAGTAGAAGGATAAACTTAACATCTGTAAACTAGTATGACGATCATTAAAAGCCAGGATTTAACATTCTAGTGTTATTTTTGAAGTAAGTGTCGCCTCGCTGTTGAATTAAGAACAAACTAGCAGAAGGCGTCAAAAAAAAACCCATTAGCATTTTTGAAACGCTCGTTTCTCTTTCAAAAGAAATCACAGACAATCATTTTTGATTATTCGTTTTGAAAATACTCTGTGGGTTTGTAACTCTAAAATTTGATGATTTATTTCACATTTGATAATCTTTGTGAGAGTTCGAGGAAACCTAATACTAACAACGTAACACGTACATTTTTGTACATCTATAAGTTGTTTGAACAGAAACAAGGTAACCAACATAGCCCGAAGAATTGCCAAACTTAAGTGGCAGTGGGCAGGGCACATTGCTCGCAGAACAAATGGCCGATGGGGCCGAAAGGTTTTGGAGTGCGACCGCGTACCGGAAGACGTAGCGTTGGAAGACCTCCCACAAGGAGGTCCGACGACCTTGTGAAGGCCGCAGGAACCCGTTGGATGCGAGAAGCGCAGAACCGGTCGAAGTGGAGGTGCTTGGGGGAGGCCTATGTCCAGCAGTGGACGTCTTTCGGCTATAATGATGATGTGATGAAGTTGTTCGAAAATGTTCTGGTGGTCATAGTTGAAAATTTTGTGCCCCCAGACTTGTTATTTCTGGCGTTAGGACCTAAAATAAAAAACCTGTACCTGACTAATACAATACCTTACGATTAGGTGGTATTTTTGTTATATATTTTTTTTTTTAAATGCTCTTTGGGCATGCTTTTGACCTCGATCTCACCTGATGGAAAGCGATGGATGAGGTCTATGATGGAACCAGCGTCCCCAAATGATGCCTGTTCACTCTTGCTATGAAGGTAGACGGAAAATGTGGAATGTTAAATGTGGAAGGCAAGACAGACGCTGGCAGAGAGTTCCACACCTTGGCTGTGCGCATAATAAATGTGGAGAAGAAGCGTTGAGTATGACTGGTCGGGATATCAACCAAGTGTGGATGGAAATTTTACTATAGGTTATTTATTTGACAGCCTTGTATAGAGATATCAAGTTACAATTATCAGAGCAGTCTTCAATGACATCATTAATACCTGCGTTCGGTTCGCTTCGATTCTTATTCAGTTTTACTTGCATTTCCGCATTCGGTTCAACGTCAATGCCCAAGCTGGCAAAGACGATAATTATTTAGGAAGGAAGTACTTATTCGTCTGTCTAAACGTTTGATTAGCGAAATATGTATATTTAAAAATCGCGTTCACATTTCCGTAGATTAATTAGATTGTGATTATTTTGGAGGTGTAAAACAAATATTATATCAGTCACATTGGAAGTGTAATGCAAGGTCTTTTCCTAGTGACTTTTATCAAAATAATAAATCAATTAACTGCAAAATATGCTCCTGCTAATTAGTTGTTTAGCTTCCTGATGTCTACTTCCGTTATGAATTTAGTGCGGTTTAATTTCCTTTATTTAGTTTCCTCTTTTAGTTAGTAGACATTTTAAAGGCTAAATGCTGATTCTTTAGACTAACTTTAGTTTGTCGGCAATCCGACATGATCGGAGACCAACTACCGGCCGGGGACCCGGGACCGGGGACGGACCATTGGTCTATTGGAGTGAGGGAAGAGGGAGTGCATCTATAATATCTCCATCGCCGAAGGCTAGTCTCCGTTGAGATTGGCCGCCGTGGTTCGGCCACGGCGGCCAATCTCAACGGAGACTATACGGTCTGGAGGACTTTATTTAAATATAAATAAAGTCCTCCAGACCGTATAGTCTCCGTATAGTAACTTACAAACTAATAAGTTTGTAAGTTTGAAAATTGTTCTTTCGTTGGTCGTCACCACATGCACTGCCGAAACTGTCTAACGTTTATTCTATTTTTCATGGTCTGCGTGTGACCTTGCCAATACACCAACTAGCATTGTGTTTAATTCTCTTAGTGTAAATGGTCTTGCTCATTGTTTTTTTTACGTAGTTTGAGCCCATTTTATTCAATAAACGTGTAAGTATTGTTGACATCTGTATTTGAATGGACAGAAAACAATATTACGTCTTCCTAGCTAATATTTTGACTGCACTTACGTCCGATTCAAATAGTAGTATTCTTGAATCCATAGAGTATTTATACAGACTATATACTCACTTAGATTTAAAAAAAAATATTTTTGTAGGACTTGAGTCAACTCTGTCTGTGTTTACTGTTCTGTTGGTCTAGTGGTTCCAAGGGTTACTGCTGAGCAGGAGGTCCTGGGTTCCTATTACATGGGACTTAAACATAACTGGTGAAAAGTGCCATAGGTACAGCTCTGCCTAACCCCTTGGGTATTACAGGTGTGAAGTTTAGTTATTTGTGTTTATGTCTCACAAAATCCAAAAAGGTCAAGACATCGAAATTGAATACCTATAAATCCTAATTTTTCTCATAAGACAGATGCCCCACCGCCGGCGATGAACGAGTAACGAGTAGAACTAGCAACTGAAAACGAGTTGGCGAGCAGCGAATGTGTAGTTTCGATAGTTTTGTCGCTGGGCTATCATTCGCGAGTGTCCGAGTGCGACGGGCGATTACTCGCACCACTCGCTCGGGGCGGTTAGTCCCACAGGGGTTTGTCTGGTCGGTCTCTCGGCGTAAGCTCTGACTTGGCGGTCAGAGCTCACGCTGAGAGCAAGCATCGCTGAGCGAGTATTATCTTTGATAGCTCTTGTCGCTCAGCGACAAACCAGTGGAGCGAGTCCTCGCCGTTAGTGTGAACAGTCAGCGGTCAACAATTAGTATTTGCATCTCTTTTGTTTGCACGGAATGTATATCTATTGTACGTTTCTTGAGTGAGAAAATAGCCGATAGCTAGTCACTTCCTCGCCGGCGGTGGGACAACTGCCTAATAATACGGCCCTGACATTGCACATTGTTATTAAATATTGTAAACAAATCGTAAAATATCCGCTGTGAAATAAGTTTGTATTATACAACGTGTAAAGAGTTAAATGCGCAAAACCTCTTAAGAGGTCATTATACTCATCATTATGAACAACTTTTACTGTGAATGTAACAAAAGAATGTGACAAAGAATACATAATTATCTATTATCGAAACTGGTTTCCAAAATGAAAACATAAAGAGTTATCAATTAATTTAAATAAATCATGAATGACAGACCATGTCAGACGAGGAAAATAAATCTTATGAATTTTATGATTTATAGTAGTTAATAGATCCTTTTTTTTAAACAAATATTTTATATTCAAATTAAGTTATTATATTTTGAGGATAAATTATATTAAATTTAAGGAGATTTACTCAAGAAGAGATATAGGTACTTGTTAGGTTTTCAAATAATAGTGGTGTTTTCTAACCAGTGGTTGACGATTTATTTTTTATACCCCGATTTAACTAATGTATGTAGTAATATACGCATAAAAAAGAGCATTTCCCTTACTATTTTGGGTCACCTGTCAGTCTAACCAGTTGCAGTGGAAAATAAGTAAGTATTTAACATGGAGCGACTACTTATGTCACCTCTACAATCCAGTTACTAGGTAACACCTACCCTTTGGTGAGACTGGTTGCTAGACTTTTGGGCTTCTGACTACCCGTAACGACTGTCAAAGATCTGCGAATGACAGCCGAAATCAACGGCCTAGCGTGTTTTCCGAGGAACGGGGGGGTCGCTTTATAAAATGGAAGATCACCCATTCACGAACCGACAGGGACAAGCGTTGTAAGCTACGCTTAAATGATAACAGCCATAGTAGTTGGTCGACGATTAAGACCGTCGACCAATCCGTATGACTGGTATCATTTAGCCAAGAGCCTCTCCTGATAAAGTGTACCTTAATAAGAGCCAATTAAAGAACGTAATTGAGGACCTTGCAGCAAAAGGGAGGCAGATCCAAATATTTAAAGACATCGTAACCGTAAAAAAATTGTCGTCAAAAATTTATTTATTTCCCTTAAAAACTTTAGCAAAATATGTAGGTAATTATGTTTATATTATATTATACCATATAGCTCTTAGACATTAGAGTAACCAATCATTTATAAAAACCTTTTTTCTTGATACCTGACATTTCTTATACTTGGACTTGCCTCCCTTTTGCTGCAAGGTCCTCAATTGAAAAACGTAAAAATTGCGTAACGCATACCTATTTGTTACTAAAGCATGAACTTAACCTTCTAATAACAAAACACAGTAGGTAGTTATGTCACAATGGCTTAAGATTTATTTCTAAAATAGTAAAACACCTTTGGTAATCCAAAGCCAACGACAAGCGATACATCTCCACACACCCACAGCCTTTCCTTTTCACAAAATAAACACAATAAATAGCGAACTATGCAATTTCACTTTTGTATATAAACAAAATATTCGAAAGCCATGGGTCGAGAAGTCGGTACCGTTGGACAAGCTTGACGCCTCTAGGCATAGACTAATGAGTAAGGTAGAACTGACTATGGACAATATTCGGTAAACTAAAACTAAGAATCATCCTTCTTGCATTTCAAAAAAGAGATGGTGTTATCGGCCTTCTATAGCTCTGTCTCTCTCTCTCACACTTGAAAAATGGTGTCATTAAGGGGGAAGCGCTAAGGTAGCTCGCGAAATTCAAATTTTCTTACGTTTGTTGCAATTTGCTGGTCAGTAATAAGTTGTACGTCGATCAAAATATGATTCGCGGCCGTAACAAATATGTCTTTACAGAATTATAATCATTAAAGTCTGATGACTTTAATGATTATAATTCTGTAAAGTGTACAAATGACAGCTGGGTCTGATATGTAATAAATAGTTACCCATCCACGGACCGACTTCGTCAAGTGTAGCTTAACTGTCGATCCAGCCGTGATGCTAGTATTTAGCCATGAGCCCCTCAAATTTGAAATGTACCGTCTGCATCATAATTTAATAATCTACGCTAAGTTATAATGGCGCTTGTACTTTCTACACCTTAAGACGCGTGGAGACTATCTCGGTAGACGTTGATACTTTAATAAAAGTATATATAGGTAGAAAGTGTATTGATTTTGCATAACTGGTGACGGATTTGGCGAGGATTATTAGCTTGCGGATTTATGAAATCAAGTGGCACACCTGGCTTGATGATATAATCGATGACTATTCTTCGAAAAATGAATTGGATTTCTCTAAAAGACAGACCTTTAGAGAAATCCAATTCATTCGCTTATGTGTTTTAAGCTTTCGAAGTATAATTATTTAAATATTGATAATTACCCACTTTTTTATTTTTTTTTATTACCCACTGTGCTAAGGACTGGCCATTTAATACGACATACGAATAATGAAAAACAAATGAAAATTAAAGGAAAAAAAAAATACTCTGTCGACTGGATTATCATCAACTGTCTTTGCTTACGAGATCCTGTCGTGTAATGGTATAATTCCAACAGCGTAAAGATAAACATTAATGATTGAATATTGTGTAAGTATTTTTTTCATTAAAACTCTTTTTACGTTTTACGATTGGATTCAATGTCAAAGTAGTGGTGGTGGCCCAGTGTTAATGGCCGCGACTTATTTGTGGGTCTTGAGTTCGAACCCAAACAGGCACTTTACTTTCTGTAAGTTATTTCGTCACCACCGCTCTCAAAACGGTGAAGGAAAACATCGTGAGGAGACCGGCATGTCCTAGAACCAAAATTTTGAAGACATTTGTGTACACCAACCCGCACTGGGCCCGCGTGGTGGATTACGGTCCACTCATTCAGTAGTATTAATACTACTTATACTTGTTTATTGTAGTTAACCACAATAATAGTAATTATTAAACAGTAATAAGGTTTCTTATAACTCACCCGTCTTGCTTTTTCACTGTCGCTGTAGTCCACGGGTTGGCACGATAAACTGTAGTCTCCCCACCATCCTGACGCCAAGTGCTGAAGACAAAGACAAGCATTTTGTTAATATTTTTATTGAACATAAGGGTTTCATGGGCCTCCTAGTAAAATCGAACCAAGAGTGAACAGGCATCATCTGGGCAGGCACCTTCTCGTTCCATTATAGACCTCATACATTGCCTTCCATCAGGCATGATCGAGGTGAA
Source organism: Luperina testacea (assembly GCA_927399505.1). Taxonomy (NCBI): domain Eukaryota; kingdom Metazoa; phylum Arthropoda; class Insecta; order Lepidoptera; family Noctuidae; genus Luperina; species Luperina testacea. Next base: position 3,223,567 of record OV656759.1, on the reverse strand, counting down.
GAGTAAGCCCATACAGCAAAAAAAAACTAGAGCATGAACTTCTTTTTTTTTTAATATTTTTTTAATTTTTATTAGTAATGTGCGTTTTTGTTTGTGCAGAATAAACTAATTTTCTTTCTTTCTTTCTTTCTTCTTCAAAAACTCCCCCAAACTCAATTCAATCCGCATTGCACTTTATTACCTACTACTACATAGGGCTTGAAACTGGTGAATTGTGGTTGTAGTTTATTTAAGGATTCTACCTACCTCTTTGGGGAAAAATAGTGAAAAATAGAGAAAATAAGTGTGCAACCGTTTTAGTTATACCGACATATTGAAAAATAAAATTACAACATTAAAAAAATACCTAATTTAAATCTATTCAAAATAATAAGTAATTAATATTCAAATGATTAAAGATGAAATAAAACTTAGTGCAGTTGAAAAAATATAATAAGATATGGTTAAAAGATGGTTAATTTTTTTCTTTAGTAATTAATTTAATATTATCAGAATACGGGTGTAAAATTCCCGTAAATCCTCCTTTTCATTGCTATTACAGATTGTCAAGATTTACAAAGGGTAGAAAGTGAAGGGGGTAAGAAGGGAAGGGAGGGTGGGTTGAATATTTGGCACTGTTGTTTGTGCTAGAATTACTTATTTAAAAATTTTCAAATAAAACCTAATAAAGTTCCGTGCCAATTTCTGTAACATGGTACCGCAGCCACCATACATGATCCTCAAAGAAGAAAGCTTCGGTTTTGATAGTAAGCAAATCGATAAAATTAAAACCCTACACATCGTCTTAGCGTGTCGATGGCTTCTTGACACGTTCAGTAGCGACGCAACATACCTCATCATCTGCCTAGCCTTTTCCCAACTGTGTTGGGGTCGCCTTCAAGTCTAACCGGATGCAGCTCAATACCTACCTGCCTAAATACCTGACTGCCTATCACAACCCAGTTGCTGGGTAATACGATACCCCTTGGTAAGATTGGTAATTTGAGTTTCGGGCTTCTGACCACCCGTAACGAATGTCAAATATCTACAAATAACAGCCGGGACCAACGGCTTAACGTGCTTTCCGAGGCACGGAGGGGTCTTGGTATGTAAAGATGGTCACCCATCCACGGATCAACCGCGGCAAGCGTAGCTTAACCTGTTCGATCGAAACGTGCGGCTGTTATTATTATATATACCTCTGTCATACTATTTTATTACTATATAGCGTGCAAAACTTCAAAGTAACCTAGGCCGCATTTAAATCAGACCAAGCACTAGACCATTAACGAGTCGTAACACAATAAAGTTACAGACAGTATCTAATTATTCGATAACTTTTATTTCACATCATGTCTATTGTTATATTGTATATCGTAAACCTATATTGCCTTGACCGGTTTACCAGGAATTTTGCACTATCTATGCCTACCGTCTAAGATTGCGTAAATTTTGTCATGAACCTATTAACACTAGGAGATATACTCCTGGTGTTAATAGGTCCAATGTGGTAGATGGCTGATAGACAGGCAATTTGTTACTAGTATCTTAGTGCATATTGAAGTTTTATACTTCAATACTACCCCATTGTTTTGGTTTTGCTGGATGCATTTGTAAAGTCAGGGTTTATTGTTTATCAAATTGATTACCAACTTAAACAATCGCACATTCAAATCGTAACTATCATTAATTGCTAGCATGAAATGTCTATAACACGGCAATTGGAAGCAGTGTGTCAATTTCATATACAATTTGCCTGACTGAAAATCAAACCATCATAGAACCTATTATTTTTAAGGACGGAAAGTTTTCTGGAGACCTTTGAAATGCAGTCTTCAACACGATTGAAGGAACTCCAAGAACTTGTGAGTATGTCTGGAGTATTGTGACATAAGCGTATGACAGTCGAGTAGCTGTATACTTTTCGTATTTTTACTTAACATTATGTGTTTGTGTCTTTAACTAATGTAACTGGCCTTGGCCATTTCATGTTAAGTAAATAAATAAATTGGGTATCCAAGATTATTTGATGATGAAGTAGGCATACAGAACAAGGGCTCATTTGAAGGAAAGCCGGTACCGATACCGACCAATGATTGTTGCCGATGCGGAAGACAATGCTATAGACAAAAGCCTATGAGTTCACTAGCACTTCTACTGGACGAACACATTAATGCAACTAGCAAAAATTTGTGTAAGAGTAAGATTTTTCAGGATCTTGACTATAAGCTCTAACAACAGTCACCTAACGTTCTCCTGAAGTAACGCAACGCAAGGTGCCAAAATCATAGGCAATTTCGCAGAAAAAGAAAGAAATAATTTCTAGATCAGTAACCTGCCAGCGCCTTGACCTTATTACTAGGTGGCTTTTTGTACTAGTGATACTGTCACACTGTCAGATGGTTGCGTCAATGACCAATGGACCGTGTTTTTCACGCAGCGTGGCTCCGTGTGGTCATAGGTATGATCTTATTTGGTCATTTTGAATTTCCGTTTGGATCTTGTTTTAGGTAAAGTTTTATTGTATTACTCTGAACAATTTCTTTGTGGATTGCCAACTTTTCTGTTTACTTAAGGATCATTTTTCAACTCATATGGATACCTAAATGTTATTGGTAATCTACCTATATATATGTATAACATTCAAACTCCTGACTGACTGATATATCAACGCACAGCCTAAACCGCTGGTCCTAGAGACATGAAATTTGGAGGGTGTGTTCTTTATGAAGATTAAGTCGACGGGCGCAAAGTAAAAAGAGACATCTACAAAACAGCTACTTTTCAGGAGAGCGCATAATAGGAAAAAATGCTCCCATTTTGTCAATTTTAAACCAAATTTATTGAAATTTTCATCATTGCTTCATTATTTAATAATATATCCACATGTATATTTCATTTCTTCTAATTATGTTTAAATTACGAGATATTGTAGTTGTCTGCATCTACATTGCGCTTAAAAATATGACAACTGTGTTAACTACCACTTGGTCGTTTCTACGTGGGAATTCAAATAGATCTTCTCGGTTCATAATATCGCATTGTCGTCTCGTTTTGCCCAAATTCACCAATAATTTACGTCTTTCCATGTCTATTGTGGTAAACCCAAACTGTTTACTAATATGATAACACTTTTACACACACTTATCACTTAACAAACCAAAAAAAAACAATATTCGTGCCGGCCGACGTAGAACATGTCATCTGACTGATGACACAATATGACTGACCGCTGGTCCCCCGCGCGTCCCGCGTATAAACGGCCAGGCGGTAGTTATCCGCATCTACATCGTGCAATTTCACAAAACAGGCGTAGTTGTCTTCTTTTACGTGACAAAAGTACCAAAAATAAGGTGATATTTGTATTTTTGTTTTTGATATGTTGTAGAACATGATATTTTAAGTTAGTTTTTACAAAAAACCAAAAATCTCATAATTGCAGTTGTCTTTTTTTACTTTGCTCCCGTCGAAGTATCGATTAAGAAAAGGTTTTTCGAAATTTCAGGCCTAAGAAGGGTAAATGGGGGGCGGGTGAAATTTCACACGGACGAAGTCGCGGGAAGAAGCTAGTACTTTATAAAACACTTATTGACTGATGAGAACCTATAGGTACTGCGATGAAAGTTAAAGATGGAATGTAACAATGACACACTCTGACAATAACGAAAGTTGAGTAAACATTCCATTTCGATCAACGACCGTATACAAATGAAAAGTATTGTATGGCCTCAGAAATACCTATGCCTCTCTTTACTATCGAAGTGTCATTTAAAGCCGTTACTTTGCAAAAACCTCATCAATCTATTATAACATCGATGAGGTGATGCGTATAGGTAGGTATTAGCTTTCTCCGACACAGCCCCAGAGTTTATTTTTTTAATTTGTAACTACATGCTGTCTACATGTCTGTCACACACCCACAAAAATGTTCTATTGCGATTGTGGTATGCGATAACCGAGCATAGTGTATTAATTTAAAGCCTATAATGACTTAACAAGTGGCTCAAATATGTCACAGTGTCGCGGGGACATCAACATGCAACCTGTTACCATGGATTCCAGTACATGATTCTGAAACCCCCCCTTTTTTTTTTGGTGGAAAATTATCAAATAACTTCTCCTGCTCTGGGCGGAGCGGGAGGGCGTATCAGGCTTTTACTGACTAAAACCCACCCGTGTTGCTTCAGTTGCCTGCCAAGGTATGTATCTCTTTCGAACAACCGCGACCCTGGCAGGTATCGGTTTGTTATACTTTAGGTATAAGTATTTAAAAGAGTTTACAGCTTTCATTTTACTACTATTTTTAGTGCATAAATTAAATGTTTGCTAATAGACTTAATTTTAAGTTATTTAGTTTAATCACCTTAGGCTGCATAAAACTTGCATGATTGTAACCTAAATGGATGAAGTCACTGGCTCCTGAAATACTGGTACCCTTACCTAGCTCTGGAGCCAGGGTCAAAATTTTTTTCTGTAACCTGTTTTTATGGCAATAAAGCAATTATTATTATTATTATTATTAATTATTATTATTATAGTTGTTTCAGCGCATAACATTTTAAATTAATTCACATAAATCTGAACATCTTGGAAGCCAAAGCTGCGTAAGTAATATCTACAAGAACAATCTGAATGAAAAATACTTAAAAACCAATAAAATTACACTTATAATTTACATTTTTGTAAATGATTTTCTATTCTATCTAAATTCAACTCTAACCTGCCTGAAATATGAACTAAAGTTGCATGTATCGCACCGGCAAGGGCCCATGAAATTGTCAAGCCGGCTTATATTGCTAAACCATGCAATTGTGTAGAACAATCGATTTGGTAATTATTACGCTTTGTTTGTATAGGAACAAGGCTTGGAGTATGAATGAGACAAGCTACATAACTGTGTGCTAAAGTATGAACTAATGTGAACATTATTAAACATGTTTGCATCCACACCTTGCGTTACTGTGATAGTGAAGTGAAAATAGTGATTTGTAAAACTTTTGATGTTTATAACAATACCTACCATTTTCCTGACTCAACCGCAACAAATTTAACTGGCACGAACTAACAGACTCAAAAGAAATAACAACGGTAGAATATAATATTACACAAATTATCAGTTCTTACTAAGGATTAAACTGAATAACAACATGACATTTGATATCTAATTCTTCTGGTAAACAATGAATAACAAATAATATCGGCAAAGACATTTTATTATAGCAGTCATTCCGAATTCAATGTTGTGAACAAACACACAAGATTAGTTATACATCGGAAAAAAAAAACACTGCTGCTACGAGTTACTGGACTCGTCCAAAATCGTAATTGTTAGACAGCTCTTCTCCTGATTAAAATTCCTAAGCGCTCTACATCTAATTCATACTTCAAAAGGAAAACTTTTTGTATGAACGCGAACGATTATATTGTAAAAGCTTTAAGCAAATTGTTATGTTATGTTAATTAATGAGCATAATTTTAATTAATTGATCACTTAGCGCGAATAAAAAGTTCGCATATCAAATTAATTTATCGCCTGTTATGTATGCTAGTTACAAACTTATTTTGCGTTTATAAAAAGCTTTATTTGTATTTTATACGATGACCTCATGTTTTTTTATTCGTTGTCTAGACAGCTTACAATGTATAAACTACTAGCTGCGCTCCGCGGTTTCACCTGCGTAAATGTCTATTCCGTGGGAATATCGTAATAAAAAGTACCTTATATGTTAATTCAGCGTGTTAGCTACCTTCATAAATTTTTTTGTCAAATTTCGTCTAGCCGTTTGAACGTGAAGAAGTAACACACACTCACAAACTTTCGCCTCTATAATACTCGTATTAGTGTGATTTTCTAAGGTCTGGCCAAATTATCTCTGCGTATTTAAAGTTGTAGAATATCTTTGCTTCTTCCTGAGTAACTGCAAAAAGATATTTATCATGTGTGGGTCAGCAAATTGGGCTCAAAAGATACTATGTGAATCAGAATTCATTGAGTATGTAAAAATTACAAAAAGGGGGTCTTTTATCAAAAACTTGATAGTATAACTTATGTATAGATAAATTAATCTACAAATTTTGTAGATTAATTTATCTATATTAAATGTCAAGCTATGACCCTTGGGAACTGAGCAAAAAGATAAAAGTCGGAAAGAACGCTAAGCAAAAACGAAGTAATAGAGCGGGCGGACGATGCGATGCGACGCGGCGGGTCATGAGCCGAAAATTCACGCGTACAAAGTCACGGGCAGAAGCTAGTTATAATATAACCATGGTCCATAATACCAAGTTCAATGAAAACAATACTGTGTTCGGATATTTAAATAAGGTTATGTAATTATGTACAGACGCCAGCACATCAACCTACTACAATCTGTCAGATTTATTTAATAGATTTTCAACTTTATCGCTAAAGCATAAGGTTCAAAGTTGATTGGGAAAATTTGACAGTTTCGGGTAGCTTGATGTGCTGGCGTCTGTACCAGATAAACTAGCCGTGCATGAGAATATTCAACATGGTCTGAGGGTGACGGCCGCAGTGCAATGGTACAAAGAGCACGTCTTGCTGAAACCCAGACTTCAGGCTGTTACTCAGAAAGTCCTAGTAGTAAAAACAAAAAAAAATTACGTGTAAGGAACTGTCCACATTTTTAAATCCTCCTTACATAGTATAAAACAAAGTCACCGAAATGTCTTTATGCATTTAACTTCGGAATGACTGCACCAAATTGGATAATTCTTTTTTTGTTGTGTTCGGTATTGCCAGGACAAGGTTCGTATGAAAGAAAAAAAATCGGAAATTCGAAACGCTCAAACGGCTGGACCAATTTTGATAAAACTTTGTATGGCGGTAGCTGACACCTTGGATTAATATATAGACTACTTTTTATCCCGATATTCCCTTGGGATCAAAACTTATGCGGGTGATACAGCGGGGCGCAGCTAGTAAATAATAAAGAAAAAAAACTACTGACCTCATAAAACATATACGAAGATAGTAGCACCTGTAGTGCGTTGTACCCTACTAAGGTATTTTGAATCTGGAATGCTTTCCTATTGGCCATCCATAGTGGGCCAATCACCATCACGAACGCCAGGTATACGCACACCATGGCCACTGTGGGCAGCGGTGTGTCGAAGAGGAACCATCCTTGGACGCGGGGATCTGCAATGAAAGGGCACAGTATGTTAGGGTCTAACCAGACGGATTGACATGACATGACATGACTAGGTTTCGAAGCAGTTAAGTCAACTGCATCGAAACTGCGATGTTGCAGCTGGCATGCAGTTCAAATGCAGTCCAAGCACCCCTGGTATTTAAACAGTTGGTTTATGTCAAATTTCCTAGGGAAATTTTAAATACAGAATTGAATCAGTTGATTCAAATGTTGGTGAACACAAGACTTAGTTATAAGAGACTTCAGAGATGCGCTTTTGTTTTTTTGTGAATGGCTCAAGAAAATGGTAAATTGTTCACTTGTTTTTCTAAACACACTTTTCACGACTTAGTTTTTCTACTGGATTTGTTGAATACTTTACCTAGAGGCAGTCAAAAAGAGCGGCGTTCTGTAATTTCTACTAACTCATAACTCATATGAAAAAAAGGCCAAGTTTTTTAATACAAAATAACTATCTACTTGCAAAAAAAAATTATAGGCACTAAAACCAAACCAAAATGACCTGTGTGGTATATTTTGGCAGGGTTATTGATCAGATTTTATGAAATTTGGTAGTATAGTGAACTGTAGCTAGGAATTTCGGAAAATAAAAGTCCTTATACACGAGTAAAGCCGATGGCATACATAGTAATAAATTGAATTAGGCAATTTTCTTCTTCTTACTTTCGACATTTCTACACACCCAAAAAGGCAAAAACGATACGTGGTGCGTAAAAAAATATCATCGTTCGTTTTAAAACTATAAAACAATTCCATTCATTAATATTTCCATTCAAATTTTTTCAAACTGGTTTTACGCGTGGCGTTCATTCATTGTTGCTTTGGCATTTTATATTTATCATCTTGTTGCCTGTATTTAAGAAGAAAAAAAAATGTATTTTTTTATTATCATTCTGTAGCTGTAGTGATGATAATTTAAGAAAATTACGTCAAATTCTATGACTAGCAACATGCCAGGTAGCCTTGCTGTTAATAGCAAGGTCAAGGAAGAGACACGATGTTATCATCATAATAATAAATATAAGCTACATGTTTATAATTGATAAAATATTTTTATATCCGCAGTTGCATTTTTAAGTTTCTTTTACAGTTTATAAATTATGCATTCTGAAAGCAAATTTTGCTGTTCAAAATTTTCGCCAAAAGAATGAGCATGAATTATTAAAAAAAAAAACCCTTAATAACTAAGATATCTAATCTCACACAAATTTTGTATTTATTTTAGAACCTCACAATTATAACAATTAATCCAAAATAGAAAGTTACTGCCGTTGTGTGAATAAGCAAGTAAAGAGAGAATGCAATTACAGTAAGTAATGATGTAGCGGTTAAAGTAATTACAATTATATTATACAATTTACAACATTACTACGTAAAGCTATTAAGGGTGAAAGTACTTATCGGGCAGTGCACTCATTACTGGACAATGTCGGCCATTTTTTCTGACAGGCCATGTCGAAAAAAATATGTAGACATTTAACAGGAAAAGAAAGACAATGATATTGACTTGTCAAAACAGTTTACAAGAATTAAATTTTTAAAATTTTACCGTTTAAACAAACATTTTAAATTTTACGACTCCACTCCTTTTTGTTCTGATATTTCATCATATTTTAAATATTTATGATTAAAAGGTTATGACGTGATTATTATGGTAGTTACTGCGTGCACCTAAAACCTAAGCTTCAAAATGTTAATTGAATAAAACTAATCTTGCCAGAAATATAAATAATGCATCTAAAAAATTGTGATTACTACAAAACATTCGATAGTCTCTTTTCAAATGTTTTGTTCGAATTTTGACCGTTTAAGGAACACAATACTGCGCGCCAAAACCTAGATAACAAACGTCACCCAGAAAGCTGCTAAACTTAAGTGGGACTGGAACGGATATGTCTGCGGCATGTTAGATGACAATTGGATAAAAAGAACCTCCGATTAGGTCCCACTAAACGCACGGCGCCATCGCGACAGGCCAAGACGAAGATGGCGGAACGAGCTTGACTCCTACCTTAGGGACTGGCGGTACTCGCAAAAGACAGAATTGTGTGGAAAAGGGAGAGGGAGACCTTTGGCCTGTAGGGGGATTATACGGGCTAGTTAGTTTAGATAGATAGAAACAAAACATTGTTTAGATGGAATCAAGGTGAAATATATTGAAAAATGAGTGGTTTTTCTATTTCATGTAACTTGTTAAGTATGTAGAATAGGAATTTAACATTTTGGTATGTGTTTTTTGACTTTATGGTCTAGTATCTTGTAAAAGGAATACATGATTCAATGAAGTTTTCTGGATACAAAAAAATTGTAAAGTTATATCTATTTTTTACTTTTTTCGACATCACGGCGTAACGCTTAAGAGTTATTCAATGGAATTTACTTTAAAACATAGAGAATTATCATATCAAAGTTTACTCAAAGTAGTTTTAAATTAAATTAATTTATTTTGTTAAAAAAGGAGTTAATTCGTTTTGGCACATACGTCGTTTTATTCCGAGCGCTTCTTTTGCGTTTCAAACGTAATTGCATCACTTTCGCTCCCTTAGTAGATCAGTCGCTACGATTTATTTTCGAGGTAGCGCCTTAAAGTACACTATCCTAATATTACGAAATAAGGTAACACTATTGATTTTCAGAATAACAATTTTGTTCAACGTTATTTCGTAGACCTGTGAAAATTTTCAGTAAAAAAGACATCAACGCGTGGTATTTACAGGCTAGATGTTTATATGCTACAGGCTAGATATTTACAGGCTAGATATTTATATATTATATTATTTACAGGCCAGATATTTCAAGACCACTTCTCGTAATTAAAAACGTTCAAAATTTAGTCGGAATCTCATCTCAGCGACAATCTTGTCAAAAACTTGTCAAAAATATTGGGAAATTAATTGAATGTTGGGTGATATTTTTGACAGATTGAGACAGATCAGACGGTGAACGTTCTTAAATTATTACGAGAATTGTCCTTCAAATTGCGTCTAGATTTTGATAATTTTTATTTAATTAAGGGAATTTGACTGCTGTTAACTGTCGCCATATTATTATTATGATTACTATTATTCATTAAATATATCAATAAAACCTTATAGAGTTATAGAGGTATGAGGAACAGGGTGTAAAGTTCACTCACACTGTATAGAAAAGGGAGGATCCCTCGACCAGACGGGTATTGTGTCTGGCGGGCAACTATTCGATGATTCATGTCTATATTATGCTAGTTGCGCGGTAAACTCTGCTTGCGAGATGCAGGATTTTGCGTGACGTCAGTATGATGCGTAGTTCGTATGTGGCGTTGTAGATACCGCTACAGTGTACAGTTCAAACATTTGAAACTAGAATTTTAAATCATAATGTGGCGTCATCACAAGCTGAGGTAGAAAAATGTCAACTAACTTTTAGAGGGAGTTATTCCGGTCGGATTTTACGTTTATGTTACACTGTATATGTTATTCCTGTCATTACATAATAGTAAAAGAGAATACTTCATTTCCCCCAAACTTTTCTTAGGGCTGTTTGTTTCAAACGGTTGGTTAACGTAAGTCGTAACATACGTACGTCAAATAATAACTATTACGTACTCGTTAATATTTGACGTAAGTTAAGGCCATCATTTTGTAATTGTAATTTGAAACAACGCTTTTTTTTGGTATGACGATAGTTAGCTCCATTTTTTACGTATACGCGTGCGTTAAGTGGACGTGAAACAACCCACCCTTACAATCATAATAACTGATGTGAAGTAAATAAATTATGATAACAGCCACATAATGATCGAGTGTAACCTGTGGTCATAACGCCGTGGTCAGAGTAGCTATTTTTTATCTACGTGAAAACAGAATGTGAAAGTGGCGTATCATTGTTCCGTACATGTTCCAAGACGATGTATTGCTTTCTATTGTTTAGGCTATCTATACATTATTAAACTACCATTTATGTACATAATTAACAAATTGACATTTAAGTAAGTAACATTTTATTAAGTAAATAATTATTGTTTTGTTTTTTTTTGCCAATCAATGCTTTTTTTCTTCGTAATTAATTTTTAAATCAGAACTGAACGCTTATTTGTTGTTTGTGTAATAGTATTAATACATTGTAGTAGTTAGTATTAAGTGTATGTGCACTTAAATCACACTTCAGTGCCCATGTTAAACTTGTTCAATATAATTATTTTATTGACTTAGTCCTTGACATCATTATTAAAGAGCAATTGCGTCAATTTTGTACAATCACTCTTTAGAACCAATTTCTACGTGTTTTATTGTACGTATATCCGAAGGACATTGATATTATAAACCTCTCAGCGGAGCCTTAGTATTAGGAACCGTCACAGGGCTGTATCTTTTGAACTGTAATAGGTGGACACTTCAAATTATCGGAGTATATACCGTCAGTAATGGCAATTAACTGACCCACCTTTGCATAAATGGTAGAGATTTTTTAAAATACGGATCGATAGAATTTTATAGTTTTTTTATATTTAATTTATTTGAGCAAAGTAAATAAAATATAAAAGAATTATAAAATTCTATAGTTCTTTTATATTTAATTTATTTGAGCAAAGTAAATAAAATATAAAAGAATTATAAAATTCTATCGATGCGTATTCTAAAACAGCTCAACCATTTATGTAAAGGAGGGGTCAGCTAATTATTATAACTGACTGTACTATTCATCATCTGCCTAGCCATGTCCCAACTATGTTTGGGGTCTGCTTCCAGTCTAACCGGATGCAGATGAATATCAGTATTTTACAGCCTATCTGACTTCACAATCCTGTTACTGGGTAATATGATACCCCTTGGTAAGACTGGTTGCGAAGAGTGTGTACTACTACTGCTATAACAATAAAAATAAAATTTATTGGGGATCCCCAAACAAAAACCGTGTTTAAAAAAAATAGTTTTAAATATTGTACGGTGGTACGGAACCCTTCGTGTGTGAGTCCGACTCGCACTTGGCCGGTATTTTTTATTAATTTACGTCGATTACATGCATCGCAACATAACTTTATTTGTAAACACCTTTTTGTAACGCGTTAGGTAATGACATTGAAAACGAAAAACTCGAGTTTGACATTGACACTAAAGTCTAGAATTTTAAATTTATGTTTATTTTTGGTTTAAGTTTTTAAGTGCACTCTTTCTGTCTTTTTTGTTAAACGAGTTGAATTGTTTATGCGTAAGTTTTAGCAATATCCTTCAAAATTATTCAAATTGTGATTGATTTTGATAGTGTGCTGCAATCACACGCAATCAGGGTGCTGTATCCACAAAGACTAAGCTCAGCGTTTTCAAATGTCCTTTATATTGCGACCAGCAAAAGAGTGGAACTCTCTACCTGCGTCTGTTTCCGAGCGCATACAACCCGAATCTCTTCAAAGTAAGAGTGAACAGGCTTCTTCTGGGTAAGCTCACTCTATCGTCGGCTTTGTCTCTGTCAGCTCTGACCTAGACTATAGTCAAGAGCAAACCCATTTTAAATAAAAAAAGGCCAGTTAGCATAAGTCTCATATGTATAAAAAGAGAGCCACCCCATTCCACAAACCGGGCACAAATTTAGACTTTAGGAAAATGGGATAAATCCATTTTGAATAAATCACTTGGCTCAACAAACGGGACAGGCAGTTCTTTGGTTCTCTCTGTCTTAAATATTATAAGTATCCCAATTAATATGAATACATATTCATTTCTTCCGAGTTCTTACTATGACAGTTAAACCAGTGACCGTCTTGTTAACCCATCGTAGAGACCGTACTACCTACGACTAACACACTTTGACTAGCCACTCGTTATTCCGGTTTCTCGGGAAGTTGAAACTGCATTTTCTTTCACTCTCGATTTGCATAGCACAGATGTTATATTATTTACTAATTTATTCAAATGCGGTTTTTGGTTTCGTTGTGAAGACAAGGTTGCTTAGTTTTTTTTTTAATTTTATTAGAATGAGTGTTTTATTATCAAATTAAATGTCAATTTCAACTGCTTCTGGGTTCTTCCTCATATCGATGTGTGTTTAGCTATGGTTACCTAAGATTATATTTTAGTCTGTGCAATAAATTGTCTCCACATTAGTGTCTTTAGAGAAATGTAGATACGTCTGGCGCACCCTGGCCAGTCAATCCCCTGACCACCTTGATAACTGGTTCATATATCTCCTACTACATTCGTTGCCCCTGAGTTTAATTTGTGAAGAATGATGTCCTTGAAAGTTCCCGTCCTTGGCAAGAATCTAGATGGATGCAGTATGCCCTAAATATTATAATTTTATTAAGTACCTACCTACCTGTCTAAGATAAAGCAAGTACTAATAACAGAGGGACAAATTTTCGTAATTTTACGAACGTTCACAGAGTCAATCTGTCAAAAATACCTCTAATTTCCCTACATTTTTGATAAGTTTTTGGCCATTGATTGTCGCTGAGATGAGGTTGCGACTAAATTTTGAACGTTATTAATTACGGGAATTGGCCATCAGGTCTTTATGATACAATAAAACCCGTCGGAAGTAATTTACCATTGTTACACCATTATGTAACTTAACAGGTTTATTATATATCGCGTGACAAAGTACAGGTATTGTAGATATTCTTTGTTTGTACGTAGATCTTATTTGAATCCGATAGAGAATCGTTTGGAATTTTGTGTTTATGTTTCTTTACTCTTTTGAGTGGTGAAAGGGCTTGGTTTGTTTGACACCTTTTTAAGTTGGAGTGAATAATTTAGTCTTTAAAAATCGATAACACAACAAGGATATTAATTTATAGATTCATTAAAATATTATTTTGAAGACAGACGGAGAATTTAAACTATATTAGAAGTTGTTGATTAGTAAAAAGGTTCTAAGTGTTACACGATTTCAAAAAAAAAACAAAAGTCATGTATTCAAATTAGACTGAGAAACCGCACTTTTCAAACGTTAACATTACATAAGAAACTCCCCGAAAAACCACTTGCTAGTGCTTTAGCTAGAAATAAGTGGTACAACAAACTCCCCAGCAGTACAGTTGTCTGTTAAATTAGAAAATCTTGACTTTTAAATGCTAAAATTCTCTTCTGTTTTATATTTAATAAATTTTTACCTTTGATACCTTGTCTGATTTATCTTAAATCCGGAGCTAGACAGTCAATAATTCGAGAAAGTAAACCTAGTGCTTACTTAGGAATGCTATAAACTTTCTTCGATGACTTATATGATTTGCGATCTCAGATAAAACGAGTTAAATAATAATAATTAAACCTAATAATATTATTAGGAAATGCATCATCTTATTGTTACCTCTTGTCAATATAATATAATGGTCTGTGTTTATAATTCTAGATGGATGAAAGATATCATTTTATGTTTGGGTCACCGTGAGAAGATTTTCCTATATGTTTTATTTTTACTTACAATATGTTTCCGTGCTTGTTATTTTATTGAATTTTTTAGATTTTCGAGTTACTCATCATTTAACGAACAATGACGCATTTAAATAGTACTTAAGTTAATAGTACCTAAGAAATAATAATTATGAGAAATATTTACCTGAAACTCTTTCTGCTAGCATCCAATATTTGTTGATAATCGTCGTCCAATTGCTATCCGAATAATAATCGTCTAAGGCAATTTTCACAACGCCCGCCATTTTTGCTTATTTTTATTAGTCACTGAACTATTATTAATAATATTATTGTTGTTCTTTCAGCCTCACTTCTCACTTGTCACTGCCACTTCACTTTTATGAAGTCTTTTGCTCGTTGACAGTCCTGGTAACAATTTGCACACAGCAAGCTGTCACCTGAAATAAAAAAAAAACAAGTTATACAATGAAAGTTGTTAGTGAAAGCTTATAATTAAATGAGGCCTAACTACAAATCGTTTGAAATAAAAGTGTCCGAATGGGATAAATTAAAAATTAAATTGTTGGTGGAAAATTTTAACAAATACATTTTTTTAATAATATTTCGATTATTTAAAACAAAATTGATTAATCGTAATACTTCCGGTTTTCTTTTTAATACATATTTTTTAATAAATAAAATTATTAATTATTTTTCAAGCAATGACACTTTTCTTTGTGTTGCCACCAAATATCATTATTTAAAATTATTTTTTTTGTATAAAAATTTTCACTTGATATCATTATTTTAATTATTATTGCAGTATTTACTAATGAAAAAATATTTCAAAACAATTTTACACGATTTAAACACGTTAAATAAATTTTTGTTACCTATGGTATTTAGTGACCAGCATTTTTCGCCAATAGATTAATGGCCACAATACTAAACACGTGCGCTCATCATCTCAGAGGATGAAAGCGAAAACAACTGAAGTTTTGCGAAAGTGTGCGCTCGTCGATAGCCGAGCCACAATTGAATAGCCCGCGCTTACTCCACCAATCACAAGCCTTCCTACTCCCACGCGAACACAAGGACACAAGTCACATGAGAACGTTAATGAATATTGAACCTTTTGACGTGCACAAAAAGTCGGTTTTTCCGTGTGTTACAGAGCAGTCAGATTTCTTGTGGAGTTTCGAAGTGCGTCATTATTTTCCAACTACGTAGCACAGTGTTTTGATTTTCTTAATTTTTTGTCAATTAGCTGATATTACATAGTACAATGGACTCATCAAGTACCTACCTATGTTTTTCCCACGTTAAAAAACTTTTAATTTTTTAATAAAATATTATACGTTCACTTCCGGGTTCACGATTTTTTCTCCGAGAATATTTATAATTATAATTTATATTAAAAGGGTTTTTGTATTTTTTGTGAATTGTGTCATATTTATAAAACCAATTCTTTCCGAATATACAAAAGTTTGTGTAAGATTTTTAGTTTTTAATAAACAAATACCTGTGTGTAGATTACATAGCCTTCACGAAAATACCAGGTTAATTAGACAAGAATGACGTGTAAAAACGTGAGAAATAGTCGTTAAAATAAAGTACGAAATATGCCCATGACACTACGTTATTATGTATTTGGTCACAGAAATATTTTCTATAGTAAAATTAATTTATTTATTAAATTGTTTATGCATTTTAGTCTGGATGGGACTAGTGTACTTAACTTTTTCTGTATATTTGGTGTCCATGTTTCTAGCTATGAAGGCTTTTTTTATTTGAAATGGGTTTGCTCTTGACTCTAGTCTAGGTCAGAGATGACAGAGACAAAGTCTACGATGGAGTGATAGAAAATATAAATATATAATAAATATAATATAAACATCTCTCTTTATTTTTCAGGATATAATGTACCCGAATAAATTATAAAACACAAAACTCAAAGCCAAAAGTTAAACCAATTAGGCGCTTTTAAATTTTCAGTCACAAAGATGAAGCTAGTTGCTCGTTTCAAAGCGTAGTAGGTTTCTATGGAGAAGAACGGACAAGAAACTCCACGGACAATCGTAATATACAGCCTCAGACCTAAACCTATAAATATACTTTGAAATATATGTTACTAGCTGACCCGGCCACGCGTTGCCGTGGCTAACGTTTTTGTGAAATAAAATAATATTGCGATTATAAATGGAGATGTGAGCTATCCTATCTTTCAAGTTGGATCAAACTGCACACGGTGTACGAATTTGATTAAAATCGGTTAAGTAGTTTAGGAGTCCATCGCGGACAAACATCGTGACACGTAATTTTTATATATCAAGATTTCAATGCCCCGCAAAATACGAGTATAAAGTCAAAGCATTTATTTCAAATAGGCACATAAAAGGCACTTTTGAACGTCAAAATAATTATGTTATTTCAATGCCCCGCAGCCGGTGCCAGGTGAGCAGTGGTGGCCAAGTGGTAACGGCCGCGACTTACGAGTTGTAGGTCGTAGGTTCGAACCCAGACAGGCGCTTTACTTTGTGTAAATTATTTCATCACCACTGCTCTCAAAACGGTGAAGGAAAACATCGTGAGGAAACCGACATGTCTTAGAACCAAAAATTCGAAGACATGTGACATCTGCCAACCCGCACCGGGCCCGCGTGGTGGATTACGGCCCACTCCCACTGACCGAGAGGAGGCCTGTGTCCCAGCAGTGGGAACATTATAGGCTGATTATGATGATGATGATGCTGATGTATCTCTAACTGCGCATTGGGTTATAGCGTACAAAAAAGTCAAAAGAACTTTGCAAAAACTATGGGAAAAATCCAGATTATACACTGCAAAAAAGGTGCAGGGGTCATTCGCTTCTCGTGTCAAAATGATCAGGTAAAAAATACTTGATGAATATAATTTTAGAAAATATATTTCAAGATCGTCGGTCATCGAACCTATCACTCCATTATCCTTCTTGAATGTTTTATTTGGTATGTGGCAGTATGAAACGATAATAATTATTGTTGCTTCGAAAATGTTGACAGTAAAATTAAATTTCGTTTACTGTTAGTTACACGCGAGAAATATATACTTCCGATATTCCCCGATTTAAACCACTTACTATAACCCGACCTCATCTAGCTTATTTTAATTTTTAGGGTTCCGTACCTCAAAAGGAAAAAACGGAACCCTTATAGGATCACTTTGTTGTCCGTCTGTCCGTCCGTCCGTCTGTCAAGACCCTTTTTCTCAGGAACGCGTGGAGGTATGAAGCTGAAATTTATATCAATTACTCAGGTCTACTGTCCCTTGAAGCTGTGAAAAAATCAAACTTCTAAGCCAACGCAATCAAAAGATACAGCCGTTTATGCCGCAAATTTTCGACACTTGCAAGGGAATCAAAACCTACAGGGTGCTTCCCGTGAACTCAGAATCTTGAAATTTGGTACGAAGCAACGTCTTATAGCATAGATAAAGGAAAAATTACGAAAACCATAAATTTTTAGTTACATCACATAATATATATTTTTTTAATAATTTTAAACTTACTACCCATTTCCTCATAAACACGTAAAGGTATTAAATTGAAATTCATACCAAATACTCAGGTCTATAATACCTTTAAGCTGTAACAAAATCAAACTTCTATGTCAACGCAATCAAAAGAAACAGCAATTTAAGCTGCATATTTTGAAACTCGCAAGTACTCGCAAGGGAATCAAAACCTAAAGGGTACTTCCAGTCGACCTAGAATCTTGAAATTTGGCATGAAGCAACGTTTTATAGCACACATAAAGGAAAAATTCCGAAAACCTTAAATTTTTAGTTACATTACAAAATATATATTTATTTTTTAATAAATATAAACTTATTACTTTTTTCCTCATGAACGCGTAGAGCTATCAAGTTGAAATTCATATCAAATACTTAGATCTAATTGCCTTTAACCCGTGAAAAAAAAAAAATTCTAAGTCAACGCAAAAACGCAAAACGCAAAAGTACAACCATTGATACCGCATATTTTGAAACTCGCAACTACACGCAAGGGAATTAAAACCTAAAGACCACTTCCCGTTGACATAGAATCTCGAAATTTGGTAAGAAGCAATAGCTTACAGCACAGGTAACAGAAAAATTCAGAAAAGCTTAAAATTTTAAGTAGTTATACCACCAAAAAAATTGCGAACTTGCGAACTTTGTAAACCTTGCAGGTTTGTACGGAACCCTCGGTGCGCGAGTCCGACTCGCACTTGGCCGGTTTTTTTATTTTATAATATGACGTGTAAAAGTGATTCCGATAACTCATTTAGAGAATAAACAATTTGTTTATTTATTTGATTTATTTATTAAAATCTCCCTACCACTATCATTACAGCCGGTCGATTCTGTAAAAATCTCACCGTGAAAACTTAGGTGAAGTGAGTTTGTTTTTGCTAAGAATTGACACTATTGACAGCTCACTCCACGCTCACTTCACCTAAGTTTTCATGGTGAGATGGTGACAGAATCACACTGCAGGTGTATACCTAATGCGATAGCGTGGTCTCGTTGTGGTCATTTCATGTCATTTCTGTTGTCCTATTTAAAAGCGATCGTCGCGCGAATACATGCTTACATCAACTTTTACAACTTGGAAATGTATATTTATTTTATTTTCGGCAAGCGTATAGTGTGGGAGGCCCCTCAGCTAGATGGACGGACGACCTAAAGAAGGTGGCTGGGGTAGACTGGATGCGGAAGGTGGAGGACAGGGTGCTGTGGCGCAGTCTGGGGGAGGTCTATGTCCAGCAGTGGACTGCGATAAGCCGAGTTGATTGATTTTTGTTTTTTATTTATACCTCGTATGCTGCATCGGGTAACGTCATCACGTCAGCGCCGGCTGTCGCTGAAAACCAGCACTGGGGCTTTGTCTCGCATAGGTTCTCGGCAATATGCTGAGTGATGGCCGTTTTGCGTGGATGTGACGGATGTTTTTCCCCAACTTATTATTTTTTTGTGTTTGTGTTCTTTTTTGTGTCATGTTTACAGCAAATAAACGTATTTTCTTTTTTCTTTGGAGCTGTTCATTTATTACGTAAGACAATTTTAACCAATTTATGACCCCCCTCTCCCCTACGTAAGAAAAAATTACACTTGAATGAACCCCCACCCTTGAATCTTACGTAAGATCAGTATCTACCAAAATTGCAAAGAAAAAGTAGCATTTTTTTTTATTACAATTTTTGCTTACTTTTGTGATCTTACGTAAGAATAACCAAGACCCCCCTCAAATCGCCTTACATAATAAATGAACAGCTCATTTCTTTCAATACACAATCGTCGCGTGCATAAGTAATTTTTAGTTCGGTGCACCTGGACGCGTGGTTGCGCCGACAGAGTGTGCTTTCCGATTTTCTTAGAGTAGTGGTAGCACAGTGGTAACAGCCGCGACTAACAACTAGGTTGGGCGTGGTGGATTACGGCCCACTCCCTCTCACAGAGAGGAAGCCTGTGTCCCAGTAGTGGGAACGTTATAGGCTGATTACGTGATCGCATATTCGCTCGCCAATCGCTTTTAAATAAGACGCGGCCTAATAATTACGTATACTTTTAGCGCAGGCGTCGCCGCGGGAAATGTAAAATGTCCGATAAATCCGCGCTCGCTTCGCATCAAGACGTCAAATATTGTGCAACCTGCTGCACATGGACGCACAAGTGATTGCGGTTTAGCAATTTATCTTCGGACTTATCGACCTTCGTATATTGTAATGTTTACTCGTTACAATAATGTGGAGTTGTGGACTATATAATTATGACTATGTACAGTCAGCAAAAAGTCGATTAACACTTCAGTTTTTTTAATCTCAGTTATTGAGCAAAAGATTTGTTCAAAATTGCAGCAGAAGTACAATACAATTTTGAACAAATATTTTGCTCAATAGCCGAGATTAAAAAACTAAAGTGTTAATCGACTTTTGTTGCTGACTGTACCACACTAAACATTACCTTGGGATAAGATATTAGTTTGTTTTTAAATAACACGTAAGAAAATTACGTTTTGATTGGTGTGTTTATGTTACATTATTATTCATTTATTACAAAATTAAGTAAGAAGTACCCAAAATTAAATATATTTCTGTTAGGTTACTTGTTGTATTATTGTTTGTTACGTTTCATAAAATAATTACATAATCGTGGGCAAAGGTTAAAGAACCTTTAGACGGAACCCAACAAGTTACAGTCAGTGCTTACGTCATTGGATAATACTATTATTATTAATTGGTACATCCACGTGCAAAAAATATAGTCATTTTCTGTCAGCGTAAATGGCTGACAGTGATTTACTAGATTAAATATAAAATTGCTTGTAAAATATTTATTTGATTTCAGTAGGTATCACTTTATTTGGAAAAAAATATAATAAAAACTCAATCAGGTTATGACATTACAACGTAGATACTACGCACAAGCTAAAATACATAAACAATTTTTTCCATACATACCTGTTTTTGCAAGAGTTCAATATAGTAATTTATTGGCGAATATTCAATACCTACACCAAAAAAGAAGTTCCAGACAAACAAACCTTGACAATTTGCAGTAAAAAAAATTTCGTCGTCACTTTTAGTTTGAAAATAGTACGTATAAAGAAAATTGATATTAAAATACCTTAGGTTGAAAAATAAATCAAAGAAATAACCCAATTTTTGTTTTGAGTCGTCAATAAGCTTACAAAAAAAAAATGTAATAATATAAATATGGTTTATTAATAGCTCGATTATTAAGTATGTTTGACTGAATTGCAAAATATGACTTGGTTTTGAATAATTGAATCTATTTATCATTGACATAATAAAAACATGGTGTAACATTTTTATTTATAACTTGATGCAAGTTATTTTAGGCCTACTAAAAGCCATACATATATAATAATCTTTACAGGTAGGTGCCTACCTCATATTTATCATATTTTTTAAAGTATTTATTGCTACGGATTTGAATATCGAGACATTGTCGGGAAAAATAGTGTCAAATACGTCTGTACTTTTCCGAGCACTTTTCAGCAATCTATCTCCAGACATATCCCTAGCATCAAGTCATCGTGTGAACAGTTTGTAGTTCGTCAAAGCTCAGGTAGTCGGCGCCACCGGCCGCTTTCACCACAACCATACATATTTGTGTGAACTTGTAACACTTCTCTCACAGTCAATGTCAGTGAGTTTGGTTTTGTAATAGAAAACGTACTTATGTGTAGTCTGCACTCAAATATTTTATTACTAGCAGCGCTCCGCGGTTTCACCCGCCAAGTGTCGATCCTGTCGGAGAATCGGGATAAAAACTATCCTATGTCCTTTCCCGGGACTTTACTATACGAACTATCTTTTTACCATATTTCATCTAAATTGGTTCAGCGGTTTAATCGTGAAGAGGTGACAGACAGACAGACACACTTTCGCATTTATAATATTAGTACGGATTGCTAGGGTCCGCATCAAATAAAACATAATAGTCTTTGGTCCGCATTGATTTAAATATCTGGTCCTTCGATACAAAGGTTTTTTTTTTTCAGGATGGGAAATCATCAAAGGACCCCTCCCGCTCTGGGTGGAGCGGAAGGGAGTGTCAGACTCTTACTGACTAAAACCCACCCGTGTTCCTTCCTTAGCCCTTTATGTTCCGGGCCAGCGGTAACCCTTTCGGACAATCCCGCTGACCCGGCAGGCTTCGGCCCTTACGGGCCCCTTCCGGGCCTCTTCCGGGCCCCTTCCGAGCCCCTTCCGTTGATGCTGACATCTTCTTAGAGTGAAAACCTCGTAAGTGTAAAAGAAGTAACTTTTCAGGAGGAAGAAAGAACTGCATGCTGTAACATTTTTGTACGGCGCCTTTTATGTTTTTTTTACCGACTTAAAAAAAAGAGGTTCTGTGTTCTTATTAATTAATATGGAAATTCAACCCGCTTTTATATCCAGAACTGTTCAATACTATAAGATTGTCCGAAATGCATAAAATGTTACTTACTTACTTACTTGCATTCCCGAGGTTTTTACTATAAGGCGACGACAAGTATGTAGGTGCACTAGGCTGTGAATGACTAATCAACTTGTTTTTAAAGCCCTCTTGTAGTGCGGTGTGTAGGTATGATAACGTTTCCTCACTCCCCGCATAATACGTATCGGGGCATCTCCTCTCGCAGGCACTGGCTAGCGGGCGTGAGCGCTTGAACTGCTCAATATCGTCTGATTTTTGTTCTTACGAAAATAAATAACCACTTATAATAAAAATCTTCTTACCCAGCGCTAGAAAATATTAAAACTTATTTTTGATATATTACTTAGATGGTTTCGTAATATAATTTTTTGCTAAGAAGTACGTTCGAAATATCAGTTTAGTGTCATCTTTGCGATTTTTTTTATCGAGTCAATTATTTGTAATTACGTTTCCGTCTTTAGTCAGCGCTTGACGATATGTTCAATTTTGTTAAAATGATTTTTATTTTGCGCAATATTTACATTAATTAGATATAAATAGCTCCAAAAAACTTAAAAATGCAACAACCTCGCCTTAAAGAATACAGTTTTTATGGAAGGAAACATAACTTCAACACGGTTTGATTACAGGTTGATAAAATGATTGATCGCTTTTTATGTAGGTACGCAATTGATTTATCAGCATCATCGTCGAATTATTTGTATTCATCCATTAATTTTGAACGTAATAAGTTACTTCCTATGCTAAATTTCCTTCCAGAACATCATTCGAATGATTTACTCATAATTTTGTTACGATTTCATTTCATTTGCATAATGAGCGTTAGATCAAGGATTCCGTCTTTGGCAATTTTGAAACTTTGATACGTACTATATTTATTTTTAGATGGTTTATTGAGAAACTTGACGACTTTTTTTAGAAATATTGGTTGAGATTTAAAAAAAATACATGATTTTATGATAATAAAACTTTAAGAGCAATCATCTGCCTAGCCTTTTCTTTTTTGGGGTCGGCTTCCAGTCTAACTGGATGTAGCTGAATACCAGTATTTTACATGGAGCGACTGCCTATCTGACCTCCACAACCCAGTTGCTGGGTAATGCGATACCCCTTGGTAAGACTGGTTGTCAGACTTTCGGGCTTCTGCCTAACCGTAACGACTGTCAAAGATCCACGAATGATAGCCGGGACCAACGGCTTAGTGCTTTCCGAGGCACGGAGGGGTCACGGTGTATAAAGATGGTCACCCATCCACAGACCAACCGCGGCAAGCGTAGCTTAACCTGATCGATCGACCTGTGCGGCTGTTATTATTTAGCCACGGGCCCCTCTTTTTTTAAGAACAATATTATGTCAAATTAAAACTATCCATAATATAAAATGATTAAATACCTATGCTTTGTTTTTTTAGCAGTATTAGTTAATCTAAATTATGAGTGCGACGTCAAATAGTTGTCTTGTCTCGGCCATAAAATGATTGTAGGTATAGGGTTCCGTAACTCACAAGGCAAAAACGGAACTGTTATAGGAACACTTTGTTGCCGGTCTGCTAGTCTGTAAAGACCCTTTTTTTCCCAGGAACGCCTGGAGGTATCAATTTGAATATCAAATACGTAAGTCTACAGTCCCTTGGAGCTCTACAAAAATTAAGCTTCTAAGTCAACGCAATAAAATAATACGGTCATTTAATGCGACATATTTTTTTATTGATACTCGTAAATAAATCAAACCCTGTATGGTACTTCCCGTTGACCTAGAATCATCAAATTTGGCAAGGTAAATGAAAAAATCCGAAAATTGTTAATTTGTAGATTTACATTAAAAAATGCGATTATAAACTTACATATGCAGTTGCAGAATTGACCGTGACAAATATTGAAGTATGGGAGAACATTTTATCCTAACTATAATATTTAATATAAAATGCGAAAGGAAGTTTGTTTGTTACCTTTTCACGCCTCTGAACCGATCATCCTGAAATTTTGCATAGGGGAACCTGTTGAACCTTGGCACTATGTGTACCTAGGCCATTGGGCTCGTTTCAAATATTCGCGCGATATTAAATTCTACTGTTTAAGGTATTCGGTACGTCACTACCGACAAGTCAATGTGAAGTTAGTCGCATACCGCCATTAAGCTGGTGTTTGGTGTTATCGACGGTTAAAACTTTTTTTGGCGAAAAAGTAAGTATTTCGAATATATTTTGAAGTCTGATAGTTTTAAACGTTTTATAATAGTGACTTAACTGTTATATGCTAACGGTTCTTTTATTCAACAAGTGTCAACACAATAAAAAACTTACGAGATACGTGATCTCTAAACTATTTAAAATCCATCGTTTTGTTGTAGCTGGAGTAGTGTTGTACCATGGTCACTGTCAATCAGTTGTTCCTTGGTCAGTGGCCACGGTACAACCAGGATGTTGTACTTTGGCCAGGAGAATATTTTATTAAATTATTTCACACTTACGTAATATATTCCTAATCAAATGAGTTTATTATTTCAGAAATCATGCGGAGAATTAAAGAGAAGAAGAAAAGGACACCTATTCATGTGGATCATCTGGCAAATGCCATTATAATGATTAAGGTGAAAGCGCCAGGGTAGCCCGCGAAATTCAATTTTTTTTAGGATTTTTGCAATTTGCTGGTCAGTATTAAGTTGTACGGTGATTAATATATGATTCGCGGCCGTAACAAATATGTATTTACAGAATTATAATCATTAAAGTCATCAACACAACTCTCTAAGACCACGTAACCCCAAAGAATGACGATTTCATGAAACGGTTATTCTTTGGGGTTACGTGGTCTTAGAGAGTTGTGACAAATTGCAAAAAACCTTAATAAAATAGAATTTCGCGGGCTACCCTGGCGCTTTCGCCTTAAGGAGAAAAAGTTCTCCACTTTCGGTGCTTCCAAACATTTTGGAATACATTTAAATTTCAATTAATTTATTATGTTCCAGAGATACAGAAGTGCTTGAATTTCTACTAAATGCTTAAGGCTGAATAATATATCTAAATATTGATAGTGTTCTTGTAAAAGCTAGATAGTCCTACTTAATGACTGATTAAAAAGTTAAGACAGAAATAATAATTTATAAAGTTAATTATTTAAATATTTTATTTTCTATTTGCTATATTATAGGTATATTTATTTACAATATTATATTATGACATAATATAATATTGTAAATTTGTGATATGTTCAAATGTACCTACCTAGGTCTATGTACCTACTAATTTTAAAGTTTGCGATGTGACGAAACAGTAGTTAAAAGTTAGTTGTTTTTGTTTAAAGATTATGTTTGAAAAGCAAAAAAAAACTGAATATTATTTTAATTTTGTTCAGAATTTCTAAAGTAACTACTTTGTTAAAGATTGTAATAGACCAAATAAAACCATTTTGGTTAAGAAAACCTGATAATTTGCTTAAATTACCCCCAGATTCTCAATGTGTCCTAGGTACAACGTAGTACTGGCCCAGGTACATAGGATATGTTGTACCTTGGCCTTATTTACCATTTTTTTTTAAACCTTTAAAATATATGTTAATATAAAATATACATTTCTGATATTTTTGTGGTGAGTACCCAAATAATTGACATTTCAAAATATGCAAATATGATTTGTATGCTGTACGTCAAATCACAATAAAAAATATATATCTAAAAAACTGTCCTAGGTACAACAGGTTCCCCTATACGTTGTCAGGTGTACAGAAACGGACATAGGGTATCTTTCATCCCGAAAAAAAGTGCTGTTCCCGAGGAAAACAACAATAACGTTATTATGATAATAGATGGCGCCACGTGTCTTTCCAACGGTGTCGACACTTATGCGGATGAAACCGCTGGGCGATGCTAGTCGTAACTTAACAATAAAGTTAAGTTGGTTCTTGGGATAAACTCATACCAACCACGGAACCCTTTATTGTAAGTGGTCCGAGACGCACTTGGCCGGTTTTTTTCAAGTTAATTAACATTTCTTGTGTAAATGGCCCGTTCTAACAATAATAACCTGAAATGCTAATGAAGTCTTGGTATTTTATTGATCTCAAATTAATGTTGTTGAGGTAGTATAAAGGTTATTTTACATAAATCATTTTTTGTTTCTGCTGATTCCGGTTAAACTGGACAGACTGCCCGACCCCTACATAGCTGAAAAAATGCTAGACAGATGATGATGATTTTATTTATTTATATTTATATATACTTTATTGTACACCAGAAAATACATAACAAAAAAATATAATAGTATAGTATAGTTTATTTATTCCCTATGAGACAGTATCATAAGTTAGAATCGTTCCAGTAAGCTTGCGATTAATCTTTTTAACAAGATATTAATCTTTTGCAATAGAACAAAGCATTGCATGCTAATGCACATGTGAAGTAATTACGTTTACAGATGATGAATCTTGATAGGAAATAAAAATAATAGACGCTACAGTAAACGCGTAAAACGCAACCTATGCCAACCCGCACTTGGTCCGCGTGGTGGATTACGGCCCACTCCCTAACAGCGAGGAGGCCTATGTCCCAACAGTGGGAAAGTTATAGGCTGGCAGGTTCCATGATTTAAAAGAGTGTCCATGGAGTTTCTTGCCCGTTCCTCTCCATTGGTATCTACTACTCTTTGGAATGGGCAACTAGCTTCATCTTTCTGAATGACCGACCCCTTGACAATTCAAAAGTGCCTGTAATTGGTTTATTTGAAATAAATGGTTTGAGTTTGAGTTTTGAGATGATTATGCAGAACCTACAATTTAAGAATTGTTTTAAAAAAAATATCCCATCACTTCCTACTAATCTCTGTTCTACTGATTCGGGATACACGGACGTGATCTTATGTTGTGTTATATCATTAGAAAATCAATAATATATAATCTTCATTTCTGTATTAATAGGGACAATAAAGTCTCTTGACAATAAAGTTGGCGTGGTTAGCTAACATATGGCAAATAATTTAATTTAATGTTCTGTGTCCTGTAATGTTAATTACTTTGCATACCTAGTATTGTACACAATCAAGTATTTTCTAACTGAACAGACAGCTGTGTTGCTGGGGAGTTTGTTGCGCCACTTCTTCTCCCCAGCGAAAGCACTAGGAAGTGGTGAAGAGCGGGCGATTTGGGGGACTGTCCTTTGTAATTTTGACGTTCGAAAAGTGCTGATTCTCAGCCTAGTTTGAAAAATGACTTTTGATTTTGTTTTTTCTAACAATAATAAAACAAAATCGTTAAGGAAATTCGTGTTTGTAGCTGTTTTCCTTGTATTTTTCAGGATTACCTGTTTATTAGTGGAAATAAGTTATTCCCGAAAAGAATATAATAAAAAGTAAATAAACTTTAAACTCGAACGAGAATAATATGAGCAGAATAAAAATTACATTGCCAAAATATAATTCTGTTTTTTACAATGGAACAAACGGCTCAACAGATTATTTTTTTACATGACCTCTTTTCAGCTTTTGTCCAAACCAATATTAAGTTTATAGAGAAAAGATTTGATTTTTAATATAATATTATAAAGAGAAAAGATTGGATTGATTTTTTGTTTTTGCTTTCACGCTAAAACGGATACACACGGATTTGGATGAAATTTGATTTATACATGACCTGGATTAGAACATAGGATACGTTTTTTCTTGATATTTCTACGGTATCCAGACTTGTGCAGATGAAACCGCGGGGCGCAGCTAGAGAGTTATAGTTAAGCTATAATGTTCGGTTAAACCAGACTTAGTTATAATCTGGGTAAACCAAACAACAGAACAGTCAAGTTTATCAAACCATCAAGGTTATTATCGCTTTTCAAATATCGACAGATGAATAAATGATTTATCTGCAGTAATACTACGCCATTGAAGAAAACGTGATGAGTATCACCGAGGAAACCTTCACCCACTTGATCAACTAAACAGTTTGACATTCAAATTATTTGTCATTTCATCATAAGTAAGCATAGGAAGATGCAAGTAAAGGTGTGTTCTGATGGTGAGTCGTTTATTGATGTACTCTAACGTAAAGTACTTAAACCTTGTTGGCAAAATCTTAGAATGACCGTAATAAACCGTTCTAACCGCATCTAAGGACATTCGAAAAGTGTTCTGTGCCAATTCGCCATTATTTTACGTGCTATTCAATAGAAAATTTGGAAGACCATGAAAAGTCTTCGTTTTATGTTTCTAATGTTTACATGGTCGATGACCGTTTTGCGTGGTGACGCATATTTTCCCCCAACTTGTCCTTTTTTGTTTTTGTGTCTTGTCTGGTGCTCATGTTTCACCGCAAATAAACGTATTTTATTCCATTCTTTTTTCCTATTCGCATGGTAACCGTTTCTTGTTTATCTGTTTGGGTTTGAAATCGGTGTCCCACCTGGTCATGACAGTATAATAATAATAAACGTGTCCAAATATCACTTGACCTCTAAACTAGTTTGGTTGCCGCTAACAGTTTGTAAACTACTAATCTATAGGTAATAAATAAATTTAAATCCATTAATGAGCTCATCAAGTTTGAAAGTTGTATTATTTTTTTATTAAATGCCATTTTAAAATTATCAGTTTACAAAATTCTAATCTAAATGAATATTTTGATCAATTTCACCGTTACGGATCCTAACCTAACGGTGAAATTATTAACATAATTATAAAAGTTTTGGAGCAGTGGGTCGGAGGGGCGGGGGCGCTTTATCCCGCCGCCCTCACCCCCGTCCCCACCCAAGGCGCGGTCAACTAGTTCCGCGCGGACTATAGTCTATAAGTCTGTTGGATGTATCTCATATCTTTGTGTCAGTGTATTCAATTGTTGGTGAGTCAAATAAATAAAATAAATAAATATTAAATACTACCAGCGCCCCGCGGTTTCACTCGCTTAGGTTTCAATCCCGTAAGAATGTCAGAAAAAAAAGTATCCTATGTATTAATCCAGGAAATGGTCTATCTATGTGCCAATTTTCATCCAAATCTGTTCAACGGTTTACGCGTGATTGAGTAACAAACATCTAAACATCTTCACAAACTTACAAATTTATAATATTTGTAGGATAAGTAGTTGAATAATAAAACTTAAATGACAAAAAAAAACTCATAAACGATACTTATGCATTCTTCTAATTAAAAACTTTATTAGTTGATCCAAAATATTTTATCCATTTGCGTGTGAACTTTGTACAATACATAAACTTGTGCTAAAAAACTTGCTACAAGATGCATCCGGGTTGGTTGATTTTAAAAATGGCGTATTCAATTAAAGCCGCTTTACGTGTCTGTCTGTGTGACCGCGTTATTCTTCTAAACTACGCAATAGTTTTTTATACGGTTTTCACCATCATTAAGACAATTTATTCCGGAAGGCGTATAATACATTCATTTAAACTTAAAAATAATACTTGATGTTTTGTCAACGTGTTGTGTAAGTCGTAATACCATGCGAAATCGGGCGGGTCGGTAGTTCTACAATATACTTAAGACTTGCACTTATGTGGGGAATACACTTACAAGTTTGAATTGTTAATGTAATTTTGAAGGCAGATTCAGTTTATTGCGACTTGAGGAAGCTTTAGAATAATTAATAATAGAGGAAGCTCTAGTATAGGATGCGTCCACAAAGAAAATGTAAATGATTGAACTTGTTACGCGTTGTTAGGCGATTCAACGCGAACGCGAATAGCCTTTTCCCAATTATGTTGGGGTCGGCTTCCAGTCTAACCGGATGCAGCTGAATACCAGTATTTTACATGGAGCGACTGCCTATCTGACCTCCACAACCCAGTTACTGGGTAATACGATACCCCTTGGTAAGACTGGTTGTCAAACTTTCGGGCTTCTTACGGGTAGTCACCCGTAACGACTGTCAAAGATCCACGAGTGACAGCCGGGACGAATGGCTTAACGTGCTTTCCGAGGCACAGAGGGGTCTCGGTATGTAAAGATGGTCACCCATTCACAGACCAACCGCGGCAAGCGTAGCTTAACCTGATCGATTAACCTGAGCGGCTGTTATTATTTAGCCACGGACCCCTGGAATAGAACAAACAATGATACTCTATTGTGATGTCCTACGTGACCAGCCGCACGCGTGGGTGCGATGCGAAGCGAACCGGACGCGATCAGTTGGTTTGATATTTTCGCGCGAACTCTTGCGGTGCGGTGGCTTGTTTTAAATAAATTTAAATATATATAAGCTAAATATGGTGCAAGAATAAAATTTAATTACGAACGCCCTATTAAATTATGAAATTCCCCATAAATAATGTCTATCTAAGGACGCATTCCATTAAACTTTTATACATAGAATAAGTCTTATTCTGAGAACAAATTTGGAATTTTTCACAGTTTTTCCATACTAGAACTGTCAGACGTCAATTTTATTCCACGATTAACTAAATGATATCTGACTTTGATATCTTTTTAAATGATATCTTTTTTTTTTTTAAATCAGACCCTAAGCATAAAATATTGGTTGCACTCTTCTTTCGTCTACTTGAGTATTTGATATTACAAAAGTGAATTTTCCAGTAAAAATTGTTTCCGACCGTCCATGACAAATGCAGGGTACTGAATGGCGGCGGCGCGCGGCAGCTGAAGCGGCGACTTCGCGCGCACGTAGGACAGAGCCGCCGCATCGCGTTGAATTCGCGTAAACCGCATCGGATCGCTTCGCAATTGCGTTCGCGTTGAATCGCCCACTTAGAACGCCGCGTTACTGTTATTATGATCTGACAAAAGAAATCTCACATGCTTTTAGGCACTATGATTCATGACTATTCGGTAGAGAGTCTGGGGTGCAATGACAGAGTATTCATAACTGGCGGTAGGTAGTCCTGATGTACTTACGGGCAATTTAAATTGTGCAAAGTACATAATTTATTTACATTTTATAAATATATTTATTTCGTACCGAAAAATTTAAGTGCCGTCAAAAATATATTTATTATTATTACTGTATGTGTATGTTCTTATGGGAAATAACATCTTGACCATTTTTTACTATTATAATGACAGTCTATAATTAACCCCCGGCTGCTATTTGAGATTGAACATTTTTCTTTTTTGGTATAATATATTCGACATTTGAATGGACATCATTCATTTTGGCAATTTCTTTAGCGTTCGCCATGTACACCCTGATGGTCATCCAGCCCCGCTATCAACATGCTGACATAGCTAAACTTTAAACAACAGTTGCATTACATATCCTCGAGCCAATATTCTGTCATCCCTTGAAAAATGTCTACATTTATATCTGTAATTTCTGTGATGTACATAATAAGGACTATTCTCTCTATATCACACAGGCGAAAAAGGCGAATGTTTGTGTGTGTGTGTTTATATGTTTGTTACTTCTTCACGCTCAAAGGCTGGTACAATTTTGATAAAATTTGGTATGGAGGTAGCTAACACCCTGGATTAACATATAGGCTACTTTTATCTCGATATTCCCACGGGATCGAAACTTATGCGGGTGAAACCGCGGGGCGTAGCTAGTATATTATAAAGTTAATTTATATTGACATTTAATACATATTAATCTTGGCTTGACTTAACAGTAGACGAATAATTACAGCTAACTGGACAGAGCATTGCAACACTGACATGAATTATATGTTCTTGCAATAAGTACTTGAATCATTATTCTGTCATCATCATCATTTCAGTTCCTGCAGCCTTCACAAGGTCGTCGGACCACCTTGTGGGAGGTCTTCCAACGCTACGTCTTCCGGTACGCGGTCGCCACTCCAGAATGTTTCGGCCCCATCGGCCATCTGTTCTGCGAGCAATGTGCCCTGCTCACTGCCACTTAAGTTTGGCAATTCTTCGGGCTATGTCGGTTACCTTGGTTCTCCTGAGGATCTCCTCATTCCTGATTCGATCACGCAGGGAAACTTCAAGCATAGCCCTCTCCATTGCCCTTTGGGTGACTTATGGCACTGAAACGTGGTCGCTCACAATGGGCCTTATAAGAAGGCTATTATTCTGTACTCGAACATAATCTAATATAAACCTATTTTACTCGTTACTAATAGCATTGGCATTGTGAAATCCTAAATGTCAAAAAATTTTATCATTGGAGAGCCAATCCTGCGTTTCAAAAAATGTCACTGTAATTATTTTTATGTTTGATTATTTTGTAATCAGCACGTAGTGTTTTAAATTAAACTTGAACTTGTTTGATTTGAAATACTTATTTTTAATAAGACGTTCAAAGCTGCAGAGCTGTTCAGAAAGCTCTTTGCAGAGCGATATTTCATATACAACCGAATACTGGAAAATTAATCAAGGTACCAAAATATTTTACAGCTGCTACCTTTCAAAGTACACCCCCTTAATTCAACCATAGCTGCACTCATAGATCCTATCGAGACATAGCCTTAGATATTCAGATCAATGAATCTACCTAGCCTTTTCCTGTGTTCAGGTTAGCTTTCAGGATGCAGCTGAATACAAGTACTTTACATGGAGCGGCTACTTGTCTGACCTTCACAACCACTGGGTTGTGTGTTACCTAGTAACTGTACTAGGTAACACGATACCACTTGGTAAGACTGGTTAAAGTGCGTTTCACGAAAGAATTCCCTTCGCCGTAATGTTGACACCATTGCTTTTCATTGAAGGTAAAACAATTGTTCAATGAAAAGCAATGGTGCCAACATTACGGCGAAGGGAATTCTTTCGTGAAACGCACTATACAACACATTGGGCTAGACATATTGCTTCTGACTAGCCGCAACAACTGTCAAAGATCTACGAATGACGAAAGCCGGGACCAGTGGCTTAACGCACTTTCCGAAGCTCGGAGGGGTCTCGATAAGTTATCTATACCCATCCACGTATCGACCTCAGCAAGATCTTCTAGTCTAGTGCTTTTTTTATTTCCACTCTCAAAGAGGCCTGGGGGACTCAATATTATTTATTTGGCTCACCAACTATTTCGTAAATTGTGAATATCAAATAATGAGTAGGTAAAGTAATAATTTAACTGCGCATTTGCAATGCATTTATTTCGCAAGTGGTTGCACTAGCACAGTCGTTATCTTGAGTAGATTTATTCATTTTGTTTCACGAAGACGTGAGAGGTTTTGCATTTAAGTAATTATATGGTTGGTACATATGTAGAGGGTATATAAACGTACTCATTTTTAGCAGAGGGTTAATTTACGGACCGCCATTGGTTAAAACTTAAGACTCTTGTATCTTTACATATTAAATCTACTGCCTAAAATACTAACTTTCCGACTACTTTTGTCCAAATAAAAACGACGAAACGACCGAATGAGATACTGAAATCTTCGAAAAATAAACATGACTGTTTATTTAAAAATAAAATCTAGTAACAAAATTGCACGAAACATATTTATCCATAATTAAAAGTTTTCTAACCATTCATCAGGAACTGGTCGAAGGCCTTGCGTGCATTTAATTATATGTGTGATTGATTGAGTTTGCTGTGATTTGGTGTTACACTTCAGTGGGCACGGAGCCTAATGTTAGACGTCCGTTATTCATGTGAGCTTATCACGATCATTCTGGAAATGGAAAATTGGGACAGGTTCTTTTGTCGGGTTTGGATGAACATGAATGGTTTGGATAATTCGATGTGTGCATAGGTTTATTAACCAACTAGCTGTGCCCCGCGGTTTACACGCATTAGTCTCGATCCTGTAAAAATATCGGGAAAAAAGTATTTGATGTCCTAATCCAGATCCTGGTCTACTCATGTTTCAAATTTCATTCAAATCCGTTCAGCCGTTTTAGTGTAAAAGCATAATAAACAAACATACAAAAAATAAAATCTTTTCTCTTCATAATATTAGATTTTTCTTTTTCTTTTCTTTTTTTATTATTCTTCTTTCTTCTTCTTTTTTCTTTTGTTATTATTTCGTTTCTTTTCTTCTTCTTTATATTATTCTTATTATTTTTATTATTTTATATTTTCAATATATTATTTTAATATATGATTTCCCATCCTCAAAAAAAAAAAAAAAGGGTAGACCATGATATGGAAAAGGACCCATATCATGGTCTATCCTTGTGCTAAATTGCATCCAAATACTTTTTTTTACTAATTTCATTATTACAAATCAGTTTTTTCATTGCTTCTATGAATACATAATTATGTAACTATTTGCGATTAATAAATTAGCCAACAAGCTGAAAGTTATCAATAAAAATAAGTGGTAATTGCCAGAATCGTGTTGCAACTTCAGAAGCAGTCGGGTTAAAGATATAAAAATGCATGTTTATTAATTATAAGTTTGGGTTTTTTATTGCAGTTAAAATAAGATTTAATTTAATGGGTTAGGTTTGAGATGGCGAACTAATAGCACGCGTGCCATTGGTGGCACGTGTCAATATTATATGGGCACGTTACGTTATCATTTCAGGAACTTAGGTACTCAAGTCATCCAGTTTGCATCAGCAGAAGTCGCGCTCATTTGTTTTTTTAATTTTAATAATATATTAAACTGTTTATGTTAACATTAATGTTTATAATAATAAATGTATTATTATTGAAGTTTACAGTTGTCAATAAAGGCTCCTGCAAACAGGCGCGACGCGCGACGCGAATCGCGCGCGACACAAAGGCACCGCTCGTTGCGCGACTTGCGGTGCCTTTGTGAAGCGTGTCGCGTCGCGCCTGTGTGTACGAGCCTTAAAGAGTATTAAGGTGAAAATACTTCTTTTTTTCTAGTAGACAAGATATTTTATTGGCACGTCATGGTCAGAGTATTTTATTGGAAAAAATGGCACGAAGTTGCACAGAGGTTCGCCAGCCCTGGGTTAGGTTATTTTTTGTTATTTTATTTCGATTGGTTTGAAACTGGTTTGTTTTGTTTTTGAATACAAAAAAATCCTAAAAAGTTGTAAAGTCGTCTCATAATTTACTTATCATTAGGTGTAAGGTCCGGAAAGGATATAAGATTATTCACATTGTGATCCGTAGTCTTGTAATAATAAGGTTACAATTCCAATACAGATATTGGTAACGTGGTATTAATTTATTTATTGAGTAGGTATCATAAAACATGTCACAACTGCTGCATTTTTGTGGTCAAGTGAATGTTAAAATACGGCGATTATCGGTTATGTGGATCGTGTCCATGTAGGAATGATTTTGGAGAAAAATACGATCTAAATATTACTATAATACATAATTATCTGTGTAATTTATATAAAACATTGGTCAGGCAGGGACTATAGTCTTTTCATAGTCCTAGATAACCAGTTTACTTTAGCCAACCAAACCCATAACGAAATATCTTTATTTCCATATCCTGCAATACTCCCACCCCAACCGGGGGTTGTCCTTGGGTACACTTGCATAGGGCAAACAGGGATAATCGTCGATTGGTGCTTCATTTCATTGAAAACGTCTAACGGGCCTCTGCGAGGAGTTGGCTTCGGCCCCTCGTACGCCTTCCAAAGGTCCGGGACCCC
Organism: Luperina testacea; assembly: GCA_927399505.1. Classification (NCBI taxonomy): domain Eukaryota; kingdom Metazoa; phylum Arthropoda; class Insecta; order Lepidoptera; family Noctuidae; genus Luperina; species Luperina testacea. The sequence continues at coordinate 3,187,673 of OV656759.1, read as the reverse complement.
AGAGTCCCGAGATAAGTCAACGTTCTAAATATTACTAAAATCAATAATAAAAATAAAATAATAACGTTTATTTTATTTTATCTCCACAAATTACATTCACAAGGTAATAAGTTTACCAAAATTCTGTAATTTGTGGGAGATCTGGAGAAAATACAGGCCTAGGTTTAGTTTAGGCCTGAGCCTGTATTTTAGATCTCCAGAACTCCATTATATCACATAATAAAGGTTGTCAATGTACACAACGGTACTATTTATTGATGGTATGTGGACACCCAATATACACAATCACTCACACACACACACACACGTGTGTGTGTGAGTGATTGTGTAAGGGTGTGTGTGTGTTTGTGTGTATACTATAATTATTATACTAGCCCAAGGAAACGTACTACCGGGCTCAAAAGTATTATATGTGCTAACCTAGGTCATGGTCAAACTGAGTGCCAAATTTCTTTCAAATTCGATCAGCTTTTAAGGCGTGAAATGTAACAGACAGAGTTACTTTCGTATTTATAATATTAGAATGGATATTAAGAATAATATATAATTCCTATATTAGGATTGTTTGACTTAACCACCACTTTGATTTATCTACTAAAATGTTTGTACATTTTTGTATGTTTCTTTATAATCACCCCAAAGATGTTTTTTGCATAACACATTATCAATTTCAATCTGAATAATTTTGAGGGATATTGCTAATCCATTGCTTTATATGTTCGAAAAAATTGTCTGCATAGCAACGTAAATAACGCAATGAATATTGATGAACAGTCAAAATGGAAACCATTGCTTCTGAGTGTGTTACGCAATTACCCCGCAGGTCTAATCCGTAATTGCCAGAGAACCCGAAACAAATTCTATCATCTTCTATCTCAGTACTGAACATCCGAAAGAATTTTCCGTCTGCAATATTGCGTATCTTGCAAAATTTCTTCGATGCATTTGTAAAACATTTTGCACTAACAATAGAATTGGCCAAGTTCAAGTTAATCTTGTGCAACGTTACGCTCTATATAGTGTTGTTTAAGGCAAACAGAACAAATATTTAAAAAGTTGTACGAAACGTTACATTTTCCTCAATCATTCTCTTTCCGTCTTTTTTTTTTAGTAAGACTTTATGGTATACAACCAGCTCCGTGTTGGCATATATCTTCTCTTCTCATCATCAGCACCATCATCACCACTCTCCAGCATTTGTGGGGATAAGGGCAGGATAAGGAGGACGAATTCTTGCCATATCATCTTTCACGCAGTACAGACGCCAGCACATCAAGCTACTACAATCTGTCAAATTTCTTTAATAGATTTTCAACTTTATCACTAAAGCATAAGGTTCAAACTTGATTGGGAAAATTTGACAGTTTCGGGTAGCTTGATGTGCTGGCATCTGTACATCCATCGTTTTTTTGGTCATCCCCTACTTTACACATCATTCTATCCACATTCATACTCAAAACTATCCTCATGACACTTTCTAATTCCTTACCATGACATGATTTAATTTCCACATAACTTTTCAGTTACCGGTGCCATTTTCAAACTTCCTCTTATGTACTCAGCTGTATTATACTATATATTATCTATTTGATAAAAATCTTATATTCATTCGTAGACAGACAGAAAACGCACTGCTTAATCCTCTGGGGTCTAGCTAGGAGCATTAAATGAGTAATAATAACAAGAGTTCCAGAAACCAGCTGCTGACATTTAAGTTTAAACAAAAGTGAAGTGTCATCTGCAAACAACACTTTATCATGATTATCTTTTAAGATGTACGGCAAGTCATTAATATAAAGAAGAAACAAGAAAGGACCAAGAATTGAGCCCTGTGGAACTCCCATTGATACTATAGATCCGCGAGATCTTTTTCCATTAACGGCAACGCTCTGAATCTTTTTACTCAAGTATGAAGTAAGAAGATCCACGTAGGTGAGCACTAAGGAAGTATTTTTGAAAATTCATCCTTTAAAGCAATGATGTAACCATCCCTAAGGGGGTTAAATAGGGGATAAATGTTTATATGGAAGTTAATCATTTTGCTGATGGGAAATCTTATCAGGCACACGGCTTGCTTTTAATTACAAAGCAAATAAGTAGCAGACATGAAAAAAATATTAAATCCTTGCATATAACAACACTATTTATAACACTGTCTAAGGCGGGTCACACATCAGCGGTATTGTCCGAAAGGGTTACCGCTGGCCCGGAACATAAAGGGCGAAGGAAGGAACACGGGTGGGTTTTAGTCAGTAAGAGTCTGACACTCCCTTCCGCTCCACCCAGAGCGGGAGGAGTCATTTGATGATTTCCCATCCTGAAAAAAAAAAAATAAGGCGGGTCATACATTAAAACGCGCCACGTGACGGGGCGCGGAAAGAAATCCCCGTGCAGAAACGCGTTTTTATTGAATTTGTATGTAAAAAATCATGCACGGGGGCGTTTTCTGTGCCCCGTCGCGTGGCACGTTGTAGTATGTTATCCGCCTAAGCTACTAGAATAACTCATCACTAGGGCTTTGTGCATCACTTATCACAGCATCACTTATTTAGAGCATAATAAATTTGACAGGCAGCCTTATACAGAAACTCGAGCATAATAAATTACTGGCACATAAAAGGTTAAAATTTCTTCACATATTACCGGTGAATCTTGAACAGCATAATATAAATTACAAAAGCAGTTTTGTAACTTAACCTTCATGTTGCTTGGACCGGTCCACCTCGGGTGACCCTTACGGTCAGTGTCAGAGAGGCCCAGATAAGGGTCTTAGAACCTGATGTACGCATGAATCTGAATAATACCTGTGGTTTAATGTAACATTTTGTTTTTTTTTATTTTATGAAAAAGGAACTCAGGCATTCTTGAACCGTCCCCTTTAGTAATTGTGAAAGCAATAAAGTAATACTTTATTTAATTTTTGGGCAGAGGTGTTCTAAAGCTCCGTTGAAATCAAAATCATTAACGGTGTAGGGTAATACACCCAGTGGTCAGCCTTGCACATGTAGTTAGCCTAGCATTATTCTGCTAATAATAGTACAGATTGCCTCATAAGTATATGACTGCCACTTGATTCATTAATATTTTGTTGTTTATTACACCAACTTACAAAATAATAGCTTCACGGAAAGCTGGACTACGCACAATTGTTACTTGACCATATATATCACAATGGGTCATGTATGAAAATATTAAATTGTCTCGATTTTTTTTCTGCACTTATGAATAAGCTAATACTATCTACAAAAAAAGTATCAGATTTATCTGATTAGTATTTCCAGAGAAATAAATTAAATTCTGTTAGAGGCGGCCATCGACAGTAACCCACGGATTTTTATTCAATTTCCTTAGCCTACTCAATTAAAAAGTAAAAACTGTAGATCAGAGACTGTTGTCAATTTGTCATAACATAACCTCACTTTTCACCTCTTGCTTTGTGTTTGTTTGCGATTTTATGGATATATCTTTACGATTACGATACGATTTATCTTTATTTTATTCAAAGCGTGAGGGTCGTCGTAAAGATATATCCATAAAATCGCAAACAAACACAAAGCAAGAGGTGAAAAGTGAGGTTATGTTATGACAAATTGACAACAGTCTCTGATCTACAGTTTTTACTTTTTAATTGAGTAGGCTAAGGAAATTGAATAAAAATCCGTGGGTTACTGTCGATGGCCGCCTCTAACAGAATTTAATTTATTTCTCTGGAAATACTAATCAGATAAATCTGATACTTTTTTTGTAGATAGTATTAGCTTATTCATAAGTGCAGAAAAAAAATCGAGACAATTTAATATTTTCATACATGGCCCATTGTTACCTATTAACTTAGCGCAAGGAATTTGATAAAATTTATATCTTCTATTTGGTGGTGCATTATTATGTAAAAAAGCGCCTCTCGCCATCAAACGTAAAATTTTGGCGAGTTTAGATTTAAGTAACACCTTTGTATTTTTAATATCATTAAATAAATAAAATAAAAAAATCGATCCCATGAAGTGTATCTTATAGGAATATAAAATATTTCTAGTAGTCTAATCCATGTGTAATTAATCAAGATATCTAAATATAGATCAAGTATTTCTCTAAAACCATTCACGAATGTATTTCGAGATCAACAATATTTTGTAATGAGTCTGTCTGAACCACTTCGCTGGTTATGTAAGATGTATTATTTAAGTAATGGTTTAAGTCTAGACGAACTAGAGTATCAGGTCATAATACTTGTAACACACATGATTATGATTACTTTTTAGTTTTTCACCCTCTCGTAATTAGCGAACCCAGAGCAATCACCTAGCGTCTGACAATTATTGGCACTTTTTTATTTTCTTTGGAATACCAAAGAAAATAAAAAAAGTGCCAAAAATGTTCATTCATCGGATTCATTTTACTATGCAAGAACAAAGAATACTTTGTTCTTGCATAGTAAAATGAATCCGGAACATACTCACACATTGTTTTGTAATCTTTTAGACAGAATGAGGACGACATCTTTCAAGACTTTTTCACAAATGTTCTGAGGTCATCTGATGCAGTTGAAATAAGAACTGATTTAAAGGTTGAAACAGAAACTGATTTCTGACAATCGAAACCAGGGGCAAAGCAAAACTTATCAATTTCCATCATCATTTCAGCCGCAGCAAGCACCTCCACTTCGACCGGTTCTGTGCTTCTCGCATCCAACGGGCTCCTGCGGTCTCCACAAGGTCGTCGGACCACCTTGTGGGAGGCCTTCCAACGCTACCTACGTCTTCCGGTACGCGGTCGCCACTCCAGAACCTTTCAGCCCCATCGGCCATCTGTTCTGCGAGCAATGTGCCCTGCCCGCTGCCACTTAAGTTTGCCAATTCTTCGGGCTATGTCGGTTATCTTGATTCTCCTGCGGATCTCCTTATTCCTAATTCGATCTCGCAGGGAAACTCCAAGCATAGCCCTCTCCATTGCCCTTTGGGTGACTTTTAGCCTTCTTATAAGGCCCATTGTGAGCGACCACGTTTCAGTGCCATAAGTCATGACTAACACGCACTGGTCAAAGACACTGCGGTATGTGGGGCGTGTAGATATTGCGTAGCTTCCCGAACGCTGCCCAGCCGACCTCCTCCTCTCGATCTCTCTCAACTGCTCAGGTTTGGCGGATACGATCCTGCCATCATCGGTCTTCAGTTTCGTAAGATGGCTCTGCCCAATAGACAGATCTCTAGCAAAGACCTTGGCGCATTTATTTCGCTCTATCGCGTCCTTAATACGGTCTGTATTAAAGCGGCGAAGATCAGTTTGCAAGGACTTAGAGATTGGTCTATTGAGTTGTCGGTAATTTAGCGCATCATCTGAAGACTTCAGGATTATCTCGCGCCTATCCTTCATGAATTTCCATAATATATGTAAATACACTTTTTCAATACACCCTTTCAAAGGAAGGCCTGTGTACCAGTGGAAACATTATAAGCTGTTTATGCTGAATACACGTAGTAAAAAATTAATGGTGATACATAAAAACTAAAACTAGTAAGTCATTTCTTGTAAACAGCATCCGCCTTTATAACAAGTTGCCAAAGCCGGTTACAGAACTTAGCGATGGAAAGTTCAAAACCCTCGTCAAACTTGTCCTTGTCAAAAAAGCATATTATTATAAGATTAGAGACTACGTTGAAGACAAGGTACTTTGGCAATAATTTCTTCTGCACATGTGACTTCACTAGCCCCTCATTAACAGCATAAATTGTACTTGTCTATTAACTGCCTCCAAATTACAATGTTGATTTTTATTTTAAATACTTATTTCACATATTCTTTATATTAAAAACTAAATTTAACACAACAACTACATACACATCACTATTTCACTCAATTCTAATATCAACTCTTCATTAGTGGTTGTAATGGCAATCATATTATGTGGTTTTAATAGGTTTTTATATTTTATTTTCGTTTTTGATAGATTATTTTATATTTTGTGAATGTGAGAACCTTGTAGGCTTTGTAGACTGTGGACTGTAGATTTGTAGACCATTTTTTAAAATTAAATACTTGGTACTTGTTGAGAGGCCTATTGTAATTGAGTTCAATGTAAAAGCCAATTATTTTTAAAAGACTAACCGTGGAGTTTCTTAACGGCTCTTCTCCATAGGAAACGACCATTTGGAACCGTGCACCTGTCTTCTGAAGTTTCATAAGTGACCATGTAGGAAGTTTTCTTTTTGTGTTGTTAAATTTTGATATATTTTATCTGTTTCATGCCATAACTTGGCTCTTATGATATTTTTTTGTAGATTTGACTAAAAAAGTTCACATACTTTTTGATGGGATCAGTATTACCATAGCACAGGTTATGTATTACATCAATTAAACCGAGCCTAAGATTAATACACACATTTTTCAAGCCAGTAAGCAGCATGACAAACTACATTCTAGAATCATCAATGGGAATTTGGCCCTGACGTATTTCATTATAGGCTATTATAGCCAGGCTTTTTTATCGTTTTAAAAATTAAGGTCGATACGAGTTTGGTTTTTTGAATACCTAATTATTTCAAATTTTTAGAAGCGGTTGCAGATGCCTTGTCGTTTTTAACAGACTATAATTAATGATTGTAATAAGTGCTTTTTGAAAACATGTTTTTTTTTTGTACAGTACCTACTGTACATATTTTCAATTATTTTTTGTTTTAATTTTTGAAGTGAAAACTTTTTTAGGCGCGTTGGGAAATTTTTGAGATGGGAAAAACCATTGAACTCGCGCCACTGTTACCGTAAGCGACAACGCGCGTGTTTTGTTTATAAGACGATTAAAAAAATACCCGCTTCGGATGTGTTCGGCTGTCCTCGGGATGTACTCGGTTTTACTGTATATCCGATACGTCAGTAAGCAGGCAAAGTATTATGTTTGTGTTTTGTTTGCACTTCTGTCGGAACTTCCGGAGTGCCACTGTTTTTTTTATGACTTTCATGGTGTGTTTCTGTAACTTGGTCCTGGAATGAATAATTATAAATGCAAGCATTTGATTTTTTTGATTAAAATATATCGTAGAAGGCTAATAACTTATAATTGAAAACGAATAAACTCGACAAATTTATTCAAGCAGCAATCAAGTAGCCAAATTACTTTTTCGAAAACCCCTATTAAGAGACCTATTCCGGAAAATCTCCAACGAAATCACAATGCGTTTAATAAAGAACGTGCATTACTGACTATTGTGCAATAGGATCGCACAGTGGCTGCACACGCAACGAGCGGATATTGCAACCGGCACATTCAAGGATAGAGGTGAAAACCGAGTGAGTTCCGACTGACGGAAGCACAGTGGGTGTTAAGGATAGTCAAGCGGATTAGTGCGGTAATGCACATAATCAATGTGAGGTCTATCAGAATAGTGACGTGAGCGCTGTTCTGTTTTTGAAATGGGGAGTGACATATTGTTTTTTTTTTTGGAAATGTAGCCTTTGGATTTTTTCACGTGCTTGTTGCACGTTTTTTTATGAAAATCGAATTATCTCGTTGCAACCAGGTACAACCTACATTTTACGGTGAAATACGTGATAAATTATATTTATTTCTGTAAATTGGCTCAACAAAAAGACTAGGCAGATTTACACGTCAAAAATAAATTATATTTCAAAACTATAAGTCGGTGTTTCCAATCCGACTACTCTGGGAAGAAAGACCAAAACATAACCAGAGCTCGCAGTGTAAAATCTGACAACCAGTCTTACCAAAGGGTATCATCATACTACCCAGTTACTGGGTTTTGGAGGTCGGATAGGCTGTCACTCTATGTGAAATACTGGTATTCAGCTGCTTCCGGTTAGACTGAAAGCCGACCCCAACGGGGTAATCAAACAGCAAACCAACCTGCACGGGGTTAGCGTGGTGGAAAATGGCCCATTCCCTCTCGCAGAGAAGAGGTCTGAATCCCAGCAGTGGGAAAGTTGTTGGCTGATTAAGCTCAGCAATGAGTGACTGTCTTTGCTGTATGCTTATTCGTTTTTTAACCGACTTCAAAAAGGAGGTATTCGACCCGTAAAGAAAGAAAAGAAAAACACACTACCTATGTATGTTTTTTATGAGAAAATCGTATTTTTTTTCGTTTCAGATCCATTTATATCGCAATTATACTGAAATTCACTGCATACCCGCAATACAATCTAGAATAAAAGATAATTATAATAATCATAATAGATAATCTACTATGCAAGATAAAATTCTGTTCTGTTTTTTAACTAATCTGCAGACAGATAAAAATATCTCAGTGGATAACGATATTGTTTTTAAATAAATCGGCTAATAATTTATTTACTGCTGAATATATTAAGTTAGAGCAGTGGTGGCCAAGTGGTAACGGCCGCGACTTACGAGTTGTAGGTCGTAGGTTCGAACCCAGACAGGCGCTTTACTTGTGTAAATTATTTCATCACCACTGCTCACAAAACGGTGAAGGAAAACATCGTGAGGAAACCGGCATGTCCTAGAACCAAAAATTCGAAGACATGTGACATCTACCAACCCGCACTGGGCCCGCGTGGTGGATTACGGCCCACTCCCTCTCACTGAGAGGAGGCCTGTGTCCCAGCAGTGGGAACATTATAGGCTGATGATGATGATGATGATATCATGTTCTTATTAATTAGTGTTTCATCTGCTTAGCCTTTTCCCAACTATGTTGGGGTCGACTTCCAGTCTAACCGGATGTAGCTGAATACCAGTATTTTACATGGAGCGACTGCCTATCTGACCTCCACAACCTAGTTACTGGGTAAAACGATACCTCTTGGTAAGACTGGTAATCAGACTTTCGGGCTTCTGACTACCCGTAACGACTGTTAAAGGATCCACAAATAACAGCCGGGACCAATGGTTTAACGTGCTTTCCGAGGTACGGAGGGGTCTCGGTATGTAAAGATGGTTACCCATCCACAGACAAACCGCGGCAAGCGTAGCGTAATCTGATCGATCGACCTGTGCGGCTGCTATTATTTAGCCACAGATCCCTCCTTTTAAAACAGATGACGAACAAGCAGTGGATCGAAGGGGGGTGGAGGAGGGTGCAGGGAATCAGACCGGAATAACTCTTCTTAATTAGTGTTTATTCTTTTTAAATATTGCAATATTCGGCACCCTTCGTAAACACTTCGGTATCGTAATAAATTGTTACTATAAAGAAATGCTATAAAAAATCCTTTAAAAAAAACTTCAGCTCATTCTGTGATTAATTAAAAAAAAAAGTACGATCATAAAAAAACCTTCGTTTTTTTTAGTACTATTCGTGACAAGTCCTAATTATGACCCAAGAATTATTATTAAACAATAATGTTCAAGTAATTGTTTTTATTCTTCTAATATTACATACATGTTAAACAATTTATTATTAACACCGCATATAAAGGAAAAACTAGTAACAAAAACCAAATAATGGATATTTTTATCTAACAATTATCTACGTACCTAACTGCTTATAAATAAATACAAAAATTACAAACAATTTATAAGGCAGGTACAGTACTGGTCAACATTATGTTTGTCAAATGATTTTGATATATATGCATTTTTTTTACTGTCTATTTGAGCAAAAACTATACATTCACGTCAATATTTTTTGTCGTTAGACGTGATTACGAATATGTTCATGATACATACTAACCCCCTTTTAAACAAAAACTTGACATTAATAGACACTTTATAAATACGATTTGTTATTCATGTAAATTAGGAGAGAACAAAAAGGTTAGATTAAGATATTATATTTTTATTTTAATTATTTGAAGTTTATTTATTATTAGAAGTTTGTGCATATTAGATAGATAAGAAAAAAGGAGTTGTAGCGTCAAAAAAAGAGAGAGAACAAAACATCATTGAGGTTACCAATAGGGCAACAGATTCATAGATAAGGATGTACGTAATTATAATTATTACAGAAACAATTTTTTCCAGGAAAAAAGCATTCGGCGTGCGTGTATGCCCAGATGTATGAACATACAAAGCAAAAGAAGAATGTAAGGATGGTGCAGGGGGCGTTATGTAGTTTCTGCCTACCCATGAAGAAGGCGACAATTTATATTTATATATATATACTTTATTGTACACCACAAAAATATATAACATGAGAAAAATACATCAAACACTACAAAATATACAATGGGTGGCTTATCGCTTATGTACTATAATATATACGTACATGATCTGATTTAGATTGGAAGCCGATCCCAACATAGTTGGGAAAAGGGTAGGCAGATGATGACGATACATGTTCCGATTTCAATTTCTTTCGTTTTCGATGAAAGTTATAGAGTGTAAAAGTAATATACGTAGCACCCTCTAACTTCCATCGGAATTCAAATCTCCACCAAAACTCATCAAAATCAGTTCAGCAATTTTGGCCGTAGCAAACTGAGGCAAACAGACACGCCTAGTTTCGCATGATTAGTAATAGTCTAACTATAATAACAACGATATTATGATGCGTCAAACTTGAACTTGACACTGGGTCGACGGCACCTTAGACAATTGACATGCTAATCTTTTCATAGTATAAGAAGTGGAACACGTATTTTGAAATTAGCATTTCTGTGTAAATAAATAATGTACATATGTCATTTGTTTTTTTTGTAATCACGTAGTGTGACAGCTGTATGGCGGCTCTGAAGTGCGCTGCTCGCTGCACCCCCGCTGACACGTGAATTTTCTACTGCGCAGCGACTCGCCTCATGTTCCGAGTCGCCATAAAGTTTAATTAAATTGGGTAAAAGGCTGGCTTATGAAGAGTTCGTCAGTTGCAGACGCCAGCACATCAAGCTACTACAATCTGTTAAATTTCTTTATACGATTTTCAACTTTAACGCTAAAGCTTAAGGTTCAAAGTTGATTGAAAAATTTTGACAGTTTCGGGTAGCTTGATGTGCTGGCGTCTGTACATATGGTCTGAACCTACTAGTTTCTGTACCCGTTTAACGGTCCTCATCATCCTCCTCATTGGCAGTCTAGCTCCACCTAATGCTGAATATAGGCCTTCTCCTTTTGTACAGACGTTAGCACATCAAGCTACTACAATCTGTCAAATTTCTTTAATAGTTTTTCAACTTTATCGCTAAAGCATAAGGTTCAAAGTTGATTGGGAAAATTTGACAGTTTCCGGGTAGCTTGATGTGCTGGCGTCTGTATCATTCTTCCGTGCTCTTTAATTGCGTAACATACTATTAGTCTCAATCTGAATAATTTTGAAGGATATTGCTAATCCATTGCCTCAAATGTTCGAACTCTCAACAATGTAAATAGCGCAATGAATGTTGTAGAACTGTCAAAATGAAACTGTCTTCTCCATACGAAAACTACCTTTTGGAATGGGCGACTAGAATCAATTCTATTTTGTTGTATATTTTGACGTTCAAAAGTGCCTTTTATGTGCCTATTTAAAATAAATGCTTTGACTTTGACTTTGAAAGCCATACTATTGTTGGTTCCCGTTTTAGGATACAAGGTGTTCATATTAATTACTTTTATTGTTTAATAGGTATTAAATAATAAAAGTAATTAATATGAACACCAAATTGTAATTTAGGACACCCAAGATATAAATCACAAGATATAACCGTAATCGCTATTAAAAATCCACCAAAAATTAAAAATGTTTTCAAATTCCTTTGGTAGTCCCCAGTGCCCATAACAGTAAAGAAAATTTAAATAATAATAATATTAAAATTTTTAAAACCGTTTCTTTAATTATATTTGCATAATTTGAAAGCTAATAGAATTCAAAATATTTAAATAGGAAAAAATATGTCCTTAAACACGCAATAATCAAATATCAGAATCTATATCATCATGCAAGATCACAGAGCGCGAAAATAAGACAACGACGCAATAGAACTGACTAACGACAAATAAAAATCCATGCACAGGGAAAACCATGTCAAAAAGGATGTATTATAATAATAACATGACCTGCTAGACAAGTAATTTCAGTTCGTCATAATGGCAAAAATAGATATTATTATACTATGACGTAACAGTAGTCATTGTATGTTGCTGTCCTATTCCTATGTTGGGGTCGGCTTCCAGTGTAACCGGATGCAGCTGAATACTACTTTTTTACATGGCGCGACTGCCTATCTGACCTCCACAATCCAGTTAGTGAGTAATATTGTCGCTCGCATGACTAAAATTCCTGTCTCATTTTTTAGCTGATTTGTGGTGGGACGGATACATTTTTCTATTCGTGGTTCTTTACATTTTGTTGCATTTGAAAATGTTTATATTTTGAGATCCAAATAACATAGAGGCACGACGCGCGACGGTTAGTAAAAAATTTAAAGAATCACAAATAGAACAGTGTGGTTGTCCTGAATCAGATCAGGGGGCCTAAAAGGCCACTTTGGCAGAATCATAAAAGGATAACATTATGAATCAAAATGGACAGCTAACTGTTAAGTTAATCGTATCAAATCCTATTGGTGAAGAATTTTTCAGTTATTTTTTTTTTGTCTGTGCTAAAATACCAATCGATCCAATCTAAATCCAATCCCAATCTCTTTGATTATACGTAGGTATAATCAAAGAGATTGGGATTGGATTTTGATCGTAGGTAGCTACGTAGTGTAACAAAAAAAAGAAAAACACGGACTGTCGTCGCCTTATTATAATTCATAATGTCATCCTTTTATGATTCTGCTAAAATGGCCTTTTTAGGCTCCAGATACGAAATGTGAAAAATGAGATAGGACTTTTAGTCATGCTAGCGACGATATGATACTCTTTGATAAGACTGGTTATCAGATTTTCGGGCTTCTGTAATGGCTGTCAAAGATTTACAAATTACAGCCGGGACTAACGGAATAACGTGCTTTCTGAGGCACGTTTTTTGAGTTAAGTTTTTTTGAATTGAGTTTGAGTTTGAACGGTGGGTCCACGGACCAACCGCGGCAAGCGTAGCTTAACCTGATCGATCGACCCGTGCGGCTATTACTTAGCTACGGGTCTATATAAATAACTAGCTTCCGCCCGCGGCACCGCCCGCAAGGTATGTCGATAAAAACTATCCTAAGTTCTTCCCCGGGGTACAATCTATCTCTGCCAAATTTGATCAAAATCCGTTCAGTGGTTTAGGCGTGAAAAGGTAACATACAGACAGACAGAGTTACTTTCGAATTTATAATATTAGTATGGACTAAAATAGGTTTAATAACTCAATAATACACTAAACAATTAAATACAACACATTGTAAGTTTCTTTCTCAATAACTAGTGTGAAGAATCAATTTGTGGCGCTTAAGAAGGAATTTCACAGTTTTTTTAGCATTCACATGTGCGAGTTATTTTTAGCATATAATTGTTAGAATTAATAGAGTGTGAGCAATCAATTTTATGCAATGTAGAAGGTCAAGTGAAGTCTGGTTAATATAATACGTTGGGTTGCCTTGAGGTAGAACAAACATTTAGGATTGGCACTATCAATTCGTGGGTTGCGAAAGTACTCGCGTAATATTTTATGAGTGCGTTTTTGCTACTACCCTTATATGGAGTGTACAGACTAATGAGAAATAACAAACAGGGCAAGCTAAATAAAACCGTTTAAAAAAATGAAGCAATTTGTAAAGAATTCAAATCGACTAGCTAACTATTAATTAATAATAATAATAATTTTATTTCAGAATTAAAGATCACATCCACAGTTTGTTAGTAAAACATTAACCTTAAATAACTCTGTTAGTAAACATGCTGGTTGGACAAATAATGGACCAGCGGGCAATGAAATTTCCCTGCAATCACATTCAGGAGACTGTTCGAGCTGCCCCGGACCCTCTGCAGCAGCGACGAGACACGCTTACGTCTGATTGCTGCGAAGTCAACAGTGTGCGCATCAGCAAACATTCCCTACGCACTGCAGAAGCGTGGAAGCCCCAGCAGCATCCTGAATGCATTGTTGTATTGAACTTGAAGAACATTGATGGCTTTCTGCGTACAACTTGTCCAGAGGCTGCACGTGTAAAATGCCTGTCAATATGCTTTAAAAAGCGTCACTTTCCCTTCACACGTGCAACGAGCAAACCTACAGACAAGCATGGTGCATCGAACCGCCAATGCTTTTCGTTCCCTTTCTACATCCAAATCATCTTTGATGCCCGCTGTTACAATAATGGCCGAGATATTTAAATTGTTGAACACGACTTAAGATTATTACCTGCTAGTTTAATGGGAGGAAAACATTCTGAGGACTTTGCTCCAAAAATAAGAACGTCACTCTTTTTGGCAATTATTATTAAGGTTCTCTATAAAAGTTTTAGCTTCATTTATATACAAGAACTAGCTTCATTCCGCGACTTCGTTCGCGTGAAATTTCTTGTTATCCCGACCTACCCTGTTACATCGCATCGCTTGCCCGCGCTATTCTTTCGTTTTCGCTAATCGTTCTTTCTGTATTTTTTTTCCTTTTGCTCGGCTCCCAAAGGCCCAAGCGTGATGTTAATTAGCCTATAGCCTTGCTAGACAATTGGGCTATCAAATGCAAAAGTATTTTTTCAAATCTAACCGGCAGAATCAGAGATTAGCGCGTTCAAACAAACAATCAAACAAACTCTTCATACGGCAGTATTTAAATACATTTCAAATTATAATACATTATTTAAATACATTTTAAATTATAATATATATAAGTAATTAATTCTTATTAACACGACGGCCTTCATAACCACACAGCAACGATTGCGAAAGTAATAGAACTGTTACTCGTATACTTAATTAATGTAAATTGACTAGCCAAAAATAGTTCTGAAAATAATCAAGTACAAGTTAAAAAACAAAATATTTGAAAAATATGAGGTGTCTTGTCCGGGTGCGCCAAAGTTCACCTAAATTTTTAACTCCGATAATTGGAAATCCGAAAATGTTCTTCCTAACATTTTTCATCCTAACAATCACAATTCCTAACTACTCAGTCTCTAATGTTCATAATTCCGAAGCATTCAACTTCATAATGTCAGTAGCAATAAACATCTATTATACTTTTATTTGTTTTCCTATATTTTCTCAAAATAACCATCTTTTACAGTATTATTCAAAGTCATATCTTTTTTGTTTAGATTTCTTTTTATTCATAATAATCAGTATTATATACATTAATTTTGCGTAACTTTATTTTCACATAACATGTATAACATATAAGAATAATGGGATCCCTTCTTTTCGCATAATATTTTTTTTCCTAATATACTTTGGCATAACGATTTTGGCATAATTTGTTTTGCCATAATAATACTTTTTAGGTGTATATTTTTAGCAAGAGCGAGCGAAGCGAGCTCGGGAATTGGGGCACCCCGACTCGGACAGGTTAGGTTCGAAGGGGATGACGGGGGCTCAAATGAGCAAGCGGAGCGAGCGAACGAGCCCCCGTCATCCCCTTCGTGTTAGGTTCCTTTAAACCCTGCAGACAGAAATAGGGGCCCCGCGAAGCGGGGCTCCGTTAACTACGCCTTATTATTATTGTTATGCTTAATAAACTTATGCTTTAGAATGTTATGCTTAAAAAATGAATGCTTTAGAATGTTATGCTTAATCATTATTATGATTAGAGAAATTATGCGTAAAAAAATTATGCGTAAGCTGTTATGCGTAAATAATTTCACCATCAAATTAAAACTATAAAATCATCTTCTACCCGCATATATTTTTTATTACACTTGGTAAATGTTTCTTTCTGAGTATGAATGAAAATGTTATGGCAATTATGTTTAGGGATAAAAGCGTTATGATAAAAAACAGTAGGAGTTTAAATATATTTACAGTAATGATATTATTAATTACAATTTTCGGAAACATGAGTGTTATGAACATCGCCGATAGCACTACAAATAGTATGAATGAAAACTTTAAGATGAAAAATTTTAGGAAGAGTGATCATTCGGATTACAAATCGTTAGGAAGAACAATTTCGGGTAAAGAACTTTAGGTGAGCCAATATAATTAAAAAACTGACAAATTGTTACAACTCTGTTGACACATAATTTGTCACACTTAAGTGACTGTGAGGTATTATAATAATGACCATTGATACATTGTTTACATTGACAATCTGACCATAGCGGTCACTATCATAATTATTTCTTCCTTGCCATGCGAAATTTAAAAAAATATGACTGAGAATATTAATTTATTACTATATGTATGCGTACTACATCTAGTAAAAATATGGTTTTAGTTGACAGATTTAAAAAAATATTTTTACGCCATCCAGTTAACTTTTATTAGGAGTATTAATTTGTGTGTTCATTAAACTCACATTAATTTTAGTTGGCTTGTGTAAAAATGTTACCGGAATTTGTGGGCCAGTCGTTGATGTCTTTTCCTCGCTACCAAAATGTTTCAGGAAATACTTAATTTGGCATTGAATGGATCACAAAACTGAGTTTGTGGTAGGTAATGTTTTTTTTATATGTGCTTAGATCACGAAGATACACCGACATATGATTTAATAAGAAGTAATGAGTAGCATTGTTAGTTTGAAGGTTTTGTAATGTTTGCAATTACAGTTCTTTTTTTCGTTTGCTTCGTGAGTTAACTAGCTTCAACATTCTGACTAACTGACAGACTATTTAATTTTGACAATTCAAAAGTGCCTGTACGAGGTTTAATTGAAATAAATGCTTTGAGTTTGAGTTAAGTTTATTTTTGTGTTTATAAAAATAATCAAGAACTAGGTTCTATTCTTGAAGTTTTAATTTGAAGGTTTTGATATTTTATTATTTACCTATTTCGTTACAATGGAATTTTTTTTTTACAAATCTTAATATTTGTTTAAAAATTATTTGTTTCATCCCTAGAAGCACTACAAAATTAATTCAAAAAGCTACATACCAATAGCACTTCGAAGTCATAATCACTCACTAATCTCTTATTAATTTACTCAAACACAAATCAGAAGAGCACTTCACTATACACCACTATAAAGTATGAAACATTCTGAAGTCTCATAAAAGGCTTGCTGCGAACTAAAGATTGTACTACGTCGTACATTTCTATATAACTAAACATATGACGGATTCTGTGTGACGACAGCCTATTACTGCTTGACATAGACCACTGAACGGATAGAAGTGGCATGTCGGTAATAACTTTCAGAGAGGGGGAAACCTTGACGGTTCTGGAAAAATATGTTTTCTACTCCGTAATTAGTTCAAAGGCGGATGTGAGCATCCTTGTTTAAGCATTATGTTGATTTATTTATGTTTCTAGTTCAATTATATTCTAATTATCGAATTTTCATGCAGAACATACAGTATCCGGCGATAAATATTGCACATCGACCTTTGGAAAGAGACAATCGGCTAATTTCGGCTTCGTAGAGCGTTATCTCTATCGCACGAAATACAAACAGTCCGGTATCTATTAGGAGCTGTTAAAACAATTATGATTTGCTTCTTTTGATAATTATTTTTATTCTTTGTATAAAATCGATAGCATCGAATAGGTCGATGTGCAATATTTATCGCCGGGTACTGTAATATGTTTTCGTTCTTGTGAAATTGTGTGCCGTGGTTGCGTTTTATCACGCAAATATACTGTTACACAGTCGGGATTTACGCCAAGCTACATCAGACATGACGTCTATGAATGTTACTGAGGAAACATTTCTTTTGAAGATACCTATATCTTTAACCTGAGATATTACTTAATATAGCTGTATTTACCAAAAGTTGCTATCAAAAAATGTTTATGTAACTACACTCGCTCTAAATATTCAGTCGTTTGTTACTTACTGTTTATTTTTTCTCAGCTCACTTATCAAACAATTACTCTCTTTTAGAACAACAATAAAGAATATGCGAAATGGTGCATTCTGAAATCAGATTTACGCGTATATTTTGCTTCAACGTTGTCTCTACCGCATTCTTCGCTCTGCAATATCTCTAAGTTATCATGATCATTATATATTTTAGCTAACCGGCGTAGTAAACTTGATGTAAACAAAATGCTTTTGATATTGATAGCTATAGGGGTCGGCAAAAAGTGGTATTTTCCATGACAACCATACGTTTTTATAGAGGGCACAAAACTCGTGATATTGTGGCCTCTGATGGGGGCGTTACCCCT
This sequence comes from Luperina testacea, assembly GCA_927399505.1. Lineage (NCBI taxonomy): Eukaryota > Metazoa > Arthropoda > Insecta > Lepidoptera > Noctuidae > Luperina > Luperina testacea. Next base: position 3,169,594 of record OV656759.1, on the reverse strand, counting down.
TGATTTAGTATAGCTGTTGTTTTATATTGTGAATACTTTTGGCTTATGATGGGGTGTAAAAATTTTAACTCTTTTCTAGTTGATTTTTGTACATGAAGGGTAACAAATAATATTTCCTAATGTTTTCCTGATTTTTTTCCCAGAATATCTTGTAACGAGCTCTACTGGATAATAGATTAGTTAAGTGCTAAATATCATTAACAAAAAATGCCAACCACATTTTCGCAATAAATTAAATTATAGTGTTAAATATACACGGCACTAATTTGCTCCACTTTCTGAGTTTCACAAGTCTTAAATAAGTTCCGTCCAGACAGTCCGCCCTCTCTATTAACTTTGTTGACTGGAAAATCAGATCGTAAGATTGACACGAGAAAAAATATGTAGGTACTACCATGTTGTTTTGTTTCTTCCAATTTACTCGTCTATACAAATAATAAAACCGAAGAGTTTGTTTGTTTGAACGCTATCTCTCGAGCGACCAAGCGGATTTGAAAAATTATTTTCGCATTTGGTAGCTCGATTCTTTAGGAAGACTAAATCACCCAACATCACTCTAGGACACCTAGGAGCCGAGCAAAAAGAAGAAATGTCAGAAATATCGCGAAAGTCGAAGAAATGTCGAAGCGAAAAATCAAGTAAAAGCTCAGGACCTGCCTGAGCTGCGTGTGACGGGGTGGGTCGGGAGATCGTGAAATTTCATGCGGACAATGTCGCGGGCAGAAGCTGGTGTTAAATAACAATATTGTACTTATGAAGTAGGTATTTTACGTCATACCAACTCAAACTAAGATACAAAGATGACGCAGTTTCATATAAAGATCTCAATTATTATGTCTTGTAATGCTAGCTTTGATTACTTACATTACACTAGGGGGCTTAAATGACCTAAAGCGCGTCACTGTCGGACTGCATAGAAAAAAAAGAGAAGCACGATGACACAACGCTAGTAATTTATTGCAAAATATAAAGCAATTATTTAATTACAAAAAATCTATTGTTTGGACTAAAAAATTAAAACACTAGTATTTTAGTATGTTGCTTGTAGAATAATCTGACAAAAAATCAGAATGATTGTATGTATAGTAGTATGGTTTTTATTGTAAAAAATAAAATTTTTAGAGGTACGAGGGTCATTCAATAAATACTTAGCCTACAAAAAGTAAACGATAATTTTGGAAAAGTGGCAATTTATTTTTCAACATAGTCTCCTTTTAGTTCGACACACTTAGCCCAGCGATGCTCCAACTTTTTTAACCCGTCCGAAAAATAGTTTTTGTCAAACTCTGCAAAATAGGCCTCCGTGGCGGCGATGACCTCCTCATTTGATCCATATCTATTCCCGGCGAGTGATTTTTTCAGATTAGGAAACAGAAAGAAGTCACAAGGGGCCAAATCTGGAGAATACGGTGGATGGGGCAGCAATTCGTAGCGTAATTCGACCAATTTGGCCATGGCAACGGCAGACGTGTGAACCGGTGCGTTGTCGTGGTGAAACAGCACTTTTTTCTTCGCCAGATGGGGTCGTATTTTCTTTAATTCGGCGTCGAATCGGCCCAATAAATCGGCATAGTAAAGCCCTGTAATTGTTTTACCCTTCTCGAGGTAATCGATATAGATCACACCTTGTGAATCCCAGAAAACGGTGGCCATAACTTTTCCGGCCGATTTTACAGTTTTCGCCTTCTTTGGAGCACGTTCCCCGGTCTGGATCCATTGTTTTGATTGCTCCTTGGTCTCTGGTGTATACCAGTGGATCCAGGTTTCATCGACGGTCACAAAACGACGCAAAAACTCCGCTGGATTCCGCTTAAACAGCGCCAAACACGTCTCCGATGTGGTCTCACGGTTGCGCTTGTTTTCTGGTGTGAGTAAACGCGGCACCCATCGCGCCGACAGCTTTCTCATGCCGAGTTCGTCGTGAAGAATATGATGCACTGTTCCTTCTGAAATGCCTACAGTCTCAGCTAGCTCCCGAACCTTCAATCGGCGATCTGCCAATACGAGATCATGGATTTTTTTAATGTTTTCCTCCGTAGCAGCCGTTTTCGGTGCACCTGGACGTGGTTCATCAAAAACCGACGTACGGCCACGTGCAAACTCGTTGAACCAATTCTTGACTGTGGCCATCGATGGAGAAGAGTCACCGTACACAGCATCCAAGCGCTCTTTGATTTCGATGCGCGTTTTCCCTTCCAAAAATAGGAATCGAATCACCGAACGATATTGCTCTTTTTCCATTTTTGTAAAACCGATCGACACGTTCGCTTCCATAAGTTGTCAAATTAAAACAAATGAAGTGATTGGAATGAAAATTTGAAAAAAGAATTATTAAAGAATGTGCTACACTGTGGTAAAACTCTTTTGAAACTACAGCGCCCTCTGGCGATGAGGCTAGGTACTTATTGAATGCACCTCGTATGTTCATGATTTTTTTCTATCGTATCAAATTAGTTGTATCATGTTTTCAACACACTATCTACCTAGCACATATCCTAAAGAATATCATATATTTTTTTGATTTTGTTTACTGCAGTCGATGATATACTTTTATTGTTTCTAAAACTTGCGTTTTTTGTGTTTAGGTCCTGTAAGCCCATTAATACGTTTCTGTGTTACTTAATATGCCTTTTGTGTTTTTTGAAGTGAAAACTTCTTTAATCGTGTTGGGCATTTTTTGAGATGGGAAAAACCACTGAACTCGCGACACTGTCACCGTAACAGACTGTGACTCTGTTTTAAGTTTTGGTCATTATAAAGACATCAACGCGCGATACATTTTCTTTGGAAAGAATGACCTTCAAACATCCATACTAATATTATAAATTCGAAAGTAACTCTGTCTGTCTGTCTGTATGGTACCTTTTCACGCCTAAACCACTGAACGGATTTCGATAAAATTTGGCAGAGAGATATGTAGATTGCATCCCGGGGAAAGACATAGGATTGTTTTTATCGACATACCTCGCGGGCGAAGCCGTGGCCGGAAGCTAGTATTAAGTAAAATTACTTTGCTTTTTCGAGTTTTCACTTCGGTCGGCACTCCTGGAGTGCCACTGTTTTTTTTTAACGCCGCTGCGTTAAAAAAAAAAACAGTGGCACTGCAGCAGTAGGAGTAAACTGGTAGAAATCGTCATGCAAAATAGCGTTATAGGACTTTTTATGAATGCTTTTTATTATAGACTAGCTGACCCGGCGAACTTCGTACCGCCTCAGTATCAATAAGAACGAATGTATGAGAAAATTAATTAGCATCATAATTTTTTTTCGTGAATTTTTCCCATGTTTTAATAGTTATTCTGCTATTCGGGGTGGAGACAAATCCAACAAATCAAATGAGCATGATTATACCGGAATATCCACCATATTAAACAATATTACAGTAAAAATTTTCTAGAACGGTCATTGAACGCAAACATCTTCTTGAAGAATATTTATATAGATAGTTAAAGATTATTTGATCGTGTTTTATGCTCCGATACCTATCCAATTAATCCTAATCTTTTTGTTAATAATCAATCAAATGAACACTAACTGCAAGTATGAATGATTAATATTATTTTGTTCATTAATTTTACTGAAATTGTATGTAGTTACTTAATGAACTCAGTTTTTTATGGCTCAAGTTTACACGCATATATTTATCACCATACAAAGTTCTGTTTCACTGTTAAAGAGAAATAACTGAGTGATTGGTGCTCGTATACCTTGTGGGTGCAACAGTCTTTTGTTTCAACGTAGCACGTTTTTAGGATTCCGTACCCAAGGGTTCTAACGGGACCCTATTACTATGTTTCGCTGTCCGTCCGTCTGTCACAGGGCTATATGTCTTAAACCTTTACAGCCGATCGATTCTGTAAAAATCTCACGGTGAAAACTTAGGTGAAGTAAGTTTGTTTTTGCTACGAATTGACATTATTGACAGCTCACTTCACCTAAGTTTTCACGATGAGATTTTTATAGAATAGCACCGCAGTTGGATACTTGAAATTTTCACAGAGTGTGTATTAGTACATCCTAAAGCCGCTATAACATCAAATAAATAGATAAACATTGTACAGTGGTTGGAACCAGTCATGTCCGATTCGCACTTAATCGCTTTTTGTAGGTACTTAAACACGCGGTATAGTGATCACTTTGGTCTGTTCCTGCCGACAAACTGGTTTGCGATTTGACAGATATAAAGGGAGCAACGACCCCGACTAACGAGTTACAGATCGTGGGTTTGAACCCAGGCAGACGCTTTACTTTGCGTAAATAATTTCATCATCACTGCTCTCAAAACGGTTAAGGAAAACACCGTGAGGAAACCGGCATATCATAGAACAAAAAATTTGAAGGTATGTGACATATAACAACCCGCATTGAGCAAGCGTGGTAGATTATAGCCCACTCCCTTTCGAAGAGTATGCTTGTGCTTGGGCTTGTGTCCCAGCAGTGGGAACTGTATTGGCTGATTATGTAGAGGGGGCAAAGTAAATCACTGGCTATCTTACAGATGCTAAAAATTCTCATGAATATAAAATAATTACTTTTATAATGGGCCAAACCTAAAATTACGATAAAATAAATTATTTTAAATTTTTGATAACGTATGGTTTTAAAACAGCAGATTTTTTATTTTCAGTTTTGATACCCTTTCAGGTTTACCGTGGGGTAAGACTGAAAGGATACAATGATTTAAATTGTTCACACTAGTTGAGAAAATCAGATACTCTTGATTACTTAAATACCATTAGGCCGTTTGTCTACCGTCACGTCAACGGGAAGTGAACGAGAACGAGACATGCTAAAGTAGAGATACATTTAAAATGGCCGCGTGTCCATCGCAAACCGTCACCGGGACGTCACATACAGTTCGAATAATCTTGTTACTCGTTAACATCCCGTTGACGGTGGCGGTTGGACAAACGGTGTAACATCTTGTCAAACGGCATCGTGAAAGATCCAGACGTACATGGTGGGACAAACGTGACGTATATAGGGGGATTGGTTTATATTGGAAAAAGGAAAGGGAGGCCTTTGCTCTGCAGTGGACAATACCGGCTGATCATAATTAATAATAAATTTATTCAATAATTCAATAATTGTTTACAATGATACACATATTATCTTATAGGCTATAATTTATTGTTACAAATGAATTAGACATCTGTAGCCGAACTAGGCGAGAGCCTGTATTTCGGCTATCAGCGCCCAAACCCTCAAATAATAAACACTTAAAAATAGCCATCAAGTAGAGATGTTAACATTTTGTACATTAAGAAATATATATATTTAATAAAATGATCATAAATAACATAACAATATAAAATAAATAACATAATAATATAAAACAAATAACATAAAATATATTAATATTGTATTATTACTGTTTCACTGTCAAGGCCGTTTAAAGAAATCTTTTTGGAGGTAAGGATTAATAACTGATCATTAGTTAATCACATTATAAATTAAATACAGTAATTCACACGTACTTTGAACCCGGAACATGTATAAATATAATACATATGCTCAATCATTGTTATTGATTGATGATCGAATCATTATTTTGATATTTTTGCACATTGTGATGTAAATATCTGATAATTATATTCTGTTGTTTTTATAACCTGTTCATTGAAAGGCTAATTTCTTGTACAAAATATAAAGGTGATAAGGTTAATGTATGTTTTTGTAAAGGGCATTTTTGAGGTCAATGGCACCGTATTTTTTCACGGCAATTAAAAAAAGCTCAAGCTATTTAACCGGCGTTTTGCAGCATTAGCTCTTTGATGGAGAAGGGTGAATTGCTTTTAGCTGTAGTAAATTAAAACTGATGTGGTGAGGATACGAAACTAAAAAATAAAAACAAAATAAAAATCAGGAAATAGCGGAACCCTTATTTCAGAATTTAAGTCTTTATTCTGCGAAAATCTGATTTTAAAAGAAATTTTAATCACAATCGTTCTTGTGAAAGGTTTATTAAAGCAAATACTATAAATAAAATAAAACTATGAGAACAAACAACAAAAATGTACACAAATTAAAAAACCCACCTGCATTTGTGAATAAAAAATCGATTTAAAATATAATTGGATATAATTTTAATATTTGGATTAAAATTAACCTTTTTACATAACATACTTAGTTTTTGTATAAACATTTTGAATTAATTATCATAATGATTGTTTGAACAATTCTGAGTAATACGATTGCAATCGTTAATGTTATTGTAGATTAGCTGTTCATAAGTTACCATTGATAATGCTAGCCTCCCGACTGATTTCGGTCACGGTGGCCAATCTCAACGAAGATTACCCAGGTACGCAGGAGATAGTATAGGACACAAGTGTGTGCGTAAAAACAAGTACCTACACTCTCTGTTACTTTACTCGCATAGTTTGATGGGACGGCAATCTGACACGACCGGGAAGAGATCAGGCGCAGGACCAACGGCTTTTACGTGATTTTCGAGGCACCGGGGATATTAAACAGCCAACTTCCAAATTCCGGACTGTCACTAAGAAATTCCTAATGGAAAACCCAATAACACTTTGTTCAACCTGGGAATTGAACCCAGGACCCCACGCTCAGCAGTCGCGCTTGCAACCACGAGACCAACGGGGCAGGTTGACGACAACCGACGTTCGACGGTTTCATTTATATAGCTAGGTTCGACCGATGTCCACTAAATCCAGAACACATGTATGACCTCCCTTAGGACGGCGCGTACGTGTTCCACGCGCGCCTCAAAGAGATGTCAGCATGAAATGAAGGGGCCCGATAGGGCCGAAGCCTGCCGGGCCAGCGGGATTGTCCGAAAGGGTTATCGCTGGCCCGGAACATAAAGGGCTAAGGAAGGAACACGGGTGGGTTTTAGTCAGTAAGAGTCTGACACTCCCTTCCGTAATTTCCTTCCTTAATTTGATGATTTCCCATCCTCAAAAAAAAAAGTACTTACTCAATAAATTTATTATTATTATTTTATTCTAGTGATATTTATTTTTGGAGTACGTACCTAGATATGCTTATTTGTATATCATCATCTGCCTAACCTTTTCCCAAATATGTTGGGGTCGGCTTCCAGTCTACCCGAATGCAGCTAAATACCAGTATTTTACATGGCATCGACTGCCTATCTGACCTCTACAACCCAGTTACTGAGTAATACGATACCCCTTGGTAATACTGGTTGTCAGACATTCGGGCTTCTGACTACCCGTATTGACTGTCAGAGATCCACGAAAGATAGGCGGGACCAACGGCTTAACGTGCTTTCCGAGGTACGGAGGGGTCTCGGTATGTAAAGATGTCACCCATCCACATACTAACCGCGGTAAGCGTAGCTTAACCTTTTCGATCGACCTGTGCGGCTGTTATTATTTATAAGTATATTCTCATAATATTTTTTTATCTTTATCACGTGAATTGTTCCGTACGCAAAATACCCGCATTGACGTGGAGTTGCGGACACAAGCCCGTATTAACTACCTAAGTGAATTGTTTATGATTTTATGTTTTTTTTGTCTCTTTTATTCTTATTAATGCTATCTATCTCTCTCTGTCTGCTGGTCTATCGCAGGTGAGCTGGCAGAGATTTCTGATGAAGTAAGCATCACCTTTGTACCTATTTTTCTGTTCTGGTTTTTTTTTCTTGTCAATTTATAAACGTGTGTAAATAAAATATTTAAATTAAACTACCTATCATTGATTATTTTTTTCTTTTTTAATGTGAATTCTTGATGAATGAAACTTTAGTAATAATAAAGCTGAAGAGTTTGCTTGTTTGTTTGTTTCAATGCGCTAATCTCTGGTACTACCAGTTGGATTTGAAAAAATCTTTTTGCATTTGACAGCCCAATTTTCGAGTAAGGTTATAGACTATTTAACATCACGCTGTGGCCCTTAGGTGCTGAGCAAAGGGACAAAAGGCAGAAAGAACGCGAAGCGAAACGAAGTAATAGCGTGAGCGGGCGATGCGGGGTAGCGACGGGGTGGGTCGGGGAGCAAGAGAATTCATGCGAACGCAGTCGCGGGAAGAAGCTAGTTCTAGATCATCTGCCTAGCCTTTTCACTTTTTTAGATCATTTTTAGATCATTGACAGTTATTAAAACTGTTCTTTTTGAAAGTTGGCAACTTTCAAATAGCTGTCAAAGATTTTACCGTTTGATCAACAAATCAGTATTACTAAAATAATTAAAATATATGCATTGATTATTAATTGCAAAAACTAAAATCGTGTCACTGAATGTTAAGTTTAAAGGCTCTCCCCCACAGGCGCGTTATTATCAGTCGATAATATCGGATGCGTTATTGCTATATCTGTTTTCAGTACATTTTATATTAGGCCGGCCGCGAAGTTACACACTGCTGCGATAATAGCGACGCAATAGACGTAGGGCGCTTGCGTTCCTCCGTCCTGCGATATTCAGATATGAGTTCTTAGATTATTGGAATTAGGACGCATAAGATCCTACACACACCTGCGTTACTAAAGTAGCGTTACATTGTAGTGCGGGCGGGGGTCTGTAGTGTTGGTTTTAAAACGTAGCTATGTGGCAAGGAATCGGGACGCATTATCGCAATAACGCATCCGATATTATCATCCGATAATATTTGATATTTTAATTTAGTAATATTGATTTATTACTTGAAACTTCGCTGTTTCGGTTACCATGTAACCATCCTATTCTCATGGATTCAGTACATGATTCTGAACACCCTGCGTTGAAATTTTTCTTTTGTTATAAAAAAAAGATATTAGCTGTTCCATACATTTTGACCCCGTACGTATTGCTTTTCTATGAAACAGCTGATTTTTGATAACCTAAGAAAACTTTCTACTCCAGGAGTCTAAAGTCATGTGCTACATTCATAGTTTCAGTTGGTGCATAGATGTACCCTGTGAGTGAGTTTAGCTTTAGCGCACAAAAGACATTCATACAAAAAAATATTCTACGTCTTAGGCTGGACTCTCACACATTCTGAATTCCTCTTTGAATTCAGAGTCGGAATTCATTCATTGAATTCCAGCAAGCTGTCTCACATATATCTTACGTATGACTGCGTGAGATTCACCTTCATTAAATATTTACTGAATTAAAATATAGTTAGGTATAATTAATGAAAATATATAGCGCATATTTTTTAACGAACTAAAAACAAAGAAGATCTATTTGCCAAGTCTAGGCCACGTTATCGTCACATAACAAGTATAACTTGTGTGGACAATAAAAATCCATCGATTTTATGCTAATAACGTTCTGGTTGATTAGTTCCAAAAACCCACTTTTTGCCGCATGATGTCACTGACTATTTTGTATTCTAGATCAAAAATACAAAAGCAAGCTAACCAGAAGTTTATTACGACTGGACAGGAAAGGCCTGCGCCTGGTGACGGGGACCATCACGGGACACTGCTCGCTAAATAAACACTTCCAGACAATAGACATAACGGACAGTCCCCTGTGCAGGGCTTGCATGGAGGCTGATGAAACCGTTGCGCATGTGCTCTTTGAGTGCACAGACGTCACCCAGATTAAGTCAGAAGCCCTCGGGACACCCAGACTATATACAAAGTTGATACGACAGAGGGGCTTTCCTTTAAACTGCCTATACTAGATACCATTTTCAAGCTCTGTACCAAAAATCAATTAAATAGGAGCAGTAGTTTAGTCACAAATGATTTTTGAAGTTTTTGCTACGTTTGAACACGATGTATATTTCCTAACAGCTGATTATCTCATACGCATAGGTCATGCACCTTAAAACGATAATCTGAGTATAAGATACATTGTTGCCGCACAAGTACAACCAAATATTTCACGAAGCAATAAATACACACACACTTGCACTTTCACTATGAGTGAGAGTGACAATCATAGCAAAACCCCCGCGCCTTTTTCCCGCGCGTAAAAGGAATAGAAATAGGTCAGTGTGTTGCTATTGCATCCTAGATCCTTGCGAATTTGCTAAAAAACTTGTTCTTTCAGTGGACAGTGCGCACGCGTCATCCATTCGGGATGTACGTTACGTAACACGGGAGCCCCGCCGCCGCCGCCCCGTTATGTTTTGTCGAACTCGCTGACAATAATTGTGATTTTGTTTTGTTATTGTGATAGACACTAAATAAGTTTACTACAGTATTTCTTTTTTTTATTGTGACAGGATACGTAACTTGGGAATATTATTATTTAGTGTTAGTGTTTTTTTTTTGTGATTGACTGTTTTTATTGTGATAGGATACGTAATTAAACGTTGGTTGTGTGTGTGTGTGTAATAATTAAAGTGTTCAGCAATGCCTCGTGTAACTTACACGGCGGCGTCAGAATACACTTACATGATTTTAATTTACGGTGAATGCCGTGGAAACGCAGATTTAGCTCTGCGAACATACCGAGAAAGGTATGGTGACCGGCGCAATAGCCCTAGGAACGCCGGCAGTACAAAGATTACGGGAATTAAAGTGCTTAGCGACGGACAGTGATTTAATTAGAAAAATAAATAACAATATTCTCCGTCGGTATAATTTGTGCATTAATTGAATCGAGGACACATCAAGAATTTAAAAATTTTGTGTTTTTGTGTGTGCGCGTACTTTACAACCTTACCTAACATAAAATCCGGCGCGAGCGGTCTAAACCGCCCGCCCCCCGCGCCCCCGCCAAGAGAGATAACTCACACGCACACACGCACACGCGCTCCTGCGCGACTTTGTTACCTAGGCATCTAAGGTCAGTCAAATTTATTTATAAAGGATGGTTGCGTTTCACTCTGACTTTAAGCTATTTAGTTTGTTTGAAAAAAAAAAAATCTCATTTTTGGCGCTTTCTATTTTTGTACTGTATCGAATTAATACTATCCCTTTAGTTCGCAAGAGATTTTTCTTCTCAATTTCGTATTTTTTTCTTTTTGAGGGGTTTAGTTATGGTCAGAATAGCTCTGGAAAAATGTTTAAAAAAATCTATATTATATACTTTTCGAGAAAACATATGTTGTTCAGGTACGACATTGCGAAACACTGTAGAAAGTAAAAGCTAATATATATGTTGTAGACTATCAACATTGCGCTTTGAATAGAAAATTAGACTAACTACCAAAATAAAAACAAATTGTAAAAAAAAAAGTTTATTAGAAAAATTACACAAATACTTTGTAATTATTATCTAATTTTCATCGGCATTGAGCAAAAAGAGGACAAAATGAGGGCAATACTGCTCTTACCATCGTCTAACGGCTTACGTCTAGTTCTAGACGTTGACGTGATAATGGTAGTAGCAGTTTCTCTTTTCTAGCAGCGACATAACATCAGCGATTTCCGGAAACCTCAATTTATTGCTCCAATAGTCACGGTAAGCAGGCATTTGGACCACACCCATCAAAAGAGTTATGCCGATAAAATCTTTTAGGTCATCTTCAAATTACCAACATGAAGATATTAGATGATGATATTACATACTGCAGTTCCGAACCAAAATCATATCCCTCTTCTCTAAATGACTTAGATATTGATATTGAAGACTCGGCTAAGTTCAACTCTGAATTATCGGACGAAGAGACGATTCCATTGTCACCCGTCATCCATGAAATGTTGGGATACTGGTCGACCGCAAGAACAACTTCCATTCACGCTGAATTCAGTATCCTGTATATTATCACCTTTGGCAAGCTCGCCAGCAGCAACAACCCGGTCCAAGAGAAAGTCACTTATAGAACCCAGGCTTCAAACTAAAAGAGTGAAGAAGTTTGTTCGAAAACCCATGAACTTCAAATTCGAAAAAAGCAAATTTCAAATAATACTTCGAAAAGTGTACTTCAGTAACGTTTACACTTTTCGAAGTATTATTTTGTACCGAATAAAGATTCGTGTTTTCAGTTAGGTATAAGATGTATTATATCGTCAGAGAAAAATTGCTGGAAATAATCAATCGGAGTTTTCAGATCTGCATCAAAAGGAGGGTTATATTGCGGGAAATATACTATTGCTGTGTGTTGAAATTTGCTTTTTTCGAATTTGAAGTTCATGGGTTTTCGAACAAACTTCTTCACTATTTTAGTTTGAAGCCTGGGTTCTATAAGTGCCTTTCTCTTGGACCGGGTTGTTGCTGCTGGCGAGCTTGCCAAAGGTGATAAATATACAGGATACTGAATTCAGCGTGAATGGAAGTTGTTCTTGCGGTCGACCAGTATCCCAACATTTCATGGATGACGGGTGACAATGGAATCGTCTCTTCGTCCGATAATTCAGAGTTGAACTTAGCCGAGTCTTCAATATCAATATCTAAGTCATTTAGAGAAGAGGGATATGATTTTGGTTCGGAACTGCAGTATGTAATATCATCATCTAATATCTTCATGTTGGTAATTTTGGATGATTACTTCGTCTTCGGTAGCACTACAACTGCTATCATCCGAAAGTGCGTTTTCGGGTGGCACAAGTGCCATAATGGTATGGGTTCGCTGCCATTTTGGCTTAATCTGAAGCAATCAAAAACAAAAAACATGCAAAACCACAAACAAAGCAGAAGAAAATTGTTATTTGCAAAATAAATAACAAAATAAAACCCTTTAAAAAAATAAAAAAGATTTTTTTCCACTACGGAACCCTAAATGCTTTCACCCATAGCGTTAGTAATTGCAAGCAGCCCAAAAATGTTATAATATCATAGTTAGTAAAAGTGTAAACACGAATTTAAATTCAAGCAGTACTTCACTGATAAAAGTGCAGTGTCGTTCTTGAACGACATAGGGATTGTTAGATACTTTTCTGAGAATTGCGCAGTGTTGGTCCACAACAACATACCATTTCAAAAGCTCATAAATTGAATTTTTGTGGATGAAATGAGCAGGTTTTTACATAAATAAATAAAAGCGTTATTTGCAAAGACATTTTTGATGCATAATTCCCCTAAACTAGATTAAAATGCTAAAAATCAAGTATTATTTACCTTGCGTCCGTGCATGACCGGTGTTCTCACCACCATCTTGCCAAAATGACACTGAATGCTTTTGTGCAACTTGACAGATATATTTTTTTAGGTAGTGTTTTGTTTTTACTTATAATTAATGTCAATAAAACTAAAACTATTCTAGCAGAAAACCAGCAATATTTTTTTCTTTACTATGTCGTTCGGGTACGACGCTGCGAATTAAAGGGCTATACACGTATAGTATACGTAGTGTAATTTAATGCCCCTCTGTCGTATCAACTCTGTATATCTTTTGACTATAATATACTTATACTATAATATCAGTTATTATTTGTATTTTGTAATGAAATTTAGAACGTTCTGCCTTCTTTCTTGTTTACAAATAAATCAAATCAATTTATTTAAATTATTAATTGTTAAAACATAAAATACAATATTAATAATAGTAATAATATGTAAAAGGTAAAAAAAAGGAGGGAAAATAATCAAAGGGCATCAAAAAATTCATCCGCATCGCTGTCAACAGGCAACGTGCCCAAAAGACTGGCAGCATTGCCACAATATTGTATTGCACTTTTCTATGAAACAGCTGATTATTTTTTTGATAACCTACGAAAACTTTCTTTCCTAGGAGTCTAAAATCATGTGCTGCATTCATGGTTTCTATTTATGCATAGATGTACCCTGTAAGGCTAAGAACTCACGGAGCGATTTTCGCCCGCAACCGCCGCGGTCGTGGATCTGCGGTTTTATTTCAAAACTCACGAGACCGGTTATTCGCGCGGTTACGCGGCCGCCGCGGTTGCGATCATCGCCCGCAAACGTGGCGGGCGATGATCGCAAGATTGCAAGACGGGCGGTTAACGATCAGTTGAGGTCCAGACCGCCATGGACCGCGCCGCCCGCCGGCCCCCGCGGTCGCCCGCCAACCGATCGAAGCGCGCGGGCGCCACCCGCCGAGGCTGCGGGTAACCGCGGCCCGCGCGATTCTACTAGTTGCCCGCCGGTACAGCGGGAGCCGCATACAACCGCGTACACCGCGGGCGTAAAACGCGTCGTGAAATGTGCTTTAATTTTTTATATAAATATTTGCATTCTACAGAAGCTGCGGGCCCGCAACCGCAGCGGACGCGGGCGAAAATCGCTCCGTGAGTTCTTAGCCTGAGTGAGTTTAGTTTTAGCGCACAAAAAACATTCACATTCATTCATTTATATATTATTGCCAATTTAGAATGACTATAATAGGGATGACGAATGATTTTGAAATCCTCTTCCGTAATGTACATACACATTTACTATTTACGAAAAAACCTATATTTCGGTTATAAACTAAAGTTGAACGAAGTTTAAAGACATTTTTCTAATATTTTTTCAATAGCGCGCGAAAACAGCTCGCAGTGTCATGGCGTCGGGTCTGATGTCACGCCTAGGTAAACACTAAACGTCAAATGTGTCAAGCTGACACATTTGACACATTTTACGTTTAGTGTTTACCTTTCCTCTGACTGCGCGTGTTGACAAAACAAACATTGCATATTTCATCTGATAAAAATGAATTCCAAAGTGTATAAGTGGTGTGCAGTACCTCAGTGTAAAAACACATCAATAACCACTCCCAACAAGGTGTTTATATAATGTCCCAAACAAGCAAATAATAAGAGTTCAATGGTTAAAGCTCGCAAGGCGAAACCATGTTGTTATAGATTCGTGTTGTAGAGTCAAGTGGAGTGGATAAATTACACTTAAATTAATAAAAAATCGATCCAAATGCGTAATCGGTAGTAGTCAACAAAACGCAAGTGATGTTTACATAGGCGTGACGTCATGCGCTGTGATTGGCGTTTCAGTCAAAATGGCCGAATGCCGTATTTTCATCTTTTATTTTAGTGAAAATCCGATTAATCTCAAGTTTTTAAATAAAACTAAATCAGTGTTTTAAATCCTTTTAATGTGTACTTTCCCCTAAAATCATTAAATCTTTGATTATTTGATACTGTCGCCACGCCTATTATGTAAAATGCAATTAAATGTAATTTTTTATACCTACAAAATTTGTACGCCGTTATTGGCAAAACATGGGCGGTCTATAACATCTATTAATTCAATACCTTGCATGTCTGATTAGTCAGTTTATGTAAACGCATGTTCGACAAATAAATTATCTTTATCTTTTTAAATGTAGGTACTCACAAGAATCAATCAATACGGCATCGCTCTGTGCTGGTGGTAGATTTCGTACTCCTCTTCTTCCGTCAGCACACACTCCTCGAAGCACCACAGACCAGCGATGGCCAACAGGATGATGTACGTCGTGTAGTAAAACAGGTAGACCAGTATACTGAACAACATCGTAGAGTACAGGGGAATGGAAGCTGGAACAAGGAAATATTATATAAAATTCATCATCATCGATCTGCCCAGTCTTTTCCCGACTATTTCGGGGTCGGTATTTACTCTGAATGCAGCAGAATACCATATTTTACATGTGAACTCCTCAATCCAGTTGCTGGGACCCCTGAACTGTTTATGAGACTTTCGGACTTCTGACTACCCGCAACGAGTGTCAAAAATCTACGAATGACAGTCGGTAAATTCATAAAAACATAGAGTCACCCTTGTAATCTCCAAAGAGTTTGCAAAGATGTATGCAGATACAATGAATTGCGCGATTCATATACATAGGGGGCACGGCTATTATTCCTTTGAACCGGAACCAAATATTAACTTCTACTAGATGCTACAGAGAATTTCATGACGGAAAACCCCACAGAGCGGAAGAATGACCACTAGACGAGGCAATCAACTTTTGTAACACAAATAAAACCTTCGGGTATTAGATATACCTCTTAGAAACCTATGAGTAATCATGTGTGAAAATTAACTCGTTTTGCAGACTATATCAATAATTGACCTCGAGATATTACCAACTTTAACGGTAACAAAATTCAATGTTTTATCCAACTTTTTGTTGGACAACAAAGAAGAAAAAAAAAAACAGTGGCACTCCGGGAGTGCCGACAGAAGTGAAAACTTGAATAACTACGTGTGTATTTTGTGAATCGTCTTATAAACAAAACACGCGCGGTACCGGCTACGGCCATCCGTCTTACGAATTTTCGATCAGCAGTGCGATTCTGTAACCATCTCACCGTGAAAACTTAAGTGAAGTGAGCGTGGAGTGAGCTGTCAATAGTGTCAATTCCTAGCAAAAACAAACTCACTTCACCTAAGTTTTCACGGTGAGATTTTTACAGAATCGACGGGCAGGTCACGTGTCTTGACGCGAGTTTAACATTTTTTACCCATTACAAAAAAAGTGTACAACGCCGCTAAAGAAGTTTTCACTTCAAAAACTTATTGACGAATCGAAACAACTAAAAACAGCATGCGGTCTATAATTGCTCTTTGCCATATTAAGTAAGCTTGTACTTATTTCCATGAATATTTGTCACAAATCGCTCGCTTATTGCTTACAAAACCATGGTACCGTCCGGCGTCCGTTCGTCACTGCGGAGCATTCGAGACCCGAGTGTAAATCAAACTCGAGGCGCATAGGTTTTTTTTTTGGGTGAGATATTATCAATATCCCGCTTTGGGCGGAGCGGGAGGGCGTGTCAGACTTTTACTGACTAAGACCCACCCGTGTGCCTTCAGTTGCCTGTGCCGGGGCCCACGGTACCTATCTCTTTCAAACAACCCACGACCCTGGCAGGCGCGTAGGTATAACTCGCGTTTCAACCGTTTGTATGAATATAGAATGCTGTATAGATAATTTATACCGTGCTTGAGGTCCAGCTAATTCAACTACAGGTTTTTTGTTTCGTGTCACATTTTAGTTTTTGTCCGCCAGCTTCTCGCCTATAAACTCACGTGTACGTGGTTTACTTTATAAGAATCGGTTTAGAGATTCATACCTCAAGATTAGTCAAGATGGAAGAAGCAAGAAATGAGTATGTAAAGATATATCATAATTATTTACAGAATTTTAGGCATGTCGTCATAATTGTGTTAGATTATCTGTCAATTTATTTTGAAGTTTGTTAAGTTCAATTTCGATTCAGAATAGGCACGGAAAAGCATATTGCAACGTAGTTCTTTAACACGGCTTGCCGTATTAATCTGTTGTGTAAGGGGCTGTTTGTGTATGTGAATTTTAAATGTTTGTAAACGCACCCACGATACAGGAGTCATTCCTAGTGTGGGGCAACGTTTATTAAAAAAAAAAAAAAATCGCTAGAAGAAATCGTCATGTAACGAAAAAGCGTTATGCCCCCTCCATGAGACTTACGAGAGATAGTTTTCATGGTTTTCGAGGGTGGCCAGGGTGTTAAAGCTGAGCTGACCTCACGTCAAAACGAAAATTTTTATCATGGGTGTCGTTTTCACGGTTTGCGAGGGTGCTAAAACTGATTGTGAAGTCATAACGAAAATCCAAGATGGCGACAACTTTATGTGAGCATCTAAAAACCTATACTAGATGGCTCTGTATTAAAAACGCGTAATAAATTCAACTTTCTCTCTCTCTCTATCTCTTTCTATTATGTACGAGAGTGCAGTGTGCAAGTGCATGCGAGCATCGCGTACGGAGCGTCGTTCCTGACGGGGGTCCCCTGACCGCACATGATTTTTTTTCATGGTGCGTCCATAGCGGGCATTTAAAAACTTTTTTACAAACGCAAAAAACAAACGACTTCAAAAAAAACACGACGAAGTGAAAAATAACTTTAATTTCAGAAGTCGGTGTCAAAAAACGAAAATGCAACCAACGACACCGACTTCCGAAATTAGTTATTTTTCACTTTACAGTGTTTTTTTTTTGAAGTCGATTGTTTTTTTTTTGTAATTTTTTATTTTATTTTTCACTTTTTAGGGTTCCGTACCTCAAAAGGGAAACACGGAACCCTTATAGGATCATTCGTGTGTCTGTCTGTCCGTCTGTCACAGCCAATTTTCTCTGAATCTAATGGATGAATCTGATGGAGATTGACGGAGAAATCGGTGACATACCTACATGAAAAAAATACATAGAGTCAAACATATAACCTCCTCCTTTTCGGAAGTCGGTTAAAAAGATCGATGATAATTGATAAAGCAAGTAGGAAAAGTTGACCTCTATCGGTGATTATTCAGTTCCGCTTCGCTCATCACACTGTTGCATAATGAACGCATACCCATAAAACAGCTTAGTATTTTAATGAGTCAAAGCCGCAGTCCTTGTACCTCATTTCCGACCCTGGAAAACCACAAGCATCCATGTTGTTTTTACATCACAAACATAACAAATAACAATGTCGTTACGGTCACTTTTGACCACATAAGAACAAAATCTCGAATAATTACCGAATGTTCTTAGAAAAGGCCAAATTCAATTACTACTCGTTATGTGATGTAGATATCTCAAATTGATATGAACTTGACATTTTTTTTTATTGCGTAGTTTTGTGGTCAACGTCCAAAATTTGTCGTTAATGGAAAGAAGGTATTATTTACGTGATTCTAAGACGGGCAAAAATGACTTTTATTTTGAGGATGTTTATTTTTTTTGTGTTACACCAACTCGTACTTGACCATTCTAAATAAAAAAATAAATATAGCGTTGAGTGACCAATGAACTCGTCTTGGAAAAAACGTACAAAAAGAACCTGAATACCAAAAAGCCATGACGTCAATGTAAAGAATAATGAATGCATTCATATTAGCGGATAATCTTATACTTCTTATTAGAACTTTTTACTGACTTTGTGGGTTTAATTTCTATGATGGTCTGCACTGAAAAAAATAGTGTCTTACTACAATACAATAAAGCGAGTTACTGTATGTAAAGATGGTCACCCATCGACGGGCCAACCGCGGCAAGCGTAGCTTAACCTGATCGATCGGCCCGCGCGGTTCTTATTGCTTAGCCACAAGAAACTCTGGCCCCTTTGTCATCCATACCATTGTCTAAAAAGTATACAAAACTGTGCCCAGAACTTTAAAACTTGACATTTAAGTCACCTCGCCTTACGATGTGTAATTATGAAATAATTTATTACATTCCGTTTCATACCAACTGAAACTGTGAAAATTTCCATTATAATCAATATTATTATAAACGATTTATCATCTAACAACAAAGGCGTGTAAGATTACTCTGGTTGATTGGCTCCTTAGTTTGGATTATAAAGCAACTGAGGATTTACTAACTCATCCAAAATAGTCCAACCCCGTACTTTCCCTACACATATCGCTCCCCCCACCGAATAATATGGTAATCGATAAATCAAAATTTTACAGGAAAAATAAAAAACTGTTTTATGCGTATATCTCGGCACGGGTAGATCGTAAGGTAGACATTTAAACGTCAAAACAAAGCTAATTTTTTTACAATCTAATTTATATTATGATTTTTTTGTAATACTTTAATAAAATTAAGTTATTCACAAAAATAATGTTACTGAAATTAAATGGCAAAAGTATAGTATGCAACGCATCATTACCATATTATTCGCGTGTAAACGCAACAATATCGTAGTCAATATTAATGCATTATAGTATTATTCGTTGTAATACAGTGTCAAAAAACCTAACGGCAATATGATATTACGATATTATTCGTGTGAAATCCAAGCGATAGTGTATAATGTAATATTACATTACAGTAATATTCGTCGATGTGTGGTGTCAAAAGATTAACAGTAATATAATGTTGCAAATACATGTTTTATTAAAATAATCCAGTACTTATTATTTGATTTGGCAGAAAAATAACAATAATAGAGGAAGTTGATATTAATACTGGATAATTTATAATAGCGTTTTATTAAAATTTATGAAATAAAACAAAGGTTTTATTATTTATCATAATCAGTCCTTTTATTTATTAACTAGCTGTGCCCGCGACTTCGTCAGCGTGGAATAGTGACTTTTCGGGCAGCATATTTTGAATTACATATACCGTCGTTTGGGTAGCTAAAAATTTACTTTACAGTAATGCTTCTCTGTATACGATATTTGACGTATGGCCATCGGGGATGAAAGCATACAGGCTCCTAGGATTGCTAACCCGTGACAGAGCCACATACAACTGAGCGTGCGAGAAACAGCTGATACATAGATCTACACCTACAACTTTCAGCGTCTGACCTTGGGCTTTATTAATTGTCATCGCAAAACATAGGCTGACTGGAAACTGGACTCGTTTAAAACTAAATGGAAAATTGTTTGGAATGAGAGGAATCCGAGGAATGAAAACACTTTTACCTTTTCCACACCTTGTTAAAATCTCTGCTTCTATCAGATTTCTTTGTAAATTGGTCACTTTTAACCTGGTGCCATTGCTAAGTTTTGGGGGGCTTAAATTTATAAGAAGCATTATCGGTACGCCTACTTTTAATTTTATTTTATGTGCTGGTAGTCCAGGATTGAGGGATTCTAAAAATTCTACTGGGTAGCTTGTAGATTTTCCTTCTTCCATGACTGTGTTAATGGAGATATACTCAACATAATCCCCCGGAACATAGCTCAAAATTTCAGCGTTTATTGTTGCTGCTTGGTCGTTTCGTGGCGTCAAAATAGCTCTTTCGCAAAGCCAGAAATTTTCGCAAGTTGGTATTTGCGTTGCGTTTCCATACACAGATGATATGAGGTCTCGCATTGATGAAACTATGTTGCATAGGTTTTCATTAAGAACAAATTTTCCTTGTTCCTGCGGTAACACACCGTTACCAATCTCAAGTAGCAAATCTGAAAATTCTTGAGCATTTTCGTTGCCTCTAATTTGCGCACGCATATTTAATGTCAAATGCAAAGGTATAATGTAATGCCACAGTCGAGAACTCTTTAGGCAGGCTCTAACTTCAACAGCCCTTGTTCCACGTGGTATTACAGGGAGAGTCTGACGAAAATCGCCACAAAAAAGCATAGTAATGCCATCCATGGGTTGATCATTTTGCTTGACATCACGCAATGTTCTGTCTACTGTTTTTATTGGTTTTCGATTAGCCATTGTGGACTCATCCCATATAATAAGGCTACAATCACGAAGAACCTTAGCTTTATCGCTGTTTCTTGAAATATTACAAACAGGCTTTCTGTGCGGTCTAAATCGATCGGAATTTTGAACATTGTATGAGCAGTTTTCCCACCTGGCAACAATGTGGCTGCTATGCCTGATGAAGCGACAGCAAGCGCGATTTTACCTTGGCTTCGTACCTTCGCCAAAATAACTTTCGTAAGAAATGTTTTACCCGTTCCACCGGGTGCATCTACAAATAGCATTTCTTCCAAAGTACTATCAACGCTCACCAGATCAAATATCAAACGCTGTTCATCAGTTAGCCTCGAGAGTGCGCGTCCATGTACGTACTCTGATAGTATACCTTAAAAATGTCCGCCGTGATTCTTTAAATTGACATAACTTTTTTATTTATGAACCGATTGACATGAAATAAACACTAAATGTTAAGTGAAGCTTACTACAATATATTAGTGAAAACCGCATCTAAATCGAATAAGCCGTTTCTATTATATTGTAAACAAAAATAATACACAAATATAATTGTTTTATACTTTACGTGGAAAAAGGCATGCATTTCTTACGCGAATATAATGGTAATCGTCGCTTACCGAAAAAGTTAACGATTGCATGATCTGTAATAACATGTTATGGTATTATTCGTGCAAAAAGTGTGTTTAGATTTTAAGGGAATAATGTTGTTATGTTCATTACGGTACCATTGAAATTATTGTACTTTTATAAATATACATAGAAAAAATCCAAAAAAAAATTACAAGATAATATTAATGCTTTAGACACCGAATATGCAATAAAACGAAAACTGTCGTAGTACCACATTACCATGTTATTCGGTGGGGGGAGCGATATTATTAGATCACCTTTTTTCGACGTACTTCTCTTTTTGTTTTATTGTTCTTAATTTTTGTGTTTTCTCATTGAGTTTATGTTATGCCCTGTATCCCTTCACATTTACTAAATAAGTAATTTATGTGCTCATACCGTGTGGTGGGACCCTGGTGATATACAAGTATTCCTAGTGCAGACACCAGTCTCTCACAAACTAGTTTCTAAGCTTGTTTAATTTTTATGATACCATTTGTGAAGAGAAAATAAAACTATTTGAATTTATTAGTAAAATTATGATATTAATAAGAAAACTCTACTCGTCGACTATTAATCTGTGTGTAAACGAACTAATAATCATTTTTCCTTGTTCATGTTTATAAAAAAAATTCAGGGATAAACGTAGCATATTGTAGCTATATATCTTCTTCAATCAATTTAATTCAATTTTAGAACAGCACTTATCTAGGTAGGTTTCCTTAAAGAAAAGCTGTCATTTTATCAATTAATTACGCACTTAACGATGTAATAATAATTATAATTTAATCGTTTCAAGCCAGTAAGATTCCGCACTGATAAACAACGGTGATCTTGGACTATGGGAATCCCCTAACAGTTCGTTATCTTATAATGATGGGAATTGCGTCTTAAATTAATGATTATATTAATGTCTCACAAGATACTGGTTATGATATGGAATGACGTATCGGATTTAAACGCAATGATATGGCAAAAAATGTCGGGGATCCAAGGGGGGAGGGGTGTGGAGGGGGGTTCAGAGGCTCAGACCGGAATAACTGGTAACCTCAGCTTGTAACTCTTTGTGTTGTTGTCGACTGTTGTGCGTTCCGGGAAAATGTTTGATAGTTCCGTATTTTGTTAGGTTAGTATCAGTCATAGCCCAGATGTCTTACTAATGGTAAAATTATCATAAATGGCGATTATAGGCACTATTACAAGGAACAAAATGAGTGCCATGACAACATAACAAAATTGATACAAGAATAATTATTTCATTCTAGAAAAGAATAACTGTATTTTATTTAATGCGTATTAATAAAGATAAAACTTCATGAGCATTTAAACACCATAGCGCCGGGCCAGGGGCCGTATTACAAAGTATTAATGCCATCATTAATCCATTGCGAAAAAGGGATGGTGCTATCGGTCATGTGTAGCTCCGTCTCTATCTTACACTGGAATCATGATGGTATTAAGCCGTCATAATACGGCACCTGACTAAAATTGAAATCAGGTACCTACACTGGCCGCCATGCAGCTACGCATTTTTTCCGTAGTCCGTCGTAGCATGTTGACTACGAGTGCTACGCGGACCGTTTTTGGTAAATTACTACAGAGTTAAACCGGAAAGGTAAGGTAGGGGTACCGGTAGGTTCTCAACTTGTTGATTTTATTTATTTATTTATTAAACATACACACACTATCTTAACAGGATGACCCCAATACAATAGCGGTTTGCAAACACATACCTACAAAATGAAAAATCTACTTACTTTGATGTTCCGTCGTGTCGTGTCCTTGCATAGATATTCATTGCGGTCAAATATTAACCTGACTAATAACCTGACTAATAAATACAAAATAATCTTAATAATTAAAATAATAAATAGCGTCGCTGCGCCTGCAAAATCCGCTATGGATAAAAATTCAACTTTTCAGGAGAAGCAAAAAACTGTTTCTTTTTCAAACTGTTAATATTATATTAAAACTAAATATGCAGAAAATTAGACTTTATGTCGGGACATTCAGAAATATTTATTTTTCGCCATTTACTATGATATTCCAGGAGCTAGAATTTTTTTAAGTGAATTTGGGCACATAGCGGTTTTTTTTTCGGGTCGTAATTACCGCTAAGTACCTGACTTTTCATCACATGACGGATTTATGCTTTTACCAAATAGTTTGCATTTTTGTGCTTCCTAGAATACTTAGCGGATTTACCAAATTAGTCTAGTAGTATCGTTGTTGTATGTTTGATAAACCCGCTATGTGTCATTTCAAAGCGCAATTCCAAGGGACTCGCTTTGAACCGAAAATACGCTATGTGTACATAGGGGGTTTTTCAAATCCGTTTTTGACCAAAATTACATAGCTGATTTTGTTATCTTCTTAACCAAATGAGTTATTACAAAACCGATTTTACAGGTGTACGTGGCTTGAGAAATACTATAAATAAGCATCAAAAACCGATTTTCAAAAAAAAATACATAGCGGATTTTGCAGGCGCAGCGACGATAGATATATCATGAATATAATAATTCGAGTCCTTGCATCGATATTAATTGCGGTCAAATATTATCCTGACTAATAAATACAAAATAATCTTTATAATTAATAATAAATGTATAAATTATAATTAAAATAATTAAACGTAAAATCTTTATCGTGGTGTTGCATAGAAATATGTTGATTTCCTTACATGAAAATAACTTTGTTGTCTTTCTCGATTTATTAAATACGACACGTTATTACGATTTTCCGTATTTTTCTCAAGGTTAAATAAACAACAGTTAATAAAATAAAACAGGTGTTTTTTTTCCTAGTAATTATTATTTTAATAGGCGGAACCACAAAGAACAATTTGATTACTATCAGCTGTATACTTAGTTGCAAATTGTGAATACAACAAAAATACACAGGTAGGTAAAAATATATATTATACTAGCAGCGCCCTGCGGTTTTACCCGCATGAGTTTCGATTCCGTGTTAAATTCGGGATAAAAAGTAGCCTATGTGTTAATCCAGGGTGTCAGCTACCTCCATACAAAATTTTATCAAAATTGGTCCACCCGTTTGTACATGAAGAAGTAACAAACATAAAAACACACTCACAAACTGTCGCCTTTATAATATAAGTGTGAATAATATGGAACGTGCAAATGCATAGAGGGAAAAATTAAAACTTAACTACAATGCACGATGTAGCAGAAGCTAATCGTGAATACAGGAAAAAATAAACTGATTTCTTAACTTCTTTGTCGAGATATCGTCAAACGATTAAATGATTATTTACGACACTAGAAGCCTTTTTCGGGTAGAGAAGCCATGAACTTACAATTGTAAGTTCATGGCTTCTCTACCCGAAAAAGGCTTCTAGTTCTTATTACGATGAACGGAATTCCGTTCATCGTTATTTTACCTCTGTTTTTGCATCACTGTCCAAATCACAGTGACCTTTATTCTCATTCCAATAGGGTTGCTGTTGGTTTGCCGCCACTACAATTCTGTCAAATTCATTGTGATCCTTATTCTCATCACAATAAAGCTGCTGTGTGCTGCTCTTGTCAGAAGTAAAAAACAGTGAACAGACTGTAGAAGCCTTTTTTAGGTATAGAAGCACGGAACGTAACAATCCTGTTAAACTTTTGGGACACTTTATCCACTGACAGCGACGTATATTATAATTTTTTCTTCGAGGACCTAAGACAAATCAAAATGTATGGAAATATTGTGGCAATCTATTAATATGTGTTACACGATGAATATGACATCAATCTAAGAAAAATCACGGATTGACCGAATCTCACCGAGAAAACTTAAGTGGAAAAAAAAACTGAAGTGAGCTGTCAATAGTGTGAATCCGTAGCATCAGATTGTAATGAAATTATTTTATTCTGTAAATAGAATATCGTAATTTACACGTTTATTATAAAAACTAAAAAAATAAAATAATCTCGATGAGGACGGCGTCGCCTATCTGACTACTCTGAGTAGAAAGGCCGAAACAAACGTAGAGGTCACAGTTTCTTTTAAAGTCCAGACACTATCTTGGAATGGGAAAAGATGGCTCACTACAAGAAAGAAAGAAAGAAATATTATTTGCTCAAACATGTGTATACATACAGAATTAAAATAATACATGCTTGCAAGATCTTAAAATAAGAGTGGCTCACGACATGTCTGCCATTTTTCATGACGTTCAAATATCTTAGGTACAATTATTATTACTGAATCAATGATTTTTAACTTTACACATTGAATATCAATCACACAGTAAAACAATTTTCTTATATTCAATTATTTACATTATCCAATTATTTATTTTCATTGTCCAATATTGCAGAATACCATTATCACAATGACGATTTACATCACTTTTAATAGGCATTCAATTATTTGTAATATAGGTATATTTAAGTTCTCCACCACTCATGACTATAATTACTATAGTGTTTTTTTTTTTTTTTATACATGCTTATATTTATTATCTAATAAGAATTTACACACTAACTCTATAATAGAAATAAAAATATTTACAAGTATCAAAAAGAGTTACAGGGCGTCGAAAAATTCGTCCACATCGCTGTCAACAGGAAAAGTGCCCAGAAGGCTGGCAGCATTGCCACGTTGGATAGCAATGCTGATTCTTTGGCCAAAAAATAGGCCCGCCCTCTGGTCACGTGAAGAGTCGACCAACCGTTTGGCGATTTCCCGAAATACTAGGTGGGCACTCGGGCCCCATGGTCCTAGAGTTTCAACCCCAAACGGTTCAAATACATAATCGCCAATTAAATTATTGTATTTGCGCCGTTTGAGGTTTTCAGCACCTGCAGCAGCCGCCCCAGCGCAGCACACTGTACTAGGAAGATGGGAAGGTGCAAGGGTGTCGACGCAAGTTGCGTCCCACACCAAAGGCCTACCCAACTTCCATGGCATTATGGTCATACCATCTGGTCTCTTGCCATCGACGCGTGCCAAGCCAGTGGGTTCCAATACAGCTGGCACCCCGGCGGTGGCAAGAGCACGACGGATGAGATCATTAATGCTAGCGTGCCGCGCTATCCGACCTGCACTCTTACTACAAGAAAGGCCATGGTGCCCGAGGCAGTCGACTGCTTCACCACATTGACAGCGATGTGGAGCAGCACAAGGAGCGCCCAAACGCAAACATGTAGCGAGCCGGAAGGTTGTATCACCTAACATAGTTCCTATATTAGGTGACGGTAGAGCCTGAAGCCAAAGGCCCGACTCCCACTCACCCACAGCAAGCAGGCGGGCACGCTCAGCAGAATTGGTAGACGTATTAATAAGTTTATTCCGTACCAACCTGCAGAGCGGCTCATCCCACTGTCTCTGGGAAAACGGATTCTCGGGCCGATCCGTGTCCGGGCAAGCCACTTTCCAGGCGTCCTCTGCATCGGACAAGCACGGCACTTCCGAGCTAACCAGGGAGAGAGTTAAAATTTTCCTGGTTAGTTTTTCAGTGCTGTGGACAGAAGACAGGAACGCCGGTAAGCTAACACTAGAAATTTTGCGGATGCCAAGGCCACCAAAACGAATTGGTAGGGTGGCTTGCAGCCACGCTCGGTCGTCCAGGGCCACATTAAGAATGGATGTTAAAGAGATGCGAATAATTTGGTCAATTTTGTCCAAAAGTTGTGGTTTCTTCCAAAGAGGAGAACAACGGAGAAAATACATATAATTTGGACCAAAACAGCAATAATCTGATAATGGTGAATGCCGAATGTAAATTAATTTTGGAGAGTCTATCCGAAATATCATTGAAATTTTTAATTTTGTCGTCGATGAAAGATGAAAAACTTTCTTCAAAAATAGGGGAACCAAGGAGGTGTAGGGAACTTTTTTCTAAAATTTTGATTTGTGGGGCTATTGCATTAAATTTATTTATAGTCGATTGTCTGTCGGTAATGTCAGAGAGGTAAATTTCTATAGTGTTAATTAATATTTATTTATTTATAATAATCACAATGAGTCGTTTAAAAATTCCGTAATACTATAATATGCTGTTTTTGCCAAAAACAATTTCAGGGTGATTAAGATTAGGTATAGTATGCTCTTTCCAACCTTTGGGCAATTTGTTGTAGATAATTGGTGCCATGCAAAAAACACATAGTTTGATATAATCACGTCTAATTCTTGGAAATTTGTCTACCATACGAGGAAACAAAATACATATGTGGATTAGCTCTTACAGACATTGCTATTTCCAATATATACCTAAAGTGAAGGTAATGTAAATATATTATGATATTTAGTGAAATAATTTTTAAAGCTATCGGAAGTTTTGAGATTAAACATAGATCTTACGCAGCACTTTTGTCTTTTAAAGATATTATCCCTATCGGTTGAGTTACTCCAGAAGATAACACCATAGCTAATGACGGATTCAACTAAACCATAGTAGGTCGTTAATCATTTTTATTCTTTATATTTTGACATTTCTTATTATTTTCATAACATTTTTACAATTTGACATTTTATTTATTTTTAAATTTTTATTCGATTCTGAGATTTTGTTAATTTTATTTTTTGACAAATATAATTATTTATTATTTTTAATTGATTACAAATTTTATTCTGGTTTTTTATCTGTTTTGAATTTAATATTATATTTTATAAGTAATTTTATACTACACTTGCTTAGTAAGTGTACCAATACTACCCCACTAAAAGGCTTGAAAGCTGTTCATTAAACCTTCTCAAAAATCTAGGCAGTTATATTGTATGGAATTTCATTACTGCCCTGAAAATCAGGCTAATAATGCGTTCATTACTAACGCGTTTTGTTTTTGAAGTGAAAACTTCTTTGGCATTGTTGCGGCTTGAAATTTTATGAAACGAAAAAGCGACAGTAAAAAGAGACATTTATAAGATTTAACGTGGGAGAAAATGAGACAGAAAGCATTATACAGTGTTTTTGAGTGTATTGAGTGTTATTGAGTGTTTTTGAGTGTTATTGAGTGTCTTTGAGTGTTATTGCGTGTTTTTACGTGTTTTTGAGTGTTTTTGCGTGTTTTAAGTGTTCTTGAGTGTTTTTGTGTTTTATTGAGTGTTTTTGAGTGTTTTTAGTGTTTTTGAGTGTTGTTGAGTGTTATTGAGTGTTCTTGCGTGTTTTTGAGTGTTGTTGAGTGTTATTGAGTGTTTTTGCGTGTTTTTGAGTGTTTTGAGTGTTTTTGAGTGTTTTTGAGTGTTTTATTGAGTGTTTTGAGTGTTTTGAGTGTTTTTGAGTGTTGTTGAGTGTTGTTGAGTGTTATTGAGTGTTATTGAGTGTTTTTGCGTGTTATTGAGTGTTTTTGAGTGTTATTGAGTGTTGTTGAGTGTTATTGAGTGTTATTGAGTGTTATTGAGTTTTTTTGAGTGTTTTTGAGTGTTATTGAGTGTCATTGAGTGTTTTTGCGTGTTATTGAGTGTTATTGAGTGTTTTTGCGTGTTCTTGAGTGTTTTTGAGTGTTTTAAGTGTTTTTGAGTGTTATTGAGTGTTTTTGAGTGTTTTTGGGTGTTTTGAGTGTTTTTGAGTGTTTTGAGTGTTTTTGAGTGTTGACGTATTTTGTAGAAACAATTTTCTTGGTAAAGTTTAAAGTTTGGCGGTGTAAATCACAAGTTAAAATGAGTGATTCCAGTGACAATGATAGCAATTTATTAATGTAGTACAACAAGTGTAGTATAAAGCAGTATATATCACTCGAGGGTAAGTACAGATTACTAAACTCGTGTGGTTTACGGCCCTCCGCTTCGCGTCGGGCCTCAAATGCACACTCGATTAGTAATCTGTGCCTTACTCCCCTTGGTGAATAAATAGCTATTAATGTATGAGTTTGAATCTATGGACTAGAATTATGTCTGAAATAAATAAATTATATCGCTTCTATATTTAGAGTACGTGATAATTTATATCATAAAGAATATGCACTAGTTATTCTTTTGGCAAGAGCCTCAATATGCGCTTTCAAATTTAAGTTTGTGTCGATTATTAGGCCTAAATTTTTTTAGTGTTAACTGTCTGTATTTTATTATTATTATATTCGATGTCAAGACTAGAAAATAATGATGATCGTTGGCTGAAGTGCATAATCAAAATTTTATTTATATTAACTTTTAAATTCACATTCATCGAGCTCATCATCATTCATCTACGTTTTCGCGATGAGATTTTTACCGAACAGCTCAGCCGGTGCCACATTAATCGTCCCTTTTTGCCTATGTATTTTACGCACAATAAAGTGTATTGATGATCGTGGTGCTGATAACGTCCATAGCCATAGAAATGTATCTATGTCCATAGCCAAGTGATACATATCAGACGCTATAACTGTATTACAAGACTAATTGGAATTCTAGTTTTTAAAACTGTATTTTTAATTCTTGCTACGGTACACCTTTTTTTTTGAACACATTTCAAAATTTCATTGACGTCACGACCTCCTTATAACAGGGCATTGACCGGATTATGAGTACCTACATAATTACTTACAGGATTTTTTCTATGTCATAGATTAGTTGTTGGATTATTATCGAAATACTAAAGAGCTGGTCAAACTGAATCAAATCCAGCGCAGGATGAAATTAACTCGCTTCGATTGTGGCAACTAACTTGTATAGTATGTCCGTTTTCAAAGTAGTGCGAATAGCCGCTTGACTTCCTAATCATTAAGGGCTTTAACACACCAAACCGCTTAATGAATTTCACTAAGAAACAACTTACCACATTATGTCGCGATTCGTGTAGCGGAACATCATGAGAGTCACTAGCGTTGTAGCAAATCGGAGCAAAATGTCATCGCTTTTGACTTAGTAAATATAGTATAGGTTTACTTGGGACATCTTAGATTAGATTCCATAAAGAAAACAACCATTTTACAAAAAAAAATAAGTGTCGCTTTAAAAACTTGTCGACTGCTACAGATACGTGCAAAACAAACACACACAAACAAAACAGCGAGCTGAGCGTGGAGGTGTGAACTGACTTTCGAGCAGATTTTTTCTTTCTTTCTTTCAGATCGGCGAAACTCACGCGGGAAAGATAGAATTTTAGTGAAATCAGTACGTTAGAGCAGGCAGTTTCGCTTCTGTTTCGCTTGTCATACAACGGCCAAGTAATGGTGGAACTACTGCGGTTTCGGTGCTATGGTTTCGCGGCGGAGATGTGATAGGTACTCACCTAAAATAATCGTCGCACGTGGTCGTGTCCCGCGACCGCGTGCGATTTACTTCGGTTTGCTCAAAGGCTTAAACGATATACTCGTTACGATGCATTATAGAGTTTCATTTGAGCTAAGCTTCGAAAATCCAATCAGTAAAAAAAGTAAGATTTAAAACTAACACACACACACACACACACACATATTTGTCTTTTTTAGAAAACTTGTTTATATACGATGGACATTAAACTCCTGCACCGCACAAAACCGTTGTTAGATTGAAGAACGATAAACCGATAGATTAAAATACCGTTTTTAGGAGCAGAAGTTCTATGGCTTGACCTTTAAATGGGTACGTATAATGGTATAAAGTTCCTTTACATAACATAAACTGTTAATCTAGTAGAATGTAGTCAAATAACTTCATCACCTCAGGATTATTCGATTTAGCGACCCGACTAAAGGACTTGACTAATTTCGACTTTTTTTTTTTTCGACTTGACTAATTTTTTGTATCTCCCGGGCCCCTTGTGGTAGTGAAAGGAACCATGGGGTTTTAGTCGGTAGGAGTTCGACATAACCCTCCGTTCTCCGAAAACGGAGGGTATCCACGGAAAAATGAGAAAAATAGGTGATATTTAGAAAGCTTCATATTCCACTGGTTCCAAGCAAGGTCGTAATAGAGCAGTGGTTATCCAGGAGCGGCCGCTACTTACGAGATGCAGGTCACAGGTTCAAACCCCGACAGGTGCTTTACTTTGTGTAGATTATTTCATCACCACTGCTCTCAAAAGTGGTGAAGGAAAACATCGTGAGGAAACCGACATGTCCTAGAACCAAAATTCGAAGGCATGTGATATCTATCAACCCGTACTGGGCCCGCGTGGTAGATTACGTCCCACTCCCTCTCACAGAGAGGAGGCCTGTGTCCCAGCAGTGGGAACATAGGCTGCATACAGTACCCGGCTTTTGGGGTTTTTTTTTTTTGTATTTTATACAAAGAATAAAAATACAAATTATCAAAAGAAGCAAATCATAATTGTTTTAACAGCTCCTAATAGATACCGGACTGTTTGTATTTCGTGCGACAGAGATAACGCTCTACGAAGCCGAAATTAGCCGATTGTCTCTTTCCAAAGGTCGATGTGCAATATTTATCGCCGCGTACTGTACATTCTTCTTTGTTCTACAGTTTGTGTGCCTACATTATAATTCGTGCGACGAGAAAAGCATTTGGTATGATTAACCACACATTTCGTAAGTAGGTACGTCAACCTCGGACGGAAGGACACTCAGATTTTATATAAAGATAAACGTAAGAACGAAAATACGTATTATACATGAATGGACGAGATTTGCACGTGTGATTAGACAAGTGCAGAGAGTAATTAGTAATTGGAGTGGTCATTTGACCGCGACTGGCACACAGAAATAAATACGAACGTAGGCGTATTTAAGTAGGTCATATACTGCTAGAATTCAGATTTCTATGTTTCGAGGCATAGTTTGTAGAGCCTAGTGGACAAATATAGGTAATTGGTATTGGTTTGGGAGTTATCCTTTGTTTTCCAGAAGATCCTGTATTTTAGAACAACGAGTAGCTAGATTTAAAAACAATTGAAGCGCTGCCTCAGTTTTTACATCTACTTCATTTATAAGTATTAATATATTTAAGTGTATTACGGAGCGGTATTTCACATTTTAATTTAGTACCTAAATATAGATCGATTAATATTAGACACCATAGCTCTAAAAGTATCATTATGCGCCATCTGCTAGTGTCTCAATTGTCCATTCACCTGCATCCTTGACGATCTGAATAACGCCTCTGATGCAATGTGGCCACCTACTGGAGTATAAGCAACTGAGAAGTACCGTTGATACGAAAACAAGAAGAAGAAAGTGGACACCTAAGGGCGCGTTCTCACTATGTCGTGACAATTAATCTATCTTTGTCTTTGGACGACTGTCGTCTCTAGCTGTTCTCATTATATGGACTGTTTATCGTCACTGTGTCGTCGAAATATTTTATCGTTGAACGACTGTCGTATTTAGCTTTTCCCATTGGATCGTGATGAAAATTTTACTTTTCACGGCAGTCGCCTTGTCGTTTGCACATTAGTCGTGAATGAACGTGTGAACGTATGTTTGATACGTGGCTATGATAGATAGTTGCAATAACGATACATGATTTGTCGTCGCGATAAGTAGTGACGTTTTTTTATCGTTTTACGACTGTCGTGCTAGCCGTTCCCATTGACTTGACAATCTGTGGTCACTGCAAAAAAGTCAAAGACGACAGTTAATAGTGTAGTTCTATAATGTGAACACCTCCATTTAAATGCACAAGCCACGACGCTTTTAACGACACGATAATCTGTCGTCACGACATAGTGGGAACGGCGTCTAAGTATTTGAAACGTTGCGAACCTTCCGAATGAACCCTCTAAATAAATCCATTTCATTGACAGTTTTAACATCTTAAAACAAAAACATGAATAGCGCTCCATTTACTCATAACTCCGCTAACGCTTACCTGCATAACAATATTTTTAGCTCTCCATATAATAATACTAATATTAAATACGTTTTAACAATCTTTTGTGTCTGGTCCTTTGGGAGTTCAAAACCGCAAAGTATCTTCCTTTTAAATTTATACCTTCGAAACTACTTATTACATGAGGCATTGAAGTTAGTTTGAACACAAAAATGATATTATACGACGTCATAAAATGTCTTTGAACCCAAAGCATCAAAAAAGACAAATCTACGAAATAATAATGCGGCTGAGAACTTTTTCATTGGGTTATTTCAGGCTAAGTACCCAATAAATTAATTGGGGTTAACAGTAAGATTCTGAGAGATAAAATAGCTGATTGTGTATGTGAATTTAAATGTTTGTGAACGCACCCACGATACAGGAGTAATTCCTAGAGAGGGGCACCGTTTTTTTTTTAAAAAAAAACCTTGAATGCCATAGTCTTAATGCTGGCAATTTAGATCCTTAGAAAAACATATCCAGATGTTACATGCAGAAATCTAGGGTAGTTATAAGTAACATTAAAGGCTGCCGCAGCGTGACGCGACTCTGGTAGAACACTTTCTATGAAAACTTCATTGGAATTGTTCTACTAGAATTACGCCGCACCATCGCGTCACGTGTGTCTGCGAGAGCCTTAAGGAGTTGTTAAAGCTAATTTTAAATTAAATCGTCCCTTTTAATATGTTTACCTACCTTTTTCTTACCTACTTTTTTCTTACACTAGTTTTGTGTAGTACTTCTTCTAGCGAAATGGTATTTGAGCTAGTAATCTAACACATGCCCGTAAATGTAACAAGGTAAAATAAATTACCTTTAAAGTACTAAAATAAAGCATGGTATCACTCATATTAATTACTAATAGGTGTAATAAAATGCGTAATTAAGTTACCATAATTAAGCTATTAGGTACAGACGCCAGCACGTCAAGCTACCCGAAACTGTAAAATTTTCCCAATCAACTTTGAACCTTATGCTTTAGCGATAAAGTTGAAAATCTATTAAAGAAATTTGACAGATTGTAGTAGCTTGATATGCTGACGTCTGTACCTACCTACCTACTACTTATTAATTAATTCATAGAAGTGACTATCTTAGCAACTTTTTTACAAAAAGAAATAAAAAGCAAAACGAAAAAAAAAACAAATACCTAAGTAATTCGAAATTCGAAACTTTTTCAAGGATAACATTATAAAAGTCCACTCACACGGTCGGAAGCGATCGTCACGGGCCGCGGTCATTTGGATCTCGCTCCCGATCGCCAGTTCGCCACAATTCAGTTAGCCGGTGGGTATATCTAGAAAGGTAATGTTGCGACAGTGTGGACGGTTGCAAAACGCTCGATTCCGATGTCGAATTGCCGGTTCCCGGCTTGTGGAATGCTACGAGATGGATTTTATTTACTTACGGTTCTACGATATTAGGATGTTAGCTTAGAAATATAGAAAAATGCCTGGCTTTCCATAACACAGGGCTCGGTCTTCACACCTTTATGTCCTTTTTAAAGGGTAATAAATTATTATCATAATTATGTGTCCTGAAAAAAGTACATGGTCCCTGTGAAATCTCTATGTATGAAACCACGTTGCCATCATAAAGGCTCCTTCAAACAGGCGCGACACGCGATAAAATCGCGCGTCCTGTTTGCAGGAGCCTTAACTATTAGTTATGATGGCTATAAAGTTGTTTTTTATGAAATATTATTTTCTAACTCGAAAACATAATTTGGTTTTCAGCTGAATTTTATTTATAGTTATTTTGCCGAATCGTTATGACGTAAGGTAACTATATTTTACGGTTATTAACATCTCATCATCATCTGCCCAGCCTTGTCCCTACAATGTTAGGGTTGGCTTCCAGTCCATCCGGATACAGCTGAATACCAGTATTTTACATGGAGCGACTGCCTATCTAACCTCCACAACCCAGTTACCGGGTAATACGATACCCCTTGTTAAGACTGGTTGTCAGACTGTTGGGCTTCTTACGACCCGTAACGACTGTCAATAATCTACGAATGACAGCCGGGACCAGCGGCTTTACGTGCTTTCCGAGGCATGGGTCTTGGTATGTAAAGATGGTCACCCATCCACGGACCAACCGCGGCAAGCGTAGCTTAACCTGGTCGTTGGAACCGTGCGGCTGTTATTTCTTAGCCACAAACAAGCCCCTCCGGTTATTATCAAGTTCAAGTCCAAGTTGTTTATTTCATAACAAAAAACCATTTGTGTCGAAATATTTGCACAGTAGGTACAGACGCCAGCATATCAAGCTACCCAAAACTGTCAATTTTTCCCAATCAACTTTGAACCTTATGCTTTAGCGATAAAGTTGAAAATCTATTAAAGAAAGACAGATTGTAGTAACTTGATGTGCTGGCGTCTGTACACAAAAAGAAGCAACATAAAAAATTACAAGTAACCTAGTTCCTCACCCATCATCGAAGTTACAACGTCTATCCAAATCTATACAACTACGTATATGTCGTAGAAAATGACAATATTTTTTAATAGGTTAACTAGGTACTAACGATTTCTTTTATTTTGTTTATGTATGTATCCTTTAGCAATATCATTCAATTAATCTGGCATCAACGTTCTAGTAAAAACATCGCTTTTTCAATTTAGAATTGTCTTCGGCAATTAGAAAAACACTTTCACAAAACTAAAGTCTAGAAACAAACACCTAATTAATTAAACAGTAAACGATAGTTCGTGAGTTAAGAATAATATATTTTTTTTGTAAGGTGGCAAAGCCATTAATTCTTTTGAGAATATTATTTGGAAATAGCGTTTATTTTATTTTTAATATTTTATTAACATGTTATCTGATTCTATACCTATACACATCCTTTATTTTGATAATAATGTCTGAAAGACGTACTAAATAATTACTACCAAATAAACGGATAAGTATAGGTATAGGTAAGTTAAGATGAATTATGTATAACTGTATGTATTAACAATAATAAAAAACAAAATTATGTTTTTTATTATTATTATTTATTATTTTTAGATGGAAAAATGGTTGATAAGTCGCGCTCACAGTTGCTTGGAATAAACCGTTATATTTTTTGTTATTAAATTTTGTTTGCTTTACCATAAAACTTGTCAAGTTTATGAGAGTAATACCTTGATAACAGGTAAAAGTAGTTTTCCAGTAGGTACTTAGTAAATTGGTGCAAGCGTTAAAAGTAAATAAAATAAAATAATTTCTAATATTACAAGTTTTAAAAATACGGACAAAAACGGAATGGAAAATGACATCATAAGTCAAGTTTTGTCCTTCTTTTACTCTTAATTAAAAAAAATCAGTACACGGAAACTGGTACAAGTGGTCACTTGTACATACCAGTTTACTTGTATACATTGAGAAAAACTAGCTACACAAATACAAGTAACGCTATTTTGTAAAGTATAAAAATATTTAAAATATTAAATAAGCAGTCTTAAATATAATAAAAATACTCGATATACTCGAGTATTTTTAGAATAAGACTGCTTATTTAAGACATATCCAAATTTCAAATATTTCTGATGATATATGTAGGATGTTAATTCGGAACGCATCATAATTTTAAATGTGATGAAATTAATATGAACGCAGCGATGAATGAATGAGAGAGTATGTGTGGGAAGGAGAAAGGAGTTGGAAGATGGCGAGCGAGCTACAGGGTTAAGACGTTTGTCGTTTTTTTCTAAGAAATTATGAAAAATATATTTAAAGAAGTTATCAAGAAGTCAAGTTTATTTCGGTCATCCACACACCCCCTACATAATGTTAAAGTTACAAGCTTTGGTGTCTTTCAATCGCTTTCCTGCAAAGTTGTGTTTTTGCACTTGCATTAGGATCCGTCGTTCTAGCCGGTTGGCTTTATTTTTTTTAATTGATTTCATTTATTAAATCAGCCGATTAAAATGCACACGCAATATTAGAATTCATTTCATACCAATCTTTGTTGAGCAACAATCTTTGCGTTATTTACGTTGATGACCAGACACATTTGTCGAACTTATGAAGCAATATTAGCGTTATCCTTCAAAATGATTCAAATTGTGATCGAAAGTATGTTACGCATTTAGGGCGCTGATATTAAAACGTATCATAACATTTTAATGGTACACTAGTTGAAACATGTTCGCCTAGTTGTGGTGTTACATTTCATGTTGCATTGCATACATTTGGACGACCCATTAGTATATATGACAATAACTTTACTTTCTTCGATATGACGCACGGAATCGTTCTAGTCATCCTGTGGGGCCCGCAGAGTCAAACAGTGGTGCCTACAAGGGGCCCGCTAAGCCTGTACAAGACCTTTAATGGTCAATATATTTTATTATTTTAGAATTAAAAATGATAACTCAACCGCAAAAATCAATCAAAAAAGTTCCGTTTATCGGTAATAAATCAACTAACCTTTGAAGATATTGACGCAAAAAGTGATTCAAGAATGTTAAATGCCTAATATTTTTATCATTGGGTTATTCCCAA
Source organism: Luperina testacea (assembly GCA_927399505.1). Taxonomy (NCBI): domain Eukaryota; kingdom Metazoa; phylum Arthropoda; class Insecta; order Lepidoptera; family Noctuidae; genus Luperina; species Luperina testacea. The sequence continues at coordinate 3,131,907 of OV656759.1, read as the reverse complement.
ATTCTAGACAGGAGACGAAGGTGAAAATAATAATAAAAATAAATAAAAGGATAATGTCCATGCATAGCACATCATGGTGTTAACTTTATGCTATTTAAAACGTGAGAAATTGAACCTTATGGATGAATTCAACACTTTAAAGGCAGTTTAACATTTATGTATGTCCGAGTGGGCTTCTTATTAGCACGAGCCTTACGCATTCTGTCTGCTATAGTTTTGCTTGGTTCAGTTTATACCTAAGGCCGTACTGTCTCATTTCAAAGCTATTATTATCCCGTTGCGAAAATGGGATGTTGATAAACGTTCTGTATGTACATTTCCATTCCTCTCGCGCACAGATACAATTATTTCTCTAACACTGTATAGTGCCTCTGATTCAGTAACCACAGAAGTAACCACATTTAATAAAAATAAAAAAAAACAGGTTTGAGAATGTTAAGGCCAAACAATACATTCAACTGAGAAGATACTATCATTCTATTTTGGCGATTCCATTACACAACGGTAATGACTATGGTTCTATTTTCAAAAGCAAGGCCGAAATATTTTTTTAGCTAGCCAGTATTTAGTTTGATCATAGATTGCAACAGAGATAGTTGGACAGATATTGCGCACGTCTACCAAGAATGTTGGTACCTATAGCAGTGTTCATAACCTAAGATAATTTACATTCCATCAATCAATCAATCAATCAATCAATCAGTTTATTTGTGAAACATAGGTGTTTACATAGGTGTTTACATAGGTGTATACATAGGTGTTTACATAAATAAGGGGTGCACTGTGTATCGCCACTTATTCAGTTATCTACGTTAGTGAAATGTATTCTGTGTTGATTTTTGAGTGTCAATTTGTAACAAAAAGGTCCTAATAAGTTTTTGTAAGTCTTGTTACCTAAGACATTCAGTTTCATGTTCCACAACTTGAAATTTAAGAAACAACTTCGCATGGTTTTAATTTTAGTGCACTTGTCGAGGTATGCGTCAGTCAATGAACTCTGTATTATCAAATCTGCAGCGAGACTACCGCACCACCAGTTGTGCAATCACTGCACCAAACTATCAGTCTGGAAATGGTGCAATAAAAAAATAAAAGTGGATTTGTCTAACATCGGACCAGATCTCTAATTTATTTTATTACCTATGTAGTATGAGTATCAAATAAGTTTTGTTGTAACTAGCGACTTGCCCCTGCTTTGGAATTTAAGTTTAATTTTTTTATTAAATTTTGGAATATATACATATTCTCTAATTGGTTGTGAAACCCACATCAAATCCGTTGCGCGTTTAGAAGAACAACGCGGTCATAAGACCCGAAAAGTAACTTCACTTTGTAATACGTATGGAAGAAAAATACTGACTGAAGTCGCCTGAAACCTTTTTTATTTTTCTGCTCTTTATCAAAAAAGCCTAATGTTAACACTCTTTCATTTCTCTATACAAACAGTAGATATAGCTGAATGCTAACAGCATAGACTCATCAGTACGACAGGCACCATACAAATATTTTTTTTTCATATTTAGAATTTTTGGTTCTAGGGCATGCCGGTTTTCTCACGAGGTTTTCCATCACCGTTTTGAGAGCAGTGCTGATGAAATTATTTACACAATGTAAAGCGCCTGCTTGCTGGTCACCGTAGGCGCGGGCTTGCGGACGGCGAGCAATGGGCAGCTCGCTGTCCGATAAGGACCAGCCCCGGGTTGACGCCGCGTTGTGTTTCACGCGCGCCTCAAAGAGATGTCAGCACTAACTGACGGGGTCCGCTAAGGCCGATGCCTGGCAGTGTCGCGGGTTGTTCGAAAGAGATACCGTGGCCCCTGGCACAGGCAACTACAAGAACACGGGTGGGATAAAGTAAAAGTCTGACACGCCCTCCCGCTCTACGCAGAGCGGGAGAAGTTATTTGATAATTTCCCACCCAAAAAAAAAGGACTACATGGCCCGCATGGTACCCACACTATATGACCTTTCGAAGCGAGGAGGCCTGTGTCCCAGCAGTGGGAACATCACAGGCTGATTACGCTAAGCATAGTTATTGCGATCAATTACGAAATTGTATAAGATTGATTTACTAATGAAAATGCCAGGAAAAGTATAAATCAGCTACGTCTCACGCGAGTTGCATCAGTGAGCGAGGAAAACTGATCGTTTTTGCGCTGTTAGCAGCTCGCAACCTCCACAGATGCACTACAGGTATTGCAATATTGCTAATAGATAGTACTTGAAACTGGATAGCTTAAAATGACTCACTTATTTCAAAGGAGGCATAAATATTTGTAACAATTTGAATTGCCAGTGAGGGCGAATAAAATGGACTTAACTCTACTGTGAAAAGACAAACTGAACGATCTGAAACATTAATGAAAACTAGTATCTAACATACCTATTGACATTTTTGTGACGTAATCTGGCTGTTGTGTTACGGTTAAGGGCGTTTACGCAGTATGGCATACAAACTTTCCAGCCCTTGTTTTTCGAAATGATTGAACCGATTTTAATGAAACTTCATACGCATAAGCAGGATACACCGGTCTAAAAAGTTACTTAGGAACATTTTCGAAATGTGTTATTTATAAAAAGACTAGCAGCACCCCGCGGTTTCACCTGCGTAAGTTTTGATCCCGTGGTAATATCGGGATAAAAAGTATCTTATGTATTAATCCAGGAAATGGTCTATCTATATGTTAACTTTTATCAACATGACACAGAAGATCATCTCATCATGCACATCACATCACACATATCTCTGACATCTCTGACATATTCTTTGATACTAGTCTCTCTCTAGTCAGAAAAGTTAAACAACACACACAACACACACAGTAACTAAACATTGAAAAAAATACCACGTACCTAATAAGTTCTGGAACCACTGCCATTTGATATCTTCCACCACACCAAGAACATAAACCGACCACAGCCTGCCGAAGATGTTCACTGCACAGTTATCACACTAATTGCATGCAGCATTCTCATCTGGTGGTACTGGGTCAAGGTTGTGTATACACGCCAACATAATTCTGTGCTGTGTCCGTCCGTCCGTTTCGTCACGCCGACGTAGTTCAGCATGAACGATGACAAGACATGCGCCGCGAATTTTTGTCGAACATTCAATGGTTTTTCTTTTGTTTTCATTGATGACGTGACACAGATTGTGACGTCTTGACTTCGCAACAAACACGAAATACATCGTTTTTTTTTTCGTGGTTGTGTTCAGTTTTTTCAGTCAGTGATAATGATTTGATATTGATGATAATATCAACATTGCATGTGTGGAGTATGCCTGTTAACCTGACCAAGAATAATCTTGGTCAGGTTAACAGGCATACTCCACACATCTGGACTTTAAAAGAGACTGTAATTTCTGTTTTATTTCGGCCTTTCTTCTCAGAGTAGTCAGATAGGAAACGCCGACCTCATCCAGTTTTTAAAATATGTTTGATTCTAGTCGCCACTAGTCAAAAGGTAGTTTCGTATGGAGACGAATGGACAAGAAACTCCATAGTTAAGGCTCCTACAAACAGGCGCGACAGGCGAATATAATTGCACGCGACACAAAGGCACCACTTGTTACGCAACTTGCGGTGCCTTTGTGTCGCGTGTCGTGTCGCGCCTGTTGGAAGGAGCCTTTATTATTTTTAAATATTTTACAATATTTTGTGTACAATAATTTATACAGGATGTTTGGTAGAACAGACACAATTTTCTTAGGGATGCGAAGTGTCATAATTATCCTAGTTTTCACCCATACCTAGTTTTCACTAAACCTGTCTTATGTGTTGCGTTGCGGTAGGTAATTGATATAATAATATGTTTATTTTTAATCACCCGAAATATCGTCATAACTTTTTGTTTGTGGTTGTAATAGAGCGCAATCATTTTTGGTGTTACCTGCAACGTTCATTTATGTACAAACGCCAGCACATCAAGCTACCCGAAACAGTCAAATTTTCCCAGTCAACTTTGAACTTTATGCTTTAGCGATAAAGTTGAAAATCTATTAAAGAAATTTGACAGATTGTAGTAGCTTGATGTGCTGGCGTCTGTACAATTGGCCATAGAAAATGACTTCGATCCTTTCTAAGTCGTAAAATTGTGTTAAGGCGACTACATGACCTAAAGCGCGGTCTTTGCCGGACTGCACAGAAAAGAAAGAGAAGCGCTATGACACAACGCTGGTAATTTATTGCAAAATATGAAGCAATTATCTATTTACAAAAAATCTATTGTTTGGACTATAAGATTAAAACACTAGTGCTTTAGTATGATGCTTGAAGAATAATCTGACAAAAAATCATAATGATTGTACAATGCGTGCCACGTAAGAAGAGACTTGACCCCGCCTCCCCCGCTCTTTCCACCGCCCCTATGACGTCCGGTTTCGTCCCGCACTCAGACCTCATACCGCTAAAGATACCTAAAATCGTGTACTGCGCATGTCAAACCACGTGGTGTGTGTCAAGTCTCTTCTTTCGTGTCACGCATTGTATGTATACGTATATTAGTATGGTTTTTATTATAATGTGTGCATGTGCCGAACAATGATAAAAAAAACTATTAACATTATTGAATTATAAATAAAAAACGTACACAAATACATAAATAGGTTAAAATCCTATTATACACATACATACTATTTACTATACTATATAATAATTATGAATTATTATTAATTCGTTTAGATTTGTCCATAACTAAATATTAACAAGCTGTTAAGTAACATTTGCCTCTTCACTCACTGTCGTGTAAATAATTACATTAATTTTATTAAGATTGAGAACTGCTCAATACTTAGTTCACAGTAAATTAAGTTTGACCTAGTATGCCACTTAAACATTACATTAAATCTCCCAAACACAGTTAGTTAAGGTCCTCAAATGGCCTAACCAAGTTTGTTTCGGTCTTACTTCTCGGAATAGTCAGCTAGGAAACACCGAATTCATATTTTTTTTAAAAGACATTTTAATTTGGCTCACAGTGTCAAAAAGTTATCATATCTCATGTAGAGTCAAGCTTCTAATTCTACAATATGAGGATTGGCCGTTTCGTTATTACAAGAACTATTGTATAACAGAAAAGTAATGAACAGTGAATAAATTTTTCGCCCATGTGATGGTAGCGAAACGCCAAGTCACATATTTTGACTAAGATGTAGAGTTTGTGAAGTTAGGGCTTGTAGAGTTAGGCGTGTAGAGTTAGAAGCTTGGCTTTACACGAGATGTGATAACTTTTTGACAGTATGACCCATATGTTCTCGTCTTGGCGACATTTTACATGAAAACGTTTTTGCTGGGAGTTCACTTATTTTGTAAGTTTCATAATTATGAATAAAAATTTTGTTTCTTCTTTTTTTTGGGGTTGATTACTAAAATCCTGAAATATGTGTTTTATTATCTATAACAAGGAGTCCCTATATCAATTTTCAGACCTCTAGCATCAAAATTTCCGGAAGTCTCATGTAAACTTCCATCCCTAGTATAAGGGGTTGGAGGGTAAAAGTACCAAGTTTTAGATTTTTGCTGTTGTTTATGCACTAGCTTACATACTAAATTTCAGCTTTCTAGAACTTCAGGAAGTACCCTAAGAGTTTTGATGATGATCAGTCAGTGACGAAATCGGGGATTTCTAGATATCAATAAAATCTAAATTATAAGAGCTATGCAATTGAAACTTTTTATATTTAGTAAGTCTACTATTGACATCATATCCCGAGAATTTTGTTTATCTGGCATAAACCAAAGCCAAGTTCTGAGGGTTCAAAAAAATGTCGAAGCGCTTCGAGAAAAGGTTGGTCGTGCCCTTGCGCTTCGCTTGGCTCGTCTTGGCGGGGGCACTACCGGGCCCTCAGATTCGGCCAATCGTATAAAAAATTACACCACGAAAACACCTGATTCTGGTAATTTCATTAATTAATTCATACCATTACCAATCATTAGGAGGCCTATGTCCAGCAGTGGACGTCTTTCGGCTGAAATGATGATTGCCAATCATTTAGCTGAGCTATCCAAATCTCAAGCACACGAGAAGCCCATAAATTATAAGCATACGAATTTTAAACATTTAGTTTCAGATGACCACGCAATTTCCAACATTGACCATGCCCTTTGCTCCAAGGTCCAACCGACCAAACATTGCGGGTCAGCCTGACTGTTTGGTCTCTCTTGCGAAATGTGACGACATAGTTTGATTTGACGTGTTTGATCTTAATCACGGTAAGTGTGAAAGGGTGTGCTATCAGCAAAAAGATTGATTGATACCTAGGATCTATTTTATGACAGGCGACAATCTGACAATTTTGTAAGTTTTTTTCGTAGATTTAATTAATCTGGGGGCACGGTAGTGCCTCCGCTAAGACGAGCCAAGCGAAGCACAAGGGCACTACCTACCTTTTTCGAAGCGCTTCGCCGCTTAACACCTGAGCTATTTATGACCACTTACTGATTAAATAAATGTATTTTCTTTCTTTCTTTTTTCTTTGATTCCTTACTTCGAAACTAAGTAAATTTCTTAGTTAATCAAGACATCTGCTATTAACGTATTCTCTATGACACACTGAAAGAAGCCACGCGAAATGAATGCGAAGGCGTGGTTTGTACTGTCAAAATACATGTTGACTGTACGGTTGACATTTCAATATCCAGCCGTTACAAAGACACGGTATTGACGTGGTTTGCACGTGGCGCGGGGAATAATAATTACCATATGTGAGAATGTGACAATTATGTAAATTTTTGACGATTACAAATATCACATTGTCATTGTCAGTTTCAGTAAATGGAACTTTACACATTCAAATGATTAATTGCAGCGAAAGATGATCTATTAATAAAACATCATTTTCAGCTTAGCCTTTTCCCAACTACGTATGTTCTGTTCGGCTTCTTGTCTAACATCAGCAGGATCAGCAGAATACCCGTATGTTACATGGAGATATAAGAATTAAGTATCATCTCCAATATTATCTTCTTTATTATAATAAGACGCATTAACATTTTTGTTTACGATCTTATTAATGTGTTGGAATTAATTATATTGATCCGATCACGCGGTCAGATCACGTTATTTTCTTTTTTGTATTCTCGGTTTAAACTTACAAATTACTCATTTAATAGCTAAGAGCAGACAAACAATTTTTTATTGGTTCGGTGAATCTCAATTAGTTGGCAAACAAGTTTCCGCCCCCTATGGCCTCAAACCTCAAAGCATTTTTTTCAATGAAACTATTTACTATCGCTATTGATTTGTCAAGGACTCACTCAGAAAGATGAACTTAGTTGCCCATTCCAAAGCATAGTAGGTGCCTATGAGGAAAGAACGGACAAAAAACTCCATGGGCACTCTTTTAAATATTATACGCCTGCAATACCTAGGGATTTTTTCTATCAACCCTAGAGATTTAAATTAATCATAATTTCAGCTGAAACACGTCCACTGCAGGACAAAGTCCTCCCCCAAGCACCGCCTCTTCGACCGGTTCTGTATTTCTCGAATTTTGCGAATTTTTGCGGCCTTCGCCTGGTCATCGGATCACCTTATAAGCCGGAATACGTATTTCGGTACGCGATCACCACTCCAGAACCTTTCGGCCCCATCAGCCATCTGTTCTGATTTCAATTCATTTGCTTATAAGTTTACTTACACCAATACTGTTTGACGGGAGATACACCTAAGAAAAGCGGTAGCACTACTCCAAACCTCTTAAATTACTGTAACAATTTACAAAAGCTTAATTCTGGCAATAGAGCGCAGTATTCTAGGCGTCAAATTGACAGACCATATTTGCAATACCACACTGCGTTCCAAAACACGGATTACTGACGTTGCTGAAAAAGCCGCTAAGCTGAAGTGGGACTGGGCTGGCCACGTCTGCCGTTTGCCCAATGAGCTGTGGACCAAAATAACCACTACGTGGAGCCCTGACACAGCCAGAAGGCGTCGCGGCAGACGCCGTAGAAAATGACGGGACGAGCTGCAGAAAACAAACGACCAATGGTCCAATTTAACCCTGGATCGAAAGAGCTGGAAGTCACGGGAGAGGCCTTTCCCCAGCAATGGGATAATGCAAACTAACACATTACCAGTAATTTTGGCTCCGTAAAAAAAAAGAAAGACTTAAAAACCGAAGGTCATAAGATCAAACCCGTGCAACTCTAAAAATAAAGTTCCAAAAATAAAAACATTCAAGATTAAAAAAATACTCCAAGGTATAAAAACGTTAATAACCTTATTTTTTAACCCCTGACGCAAAAACGACGGGGTGTTATAAGTTTGACGTGTTTGTTAAGAAACGATACTGTATGTATTTAAAAAATAAAATATTTTGAAAAATAAGAAATAAGCAGTACCTTTGTACTCAAATTATAATTATATCATATCACTATGTATTTTACTGTGTTAGATAAATAAATAGAAGCAGTAGATTTGAAGTAACCAATTAACTTACAACATTCATTTTTAATGACGGACAAAAACGTATGTACGAGTACATAATATTTGTTGACCCACGAGTGCCACGACTGATTGATGAAATCCAATTAAATAAACCTGTGAATTGTCAAAGTACAGACGCCAGCACATCAAGCTACTACAATCTATCAAATTTCTTTAATAGATTTTCAACTTTATCGCTAAAGCATAAGGCTCAAAGTTGATTGGGAAAATTTGACAGTTTCGGGTAGCTTGATGTGCTGGCGTCTGTACCTATATGAATATTTTGGTATTCTTATGAAATTGTGTATAAATTAATGATTGTCACGATCATGAACCCTGAAAGATGAAAGTCATAGAGTTTTTACAAAGACATTGGTGACGATTCTGTTGTTCACAAACTAAACTAAATTTAAGTTCAATGCATCTTTTTTTTTCTATTTCGTTAAGAAAAGGACAGAACTTTAGTTTAGTCCTGTCAGATTAATCAGCACCAGACGTAAATTGACGTAATTTTAGTAGGCAAGTTTTTAATCACCATCTAAACTTGTGTGGAGTAGTGTCAGGCGCTGATTAATTTGACAGGACTTTACTAAAAGATATCATCCGTCCTTTTCTTAATAAACTAAAAAGAAAAAGATACACTGAACTTAAATTTAGTTTAGTGTGTGAACAACAGAATCGGCACCAATGTCAAGTTTTAGAATTATTACGACGATTGTTATGTAAACCATACACGCTACGGTCTATCTGTGGAAGTGTGCCTTTGCAAGTTGATGTGTACAGGTAAACCACACCGGTAGACTTTAGCGAGTGTTGCTCTCACAGGAATAATAATATGTAGATTTAAATTTACGATCCCATGAAAAAGCTACTGCACCAGTCCAAACCAGTTTATTTTATCTTCGAAATATCTACAGTATCGTTTCTGAATTGAATCGCGAATGTTTTTAGTTTTGGAACTTTATTTTTAGAGTTGCACGGATTTGATCCTTTTGACCTTCGGCTTATTAGCACTTCTTTTTCTTATACGGAGTTTAAAGTCCGTATTAAAGAATCTCACTCAAAAGTCAAGCATTACTTAAAACTCGTTTAAAGCCATTTTTTTTAAACTAGTTTTAAGCAACGCCTGTTTGTAGGAGCCTTCAAGGCGACACGCGATATAGTCGCACGCGACACAAAGGCACCCTCGTTGCGCGACTTGCGGTGCCTTTGTGTCGCGCGCGATTTTATCGCGAGTCGCGTCTGTTTGAAGGAGCCTTGAGTCTTTTTTTTAGGGTTCTGTACCTAAAAAGGAAAAAACGAAACTCTTATAGGATCACTTTGTTGTCCGTCTGTCTGTCTGTGAAGACTCTATATCTCGGGAACGCGTGGAGAATTAAAATTAAATCGAGTTGAAATTAAAACCGGCCGTATATACCGCATAAAACGTATATTTCGACACTCTCAATGGAATAAAAATTTATAGGGTACTTCCCGTTGACCTAGAATCATGAAATTTGTCAAGAAGCAAGGTCAAGTCACAAATAATAGAAAAAAATCTGAAAACCGCAAATTTATAGAAACATAAAAAAAAACCCTTTATACATAAACATAAAAAATGAAATGTTTTCATTAAACGATTCCACTTTCACAATATAATTATCACATTACAACATACGTTCAGACATTGTGAAGCTAACCTTCAATATTAGCTAAAGTGACAAGTGTCTGCTTGCCGCTTGCAACACACGTTGCGACATGTGATCGGACATTATACCGGATATCTGTTGCTTAGGACCAGTTGTAAACATAATAAGCTTGGAGTAAAACTATGTGGACTATGTAGGTAGTGAGTTTATGAAAGATATTTTGTTGAAAGTCGTTTTGATAATAGGTAAGGTTGCCTCGTTCCAATCTTGTTCATGTATTGCAAACACAGGATAAAAAAAATACAATACGTGTGTGCACATAGTCGTCTTTGTAAACAAACCAATACTTACGCAGTGTTATGTACTCAAACGAATCGAGAGAAAATTTAGTTTTTGATCTCTAGTTAGAATAGAATAGAATAGAATACACTTTATTATGTATACCATATAAATTACAGACATAAATGTCAAAAAAATGAATGAAAGAGTAGTATGAGTGAATGTCAATGTCATGTCTAGTTATGTCAGAGGCTTTGTTTTTTTACATATTTTTACGAAAAAAAGTGCGTTTACCCGATCTCGAAAAAAAAATGTTGCCAATGTACAGTTTCCGGCACGTAACTTGGCAAGAATCGTTAGATGTGTTTTTCCTTTCTTTGACTTTCTTGTAAACAGACATGTTTAAAAATAATCTATGGCAATAACCATAGTATAATGACAAACAATAAAATTGACCATTTTCTTGTTGCACTAAGTGAACATGCGCTAACTTACTCCCACTATGTGAAAACCTTGCCAAGTTACGTGCCGGCGACTGTAGTTAAGCTGACCTTACACTAAGGATAAATTAATCATATAATATCATTTCCATTACAGAATTTTAGTTTAAGTCATTATTTAGGTACAGTCAACAAAAGAGGTAAGTATGCAGGATCCTCGGATATAGTTGAAGTTTAGTAAGAAACCGATGGATGTTATCGACTGAAATTTAATTTGCTAAAAAGCTGTTTGTTTTCCATTAATTAAATTAAATTTTATTCGAGAACATCTATAGGTTTCTTACTAAACTTCAACTATATCCGACGATCCTGCATACTTATCTCTTTTGTTGACTGTACATATTTATTTATTTACGTAGATTGTGTTGTTATGCAATTTCACCTTATGTCTAAGCCACTCCTTCGTTATCGCAGTCCTAACTCAGCTGTTGTTTGTGTACAAACTACTACGGAATTTAAACGATGAAGATAATCGCCTCTAGTAATCCCACGCTTATTGTAGGCAGGGCTGAGGTATGGCATAAATTATCGATCATTCATCATTTAAATACTATAATTTGTGTCAAATTTTTGTCTATATCTTCTATACATATTCGATCCTTACATTATGAAGTTGGTGTTTTGTCGAACTGGCTATTTTGATCTCAAATATCTGGCCTTCTGTTGGGAATTCCAAATTAAAATTTATTTCAAATTTTGGCTTGTGTTAATGTGTTAGGAATTTAGTGATTCTTTTGTTTTCGCGCCATTTGATATTTCTTTGACATTCGTTCGTTTTTCGTCTGTCTATGTGACCCGCATTGTTCGTCAAAACCGCGCCACGGATTTTGATGCGATTTTCACCATCATCTGCCTAGCCTTTTCCCAATTATGTTGAGGGTCGGCTTCCAGTCTAACCGGATGCAGCTGAATACTAGTATTTTACATGGAGCGACTTCCTATCTGACCTCCACAACCCAGTTACTGGGTAATACGATACGTACTTGATAAGGGTTCCCTAAAGACTGGTTGTCAGAATTTCGGGCTTCTGACTATCCGTAGCGACTGTCAAAGATCCACGAGTGACAGCCGGGACCAACTGCTTAACGTGCTTTCCGAGGCACGGAGGGGTCTCGGTATGTAAACATGGTCACCGATCCACAGACCAACCGCACCAAGCGTAGCTTAATCTGATCGATCGACCTGTGTGTATTATTTACAATTAGATAATTTTTCCCAAAGGTTTATATGTATAATACAATGATATTGAACTTACATATTGTAATAATTAATGTTCAAACGAACTTATCCGTAAGTGAAGTTCTATCATAATTATGTGAGGTCACTGACCTTTAAGGTATTCTTTATCGTACAAAACTGTTGGTACGATGTTATTAGCGACCATTGATCGTAAAAAAGGCATAGCCTGCCGGCAAAATTTACCGTAGTGTCCATTGGCGGTTGCGGCTGTTGCTCGGACGTGAGCCTCTGGATGACTGCGCGTGCTGTTGCCTCGTCGAGGGTGCAGACTCCTTCGTTCTCCGAGGCCCCGTCAGCCTGCGGTACTGGGCTGGAGCCTTCCAGTTTGAATTCTTGTTCGATGGTGGAGGCTTTGGCTTGTTTGCCAAAACTTTGGGTGGCAGAACAGACTTCAGCTCAGCACCTGACTTATTTATATCCTTAGCAGTTTTCAACGTGTCAGCGAGCTCTTGACCAAAGAGAGAGACTATCTATTTTGGTCAGGTGCATCTGATCCTTCCAATCTTTTTTCAGCACAGCAAGGATAAAATTACGCCTTGTGATAGAATCATTTTGTTGACAGTCACAAAAGATGCGCCCTGGGTCCACAAGTAATTTCAATATGTTTGGATCTTTTGTTTCTTTGGACAAAAGCTTCACTTAAACATGCGATAGCACTGCCTATCTGCTTCTGCTTCGCCTGCATAGCTTTATTTCGTTTCACTATGACGTCAGTGACAGCCGCCTTAATCTCTGGATTAAAGGATTGTGCGTCTATCAGCTTACAGTTAGCTGGGGGCAAATGAGATTCTAAGAGCTCCTTGCGGAATTCTTATGTCAGTCCAGAAGTGGCTATGAACTCATAACCCTTCCCTCTGAGAGGATGGAGATCTACGGCGTTGTTTTAACAGTTTTCTTTCCAACTTCTTAATTTTCTTCTTAATATAATTCAATGAATCCTTGTCATCACGTTTCCTCTTAGGCATTTTCCATTAATAAACACAAAAATACTAAACTGTCGATAAAAAACTGTAACGCAATAATAGAAATACAAAGTGGCGGAGCACTGAAATGTGAATGAGGTATTGAACACAGTAAATGTAAAGAGATGTGTCGGTGTACCCATATCAAATTTTTTGTTATTTTTTTTCTCTTTTTGAACTTGGTGCATTAGTGGCGACATTGTATATGTGGCTCTATCTCGAGAACGAAACACAGAAGCATAATAAAATCTGGATGTTTTGTCAAGTCGTAAAACTGTGCGAAGCTGGGGCAGGTTGCTAGTAACAACGAAACATATACGATAAGTAGTAGGTACGAGTACCTCGAATGAGGTACTCCAAATTTTGTGAGAGTTCTACTTCGTTGAACAAGTCTCCTTTTCTTTCTTTTGTGTTGCAACAATTGCATACTGACATTTTAATGCAGTGATTGCACAACTGTCGGTGTGGTAGTCTCGCTGCAATTATGGCCCAGATTTGATAACACATTTCAGACATTACCTAACATGATTTTGGACTACCTACGACCTTCTAATTAATAAAATACTGCGATATACTGTTTGACAAATTCATTTAAATTCGTACTTCATTTTCTACGACCGTTAATAAACACTTGATTAATGACACCAAAATAATTATTCATAATAATTACACCGAAAATAATACCTAGTGTTGAAAAATGAATTATAAGACAAAAAGAGTTCATTGAGTGACGCATACCTCATCAAATGCACTCAAATCCACTGTTGTCCTTTCTAAAGTAGCTCGGTTTCTTTATTCCGTACAAGGTTGCCTACATTTGCTACATTATAGTAAATCTGCTGATTTACTACGTACATTGAAAGATAAATTATGTTTTCCTTTTAGACCTTGCGCATGTACAAACTAGCCCGTTAAAGATAAAATCGCATTTTAATTTTAGTTTAAAAATTCAATGTGTTACAAGTTTCATTTCGGTTTATTACAAGACAGATCGTGGTATAGACGACAGCACATCAAGCTGCTACAATCTGTCAAATTTCTTTAATAGATTTTCAACTTTCTCGCTTAAGTATTAGGTTCAAAGTTGATTGGGAAAATTTGACAGTACATTGAGTGCAGTGGTGGCTCATTGGTAACGGCTCCGACTTACCAGATGTAGGTGGTGGGTTCGAACCCAGGCTTTACTTTGTTTAAATAATTTCACCACCACCGCTCAATTTGGTGAAGGAATCGTGAGGGAACCGGCATGACCAAGAACCAAAAATTCGAAGACGTGACATCTACCAACCTGCACTGTGCTCGCGCGATGGATTACAGCCCACTCCCTCTCGAAGAGAGGAGACTTGTCTCCTAGCAGAAGATGCTCTAGGAGGACATAATTATAGTGACTTTATTGGTGGTGCGTAATACTCGCAACCGGCGTGCGTATATGACCAGATGTATGAACGTAAACGCGCAGAAAGAGTATGTCAGGATCGTGCGGGTTCTGTAGTTTCTGCTTACCCCCATGGGAAGAAAACATGAATTGTATGTATGTGTAAAAATAACGTCCTTTGAGACACTTAAAAAAAATCCGATGAACAGATAACAATGGCATATCGATAATCTTAAACACAGTTCATTTCTGATCCGCATAATATTTTTTAAGGGGCTTACATGACCTAAAGCGCGGTCACCGTCGGACTGCATAAAAAAGATAGAGAAGCGCGATGATACAACGCTGGTAATTTTAGTTTAGAGGTATCTTCATGATTTTTTTCTATCCTATCAAATTAGTTGTACCTATTTTGTTTTCAGCACACTATCTACCTAGCATATCACTACATAGTATAAAACAAAGTCGCTTTCTCTGTCCCTATGTCCCTTTGTATGCTTAAATCTTTGAAACTACGCAACGGATTTTGATGCGGTTTTTTTTAATAGATAGAGTGATTCAAGAGGAAGGTTTATATGTATAATAACATCCATTATATAGTAGAGAAGTACTGTTATTTTTGAGGTTTCTAATGTGATGTCGTAAATAATTTCATTTTTTCCGCTTACATTGCAAACGCAGGCTGAACCCTACGAGTTTTATCAAAATAATGTACTAAGTATTGTACACATTGAAAAGGTCTACAGAAAAGTCCGTGATGGTATATGTCTATCTCTTATGGATAACCCACAATAACTTTTTTTTGTCATTTACTTTTTACGACAAATAATGGCTAATTTTCGAAGCGATTTTAACCAATACAGCATTAATCCTTAACCAATTAAATACCTTGAATACATTGTTCATTTAATATAGATCTATATGGCCCTTTACACCGTATGATTTAAGTGAATATTTTCGAAGATATTACAGATTTAAAAATTGCGGGACGTAGCGTTTGCGGCGGTACCGGCCGGCCGCCCGGTGCGGCAAGAGCGTGCCTATAAATAGCGCGTCTGAGGCCGCGGTTTTCCCCCCCCCCGACCTATCACCATGTTCGGCAAGCCGATCCCTTGGGAGAAGCAAGCCAAATATCTCGGTGTTATCCTCGACAGACACCTCTCCTTCGCAGAGCACATAAAGGCGGTTCGCTCGCGCGCTGCCTTCGCTCTCGGTAGCCTCCACTCGATGCTCAATGCACGCAGCAAATTGTCACTTAAGTGCAAATTGCGCATCTACACAGCGTGCATTCGCCCAATCATGACCTATGCCTGCGTAGTCTTTGCACACGCAAAGCCCCACCGCATCCATAAGATGCAGACCCTCCAGAACCGTTTCCTCCGAAAGGCTACGGGAGCCCCTTGGTTCGTCCGAAATGAGATCCTCCATGTCGATCTCAAAATCCCCACTATCCACCAATTCATGAAGCGCCTTTCCAAGCACTTCTTCGACTCCGCCCCCAACCATCGAAACCCGCTGGTTGTCGAGGCCGCCAGATATACTCCCTCCCAAATTAGTAAACTACGCCGTCCAAGGCACGTTCTCGCCGACCCAGATGACCCTATAACCGTCCTCCAAGAGAGCAGTAGGGCAACCAGCACGCTTAGGAAAAACAGATACAAGAAACCGACATACCGGCCTCGCCGACGAGGTCCCTCGCGACGTCCCCCAGTAAATGCCCCCCACCGACCCTTGCTCGATGTAGTGCCAGCCCGCGCCGCAGCTGAGCCAGTAGATTTAAATTCCCGACTCTGACCTCTGAGTTTGTTTCGGCATTTCTTCTCAGAGTAGTCAATTAGGAAATGCCGGCCCCATCGTTCGTTAAATAATCAAAATTAGATCCAGCCTGTCCCAACTTGCTGCCCTCCCCAGCGACGCCCTAAGCCGAGGCTCGTACCCCACAGGGGGTGCCCTTAGCGTGTAGTCGCTTAGTTTATTTAGTTAGTTTTAAGCCCCTGGCTGGAGGCTTTGAGTTCTCTCAAGGCAGCCGCAGGATTGTCCGGTTAAGTAGTCACGACCTCTCAAGGTCAACTACGAGATGCCATATAAAAAAAAAAAAAAAAAAAAAAAAAAAAAAAAAAAAAAAAAAAAAAAAAAAAACGCGGTTTTCCCTGTAGCACTTTGAATTTAGCAGCGATCGGACGCGTTTGCGCATTGCACCCGTGCGAAGCCGGGGCGGGTCGCTAGTATCTATATATTTTGCTTGTTTTCTGTAGTCGATCATATACTTTTAATGTTTGTAAAACACTACCGTCTAGGCCAATGACCCGAAAACCTGTTAGTTAGATTTAAAATAAAAAAAATGATTGATGGTTTACGAAAACGATTATGAAAACATTTAAATACAACTTTTAATTACCGCATGGCAAGGACACGCAAAAAAAGCCATTTTAGAAAAAGCTGCAGTTTATCTTTGGAAAATCTATTAATAAACGCATTTATTTTCATTGTCATAAAGATTAACATCATTGAAAAAGTTTGACTTCATGGGGTGTAGTGACCCCGTTATTTATGGTATATTTTGGTTTGATGGGATAATATTGAAAATGAACTACTTAAGAAGAGTACTGAAGGCGCATTAGTGTTTTTTTTTGTGTTTCCACTATCAATCAATTCAGCCCACCGCAGAGTCCACTGCTGGACATATAACTCTCCGGGTCGCCACAACACCTTGTCCACCGCCTTCAACATCCAGTCTGCCCCAGCCACCTTTTTGAAGTCGTCGATTCATCTGGTTGAGGGGCGTCCCACACTACGCTTAAATTGCCAATACGCGGTCTCCACTCCAGGACTCTTCTGCTCCACGAGTCATCGATCCCAGATATAGCCAGCCCACTGCTACTTCAGTTTGCTTACTCTGCAAGCTATGTCGGTAACTGTAGCACTCGATGATTAGTTGGAAAATTAAAGAAAAGAAACAAACTACCCTTTTAACGACCAATTTCTGCGACTAACGCTTTCTTGCGTTTTGCTGCGCTTTGCTTTTTCGTGGTGATTTCTCAATCGAACCTAGACGTGGAACCTAGTGCTAGAGCGTGAAGATTTACATGCAAGCAAAGATGCCTATACCCAGCAATGGATGAAGACGCTCTATAATGATGATGATGATGGCACTTAGAAGATAGTCAACCCACCTTTGACTCAGTTAAGGAATGTCTCTAAACAACGGTAATTTCAACACAGCTGGAACGTTGCCCTAAATTATCACGTTTCGGTTGCAACTAGTAACGCCGATTCAACACTTAGGTACTAACTATTCCAAAAACAATACCCATTTGTACAGAAATGGTCATATTGATTCATAAATCGCTGCTTGGATTTTTCTGTGTTGCGGTTTTATAATAATTATCATCATCATTTCAGTCGAAACACGCCCACGCCTGGACATTGACTTCCCCCAAGCATCACCACATCGACCGGTCTTGTGCTTTTTCACGCTTCCTTTTTAATTATGTATAATAAAAAACTTGCTTACATGCCACTGCCACTTTTTCTATGGACAAGTTATAAAAATTCAGAAAAATTGCAGCCTTGAATATTATAGTCAAAGTAAATAAACATTAGGTACTCACGCGCACTTAGCACAATTTCAACACGCGCAAACTTTTTCAATACACACGTTAATATTTGTTTAATAAAGCATAGAACACGCCCTTAATTATCACTTGCGACTGGTAAGACCGCGTTAGCACTAACTTACCAAAACGTTACTGAAACGCGACAGGTTACGTAACGTTACAGAGGTAAGAGGTTACAAAACCCGATCGCGAAAAATTGCCAATTATTTGCAACATTGCAAACAGTTTAGCGATTTTTATTTAAAGTCTATCTGCATTGTTTGATTACGTGCATTTTAATTCGTCACTGAGATAATACAAATCTTTTGGTTATTTTTTTACTATCGGTTGCTAAGTATGGTTATAATTGTCTTATCAATTTTTTATATAATATTATTATACATATAATAATATTATTAAATAATAGTATAATTCCGATATTAACAGCCTAGTGATGAATTTTTCCTGAATTCCTGAAAGCATAATAAACAAACGAACAAAAAAACTTACTTTCGCATTTATAACATTAGTCCTTACTAATGTTGTAAATGCGAAAGTAAGTTTTTTTGTTTGTTTGTTTATATATCCTTATATATACATATATTATAATGTATAGATAAGAAATTGACATCGCAATGTCACGCAGACTTTGGTACCTATATCTTATACCGGAATCACATAATCCGACCTGCAATTATACAAATCCGAGCAGCATAATATCAGATAAGTCAAACACCAGTTTTGTCCACTGAATCGAAAATAATAACTAGTAGTATCACTTTTACAAAACACATTCAACCATCAAACCAGTAACTTAATAGCCAAAAAATTAAACTACCGTTTAAGATTAAATCGTAGGTGTAACTACAGTTCGCATCGATAAAGAAATGAGCAGCCACGCCACTGTGCTAAAATCGTAACCAAAAGGAAAAAGTATACCGTCGGAGACCGAACTGATGCAAACTATTGCAAATCTGTTTCAAAGTAATCATTTTGTAATTTAAAAGTTACATTTGTTTGATGTTCTAATGTGCCTGAAATTCGAGCAATGAGAGCCATTTTAATTTCATCAGTAAATTTTTTAGTCTCTTTTTCTGTGGTAACGCAATGGAGTTATTGTATCTAGAAGAATTGTTGTAAATTACTATTTGTAATGTATGTTTGCATTCGTGATTGCGCATTGATTACAAATTATCAGCAATTAAGTAATTAACTATTTTGATTTTTGTTTTGATTGATTGATTAACTCAGACTATCAAGGTCTTTATCGGGACATACCTCGTCCCTTGCATGATACACTTTATCTGTAACCACGTGACTACGCATGTAACAAAAGTTATGTTTCATAAGACAATTTATGAGACGAAAAAAATGCAAAACAAAAAAATATATAAATGCGCCGATAATTTTACATGCGCGTCTTTTAATCTGATTCACATCTATACTTGTTTGGGCTTGTTTATACTAAGCCGTTGGTCCCGGCTGTCGTTCGTAGATCTTTGGCAGTAGTTACGGGTCGTCAGAAGCCCGAAAGTCTGAGAACCAGTATTACCAAGGTGTATCGTGTCATCCAATAACTGGGTGGCGGAGGTCAGACAGGCAGTCGCTCCATGTAAAATACTGGTATTCAGTTGCGTCCGGTTAGACTGGAAGCCGACCCTAACATAGTTGGGGAAATTCTAGGTAGATGAAGATGACAATGTTCGGCAGCAAAATATCTATAGTCCATTTTTCCAGGTACATCGCAGGAGTCACTGTCAAATTCACTAACTTTTAATCAACGTATTACAATAGCTTTCACAATAGCGACAGTGGTTAATATTTTTATCACCATGGGAGATTTGTTTATTATTAGTAAGAAAAAAACATGTTTTTAGAAAAATCGTCTACTTTTACAATGTTTGTAAATATGTGATCACCATGTCATCTATCACATAATTCATGTATCTGTCATGGCTTCATTTTTAATTATTTTACCTTTTGTGGTAAATTTTATTGTAGCTGCATCGACTAAAAGACCCCCTTTCTTACCATATCATCATTCACACTTTCCATCCATCGTTTCTTTGGTCTTCCCATACTCTTATAGCTATGGACATTCATAGCATCTAATATAATTATTTAACCGATGTATACAAAACTTTGTAAAACATTTTAAAAGAGTAACGATGGATGGATTTTCTTGCCCATTCTTCTCGATACGTAACTACCTTTTGGAAGGAGCGACTAGAATCAATTCTATTTTATTTTAAATTTAGACGTTGAAAAGTGCCTTTTATGTGCCCATTTGAAATAAATGTTTTAATTTTGAGAGAGTATCGTTGATTTTTAAAGATAAAACAGAGAAAAAACGTCATTAGAGTAAAAAATACTTCGTATATGTACCTATATACCTATGAGCGATTGTGGCAACCAGCTCAAATAGGAGACATAGTAATGACGTCGAGTGTAACGCACTTAAAATGGAGTCAACAACCAATTGTATTCACCCTTTCATTATAGTAAAACTGACCTTGACTGGTGTAATAGTGGAGGCTTGAAACTCTCTGCTGTATTGCCAGTGTTGCCACACTATGCGAAGTGTATAACAAGGTTTTCTTTCAATGACTTTAAAAATAGTGTGTTTTTTATGACATTATTTTCTACTAATGTTATAAACGCCAAAGTTTGTGAGGATGGATGGATGTTTATTACTCTTTCATGTAAAAACTACTTAACGGATTTGGATAAAATTTGGCACACGGATAGTTTATAACAAGGATTAATACATAGGATGCTTTTTATCACTATATTCCCACGTGATCAAAACTTATGCGGTTGAAACCACGGTGCGTAGCTAGTACTGTAATAAGGTAACGGATTAGTCTTCCATTATTGCGTTCTAGTAACATATCATTATGTAGATATACACACCACTGTCTCTATTTTTAGTGACATTTGTAAAATATAAGAGGGGCTCGTGGCTAAATGATAAAAGCCGTATGGGACGAAGGTTAAGCTACGCTTGCCGCGATCAGTTCATGGATGGGTAATCATTGCATTACATATCGAAACCACTCCGTGTCTTGGAGACCACGTAATTCGTTGGTCCCGGCTGTCATTTTTAAATCTTTGACAATCGTTACGGGTGGTTAGAAGCCTAAATCGTTGACAACCAGTCTTACTACGGGGTATCTTGCTTACTAATGGCCGATTCCTATAACATACGGACTGTTAAAGGTTAAAATTAAGACTCTTTTATCTTTACCAATAATGAAGCAAAGACCTCAGAGCTTTGCATAGTAGACCCATAACTATGGAAGCAGCTATCACAGGTACAATTAGCTTACGGATCTATTTATATTCCCAGTTTGGCAATAAGAAAATGCTACTATTTTTGTTTATAGGAACCGAGCATTAATGTATAGTTGGTAGCGCAACCTATCGGACGGAAAGCTGTGTTTATTTTGCTGGCAGCGCGACCATGGTTGCGCCACCTTGGTGTGCCAGTGAGATATAAGCCTTAATATTATTATATTAATGTGCCCAAGAGACTGGCTGGAATACTTTGAACGATAACACATTATTTTTTTAACTTCATTTTATGCCGTGTTGCTTGGGGCTGCAGTCTGAAATACGTACAATGCGTGCCACGTACGAAGAGACTTGATCCCGCCTCCCCCGCCTCTTTCCGCCGCCCCTATGACGTCCGGTCCCGTCCCGCACTCAGACCTCATACCGCTAAAGATACCTAAAATCGTGTACTGCGCATGTCAAACCACGTGGTGTGTCAAGTCTCATCTTTCGTGGCACGCATTGTATCTTGATTGAATGTCGTAAGAAATTTAGAAGGGAAAACTTAGTCACTACCTACATCCGAATATGGAGAAAAGCATCTGCTTTACAGTAATTGGTAGGTAGTACTTTCATGTCATGCTCACCGAACTTTTTTAAATCCCGTTGGCTTGGATTCTCATTTGCATTTGCATTTATGAGTCAAACATTAAAACTATCCAAATATCTGTACTTTAATACTGTTCGCAGAAAAGATGGCCGATAGGGCGAAAGGTTCTAGAGTTGCGACCGCATACCGGAAGACGTAGCCTTGAAGAGGCCTCCCACAAGGTGGACCGATGGCCTTGGGGCCTTGGTGGACCGAAAGAATCCGGTGGATGCGAGAAGCATACGCACGCTTGTGGGTGTAGCGATACTTGGGGGAGGCTTATGTCCAGCAGTGGACATCTTTCGGCTGAAATAATGATAATGGCTTTAATGTTGATTGAAGTGCCGAAACCAGGTATCACTACAAAAAATGTGCTCTCGAGTGGATAAGGTAAGTAAGGTTTCTTCATTTTTCTACTCAAATCACTTCAAGAAATTTGTTGCACTAATCTCAAAGTACATTAACATCACGACACATCCACCAGAAGTGTATGTAGCAATCACTTCCAGATACAGCCGAGAGGTTTTATACTGCAATCGTGCATACATTAGGCAGGTCGTCGACTATCGCCGGCAAATGTTAAATATACTGAACTTGCATTTTATAGTCAGTTTTGCAATATGTTGGGGCTTAAAGATAAGGTTTAAGGTAGCTTGGTAGTAGGAATATATCATTTTCAAATTAGGTTACAGAAAGTTTTTACTTAATGTTAAATTAAATTAAAACTTTATCATCATCTTTGTGCCCTTTTGCCAAGTCACTTGGGGTCGGCGCAACCCCTATTTTTCCACTCCTCGCTGACAACCGTCACGCAATCATTCATTCCCTTTTCAGTCATATCATTCCTCACAGCATCCATCTTTCCATTCCTCCTCCTCTCCATCCAAATGAAGTTAAAATAGAAGCATTTATTTAAAATCGGCTTAAAACTAACTCCCTATTTCAGATTTTATTTGTTTAATCATGTCTAAAATTAAGTTTAATTCATTCAAGTCTTGCCACATTGACGGGAAACGTAGAGAAGTAGCTACCTAATTTGGTAGGTGCATCACTTGAGAACGACTAAACCGATTTGAATTTTTTTTATTTGAAAATGTTTGTAATAGTTCGAATTCTTTTTTTATAGAAAGAAAAATTGGAAAACCTAAACGTGCTTTTTACTATGGGATTTTTGTATGATCTCAACCTGTATTCCCGTTGTCCCCGTAGGCCATGTTGAAATTTTTATAGAAAATCGTCTGTCGGGTCAGCTGGTACCAAATAAATATGGAAGTTTTAATTAAAACAATAATTATTAATTTATGTTGTGCTGAATATGAATCATAATGTCAGTCAGCTATTGTTCTTGAAAAAATCGCAGTATATTTTATATTTATACAGCGAAATGGGTGTTATTTTTGTGTAGTTCAAAAATTAAATCTAAATTCAATTCAAATTCATACAAAAGATTTTCTTTCACTCGCGGTCTACATAAAGGAACCTTGTAAAAGAACTCAGTGAGACAAAATATTACAAAGAGACGTGTCATTGTCAAATTGTTTATGTTTGTGACGAGAACTCATTAACTTTGCCGTAATTGAGTCTGCAAAACCATTATACTGTGCTGTGACCCCCATAGTATGTAGTAAACAGTAATACAAGTCTCAATGATCCGTGAGTCATGTGATTTTGGAAAAAAACAACTGTTGTGCTAGGTTAATATTGGCATATCAAAACTTATTATTCGTAAGGCTTTTTTTAATTCTTTGTTGGGAATTAAAAAAAAAAGAAGATCGTTCATGGAAAGATCTGTTGGCTTTTTTCAAATGTCAAATATAAAAGTTATATTGCGGCTTAAAATATCGCCATATACCTATTTGAATAAATATTTAAAAACAATTAATTAATAAAATAACAATCTTATACTAGATGGCCTTCAAAGCTTGTCAAAATCCGTTCAACAACAGATTTTTATACTATGATCGTGAGATTTTGCACACTGACATATTTTATGACTGCCTTAATTATATTCATCGAAGTAACAACAACGTATCAAAATCACCGGCTAGATGTGACACTTCAAAAATTTGACCTTGGAGCCTTTATGATTCGAGACTACGAAATAAATTAATCTTGAATATTTTATCACCACACTGATCTAACAACATTTTGGCAAGTGTTTGAAGTATTTATATCCGTAATAAAATAGTAAGGTGATTGAAGAAAAATCCGTTGAACTAAGGAAATACCTACTAGGCAATGAGTTAACTGTGTCTTCGTCTTGCTAAATATGGACCATATTTTTTATCCATTTATTTCAGGCATCAAGGCCCATATAAACACATACAATACAATATTAATATAACTTACAAATACTATAAATACATAAAACATTATAATTACACTAAAAACTAATGCACACGAAGTGTCTGCGTCGTGTTTCGCTGGTGTCATGTAGCCACGAAACCGGCGGTACACAACATCCTTCGTTCCTTTCTTGTGGAACTTTTCGAGATGATGTGTCGGAATACGCACCACGAACGACTAATAACCAGCGATTTATAATCAGCGTCTCTGGTTCTAGGTATCGCACGGGGTCTTTCACCAGGGATGAATTTAATTTGCAATGCCAGATTAATAACCAATACAACCCATAGAATAAACCCGCCTATCATATCGGCTGTCGCTGAGAATAAGCGCTGTGACTCTATCTCACCTCTCACATCACAGGGTCACAGTAACGTATAATGCTGACCGATAGCGGCTATGCGTGGATGTGAATCATAATTTCTCCCAAATTGTTATTTTTTGTGTTTTTTCTTTGCTTCATGTATACCGCAAATAAAAGTTATTTTTTTTCTTTTCGAATAATTCGCAAATGCATTTTTTTATCACTAAATATACATATTTATTTTAATCTGGGTTAGCTCTGCAAGCCTCTCATCATTTCTCAGAAAGCTAAAGTCATCAATGTCTTCTTTTGTCTTACTGTTTGCGGTCTAACTATGTATCTGCCACGTTAGTATATTCAACCTTGACCCTTACCATCAGTTGTTATGACATGTCTTCGCGTGCATGAGAATAATTTTCGTGTAGAAACATCTGTTGGTTGGTCATCAACGCCTATTTTCACGTCACGTTTAAAAAGATAATTCGCGATACTTTTAGTATTTAAGAAAGATAATATCTATAGGCACTAATGCCATTGTAAAAATTATGTCTAATTCAAAGCGAATAACTGATTTGAAAAATGTATTCGTTGTGTGACTTTATTACCTATGTAAAATATATTATTCACATCATAATCTAACGTTAACATAAAACATAAATAAATTAATTGTGTTTTATGATGTTGATACTATATAACGAAATTGTACGTGTATATTAATCGATCGATTATTCTAACATTTATCTTAGCAGTAATTTTTTATGATGACCATAAATATAAATAAAATCAAATAATTCTTCTCAGAAAAGCAGACTAACTTTCGGTAGATTGACCCAGCTACCTAAGCAGCCTACCTAAATAACCCACCCCGTTTCCATCAATAAAAGTTCAAATTGTTATACGTATCGTAAGTACGTACAATCATCAAACGTTGACCTACCCCAAGAATAGATTGTGGACAATATCATTTCATAGTAGTACACAAATCTAAATTATAACCGATTTAACTGTAGAATTATTCGCATATAATTTCTTATTAATGTACCTAGAAGGCTTAATGGCACCCCATTAACAATCCCTTATACTACAATTAATACAAACACGCAAAACAATCGAATTCAAAATCTAAGTCATGGCCCTCCAAAATTAACAGTGTAACCATAAAAAATAAAATACAAAATTAACCAAGGTCAAGTTCAATTGCGCCACTTACCCAAGGCCGTTGCGAAGGTCGTGTGCGCAGGAGTTGCACAAATGTTACCGTGGCTCGTTCACTACTGAGAGTCTGAACGCCTCGACCGGTGTGTTTCACAACCCCGGCTATGTCTTAATCAGTGATTGTGGCAAAGGGATTGTATTAGAACATGTTTCTATTTTTTTATATTTTTTAGTGTTAGAAAGTTGGGGTTGGAATTGGGTGAAATTTTAGGGGTGGATACAGAGGGTGGTAGGGATTGTGAAGGTCGTTTTTATTTCATTTATCCCTCCAAGGCCATTTGCTAAAACATATTTATAATGCTTTTCTGTATGATTCTGGAGGGGGCTACATTTATTTAGGGTATTTTTCCAGAGTTTGGTTATTCCTAGGGCAGGCCTGTATATGGAATGCTATAAGTGGAAGTACTTACTAAAATACTGTATAAAGCCATTTTCAGCACATTTTTATTCCAAGCTTTAAAGGATGTGAACAGGACGGCAACTCTGTTCCCACAACTATTGAAATCCAGAAAGAACAGTGGAGATTATCAGAAGCGTCGAGGTAATGAAACTTGAAGAGCCCAGGATAAATGATTTCACAGCACATGATGAAAGTGATACAACTTGGGGTAAGTTCTCCAATGAGGGAAAACAATTTAGGAGAATTGCCGGTGTTGCACGTGACGATAAATGTTATACCTACATCTACAATATGATCATTTCTGAAAATTAAATCCGTAGCAAGGTTTAAAACTGGAAGTAGTGTTTTGCAGAGAAATTTCTATAATTTATCAGTCTATAGGTAATGTTCCCACTTATTGGAGCCTGAGTCTAATGAGTGGTAACATTCACTCCTACCTGAGAGAGGGAGTGGGGTGTAGTTCACCAAGCGGGTCCCAGTGGACCCGCTTGGTGAACTACAACCCACACAATGTTTGTTTCTCGTAATTAATAAACATATAATATATTATTAAGCCTATTTCACTTACGAGATGGTTCACACCCATAAGGAATTATAAAATTTTCTGATTTCCTTCATCTACTTAAAGACTTTATATACATGTCAAATTATTTGCCTTTTTTTAAAAAAATCATAAGTTTTTTACCTTGTAGCCTCTAGGTAAAAAACTTTGAAATTAGTAGGTAATTGGCCAATAAAAGAGGAGTGGTTTTTAAATCATTATATATTATTTTCGTAATTTATGGATCCTAAATATTTATCCGTACCTATCAATATTTTACAAATTCTGAGAATACGTCTTTTGTTTCGGTACCTGTTTTTTACTGAAGCGATCCATGGCTAACTAGATGAAAGTAACTTGCTTGTGAAGAGAAGAACTTTGTTTAAACATTTATTATCATTACTACTACCCCACTACCCCATATATTTGTCACTTTTACTTCGATATGTGTGTTTTTAATTTTGTTTTTATACGACATCTTGTTTTATATTATATTCATGTACGTAATTGGTTATCACCTAATTGTACTTTTGTATGTTATGCTGTCTTTTGTGTGCACCAAATAAATGGTTAATCTATCTAAATAGCTGGGCAAAGGTCTCCCGCAAATTCTTTCATGCATTTTTCGCCACTGCGAACCATCTTATGGGTACGGATCCAAGTCATCTCGCCTCATTTTCCTTTCCACAGTCATGATTAAGTTAATAACCTGGCAGAAATCTTTGTTTTTTTTTTAAGTCATTTATTGATTTGTTAACATAGGTACAAATAAATGGTTGTTATAAAAATAAAATAAAAGTGCGCTATGTTATGCCAAACAGAAGGCGTACAAAATTCATTAAAAATGTTATAGATATTAAAAATTAAAACATAATTACATTAATTGATTGCATAAAATGTCTACAACAGTCATCACATTTTGTCTGTCAAGAATTCCGAAATGCTATGCTATGCTTTATTCAATAGTAAAGATTTAAGCCGTTTCTTAAACAAGGTTATGTTTAATTCTTTAATTGAACCAGGTACGTGGTTGTAAATGATTGGTGCCATACAGAAAACACTGTTTTGCATCAATGCTGTGTGGGACCTTTTTACGCACAAGATATTGTTCTGTGGTCGAGTTCGTTTGCTATAAAATGTCACTCTGGTAAACAGGTCTGGATTAGTCTTAACAAATACCGCTACCTCAAAAATATATAAACAAGGGAATGGCAATAATTGGTATTTCATAAAGAATGGCTTACAGGATTCTAAACTGTGAAGTCTGAACATTGACCTAATGCACCTTTTTTGTGCTTTAAAAACTATTTCCCTGATGCTTGTTGTGTTTGCTTGTTGATGTAATAAAAATATAAGTACTTTACACAAAACGAGGATTTTTGTAGAACTAATGCAGCATTTAAAACCAATTCGTTATTGTTAATTGTGACGCTACTGTGATATAACCTCTATAAAAAAGTTCATAGCTTTACAATATTTAGAAAAGTGAATATTATAACAACAACAGAAGACTGAGATCTTCCTATATTGTGTAACTATAACAAACACATGTATATGTCATGTGTATGTGTGTGTGTGAGTTTTTATCTCTCTTATCTCTATCTATAATTCTATAGTCATGATCCTAGAAGATGTAAATGAATTGCATGTGAAGATGTTAACATGAGCTGGTCTACTGTTGTAGAGTGGAGACCGCGTATCAGCAAGTGTAAAGTGGGACGTCCCCAAGCTAGATGGACCAACGACCTTAAGAAGGTTTCTGGAAGCCTGGGAGAGCCTACGTCCAGCAATGGATTGCGATATGCTGAGATGATTGTTGATTACAGATACAGCCATGATACTTTCATAATGAGAATACAATCTAGATTCTCGCAAATATGTAGATCTCATTTGGAACGATAACAGAGTTGGTGGTTCTAGATTATTAGACCAATTTTCAAGACATTCAATCGTACCTGTTTATTTTTCTATCCAGCCAGAACCAATACCAATCTCCGATGTGTGAAGTATTCATGGTGTTTCACCCATCCTCGGATAGTCAATAGCAGTCGCAGCTTAATCTGGCAGATCGTTCGATTCGCACAAGCCTTCCATTGATCGCTAGCCCTATCATTATCATCATCATCGTCATTCCCTGACTTTATCCTAATTTATATGGCGTCGGTGCTACATGTCTCCGTCAGCCTTGTCATCACCTGGTCAGCGGGATTGTCCGAAAGGGTTACCGCGGCCCGGAACATAAAGGGCTAAGGAAGGAACACGGGTGGGTTTTAGTCAGTAAGAGTCTGACACTTCCTTCCGCTTCACCCAGAGCGGGAGGTGTCATTTGATGAATTGCCACCCTGAAAAAAAAAGTATTATCATCAACTGCCTAACCTTTTCCCAACTATGTTGAGGTCGGTTTCCAGTCTAATCGGATGCAGCTGAATACCAGTATTCTACATGGGGCGACTGCCTATCTGACCTCCATAACACAGTTACTGGGTGATATGATACCCCTTGGTAATACTGGTTGTCAGACTTTCGGGCTACTGACGACCCGTAACGACTGTCAAAGATCTACGAATGACAGTCGGGACCAACGGCTTAACGTGCTTTCCGAGGCACGGAGGGATCTTGGTATGTGAAGATGGTCACCCATCCTCGGACCAACCGCGGCAAGCGTAGCTTAACCTGATAGATCGACCCATGCAGCTGTTATTACTTAGCCGAAAGCCCTTCCTCCTCTTCGTCAGCCTTATATTAGTTGAAATAACAATCAGACAATCCTCCAGCACCATAACAATAGCATACTCGTCAAAATTAATCACACTATTATATTGTATAGTCTGTAATCTGTATGTCCTTTCAGAAAGCCTTTAGAGGCTGACACGTAATGTATTGTACAAAGAAATGATTTTGTAAGATGCGCGCACCATATCGCAAGTCAGGGCACCCATGATGAAACTGTCCAATGCAATTTATTGTGATATCTCTCTACTCTTGCTAAATCCTTGTTTGCAATTCGTTATACTTGCACTTACTGTCCCTTTATGGGTTTTTGTTCTTTGTCTTTCCAGTAATACAATTTTGTTGGGGCTAACGATTTTATTTGCGCTGCTGTGACAGGCAAATAATCTCTCATGTTTTACCATATACTACCACTATACTTATCTTTGCCAATAGACATAGTAGTACAGTTTCCACGGGAGCATTCCATCCTCTAAAAATGCTTACAGGTAAGATTCAATATATATATACTAGTTTCTGCCCGCGACTTAATCCGTGTGCTTGTTCCTCCGACCTACCCCGTCGCATCGCATCACCTGCCCCTGCTGTCACTTCGTTTTCGCTTAACGATCTTTCTGATCTTTTTTACTACTTAGCAAGCTGTCCTGGGTTTTATTCCCAGGAGTGTTTACTCTTCAATTCAATTCCGATAGATCGACATTGGAATTGTGACGTTTCGTACTTTTGATTTCGACGCTAGTGCCAAATGATTTTTAGATTGGGTGTCCATTTTGGAGAACTAAGTGGAATTGGGTTCGGGCTTGGCGTGGGGTAATTGTTGACAATATTGTTTTCAAGAGTACCGAATCACGTGACTGTAAAATTAACATTGGAATCATATTGGCATCTCATTGGAATTAAAATTAGTTTGGAGAGTAAGCCCCCTGGTCGGGAAAAGTGTAATGTACTGGATTTTTCAATCAGAAGTTTTTCCCAGTAGCAGACTATAGTCTGGATTTGTGACGACATGTGGGTGTATTATAGGAATAACTCTGTCTTACCCTTTAGGGAATACAGTTGTTGTGTTATGTTAATTAGTAACTTTTATGACCCAACTGAAGCAAGCTTACAATCAACAACAAAGATATCTACCATGTTGCTCGAACATTTGCACTGCGTTTAAAACCCCACTCACTCCATCTACTGCTTCGTTCCAATATTTGCTTACAATTCGTTGAAGTACATTGGCGTCTCCGAAATACTTAGGAGTAAGTAGGTCATTACTGAGATGAGTTGAATTAGCGGTAGCACGGCCTTCTGTTCTGACTATGATAGTTACCTTGGTCTGTCGTGTATGAACGGCGACATCTAGCAAGTCATATTGATTGACCAATTCCTAGAGGTGTTGATATCAACTGTTATTTCTTAGTAAAAA
The DNA here is from genome assembly GCA_927399505.1 of Luperina testacea. NCBI lineage: Eukaryota > Metazoa > Arthropoda > Insecta > Lepidoptera > Noctuidae > Luperina > Luperina testacea. The sequence goes on along the minus strand of OV656759.1, from coordinate 3,101,026 downwards.
ATCTGTTTCATTGCCACGAAGGGAAGTGTTATTCAAATTAAGTGTAAATATTTGGTAGCTAGCTGACCCGACAGACGATGTCCAAAAAAATTTCACTTTCAGATTTACCGAATCCAATTTCCCCGGGAACTTTAAAAAAAATTCTTTCCATTCGAAGCTGATTCGGACTACTATTCAAACATTTTAAAATAAAAAAATGTCAAATCGGTCCACCCGTTCTGAAGTGATGCGCGTACCAACGAACAGCATTTAATTTTTATTATATAGATTATGGAAAGTTTAGAAATGAAGTCAGGCTTTAAAATCTGTAAGTGGCCACATCGTAGATATTGCAGAGCCAATTAGAACCATAAATGTATATGAGTTACGGGCAAGATATCAGGAGAGTAGCGATGGCCGAGCGGGGCGTTGTCGACGGAACACCCAAAGCAAAGTTCAGAGGAATCGCTTCAGGTTTTGATTGCTTACGAAAGGTAGGGTTTCCTAAGACTCGGTCGCCGCTACATAGCGTCCGCATATTACCGTTGAGTGACGTCAAAGTAAGTTGGTGTGTTTCCTAGAGCGTGTTTTGACACCGTTTAGTCAAATCGCGCTACCATGATTTTCATGACAGCCGGCAGCCGTCACAGCGGCCGTTATGTAGCGGCCACCACCTGTCATAAAAAACCTAAGCCTTACATAGCGTAATCACATTCTTAGTATCATAATTATTCTATGAACAAAGTTTTTTGTATTAAACTCCCCTTCTTGACATCCGTTCCGGTTAGGGTGACAGTTTTGGGAATCCGCGGTTTGGACGTCTGTTGTAGCGATTTCTTGAAGAGATCTTTGAGATCATATTATGACGATGATCAAGAGATTTAAAAACTCTAGCGGGACACGAACCTACGACTCAGTAGTCGTAGGTTCGGTACCGGGCCATCGAGAGAAAAATAAAGAAAATATGTTTATTAGTGGTAAACATGATGCAAAGAAAGAACACAAACACAAAAAACCCCAACTTCCCCCAACTTGCTCTAAGTTGGGGGAAGTTGGGGATTGAGCTGTCGAATTCTTACGTCGGTTGAGTACCTACCGCAACAACACAAGTCATTTACAAACCGTTATGCCCCGCATTGTAGGTCATTACTAAGAAGCTCGAATCAGCGGTTATGCGACCTTGAGTTATATGGTTGTGTGGCCTTCTGCCTTCAAAGCATGTCACATGGTGTCAAATGGTCGTAAACGTGTTTGTTGACAAAACTTTTGTACGTGTAAAAGGTGGAGATTGTATCAATCAATTTTATTGTATTCATAATAACCATGTGTCATACGGCAGTGGTGGCCCAGTGGTAACGGCCGCGACTTACGAGTTGTAGGTCGTAGGTTCGAACCCAGTCAGGCGCTTTACTTTGTGTAAATTATTCCATCACCACTGCTCTCAAAACGGTGAAAGAAAACATCTAGAGAAAACCGGCATGTCCTAGAACTAAGTAAGTAGGCACTCACATACTCACTCTTCCTGTGTCGTCTTAAAAAAATATATAAAAAAGATACAACGTTTCTTCCGCCTAATATTTTCCAAACACAAGCTGACCTGAAATAAACAGACAAATTAAAAAACAAGAAAAGAAAATATAACGATTAGAAGTAGAACACTACAACGCTATCAAGAAAATAATTACCTAATGTTTCTCAGTTTAATATTGGTTAGTCATCTAAAGCGATTGATTCATCAACCAAGAACAATACCTATTCTGATGAGTAGGTACTTTCAATATCCAATTTAGTTCGAAGATATTGAATAATCAGTGAAAACAAGAGTCATCAAGTTATGAAACTTAAAATGCTCGTTAATTACACGTAGAAACAAAAAACGTAATAAAATTGTCGTAACATTTCTGACCAATTTGACAATGGCCGGTCAAGGTACGTTTATGTAAAGTTAAGGTTTCTCCACCAAAAGATGATTAATTTATGAATTAAAATAAAAATAAAATTGGTGTCTAGTAATTAAAGTTGGATGATTCCAATAAAAAGTACTAATGGATATGTTGCAGCCATCTGGTTTAATTAGCCGTTTAGTTAACCGCCTAACCTTTTAACTAAACGGCACGAAGGCCGTTAAATTAACGACCTGAATGATATCCAATTATAGTTTAGGTTGGAACTGTATTGCAATCACGCGCGAGCCGAATTGGTCGCAGTAACTAAGAAGCCAGGGCATCCTGACCAAATGGATTAGGTTAGGTTAGAACTGTGATGCTCTCCGTGGGTGGCAGTGCTATGTGTTCTGGTCCGCTGGCGATGAGGAGTACTCCCCAGAGGAGGGTCCGGTGACCGACAGCCGCGGCGGGTTCACGGATGAGTGCTAACGCGTGCCCGTATTGCCGCCGTAAGCGGCGGAGGAGCACACCGTAGAGTTTCAGTGAGTTAGAGTTCCACATAACTGCACTATCTCCCCGTGGTAGTGCTGAATGCATGAGCATTTCTTCACGCTTAAAAAAAAAATAGGTGAGAACTGTGACCAACCGCGTTCGAGCCGAGAGAGCGAAGCGAGGCGAGCACTACTTCTAAAGGCCAGGTGGTTAACTAAACGGCTAATTTAACCAGTTGGCTGCGACAGATGACAGATGATGATATTAGATGGGAATGCGTTTAAAACTATGCAAACATAGCAATGTTTGCAGAGTTGCTTGCTTTGATGATAGAATGAACTGGTAAAATAGGTTCGACTGCAGAGTCAACTCATAATCAGGTACACAACAACAAATTGCTTTTTCAACACCACATCTTTTGTTTTGTCAGCAGAAATATTATTCATTCATGTAAAGGCGGATACAGACAGACAGAGGCATGTGGAAGCATCACCACGAATATGAACGTCCACACATTGCGAATCATGCGATGAGGCCGTGCGCTACGCATGCCTCGCAATGTCTGTATCCGCCTCAAGATTGACATGAAAACGTGGTCAGCGTTGTTCGTAGCCTCCTAGCGCCCTCTTTCGGCAGTGGTAGGGCTTACTATTACCAGACACGCGAAGTTATAATTCTCACCCTTAGCAGCAAAATCTGTAAGTCTAGGGCTTTGCAGGCAGGCTGCGCAGGCCGATAACTGACAGGTTAGGTAAAAGAAACATTTACGCAAGGTTAAAACGTATAATCAAAGTAAGAGTTTAAACTAGGTCGCGGGTAAGGTGACACAGTTATTCTGAGCACTAGGACGTGTAAGTTGGAAAAGGTACCGCCCTTGGCTCTCCGGGTCATAGAAGCTTGGACACCGGGAAGCAGGGCTTGCACGGTTCCGGAAGGCCGGTCAGGCCCTCAGTAGACTGCATAGCGCGACGCAGCAGCAGCTGTACCAGGCCGGCGGTAGCGCGTGGATCAGTGTGCATGCAGTGCGCAGTTCAGATATGCGTGCAGCGCGCAGTTCAGAATACGCTTGCAGCGCGCAGTTAAGCTCCACGTTCAGCGCGCAATTCAGATACGCGTGCAGCGCGCAGTTCAAAATATGCTTGCAGCGTGTTGTTTTATGAGGTTTTCCTGCCCTCAGCCTGGAAGTAGAACCCTGGAAGGCGCGATAGGGTGCGCATGTTACTATAGTGCGAAAGCAGCAAGCCGCGTGCGATGTGTCCAGTCTAATTCCCTCTTCCCGGACCAAGGACGGTGTAAGGAGCAAGGATAGATGGAAACTCAACACATCGCAGCGGTTTACAGGCAGATAGTTTACAAAGACAGCGTGGCACAATGACAGATGCAATATTATGTGGTCTTAGCACATGAATAGCTATTTAGCTTATAATACACAGTGAGGCCTTGCAGAAATACATACATAATTCCGTCTACCATGCACTGGACAACCCACAGCCGCTTGGTCTGACATTGACAACACGGTTACCCAGTGCAGAGGGTCTGATAAAATTACCAAATTAATGAGGAACTCACCCTAGATTTCGGGTATACAGTATCTTGAGGGTCAGGGAATCACTCCTACCCTATATATTATAGTCTGTGCACTCCTGCTAGCTAATCAAATATTTTTTCTCTATGTAAGCTACATAGCTAGTAAGCGGATGTCAAAAAATGTCCGAGCGTTCTTAGGAAATTATTTTTGTGCCATGATTCTAGTGATGTGAGTGACTTGCAACTTACTAATTGTGAAATATTTAGCATCAGTCGACTATTTCTCGTTGAGACCCTCACAACCACTGACCTCTATCATATTCATCCTCTATTATAATACAGGTCAGTGCTCACAACGCTACAAATCAAAAGAGGTGCATCAAAGTATATTGCCAATAGTGACAAAATTTGACTCACCCTGGAATAGTATACTTCGAACCAGCTAATCGTTGAAAATAAGACATGGGCCGTTTTTCGTATTACTGGTACTGAGATGGAAGAAGAAGACTGCCTCCTATTGTCTTGTATTGATCTTGCAGTAGACAAAATGGCAATCGCAATTAAAACAATGGAATCAGTAGACTTAATGTTGCTACATATCCTAATAATTACTAGTTGAAAATACTAGTCATTATTAGAGTACGTTTAAGAAGCACGTAAAAGTACATGAACTAGGTACTACGGATACCTATCCGTAGTACCTAGTTCATGCACTTCTACCTACCTAGGTACAACTCATATTGAGACACGGATGAGGAAACTAGTCCAAGCAGCAAGCGAGTAAGGCACAACATATCCTTACGTCTAAATTATCTCAGGCATCTAAATCGGCGACTCTCACGGAATACTGAGTGCAATTGCTCAAGCGAGCATATTGAGCATGGAATTCAGATATAGACGCGCTCATTTCTTGGTTCGGGGTGGGTAAAATTCTAAGGTGTGTGAGCGGAAAGATTACAAATTCATTGACGTGGTATATAAATGTAACGTGTGGTACAGACGACAGCACATGAAGCTACTACAATCTGTAATTTTTTTAAAATAGATTTTCAACTTTATCGCTAAAAAGTTTAAAGTTGATTGGGAAAATTTGACACCTTCGGGTAGCTTAATGTGCTGACGTCTGTAAATAAATGGGGAACAGTTGATGAAGATTGTGAAAACGCTGAAGATATCGGTTATGGCTGTATGACGATGATTTGTAGGAAAATCTTTAGGTAGGTATTCAGGGTAGCAGGGTCATCAACGTGCAATCTGTTACTATGGATTCAATACATGATTCTGGAAACCTGAGTTCAAATACTTCGTCGGATATTAAAAAAAATAGCTGTCCCAGACATTTTGACCGCGTAGGTATTGCACTTGTCTATGAGCAGCTGATCTTTATTTTTGATAATCAACTAATTTCTACGCTAGACTCTCTAAAGAAGTTTGACGAGACACCAATCTATTGATGATATTTATAAGACTTTGTCGCATGATTTACATATCTGTTCAGACGAAACCAATATGGTCCTAATTAAGAAAGAAAGAGAGAGTGAAAATAAATTTATGTAACCAGGTTTTTTTTTATTTATTTATGTAAACTTTATTGTACACCAGAAAATACATAACAAAAAAAAAATACGATTATGAATACAAAATATACAATGGGCGGCCTTATCGCTTATGGGTTTTTTCTTCAGGATGGGAAATCATCAAATGACCCCTCCCGCTCTGGGTGGAGCGAAAGGGAGTGTCAGACTCTTACTGACTAAAACCCACCCGTGTTCCTTCCTTAGCCCTTTATAGTACTGTGTGCGTCAAATACGGCCAGTTCAGCATAAATGCTAGGCAGCTAATGCCTAACGCTCGTTTTCAACTAGACCCTATGCTGTTTTGAAATTAAACAATTTGCTGTTAATTATGACAAAGTTAAAGTAATATTAAAATTATTCTAGTAAATTTTTAATAAATATTAATAGATGAAAGAGAAAGTATACCAGATTGGTTTCTTGATTATTGCAAATCCAATCGCAATTTCTTTATAGAAATAATTGAGTCCTGAGTCAAGGAATATAATTGACTTCTCTCCCTATCCGTCCTTTCCACCGTGTATCACCCAAAAAATTCTGAAGTTGGAATCATAATGAGAAAGTGGATAACCCAAACAAAAGGGTAAAATACCAAACTAGGTTGTGCTTACCCGATGATCACCTTCAGTCTCGCGCAACTAATATGGCATTTGCGCAACTTCCATTTTATCTCTCTAAACCTTCTACGAAGCTGTAGTCTAGACATTTCCCAACTTTATTCGAATTAATTATTATTTCATCTACAGTGTGGTCAACAGAGGGGCTCCTGGCTATGGGGACTACATGGCCTAAAGCGCGTTCACTGTCGGACTGCATAGAAAAGAAAGAGAAGCGCGATGACACAACGTTGGTAATTTATTGCAAAATATGAAGCAATTATCAGTAAAAAGTGTAGCATAATATCATGCCTTATTCGCTAAAGGATTAGGCATAGGTGTACCTACAGGGCGACAGTAGGTACACCCATATTTTGGAAGTTATGTTTAAGCACAAATTCAGACTCCCGGTTGCTACTGAGAAAATCCAGATGGAATCCAGGACCTCTTGCTCAACAGTGGACCACTAGACCAGTGAGTCAGTCTGTTGGAAAAACATATTTTTCATATAACAGCCAGTCGATTCTGTAAAAATCTCACCGTGAAAACTTAGGTGAAGTGAGTTTGTTTTTGCTAGGAATTGACACTATTGACAGCTCACTCCACGCTTACTTCATCTAAGTTTTCACGGTGTTACAGAATCGCACTGCAGGAACTGCGTCTGTACGGGTATAGTCAACAAAAGAGATAAGTATGCAGGATCGTCGGATATAGTTGAAGTTTAGTAAGAGAGCGATGGATGTTGTCGACTGAACTTTGATTTGATAAATGAGCTTTTTGTTTTCTATTAATAAAATAAAATTTTATTCGGGAACATCCATCGGTTTCTTACTAAACTTCAACGATACCCGACGATCCTGCATACTTATCTCTTTTGTTAACTGTACATTTCTTTTACAGGCATAAAATCCCGTGTGAGGTAAGTTCCCTCAGACAAACCCGCCAAGTCGTTTATCTTTTGGTTTCCTCAGACTTACTTTTAATAGCAATCTTAAAATTTAAAACAAAAATGGTGTCGTTTGACTAGGTAGTTCATCTCTAATTGGTCTCGGTACGTAAGCGCAAGAGTTTACCAATTGCTTCGGTCATGGCATCATAATTTACCTATGCTTTAATTAAGTAATTATAATTATAAAATGCAGCATTACAATCGCATTATACGCAAGGTAGCTGAAATAATACTTACTGTAGCGCCAATTTCTTCTGTAATAATCTCATCGTGAAAACTTATGTGAAGTGAGCTGTCAATAGTGTCAATCCCTAGCATCAGGTGAAATAATAACTCACTCTAAGCTTTGTTCACCTAAGTTTGAAGTGAGCTGTCAATAGTGTCAACCCCTATCATCAGGTGGAAAGACAACTCACTCTAAGCTTACTTCACCTAAGTTTGAAGTGAGCTGTCAATAGTGTCAACCCCTATCATCAGGTGGAAAGACAACTCACTCTAAGCTTACTTCACCTAAGTTTGAAGTGAGCTGTCAATAGTGTCAATACCTAGCATCAGGTGAAATAATAACTCACTCTAAGCTTTGTTCACCTAAGTTTGAAGTGAGCTGTCAATAGTGTCAACCCCTATCATCAGGTGGAAAGACAACTCACTCTAAGCCTACTTCACCTAAGTTTGAAGTAAGCTGTCAATAGTGTCAATCCCTATCATCAGGTGGAATGATAACTCACTCTAAGCTTACTTCACCTAAGTATTCGCGGTGAGGTTTTTACAGAATAGACCGGCTGTACTTTTGATGTAATTGTTCTATGATTTGTGTCCCAATCAAGAACTTAGACAAGCCTCACAGATTTTATTTATCTGTGTCGCTTGTGTTTTTTAGACGGTAATTTACCGCTTCGCCTTCGCTCTTCTCCGTTTCGTTTATCTTTACTGTTGTAATATCGACCAACTTAGTTGCCCAGCAACTTTTTTATCTCTGTTGCTGTGCCCTCGCCGAGATTTGGACGATGCGCCCATGGGAGCCACAGCAACGCTACTTTTTTACTGACTGGTCGGCAAGTTTTTTGTCGCCGTTCGCGCACTTGCATTGTAATTGCAACCAATAGACGGGCGAGAGTTGCGTCGCCGGCCTGTCTCTAAGCTCGCGGACAGAAAAGTCTCCCAAGTCTTTCGCCTCTTCCTTCTTCAAGTCTTAAAAATCCATACACTTGACGTGAGAGACAAATTAGTTGCGGAGACAAAAGTTACTCGTGGGCGCCCTCCCTTATAATAGGTGCTATTGCGTTTCGATCAATAGTTAGGAAGCATTGTTTTGTGACATAGGTAACGAATGTAATTTTTTGTAATGATTTAGTGATTTCGTTGGCTGTATTGTCGTAAGCATTTTATACGGTACCCAAACGTTTAACATTGTTATACATGATATTGATTTTATTAGGTACTCTTAGTCGTAATATTAAGATTTATATACTGGTCCTGTTTTCTACCAGTAGCGTCTAATCAAGAAACGTAGCGTAAGCGTGCGGTTTGTCTAAATACGAACCTCGTATTATCGTCATCAGTCATTATCATCAGCCTATAGCAGTCCAATGCTGGAGATAGGCCTCTCTTTTGGGAACTTTCATCTAGCTGCTACTAGTCACCCTGCGCAGATCGTCGCTCCACCTAGCCTGCGGGTGTCCTACCTCACGTTTGCCGATTCGCGGTCTCCACTCAAGAACACGTCTACCCCAACGGTCAACGGTTCTACGGCTAGTAAGGCCGGCTGATTGCCACTTCAGTTTGCTTGTTCTGGGAACTATGTCGACAACTTTGGTTCTCCGCCGGATCTCCTCGTTGCGTATTTGATCCCTCAGAGAGACTCCAAACATAGCCCGTTCTATAGCTCGCTGAGCGACCCTGAATTTATTGACTAGCCGTACCGTGAGTGTGCACGTTTCAGCTCCGAATTTGGCTCAAGATCGGTAAGTAAAATCATTAGAAACGTACAAGTTAATAAATATGTACCCAACTTCCGCACGCCTGCCAGGATTCTTATAGCAAGGCGCATGAAAGGCACAAAAAGCTCAGAAACACTCAGTTACAACTACAAAAGACATGAACCAAAAGTTTAAGTCTGTTTATGAAATGATTGAGCTTTATTAAAAAACTTGATTTCTTGGACGCGTGTTCTTTGTTGAAAGTTTAACCTACTTATAAACAAAATCATCTTCTCCGAATTTGTTTGTTAAAAAAACTTACACGAGTATTAGCAACAAGTTGTATACTTGCCAATAGCTCAAAGTTTCAAGTCAGGCTTTTTTTATAGTTTTAGAAATCACAAAAATAGTACCTTTTTATAGTGTTCACCTGCAATATGAGTCTGGCTGAAGAAAGTAACTGACCTAAGTTCTGTTTATTTCTCAACCATGACTTAAGCTGGTAGAGATTTTAAGATAGAATACTTTTTATGAAATATGTCGCAGTAAGATGGTTGAAGCCGTGATATATAGTTCCTGCCGGGTCAGCGGGATTGTCCGAAAGGGTTACCGCTGGTCCGGAACATAAAGGGCTAATGAAGGAACACGGGTGGGTTTTAGTCAGTAAAAGTCTGACACTCCCTTCCGCTCCACCCAGAGCGGGATCATTTGATGATTTCCCAACCTGAAAAAAAAAAGCCGTTACATCCTTTGGGATATAACTATTCACTAGATTGGTCTAGTGAGATAGTTATATTATTATAGATCGTGCTAGTATCATAGCTAAAATAAATCATACAAAATACCGATATAAATATACAAAGGGACCAACCACCTTGCTCGAGGCTTATCGCAGAGCAATCTTCAAACATGATCTACGCTTAATTCATCTTCTTCACAATGGTGGTAATATGCATTATGGTATTGACTCAAAGATATCCAAGCCAATTCAGGTGCACTGGTTCACACTTACCGCACAATGTGAGTGATGAATTAGCGGGTAAAAGACATTCTATTATACAATACTAGCTGTGCCCCGCGGTTTCACCCGCATAAGTGTCAATCCCGTGGGAATATCGAGATAAAAACCATCCTATGTCCTTCCCCGGGATGCAATCTATATCTCTGCCAAATTTCATCGAAATCCGTTCAGTAGTTTAGGCGTGAAAAGGTAACATACAGACAGACAGAGAGAATTACTTTCGAATTTATAGTATATATTTTTTTTATTTGAAATAGGTTTGCTCTTGACTCTAGTCTAGGTCAGAGATGACAGAGATAAAGTCTACGATGGAGTGAGCTTACCCAGAAGAAGCCTGTTCACTCTTACTTTGAAGAGATTCGGGTTGTATGCGCTCGGAAACACAGACGCAGGTAGAGAGTTCCACTCTTTTGCTGTGCGCATTATAAAGGACATTTGAAAACGCTTGGTGCGAATCAGTGGAATAGCAACTAGGCAGGGATAGTAACATGCAGTGCGTCTGGATGTCCAAAGGAATTACTGGTCCTTCGAGAACCTTATGACAAAGGCGATATCTAATTATCATTTTGTAATTTTACACATTAATTCTTGCATAACCATAATCAGCCTATACTTTTCCCACTGCTGGGACACAGACCGTCTCTTCAAGAGGGAGTGGGCCATAATCCACAACACAGGCCCAGTGCGGGTTGCTGGATGTCACATGTCTTCGAAATATTGGTTCTATTATATGCCGGTTTCCTCACGTTATTTTCCTTCACCGTATTGAGAGCAGTGGTGATGAAATAATTTACACAAATTAAAGCACCTGACTGGGTTTCGAACCTACGACCTACAACACGTAAGTCGCGGCTGTTACCACTGAGCCACCACTGCTCTAATTCTTAATTCTTGCAACGCCTGCAAATATAGTGATCAAATTCTTCAAATTGATGAATTGTTTCTTATACTTAATCGGAACAGAACCCGGAAATAAATTCTGCATTACCAAATAGGAACAGTGATTTCATGCATGTATAACAGACCTATAATTACGTTCCTTAAACTGTTGTGTCATCATTCATTCATTTAAATACGCACTCATTTACTTGGACTTGATACATACTTTGTTTGGAATTGTCATTGTTGTGTTTGTCACTTACGTTTTGCTATGGAAGTTCTCCCTTATCATTTTTCAATCATCTCTTCTCTTCAAACATCACCTTTGTACGTATTTTTCTGTTATTCCCTTCCTGTCTGTTTATATGTGTGTGCATAAATGGTAAAATAAATAAAACATGCTTATGATTAGATTTTTTTAACTTCAAATTTGGCTTCTTGCTAGAATTCGTCGCCAAGGACCAGTCCAGTAGAATATTTAGTAGTATTTTGCCTGTGTAAAATACTTAATATTAATTTGTACTGTTTCAAATGCTGCGGTGGGCCAGTGCTAATGGCCAAGACTTAAAAGTTCGTCGGTCGTCCGGGCATCGCCACTGCTCACAAAACGGTAACCTTGGCACGGAACACTGGGCCCATGTGGTGGATTATTGCCCACCCCCTCTCACCAAGAGGGCCTGTGTCCTGTGTCAGGACTACCAGAAACATTATAGGCTGATTATACAAATTTAGTACAAATACTGTGCAATGGATGGCTTGCAGATAGCAAGGGTTAAAAAAATCGAGGTTAGTTACAGACGCCAGCACATCAAGCTACTACAATCTGTCAAAGGGCATTGTCTAAACTTGGCCATTTTTAAACACGATGCTATGCAAAAAAGTAATTTACCATTATTTTAAATTATATTTTAGTAATTATCTGATGAAATAACTTTGTATCAATTAGCACTGTAAAAAATCTTTTTTTTTTAGTATCTGATTTGATCTAAAATCGTTTCACGAAAGAATTACCTTCGCCGTAATGTTGGAATCATTGCTTTTCATTGAAGAATTGTTTTACCTTCAATGAAAAGCAATGATGCCAACATTACGGCGCAGGGAATTCTTTCGTGAAACGCACGGTTCCGACTTTGGATTTGGTTTCGGTGTTGCCAAACCAAAATTCGTTAAAACAACAAATTAAAATCGATTTAAAATACAATGCAATCTCTCCACTGTATTTAACATAGTTTTCGTTAAATTACATAAGTAAAAATGCTAATAAACGATTTAGGACATAAAAAATTATAAACTGACGTTTTATACATTATTTCTGGAGAACTTATAACATTTTGATCGATTTCGAATGGATCGATATAGAATTGCTTTTTTTTATGGCAACACGGTGCTTAAAAATATTGTGTCAATTTGTCAAAATGACAGTTAACATTCGCTTTGTTTCTTTGCATCGTGACTTCGTGAGTGTTGTTTTTGTGAGTTTTTTAACGACTACTTTGGTTTTTTGTTAAAATGGATTCCAATTCTTCCCTTCTTGACGACCCTCGCACTTCTATGGACCCCGAACCTTGTACATATTTACGTTGAACCTGGCACACCTACGGAATCGGATACGGATCAATTAAATGTTAAAAAAGTATCTAAATCTACATCTTGATACAAAACTAGGTTTATAGACTCATTCTTACTGATATGAGCTATTAAATCAATCACATACTATTAGCTGAACTGTTTGTTTACGAGTGGCCAAAGTCCTATAGAAAATGGACAATGCCCTTTCTTTAATAGATTTTCAACTTTATCGCTAAAGCATAAGGTTCAAAGTTGATTGGGAAAATTTGACAGTTTCGGGTAGCTAGTTGTGCTGGCGTCTGTACCATTTTAATCAATTTTGACAAAAATCAGACCCGATCAAAAATAGACTGCAAGTGATCACGTCTATTTTCGTCTCAAACTGTGCAAGCTTTGTGTATTAAGAAATATTTCCACTACATCAATGTTACACAAAAACGTATGTGGAAAACATACATTTTTGTGTACAATTAGGTACAATATGTCAAGAAGTTATCATGAGACCACTTTGGCATTTGTATATTTTACACAACTTGAAATAACTTGGAGTCGGTGTCATAATTTGGAACTTGAAGTAAAATATTTGAATATATCTACATATGTAAATAAAGGGATCGGAGCAGGACTGGACCCATGTAGAAGGAAGAAAAGAGCATATTTAATATATATGATAGATTACTGTTACGAGAGGTCATAAGAAATGCACTGATCTTCAAAATAATAGCTTCTCCCGAGTATTCTTTTACCAGCAGCGCCCCGCGGGCTGCGGTTTTGCCGCATAAGTGTCGACTCCGTTTGAAAGACACGTGGCGCCATCTATTATCATAATAACGTTTTTGTTGTTTTCCTCGGGAACAGCACTGTTTTTCGGGATGAAAGGTACCCAAAGTCCGTTTCTGTACACCTGACAACGTTTAAGCAAAATTTCAGGAAGATCGGTTCAGTGGTGGCGTGAAAAGGTAACAAACAAACTTACTTTCGCATTTATAATTAGTTAGGATTTACCATTAAGAGTAATCATAACATTGTGATTGTGATCCACCAAGGGGTATTTGTGAGGTAAAAAAAATCTAACAAATAGAATACCAACCGCTATGGTGACCATTGCGATCTATGTGTCATACTCATTTGAGCTAATTGCCAAGTGAGGTTTTTCTTGACTTATACATTCAGTATTTTTATCTATGTTCTTGACAGCCTATGTGACATAAAAATATTATCATGGTAGGATATTTTTGAATATTAACTGACGAATCATTTTCGACTTTATTTTTTATACTGATAGCTTAAAGAACTGCCCATTTAATTGTATATATTGAACAGAAAATAGAACGCATTTTATTAGAATACAATAGACAATGTTTATTGCACCTGTTAACAGCTGAATACATCTAGTTGTCATAGATTTCGATATGTCCAATTCCTTTGATATCTTCACTTGTAGTGTTAATCGTGATAAAGCTAAACGTGATATGGAGTAAGCTGGAGTGGTAAATAGAACAAGTGAACATAGTTTTGTTAACAAAATGGATACGGGATTGAAACATATTGCGGAGGATCTTGGCATAAACAACGCAAATCGTAAGTTATTTGAAATAATAACCTTCCTGTAATGGTACCTACCTAAATCATCAATATATCTGGCAACTGTATATTGATATGGGTAAACCTGACCAGGGCCTGATTTACCCACAGGCTAACTAGGCTCAGGCCTAGGGCGCAAGGACCGAGGGGGCGCTGAGCCACTTATTCACAGAATAAAATTTGGTACTTAATTTAAAATATGCGCCTAAATACTAGCAGAAGAATCGCGGTTCGTAAATCTAGTAAAATATAAAAATTTAGTAAGTATATTCATGGGCTAGGCAGGACAGGCCCGGGGGAGGGGGGCGCATATTCATAGTTAGCCTAGGGCTGTCAGAACTCAAAATCAGGCACTGAACCTGATTTATAAAATTAAAGAATTTTCTTTCTTTAGATCATTTAAAAACCCAATAGATTATACAAAAGTTAACTCACGCAAAAGAAAATTGTTTTGCTAATCCAATATCCAACACACGTTGATCGGTCATTCATTTTGTCAAATTATTATTGTTATGATGACTCCAATGGGTCATATTCAAATTGATTTTTGGAATAAGGTAAAATTGAAAAGCCCATACCTATTATTCAAATCAGTTAATTAATATATTAATCATTTCCAACTGCCTCTTTGTTTCTTTTTCATATTAATATTATCGTAGACTATAGAAAATTTAGGCTAGAAAGGGTCCTGAATCGTCATCTTGGAATTTCGATCTTATTTATTCTTTCACAAAATTTGGTCATGGGTGTACCGCAAGGTTGTATTGTCAGTCCAACTCGTCAAAATCAATTGTTATTATCTCATTCCTAGACTTATTATCTAGATAAAATACCTCAAATATCTCCAAGAATATAACTGCAATGAAAATCAAAGCACATTGTTGATAATATGTAAACATTTTTAAATTCCAGTATCAATACCAACATGGACTTTACAAGAGACTTTGACAGTGTTAGTCATAGTTCTAGGACTATACCTGACCCTTATTGTGAAGGTATTACCAACATACATGAGAAACAGACAGCCGTATCAACTGAAGAATATAATGTTGGCTTACAACGCGTTTCAAATCGCCTTCTCTGTATACGTAGTGTTCATCGTAAGTGTTACTAGTTGCTATAATATTTTTGTAGGTGTATACTAAGGAAGTTATAAGTAATTTAATACTGATATATGTATTTAAAATACATCTTCACTCATTACAGGGGCTAAATAATAACAGCTACACAGGTCGATCGATCAGGTTAAGCTACGCTTGTCGCGGTTGGTCTGAGGATGGGTGACCATCTTTACATACCGAGATCCCTCTGTGCCTCGGAAAGCGCATTAAGCTGCTGGTCCCGGCTGTAATTCGTGGATCTTTGACAGTCGTTACGGGTAGTCAGAAGCCCGAAAGTCTGACAACCAGTCTTAACAAGGAGTATCGCCCAGTAACTGGGTTGTGGAGGTCAGATAGGCGGTCGCTCCTCGTAAAATACTGGTATTCAGCTGCATCCGGTTAGACTGGAAGCTGACCCCAACGTAGTTGGGAAACGGCTAGACTAGGCCGATGATGACATCTTCTCTCATTACAAAGGATCATAATTAATAAATTGTTTGATTGGTTTTTTTTTCTATTCTATTCTATTGATCAATGACCCATAACTATATTCTATCGAACCAAGTCTATTGTTGTTTGATTACCTAGTTCAATTCTGACTAATTGTCAATCCGTTTTACTACGGTTCAGTTGCGAATTGTAGAGGGTAAAGGCTCAGACACGCGCGTGACGCGATTCTGGTCGAGCAATTTTCATGAAGATTTCACAGAAATTGTTCTACTGGAGTCGCCTTGCGCCTGTCTGCGGAAGCCTTGACAAGGAGGCAGCAGACGTTTTCAAGATGCGATGAAGTTACAGTGCTTCTTTCAAAAGTTTATTACTATTGTTAATACTTGTTTTTTTCTTCTGTTTCAGTACATGAGATACGTCTACAGATTTGGTATAATAACAACGAGATGTCCACAAGGAGATGATTTGCAAGAGGTAATTTTCATTTTATTATCGTCTGAAATACAAACTTGGTATTTCTTGCGTGGTTGTCTGATTTTAGTTACCCTATTACTGAAGTAGTCCGTGATCCTACAGCGGATATTGAAAATTCAATTGGAAAAATCCAGAATAATAATCATAGCTGAAATCATAGTACAACCACCGATAACGATGATGGATAAGTAAAAAATTTATGGGTCTGACATAATTAACCGAAGAGGTAAGTCAATGCTGTTGAAAGCCGTTTTCACTGGTCTAGGCTTCCAGGACTTGACATGAAGATTACTTCACCTATCATGATTGCAAGAAACATAGCTAAACCTGAAACTATACAGGGTGGTCACATCGACGCGGAAACAGTAATTACGAATTCAGCACATGATTCTAGACGTTGCAGTCGATTCTCAAAAAAAAAAGTCTGTTTCATCACACTATAATAGGTATTATAAAGGCGAAAGTTTGTGAGAGTGAGAATCTTGGTCAGATCATGTGAAGACAGACCGTGAAGATTGATATTTGAAATGGTCTTCTGAGGAAAGAACCACTCAGATTGAGTGACACAGTGTACTTTAGTGAACAGTTTTTTTTTAATAACCCATGAAATATTTCAACTCAGCGCTCCTGAGTTGAAATATTTCATGGGTTATTAGAATTAGAAAGTTCAGAATCATGTACTGAATTCACTGTAACAGGTTCCGCATCGCTGTCCCTACCACCCTGTATTTCATCACAGTCCAAATAAAACACTGTTGCGTTTACAAACAATTAAACTCATATACACAAACAGCCAAACCCGGAACAACTACTTGTAGGTCATACAAATATTTGTTCCGTGCGGGAATCGAACCCGCGACACACAGCGCAGCAGTCAATCGCTTAACCACTGCGCCAACCGTAATATGACCTTGACCTTGTATTTAATATTTCCAGGTGGTCTACGAAATCTACCCGTACTTCATAGCGAAACACCTCGACCTCCTGGATACAATATTCTTCGTCCTTCGGAAGAAAGACAACCAGATAACTTTCCTCCATCTTTATCATCACACATCTATGGTTTCCTGGACCTGGCTTCACTTCATGTACCATCCGACAGACAACTTCGTGGTCGTTGGCATGTTGAACAGCCTGGTCCATGTCCTGATGTACGCGTACTATGGGATTTCGTCTCTTGGTCCTGAGTATGAGAAGTACATTTGGTGGAAGAAGCACTTGACTAAAGTTCAGCTGGTTAGTGTTTTTTATTCATTTGAATTCCTAGATATAGTGACAAAGATTGAAAAGAGTATGCTTAGATGGTTTAGTCATGTTGAGAGGATGAATGAAAAGCGACTAACAAAATGTATTTCCAAGGCAGAAGTGAGTGAGTGAGTGATAGGTGATATTCTTCAAAAAGGTCAGTTGCGTAGTACTCGCAACCGGCGCAAAAGGTAGGTACTCCTTTTGCGTGGTTTACACGCACGCGCCGGTTGCGAGCGATTGCGGTTACGTACTAGTAGAACGCCTCCCTACATACTTGTAAGGAGGCATTCTATAGTTTCTGCCTACCCCCCCGGAAAGTAGGCATGAGTTTATTTATGTATGTAGGCATGTTAAATTTCTAGTTTTTTTCTTGCTCCAACAGGCACTAAAATTATTTCACACCGCTTCCAAAAGTTTTTACATAGTCTGAAACACTATTACTAGACCATGCTGATATATTATATAACTTTATTCATAAGTAACTTTATAAAAGAGCATAAAAATAATTATATACACTGGATAAACTGCTTTATACAAAATTATCTAACAAACGATTAAGAAGAAAATACTATCGGCATTGCCATGTTGTATGGCAATGCTTATTGCTTAGCCTCTGGTAAAGGTAAAAGATACATCTATCAAGAATTTGTATAGCAATATAACGGGTACGTATTGCAATATCTAAAATTAAAAGAACTAACGTAATATTTTTATTTGGATTTTGAACTTTACATAGGTACTTAGATCGGTATTTCTCATTTTGGTCAATTAACGGTGAGGTAAACCAATTTAAGGAACTTTGTATATACATGGAAATATCAAGTTTTAGCTTTCACTTCTTTAACATATCCATTTGACATTTTAAGCTTTCGGTATTTTGAATATAAGTGAAACAAACATTAGGTATATAGATTTTAGGGATTTTGAACTTAGGTTATTTTACGTCAGTTCTTTTAATTTTAGATATTGCAATACGTACCCCAATATAACATTCTCACAGTATTACAGTCATCGAGTAATAGCATGACATCTTCAACGCTCATTGAATTACAATTATATGTTTGGCCGTATCAAATGCCAATGTTCCATGATTGGTTTCAGTTCGTTATTATACAAATATTGCACTTGCATGACAGATTAAAGGCACACATATCAACTCGGAAAGGGATCGTCCCTTTATCAACTCGAGCCATTCAGTATTCTTGTATGAAATTCGCTACTGCAAAGCACAGTAATTGGAATCGTAACATAATCGCCTCGCCCCGGGTTTCATACAAATTAATGCGTGTTTTGCGAATTTGATCTTTATTAACTACTAGAATTGTCGCACTGACAGGTGTCAGAACGCATTCTCCCGGTGGCCGGATTATATAATAAAGTATACATATTTTCATACTTACGTTTTATTTCGCACCTTATTTAATTTTAATGAAATTAAATCCCAATGGGTCGATTTAACTCCGATACTTTTTCCTATGGTATTCTGGCCCAGCATTCGGCCAACTTTTCCATTACTGTTCCTACTCCGTGTAATGTGGGCCGCGGACCAGAGGCCAGTTGCCCCCTAACCCGGATTGTAGTAGTATCAGAGATATTTTTACTTTATCTCAAAATATTGTCTCTGGTCAAATACTCTCTCTCTCTCTCTAAAAATTCATGGTCAAGTTATGTTGTCGATCAAAACTGAGTTGAAGTGGCCGAAGTATAAATCTTGTGATCTTCTTTTAATTACAGTCAAATTAAAAAGGGTGATTTTGGTAATTATGTTTATAATGATTTAATCATAGGTATGTTATGCATCCTTCAGCAGAATACTATTTACTCTTAACAGAGAATCATTTTAACAAAAACATTGATTATTTTACAAGCAATATCATCATATTCTTATTAAAAGTGATTTTTCTATCTTTCAGATCCAGTTCATCCTAGTGGTATCCCACCTCCACTTCCAGCAGAAGCTGTCTCCATGCCCAATCCCCAATTTCTTCCACAACTTCTGCATGTTCCTTATCTGTTCCTTCTTCGCTCTCTTCATGAACTTCTACATCAACAGCTACAAGAGAAAATCTAAGAAGTATAAAGAAGAAGGAGTGGTACAAAATAATGTAAATGCAGAGTCTGTTGTAGACGCGAGATTAATTAAAACTCGATAAGTGCTGTAAATATTGTGTGTTAATTAATGTAGCTTTAAGAATAAAGTATTTTGTAATTAGCTTTTTTATTTGTCTGTTTACCTTCGTCTACTGGTGGTAAAAAGTAATAATAAACCAAAATCATAGTAGGCAATCTGGTTACCACCTACATTGATGCCGCTGATTTATGTTTACTGATACAAGCTTCCATATGATATGTAAAAAAATTCAGACCAAATACCATTTAATTTAAGAGGCTCTTCGAAATGTTGTGTCCCTGACTGGTAAAGAAATTAATATGCCCGCTGAGAACAAACAGCTGAACGTGCTTTCTGAAGCACGTAGAGGACTACACTGTTGATGGCCTAGTACCCAAACAATGACTATGTTCGATTCAGTCTTAGTTCCAGACCGTGGAAGAAGCTGTGTCTAGCTGTACTACTAAGAACAATTATAAAGAACGCAATGAATTTGAAAGGTTTCTAAAAGTAGGGAGAAATCCTGTAAGCGAAACGTCGATACCTAAGGGTCTAAAGAGACGGACTGCATTTGAACTGCATGCCAGCTGCAACATCGCAGTTTGGACTTATCTAGGTTTCGAAGCAGTTAAGTCAACTGCATCCAAACTGCAATCTTGCGGCTGAAATGCAGTCCATCTGTTTAGACCTTTAGCAACTACAAATCAAACAATTTCAGTAGCAGTGACCTCAATTCCATTAAACTGTACTTAACATGCATCAGTGCACTAGGTACGTTTAGTTCCCCAGGGATGTGCCTTACAGGCGTTGCACGGGGGGGTTCCGGAATTGGTCTTTTAAGAGGAACCGGGACCACCCCTATGTGCTGAAGGTGATCACCGGGGCGGTTTTAGTGAGGTAAAAATCCCACACTGCCCGACCTCCCTCCCCGGAGGTCGGGTGCCTTTTCAAGGTTTCCCCCCGACAACAAAAAAAAAAAAGGTACGTTTAGTTGCACACACCGCTTTTATGACTACCTAAAGTGTTTACGGTGCATAAAAGCGTTAATGTGTGAAAGACTCCATTTAGATGAAGCGGAAAATCTAACTACATTATGTTCCCTTGTAGCTTTTAGGCATGCTACACACTTGTTCGGGTCGCTGGCATTCGATTTAGCAGTATATGTTATTTTTTTTTCGTGTATGTTTTTTCTACGGGCGCACATGCAATGGTTTTACAGATAAACGATTATTCAAAACGTTGCTCCAGCAGTAAATACAATATCTCGAAAACCTGAAAATGCACAAATTATATTTTCGACGCACATTTTTGCACGAATATAAGCTGTCTGCCCATTCACAATATTTCTCTCACCGATCATTTGCTTAGAATTTTCCTGCTGAAAAAACGTTACTCCAGTAGGAATTTTTTTTTCGGTTTTTTTTTCCAAAACGACAAAGCGCGCAAATTTTTTTATGTGGCCCACATTCACAGCAGATTACGCACTAATTCCACTCATATCACTCTAGGAGCCACTTTCCGGCTGGGGAACGTACACAGTATTTGTACATGTTGAACAACAAAGCCGTTCCGAAGTAATTACTGATGACTATGACGCACGATGCTCACCGCATGGCGAAAATCGACTGTCTAAATGGCAATTCGGCTAGGCCACAGGTGACTAAAATTGCAAGTTCCAAAATAGAGTCGGTTTCGACTTTTGTCGTGCGGCGATAGGTAGGTGACTAAAATCTGAAAATCTGGAATTGTCACATGCAATCGTCCGCCGCATTAAGGTCGTCATTTTGATACAAAATGAACCAGTCACCTGCGATTTTTATAGGCCTAAGTGCCGAATCGGCTTGTGGGAGATTTGGTAAGAAACCAGTCGCACGGAGAAAATCGACCTAGTGTAAATCTCCCATTAGGTATATTGTCGCGCGGCTGTGCAAAATAATGCCCGAACGGATCGTTTTGAAAAGGTTTCTAACAAATGCCTCAATTCTTTTCAAGGCAAGCTTTACTCTTATTTTTTTAGTTGTTAAAGATTTAATATCAGCCATGATTATTCTTCGTTATATTCTAATTACAAATAATATCTATCTATCATCAACGATACATGGGTAACCGTCACCTAATAAAACCTTGACTTGTATTTGAATCTAAACCAATTAATAAAATCGATTGTTAAACGTCATATTTTATTATTCTGTTTTACATTATTATGTCGTTTGAATTTTCATCAAGCCTAACTTGAAAATCATTAAGACCTTTTGAACCCGTGACAAATGCCCATTTTTTTGTAGAATATTATTGTAGGTACCTACTTCTTTAAATAAGCTAATTGACCAAATTTAAGAACCAAATTTACCAGTTCACGCACATAGAAGTGTCTTATTCTTATGTGCTTTGTCCTTCTATGAAATTCTGGGTTATGAGCCAGTCGTATGGCAGCTTCAGCCCATAGCTCAAGTGGCAACTTCTTTTGGTTCCGGAGACGTTAAGCCTATTTCAAATATATTAAACCAAGGATTCATATCCTTTTCTGTAGTTTCTGTCTCCACCTCTACAGCAATGATTTACAATGCTCCTTGTTGTATGTTTCCCTCAACATATGAATATTTCATCAATATAACATTAACAATAATATTTTTAAATTTTTATATATAACGCAATTTAATTTTTGACCGCGGTTTGAGTGACTTCATTACTTCCGTTCTATCAAATTTGCGAGTTTTTTTAGATTATGATACATGTGTGCTATGTTGATCATTGTACCCGAGGCGCGAAAGAAGCCGAGTATGAAATGATCAATGCACACGCGTTTCATACGACGTTTTTCAACACACGAGGAAAAAAACAGATTTGCTTTGTTGTATATCTCTGAACGGACAGCGAACTGCGACTATCCCCCTTAACAACTATTGTTCTACATAATTAGACCTTTACAACTCTATTTAAATTATTTTTATTGGTTGTTATTAGTTTTTAGGTACCAAAACGCGCATCCTCCTTTAAGCTTCACTAAGGTTGACATCATCTGTCACATATAGACAAATAAACCTTGTCGTCCTATGAAGTGCAAGTGACATTCAACCTTTGCGTGATATAACAATAAAATTACGAGGTCGACTGTAACTACCTTTATAAAAAATATAAAAAAATTAAACTACCTTTATTCTGGTACTATTTTGTCAACTTTGGGGTGCACGTCACTGACCTGTAATACACTTGTATGATAGAGGTCAGTGGGTGCACGTGCACCTAAAATGATTTGCACTGACAAGTGTGAACTCTTGACTTTTGAGTTTTGACGTCAATCGGCGAAATAGACTCAAAAACATTATCATATTGACGTAGAGTGACCTTACGTGAATATGATATGATTTTGAGTCTACGTGTTTGGCCACACTGAGGCGCGGACGCGGGGCGGACACGGCAACACACAGAACCCAGCCGCGCTCCAGTGCGGACAGGCAGCCTGCGCGCGTTCCCGCTCCCGTGCTACCGCGCGCCCCGCGCCCGCGCCCGCCCCGCTCCCCAGTCTGGACGGCCACTACAAGTTATAGATATTTATACAACTGTCTAAAAATAACAGTTGTGAATTTAATATAGGCACAATTATGTTGGTGGTCGATTGGCTTAACAATTGATATGGCTTGAGCTTGATGCTAAGCGTGACCAACTGAGAGCCCGACCATCTACGGCAATATATAATATAATATAATTACATAGAAGGTATGCTCACGTGCTCGCAATGTGAGAGGATGTTCTCAAAGAAGATTGGCTACATAAGCCACACGCGAGCTCACGAACGAAAGCTACTGCGGAGTTGAAGCAGTCGCCCTGGCTGTAATCGATCGGATCGCGTCATTTTCCCTAACTTTACCTAATCATTAGATCTATAGCAAAACTAGGTAGTTTCACCTTATCAAAACCATTAAAAAAAACATCAAATTATAATAAATTGTGTCAGTAAATAAATATTATGAATATATTTCTAGTATTTTTTTTTAATATTTTATTATTAGTAAGTAATTGTTAGTGCATTCTCATCACAAAATCTCTTAATTCTTGTATAAGACACACATAAATCTGTAAAAAAGCACGTTTATTATGCTGTCTACTTCCTTATATCTCTTCAATCTAGTCAATCAATTTAAAACATAAAAGATTTTTAATATTGATATGGTCACTATAAGATGTTGTTAGGTTAGCTGATTACGTAATAACTTAAGACAGAAGGTCCCTTAAGTAGGGACTAAATAAATTAACCGACATTGGTATTACATGGATCTCATAACTTTTTACGGTAGAAGAACAGAGTTGCGAGACTTGGTTTTTTAAACGGTTTTATATTTAGTTTACAAGTTATGTTTTTGATGGCTATGAATTTCTTTAACCCAAACACGGGCATGTAACGTAAATAAATGAATTTTGAATATAGGGGTTAATTTTGGGAGGCAAAAAACATTTAAATTTTTTTTTTGTAAACTGTACCGTGTGACACATTAAATAAAAGGGCTTACTGTGAGGGTCTCTAATATGCAGTAGAAACCACATCTATGCGATAAATTATACCACATACTAGTTATTTCTTTTCTGATGCCTTTTCTGATGATGCACAAAATAATTAAGAAAACGGTTGCGAAAAAAAATCAGCTGTTCCCTACATTTTGACGAGTAATGCGAACGTAAATGTAACATAGATATATTTTATGGTTAATTGAACTTACCTTAAGTGAACTTCAACCAAAATTATACGAGATGTTGCATCCGAAGAGATTTAACATACATTGTAGTCCGTGTTCCTATGTACTGCATTGCCACACTGTTCAAAGATTAAAAAAAAAAAAAAAAACAAAAAATATTACTTCTGACGTCTAGTGAAGTCTATGCCTACTGTCAGCTGTCACTTCATTCGTTTTAGAGCTAGGACCGTTTCATAATGATACAGGGTTAATGTAAACTGCATGTTACATTGGGTAGGGGGGGTGTTAAATCTCTTCGGATGCAACATCTCGTATAATTTTGGTTGAAGTTCACTTAAGGTAAGTTCAATTAACCATAAATTATACTTTAATGTTGCATCCTCGAGATTTAACATACATTGTAGATGTTTAGCGCACATTGTGAAACGGGGTTTTTCGTTTTATAAATCTCGGGGGCTGTAATCGGTGCTTAAAATAAACAATGAGTATTTAATTAGTTTGTATTTGAATCATAGACACTTACAATATGTAATCTTAATTAATTAGGTTAAATATAATGTAGATCAACTTATCAAAATACTTTACTTACTACTAATCATAACCATTATGAATTAAATACAGCTTCAGCAAAGCGTGTATCTTCTACAGAAGTTACAAGAGGTTGATCATAAAACTTTGCGAAACAAATTGAGTTTCCGGTCCAGCCTGCAGTCTTTTTTATGATTTCGATTGAGACACCTGCTCTATTTGCTGCAGACGTGGACGCGTGTCGGGTGCTATATGCAGAAAACATTTTTACATCCACGCCGCTATCACTGAGAGTTTCCTTTATCCAACGACTGATGGACTGTGCGGTACAGTTATGTATAGGTTTTTTGTAGGTTTGCAATAAATTATCGTTGTTTTCAGTGGTTCTAAATGTCTTAGTTTTTTCCATATATGAAATTAAGGTTGTTGCGGGACATATGGATTGTTTGTCTATGAAAAATGGTATAATCAACCGAGGATTCTGTCTATTAGGTGCTGATGTTTTTATTATCTCGTTAATTGCAATTTTTATACAAGTGTCAGTAACCTTAATGTCCTTGACTTTAATTAAAGATAACGTTTGCATCCGTTGTCCTGTGGACAACGCAAGTAACGTAACTAGTTTTTTAGAAATATCCTTAAGAGGTAGCTCTTCGTTTGGATATAATGTGGAGAGATGATCTAACACCAAGTTAGGATTCCATGTTGTGTGATATTTAGGAAAATTGGGTTTGATTTTAAATACGCCCTTGAGAAATCTAGAAACATAATCATTTTCTGTCTGGTCCTTGGATAAAATCAAATTTAACGCAGAACGAAATGAATTTAAAGTCCCAAAACTGGCGCCTTTATGAAACTCGTCAGTCAAAAATTTAAGAATCATTGTAACTGAACTGTTTAGATAATCTACATTATTTCCGATACAAAAGGAATACCAACGTTTGAGTGCAACGTTATATTGTTTAATAGTGTTATTAGAAAGAGACTTAATCATAATTTCAATCGTTTCTATTGGAATGTCACGCCTTTGGTATGATTCCCTGACAATATCGCGCAGGCCAGGATAAGTTTTTTCCACATGGGGTGAGGTTCTCTGTAAGGAGACAATAAATTGTTTTTATCAGGTTCAAAGAAAAGTATTTCTGAGATGACCAGCCTTCTAAACAACGGATACCAAGGTTGACTGGGCCAGTAAGGAACGAGAACTAATCCGGTTGCCTTCTCGCTGACTATCTTCCTTAGGCATTTTAGTACGAGTGCAAACGGCGGGAAGGCGTAAAAAAAGTAAGTATTCCAAGGGATTGTAAATGCATCTATATCAAAAGCGTCTGGGTCGCGTCGCCATGACAAATATTTACTACACTTTTTGTTTATACGCGAGGCAAATAAATCTATATCAGGTTGGCTAAACTTATTGGTTATGGCCTTGAACAAGTTATAATTAAGTTCCCACTCCGTATCAACATTAGTATACCTAGAAGCCTGGTCGGCATCAGTATTTTCTCTTGACCTAATATATGACGCAAAGATGTAGATTTGCCTTCCTTCACACCACTGCCATATTTCTCGCGTGATGCTATTTAAGTGCGGAAATTGTATGCCTCCCATTTTATTGATGTAGGCAATAGCAGTGGTGTTGTCTATTCTGAGTAAGACGTCCTTATTGCGGTCATTTTTACAAAATGCTTTTAAACCAAGAAAAGCAGCTAGCAACTCAAGGTAATTTATATGGTGTGTTCGTTCTTCTGTGCACCAATGACCCCTAGTAACTTCACCGTCACAGGCTGCGCCCCAGCCAGTGAGAGAGGAGTCAGTGAATATTTCTCTGTTAAAGTGGCCATCATGAAACTTATTCATATTCTTATTAGATATCTGACTCCACCATAGAAAATCGTCATGTAAAATTGGGTCAAGTGGCATTTTTGCGTCATAATTGTCATTCGCTTTTAAAAGAGCCAGATGTTTCTCACGTTCTAGACGTTTAGTGTATACCCAGCCATAAGCAATGGCTGGGCATGCTGCTGATAATGTACCAATTAGCTTTGCAAAGTCTCGAATAGGAACCATATGTTTTTTATGTATTTTACAAATTAATTCGGTAATTTTTTTAATTTTCTCTGATGGTAATTGTAAACACATTAATTGTGAATTTATAATAAATCCTAAGAATTTGCAAATTTGATTTGGCTCAGGGGAACTTTTTTCATAATTAATCACGAGGCCTAATTCTTTAAATGTTTGTGTAACTGACGTAACTGTCTTGGAGCAAGCGTCATATGTATCCCCGATGCAGATGACGTCATCTAAATACGACACTACTGTGTGATTATTGTTTCGTAGGTGAGACATGACTGGTTTTAATAATTTTGTGAATACTAGCGGTGCTAGACTAAGGCCATATGGTAAACAATTAAACTCGTATAGGACTTCATCATAGCGAAACCTTAGATATTTTCTATATGACTCATGAACTGGAACTAAAAAATAGGATTCCTTTAAATCAATAGTTGCCATAAATGAATTATGTAGTACAAGTTTAGATACAGTGCGTATATCGTCCATTTTAAAATGGCGAATCGGTAAAAATTTATTCAGAGTCTTTAAGTTTAATATAAATCTGTAACCGCCTGTGTTCTTGGGGGTCAGAAAAACTGGAGAAACAAATTGGTCTATTACATCATCGCATTCAGATATCGCTCCTAAGTGAATAAGTTTCAAAATGGCCTTCATCATTTCTTTATGTGGAGAAGGTGGATTCTTAGGTTCTATGTTTTGATAAACCTTGCTAATGAATGGGATTTTATAGCCTTTTACATAACCTAACACGACAGGGTCATCAGTTATATTTGTCCAATTATCGATAAAATGTCTAATTCTACCAGAATGAGGTACCTTTAATAGCGATTCTTCTTGTCGTAAGCTCTGCTGCCTCTCATGTATTTGCCGCGCTGAGTCGTCGTACTGTGGGTCCTCCTCGTTGACGACGTTGATGGCTGCGGCTGATGTCGGCCCGGTGCTTGCGTCGTACTCGTATTGTTCATTTTTCGAGGAGGACCTCGCGCATTTCCCTGTTGGAAACCAGGTCGACGGTTACCCATGGTGTTAGGTAGAGTAGGTTTCTTTATTTGTTGACTGGATTTTTCTATATCTTTCGATGTTTTAATGTTTTCTCCAAGTTTTGTGCCGAACAAAAGGTCGTCCCTTTTTATGCCTTTTATTATATTCCAGAAGTTTTTGTCCAAAAGGGGTACAATAAGCTTCCGTCTGTTATATGTTTCTTCATGGTGTAAGTCAAGTAATATCTGGCTAACCTCGGATATTCTTTTTATTATGTCAATCTTATCGACAGATTGAGTCTGTATAAGGTCTTTTGTTAAATTAACTAGACCTGCGATACTTGTACCGAGTTGATTTTGTGCTGCCTCTAAGTGTTTATCTCGGTTTTTAGCCGAGTCAGACAATACTGAAGCGACTTCAGGGTTTAGTTTCGGTGCTCGGGCCAGGGTAAAATTTTCAGGTACGAGCATCTTCCCTTTCAAGGTTTCTTTTTGATCTTTGGCCAAACCATCCAGCAGGATCTTTCCCCAACGTTCAGCGATTTCCTCGGGTATTTTTGTACCCAGCTCAGGGTCCAACTTTTTTGCCTCTCCAAGTAATTCCAAAATTTCAATCGGTATATCGGCCGTAGTTTCGATAGTTTCACTTGGGTCAGTCGTCGATTGTTCTTGCATCGCGGGCGGGGACTGTGTGATGTTATTTTGTGGCACAGTATTTACGACTGAATCAATTACTTGATCATGTTGAACCTGCTCAGGTTCGGGCGAAATAATGTCCTCGCGGTCGCTGTACATATCTTCGTTATGACTTCCATAGTATGTATCGTGACACGGGGAACTACAAGACCGCGGAGAAGTATTTTCTAAAAGAAGAAAAGGGCCGTCATTACTTTCAGGACAGTATCGCGTACTGTCTCGCCAAGAAAGTAAACATTGTATTTCTGGGTAACATCGCGTGTTACCTCATTAAGAAATACACGTTTTTTACTATCAGGATAACATCTCGTGTTATCTCATTAAGATAGTCTAGGTATGCTTATTAATAAAAACGAGGGTAGGTGTGTAAACTACTTACGTTTTTCGCGTTCATATCTTAATTTATCTTCATATCGTTTTATTTTCCGCATTAGATATTCTTCCTCGTTCTCACGTTTTCGTTTTCCCATATTTATAAACACTTTCTAAAAGAAACACGGGATTAAACTGATATTTATGGATACAAATTCGAAGTAACGTCGTAGCAATGCCGCACACGAAACACGAATGAAGTGACAGCTGACAGTAGGCATAGACTTCACTAGACGTCAGAAGTAATATTTTTTTGTTTTTTTTTTTTTTTTAATCTTTGAACAGTGTGGCAATGCAGTACATAGGAACACGGACTACAATGTATGTTAAATCTCGAGGATGCAACATTAAAGTATAATTCGTTGACAGCCTCAACAAAAGACGATCATAAGTTTATAAAAAACCTAGTCCCCTTACTAATAAACGTATTATATCAGATGAATAGTTCACACCGATTTCTTTCTTTCAGTCGTCAGTAATTTGAATTTCGAAAGAAGAAGACATAGCGTTGTGTAACTATAATAATAATATGGTTGTGTAACTATACAGACAATATACAACGTTTATTAGTAAGGTTAAATATTACACATGAGTATTCATATTTTGTTATATAAAGATTAATTAATGTTGTGAGAAAGCATGCCAAGCCAAGCCCAGACTAGAAAATTATTTTGGCCTAAAACCTGTCACGGGTAGAAGATTTCGTGAAATTCATTATCCGATCTTTTAGTCTAACCGTCGCGCATTATAACAATCTTAATCGAAGTTTTATTTTAATACACAGACTTCCGGATGTTTAAAAAGAAATTTAGAATAATTTAAACACATTCTTCAATGGGCTTCTGCAGGTAATCTTTTAGGAAAAGCAGATCATGGTTTATGAAGAAGATTCCGCCGGTTCCTATAATTTACGGACCGTAAGAGCAATTATGCTACACGAGCGTTGCTAATGCGTTGTGTCATCGCAGCGCAGTGATTTTCGACATTCTCAAAAACCTTTTTTTACAAAAAGTGGGTTGTTTTACGGTTGTAAAAAAGTTTTTATTTTTCACTTTTAAGGTGAATGCGCATTATTCAAAATAGACCGCGAAATTCAAAATTTCTTACGTTTTTTGCAATTTGCAGGCAAAATCTGTAAATACGTACCTGTTATAGTCGCGAATCATATTTTGATCAAATTACTGAACCGATTTAAATGAAATTTTTATGGGGCCAATCTAAAAATATATCCTTTTAAATAAAAATTTTGCAAATCGGCTATAAATAACGGAGTTCTGAGGTAACAAACAAAAAAAAACAACCGTATTGAGAACCTCTTCTTTTTTTGAAGTGGGTTAAAAATCTGCGCTGTGCTCCGTTGTCGCTCCGTCTTCTCACCGCAACAGCGTTCCCTATTTCGTCTCCCTTGTCCCTTGTCCGATGCACACGAGTCCGCACGTCGTTTTAACGCACCGCGTTTTTTTGAATGGCATTTCGCAGTTCAACCTAGGAGGTTGTCGTCTGCTTAACCGTTCTTGCCAGTGGATGCCTCAATAAATTAAGACTTCCAGTCAGGGTTTAAAAACTTAAAAACCTAGCGACTACACGCTAAGGGGGGTACCCTTAGCGTGTAGTCGCTAGGTTTTTAAGTGTGTGGGGTAAGGACCTTCGCTTAGGGCGTCGCTGGGAGAGAGCACCAAGGGACAGGCTGTATCGGAATTATTTAGGGACAAATTTAAAGTTACAGGCTCGATAGCCCGCGCCGCTGTTGAGCCAGCCCGCGCCGCAAGTGTCATGGAATGGGGCGTCACGACAGGCCTTGGCAGCAAGGACGGAAGGACGGCGGTCGGGACTTGTACTTTCTGAGAGTACTGGTGGCCTTAATATTCTCCTGAAGGAGGAAGGAGGTGGCGTCGTCAGGGATAGTAATGGTCTCATAGTAAGGGCCGGTGTGTCCTAAGGGTCGGTGAATCCTACTTATACGGGAGTGTACCGGGCAGCCGCCGCAATCAGGGGATCGGGGTGCTTTATAACAGAGTCAATGAAACGTTTGGAGAGGCGTTTCATGAACTGCTGGACAGTGAGCAATCTGAGGTCTAAGTGTATACTCTCATTGCGGACATAGAAGGGGGCTCCCGTGACCTTTCTGAGGAAACGGTTCTGGAGGGTGTGCATTCTATAGAGATAGTGTGGCTTACCGTGTGCGAAGACGACGCAAGCATAAGTCATGATGGGAAAATGCACCGTGTGGCATGACACTCAAATTTATATGTACCTACAACTGCAGAGCGTCACCGCTCGGGCTCGCAGCGCCGACGCAACGCATTGGTAATTCCCGTGTGGCATCGCCCTTATTTGCTAAAATGAAGACTTAACCGACCAACAAAACATCAACCAACCAACCAATAATGAAGCAAAGACCTCATAGCTTAGTAACATAGCAAAGTAACATTTTAATTTGACATTTTCAATATTTATCATTATTAATGTCTGTATAATTGTAATAATTTTATTGTAACTGTGACATGTTAATTTAATTTGTAATTTTATTTTTAGATAGCTTCATAACAATTTTTATAAATTTTGCGTGCCTATTTCCAGGCAGAATGTACAATGTACATGGCTCACTCCTATCTACTCCACCTGTATTTTAATGTACCTACATTCGTTGCAAATAAATGATTTGATTGATTGATTGAGCTTTGCACAGTAGATCCTCCCATATGGAAGTAGCTATCACAGGTAAGCTTAGATCACGAACCTATTTATATGCCCCGTTTGGCAATCAAAAGGAAATTCGTAAGCAAAACGATTAATTTTTGTTTATAGAAACCGAGCATAAGAGCCTGATTTATACGGTATGTTTTGCCTGATGCCCATAAGTTGAACAATAAAAGATTCACCGTCTACACGTCCAATGTTTTCGACGATGCAAGTCTATTGTTGATTCAATTTGATTGTACGCCACAGGCCACTTGAATCGTGAAAATGGAGCTTATCAACTAACACTTATGATACCTACCAGTACTACAAAGTTTTCAGTGTTACCGCGGATTGTGAACCATCTTTCAGTTCTGTCACTTAACTTATCAACGCCGAAAAAGAAAAACGATTAAAATTTTTATTTTGACAGCCAGTCAGCCATTTTAGACATTAACAAGCAATAAATAATATCGAACAAACAGTCTTTCTATTGGTTAATATGAACATATGTACGATAACTCTTGTATATTTACTACAACGATTACCAATAGGCAGTGTGGAAATTATAATGGACTAACAAGTGAATAAAGAATAGTCTACAAGTGCGTATTTGAATAGATTATTACTAGCTTATATTCAACCTTCGTCCGTACCTAATTCAAACTCATTTAGGCCAAATTACATCATTCATTATGATGTAACTTTCCCAAACATCCCTTTTCCCAATTTGAGGCTGTTTTCGAAAAACTTAGTAGAATATTTATAATTGTCTTCTAAATTTCAAATTAAATCGATCTACAGTTGTTTAATACTCTGATTTGTAAATTAACTTTTTATTTAAATTAATACTAATTTGGCACATTCGCAAATCAATTTGCGGTTGATTAAATTTTGAATGCCAAAATATTATCATCTTGTCAATCGAAATGTTATATGTTATTATGTAAAATTAATTATCTCGTTCGAAAAAGTACCTATATTAAAATATAAAAAAGGTAATAAATTTAATTAATTTACGATAGTGAACTAAAATTAGGAAATATTTAATTTCACAAGGAAATGTTAAGAGCATTTATGACTTAAGTTAGAAGTGATTTATGATTTCGAGGTTTTATTACCTAACTAGTAGCGCCCCGCGGTTTCACCCGCATAAGTGTCGATCCCGTGGGAATATCGGGATAAACACTATGCTTTGTCCTTTCCTGGGACACAAAGTATCTCTATACCAAATTTCATCTAAATCGGTTCAGCGGTTTAAGCGTGAAAATGTAACAGACAGACAGACAAACTTTCGCATTTATAATATTAGTATGGATATGGGACACATCTTTATCATCTCAATATTAATTGTTCTGCGTGCCGATGTGTCTCATGGGATGTTATAACGAAATTCTGTTTAAAATTCCCTTTAAACTTTGTAATGAAAACTTGATCCCATGCGGTAATTGCTTAAAACACATAAAATGACAATTGATTGCAATGTCTTTCTATCTGACAGTTTAGTCACGTTCATTGTGTTATTAACGTTGTTGGGCAGACGAATTTTTCAAACCTATGAAGCAATGGATTAAGGAGGCCCATCAAAACATTTGGATTGTCATTGAAAGTGTGTTACGCCATTAAGGTGTTGGTTTTATCGGCTCCTAAATAAAATGAACTGTCTAAAGATTGATTTTTATTTTTATATTAAAACAGTACAAGTTTGAACTTCAACTTGCTTTTAGTTAATTTAATTCAATATTAATTAATACGTAATTAATTATTTAACTATTAATATGACTAAGCATACCTCATGGGAATCATTTGCAATAACTACCGGTTACATGATATAATACACCTGTTATATGTAACGAACCTGTTCTTCAAAAACTAGTGAGCTCTACAACTAGGTACTTCTTGTAAACTAGGCTTCATTCATCCGGAGGTTTTGACCGTCCGCTGCGTGCGCGCAGGCTTGCAACAACAGCCTCAGTTGCCTTCTAATCACCGCGCTGGTCGCTCGTGCCACTATCCGGGGCGACTCGAAAATCGCGAGTGATTTTGAAATTTTATAAAAAAAAGGAAATTTTTTTTATAAATTTTAATTTTTTGAGTTTTTCTACTTTTTCGCCGATCGCATCAAAAAGCGAAGGTTAGTTTTGTTTTTCAAAGTAAAATATGTGTGATTTGCATTATAAGGTATAATTTGACTAATGTGTGCCATCGACAACCTAGATTAGAATTTACGCTGAAAGTAAAATTTATCTCACTATAAATTTTACTTTCAGTGTAAATTCTAAATTCTAATCCATGGTTATAACTTCAGTGACAACGAATATAAATATCGAGTTGTCGATTTAATGACAGGAAATCGCTCTGCACCTATGTTTATTATCGTTTGGAAATTGATAAGAACTTTCACTTGTGAAAGGCCTTATTTTAATATTTTCAGAAAACGTTACAAATTTACGAAAACGGTGTTTTTCTTCGGGGGAGGCGTTTTCAGGTGATCTCGTTAACGTAGAGTCGTTTGAAGCATATTGCATCGTATATCAATAAACATGGGGTGACAACTGACAACCTACCCAATTTAAAACCGCTGTATCTACCTATCTACAAGGGCACCATTGACCTTCCCCTAACACAAGAAAAAGCTAATTGTATACCAGAATCGGATTTCTGATTAGTAACACAAACCATAACATATTCAACCTTAGTTGTCTTATTGACGTTAAAATTAACTATTTTCTTTTCCCTGGTTAACCAACAATACTAAGTAGGTCTTTTACAATCATAGATTATATGGGTTCCACCTGAGACAGAGACATACTAACGAATTACTATTTTTGTGACGTTAGTAAATCAACTCTAAAACTTATATAGGTGTTAAATTCAAAACACAAAGAAAAAGCTTAATATATATACCAGAATAATGAGTGACAGTAGTAGCCTGAGGCATTACAAAATTCATGCAGATGGACGCCTCGGAAAACTCATAAAATTTACTGACGTCCTGAACTACCATTACAAGGAAATAATTTCTAAAACAATACTAAGAATTATTTTTTCCGAAACTATGAAATGTTTTTTATTTTTCCCACTTGTAGGTAGGTAAACCTTTTGTGGGAGACTTCCTTCTAACAGTGAGAAATCAGAAAAATATTGGTCTTTATATCGATTAAGTAGAAGATTAGAAAAACTTCAGTTTAGGTAGGTTTTAGACGGAAAAATGTTTATGTAAGCAAGGTTATCATCGCCTACAAAATAATTGAGAAACGCAAAATGCTTCCCCAAGTTTGACGTACGCACTATGCGTAACATGGCATCGTATGTTATTAAAATCTTTAAACTGATCACTTGATTGCAACTACCGACAAACTGGTATCGTATGGTGTGTTGAGCAACGGAGTATTATATTCTCAATGCTCAATGGTGCTAGTAATAATGTTTTAAACTTATGTGGTTAAGAATGCTGCTGTTGTGTTATTTGCTTATGGTGCCATTGATGTATTGAGGCGGGAAATCAGGTACTTCACTTGTAATTTTGTCAGAAAGTATTTCGAATGACAAAGAGTTAGTGATAATAAATTAGAATAAGAATAATACGAACGGTGATGATGCCTTTCTTCCTGATGGGATTGAAAAGTGTTTTGAATATTGTATATTTTCTTATCCACAGTAATATTCCGCAGTAATATTCCGCAGTAATATTCAGTCTCTCTCCTTACCCTATTATCGTTTTTCTTTCTTATAGCAAAATGTTAACCGCATAATTATTATGTGGTTAACATTTTACCTACGTCATTACTGATTGAACAGTTTTCTCTACAAGCATCACTAGTTTTATGATTATGTTTTGGAAAATCGGGTCCTTCCTTGATTCATTTCAAACAAAAGAGATCATGTTAATGCATGAAATAAGTAATGATACAAACAATGATTAAATTTTCTAACACTGCATGGACTTTGACACTGTTATATGAGAACTTAATTGCAGGATATATTGTTTTTGTCTGACCCTAGGTTACGACTGTGGTCGTGATTATGCGTCTTAATCTTGATTGTGGTTTAGAAAAGGGTAACGAAATGTTTTCTGATCAGATTGGAGAGTATAACTCTGAAAATAATAGCATCAGTGCAACTTATTAAGAGGTAGTACCTACGGGGTGTAATTTAGATGCTTAACTGTGGGAATATAATTATTATACATACATTTATGTCTTCTGGCCTTACCTCAATTTATTAAGGGTGCAGGATGTTTTTCCTTCCACACATCTACATAATTATCTCTACCAGCCGTCATATCAGTATTTACCCCCATACCTTTGTCTAACAATCCTGCCATTGTTACCTGAATTTTTCTATATTCTAATAGTCAACTACATTAACACTCAAAACTTTTCCCGCCACATGACCTCCATTCTTCTGCATCACATCATTTAAGTACTCTGTTTATAATATTACTAACAGACTTTGACCTGAGTTTTTGACCGACTTCAAAAAAAGGTATCAATTCGGTTGTTTTTTTTATGTTTGTTACCTCAGAATTCCG
Organism: Luperina testacea; assembly: GCA_927399505.1. NCBI lineage: Eukaryota > Metazoa > Arthropoda > Insecta > Lepidoptera > Noctuidae > Luperina > Luperina testacea. Next base: position 3,065,113 of record OV656759.1, on the reverse strand, counting down.
TTATTTATAAGCTGATTTGCAAAATTCTTTTTTTATTTGAAAGAATATTCAAATTCTTCATGAATCACTTCATGAAATCCGCGTACCGGAAGACGTAGCGTTGGAAGGCCTCCCACAAGTGGACCGAACTCGTTGGATGCGTGAAGCACAAAACCGGTCGAAGTGGAGGTGCTTGGGGGAGGCCCATGTCCAGCAATGGACGTCTTTCGGCTGAAATGATGATGATGATGACTTTCAGATTGGTCCCATAGAAATTTCATCAAAATCGGTTCAGTAGTTTGGTCTCTAAACCAAAATTACTGGTAAAAAATCAAGTAAACGAAAGTGTTTTTATATTTACGCGATATCTCCAGCAATTGTAAATCGATTTAAAAATTCTTTCTTTAATGGATAGGGTATGCCTCCATACAAATTTGATTAACTTTGCTTGGGTAGTTTTTGAGTTAGCTTCAATAATACGTATTTTTGCCACTTTGTTTATATTGATGATGTTATAATAACTTCCTGTCACTGATATTTACATAGCAAGTAGTTTTATACGAATTTGTGTGGGGTAAGTACAAAAACACACTTAAAAGTGAAAAATAAAAACTTTTGTACTAGAAAAAAAACAACCGACTTCAAAAAAAAGACACTACAAAGTGAAAAATAACTTTAATTTCGAAAGTCGGTGGCAAACAATGAAAATGCGAAACAAACGACACCGACTTCCGAAATTAAAGTTATTTTTCACTTTGTAGTGTCTTTTTTGGATATCGGTTGTTTTTTTTTTGTAAGAAAGTTTTTATAATTTTCAGAACAACTACTCCAGTAGTTTACGTAATTAGCATTTATTTTATTGTGTAGCTACGAAGCTAATCCTTGACATCTAGTTCAAAAGTGTAATGAATAGTTTCATTATAATTGCTGATATCTTACGTTGACAAAATCGGAAAGCAAGTTCGTTGCCAAATACATAATTATTCGATTCCCTAGGCGCGTGATTTTTTGGTTGTCATCCTTACGGTCAAAATATATTTATAGTTGCTAAATAATTCTCAAATGCAAATAAAAACTGTAATGCGCAATTGAAATGACTCTAGTAACAATAAATGTTAATTCATCACACTAGGTATTTTTTCCTATATCTAGTAACATGACCTGCCTACCTGTTATTATGTAAATTCACAAGATTCTTATTAATTTCCTATGCAACCATTCCTAAATAACATTTGGCAATTAATCTGTTACTGAGGTCAAGGTCTCTTACTAAAATAATAAATTTAGAGAATTTTCTTTTTGTGGTTCATTCATATTATTATCGTTTACGAAGATTCACATATCTGGTCTCCCTAACACAGTTCTATCTAGGAAACTCTGTCTTCTTATTAAAACCGAAGTTTTACAACATTTAAATCTCCGTTATCATCATCCATATCCTTTACCGTCATACTGCCGGCCTCTTCATCTAAAACTCTCGTAACTTTTGATAGAAAAAAAAAAGATCGGCATTGATCCGTTCTAGTTTTACCAATGTTTGGATCACTAATCGGTAATTTCTCTGTAACAGGTGGATTCAATCACATTACCACGTAATGCTATGGGTTATTAACTCACTAATTATACTGTAACATCTTGTTTATGTCACCACATCATCTTGGGTTGCTTCCAAAGAAAGGAAGAATCAGTTCTATTAGTGGGCTTCCTCTAGGATTTACTATGGGACCAGACCGTTTTGACCATTTAGAGCATATTTTTAAATTGGACCGGGTATTTTCTGATGTAGTAATGTGTCGTCGATCTTCTACTATTTTGTATAATGGTAACTAAGATGTTGAGGAACAATAAATATATGTTTAATTGACTAGAAAATGTCTAAATTAAAGTCCTTTATTTCGTTATTTTATCGTGTCGTTTTCTTATAATTGGAACATTAAAGGCACTTTTTAATGTCAAAATTAACAAGGAATTGAATATAATCGTTCCAAAACGTAGTTTGGTATGGAGAAGAACGGGCAGGAAACTCAATAGTTATACTTTGAAAAATGATTTTACAATATGTCATAACTTTGTGTAACTGTCTCTAGGTTTGTAGGGCGAGAGTCGGCGAGACTTTAAACTTGAAAACTGTTGCGTAACTAAAATATTCCAAACGCTGCCGTGCTCGAGAATATGTGTGTCATTCAAATGGTACCAGTAATTATTTTGTAAGTTTTTGTTTAATAGTTTAAGTTGATATTTTATATATTTTGTTGTTATTTTTCTTAATTATATTCTAGATTGAAATTAATTTAAACTTACCTAAATACGCGCATTGACATTACCTACCAAGCAGTGTTAAAAATAAGTCCGCACAAAGATGAATCTTAACCTAATCAGCATAATAGTAATGTCGCCAAGAAATATCTGACCATATTAAATATTTAAACAAACAAAAGGCATAAATAAGCGTAAAATTTGCTTACAAACCATCACTAAAAGCCACGTGCCTCCAAGTTAAGCTAAAGCTACAGAGCAATTAGTTTCACTTAATCAATCATTTACTATAAAACATTGTTCAAGTTCTTACAAACATTTCTTTGGTATTTCTCTTTTTAGTTGGAATAATAATTACAGATATGACGTAGAATTCATTGTTATATTTGACGTAATAGCCTTCTTTCTGTATTATTTAAATCGAGTTCACTTACCTACGTATAACGTTAAATTGTATATGTAAGAATGAATAAAAAATACTTAAAAACCCTAGACTATCATAAACTGAGAATCTACATACATAGCTGTTCACTGTCACCTTCACTCACACACTGCTCATCTGAATTACTCACATACATGTCCTACTAGTCTAACACTTCACACAAGATTCTGAGACTCACTCACACATCGTCTCACAACATGTCTCAATAACTTCTGCAGAATTATAGGTAGGTATTTTTATTGTTATTTTACTTCTTCTTTTATTTGTGTTAAGCTAGTTAACTAACCCTACTGAACTAAAAGACCTCAGACCAGTAAGTCTTCTACCTTGCCTGTCAAAGATATGTGAAAAAGTAGTATGTCAGCAGGTATCTCATTACCTAGAAAATAATAATATTCTACCGGAACTACAGTCAGGGTTCCGTAAGCAGCGTGGCACTTGTACGGCTCTGTTGGATGTGACAGACAACATTCTTGCTGCACAGGACAAAGGCCTATGCACGCTTCTAGTCCTGCTTGATTTTTCGCGGGCTTTTGACTGCATTAACGTTGATCTGTTCTTAGCTAAGCTGAAGTACTATGGATGTGACCAAAAAACAATAGACTGGTTTCACAGTTACCTCAATAACCGCGAACAACGTGTGGAAATACGTTTGAGCGATGGCACAACCCTTATCTCGTCACCAGTCTGTGTAAATAGGGGTGTCCCGCAAGGCTCCATACTGGGGCCCATAATATTTATTTTATATTGCGCGGACATAATAAAAACTGTACAGCGTTGTAGATACCATATTTACGCTGATGATATACAGGTATACATCTCGTTCAAGCCTGACGAACATGAAAGAGCTTTAAAAGATCTGAACGAGGACCTTGATAGGATAGCATGCTGGGCAGACAATAACGGTTTAGTACTTAATCCTACTAAAACCAAATACATGCTACTTGGAACCAAGCACCAAATAAATGCTGTACCTTCAAGGCTCAATGTTACTTTATTGGGTGAGTTGGTCAGTCGAGTCAGTGAGGCGCGAAATCTGGGTCTGTACATGGACGCTGAGCTGAGGTACGAGGGTCACGTGGCAGAGTCAGTACGCAGCTGCTTTTATAGGCTCAAAGTCCTGTACAAAATAAGGCCGTATCTGTCGGAGGAGCTGCGTATTCGATTGGTTGAATCCCTAGTACTCTCTAATTTAAACTACGCGGATACCGTTTTCGGACCTAGGCTGCTGGCAAGAACTGAGCGACTGATTCAGAGAGTACAAAACGCCTGCGCACGATTTTGCTTCTCAGTCCCGCCTAGAAGCCATATAACACCTTTTTTAAATAAACACTCCATTCTTAAAATGAAATTACGTCGCAAGTTACACTTAGCGTGTCTAATGTTTGGGGTTATTAAGCATAAAGAACCAGCTTATCTATACAAAAAACTAAGCTGGATCGCTAGTAGGAGAGAATGCGCGATCAGACAGTGCTCCCAGCAACTCTCTACAGAAGTGCACAAGACGGCCGCCTTCAGAGGCAGTTTCAGGTATGCCGCATCCAAATGCTGGAACAACATTCCCCCGCCGATAAGGAATATAAAATCACTTGGTACCTTTAGAAGTAGATTGCGGCAGTATCTGATTGACTCTCAGAAAGAACTGGGCTTGACCGTCATAAACACGTCCATAATATAGCACATGGCTGGGGCTCTGCTCCACACATGTTTGTCTACACGTATCCTGTAAACAAATATTGAGACAACTGTGTAAAACGAAACGCATGTAACATAGGTATTACAATAGAAAATATATAAGCAATTATGCTATACTCACTGTACATAATTATTATAAAACCATAACATAACAATATATGTATTATTATACACCAACATGTAAACTCGTACACATACACACTTAAAAACCTAAACTAGTCATTCATTACATAACATATTATTAACTACATTATGATAATCAAGTAATCCAGTAGACACTACACAAATAATTTTTAAAAGCAAGTCAACTGTGGGTACTTACCACCTTTATAATATACGCGCCGCACTATGTAGGTATCATTTTGTTGAAACTCAGATGTGTCTTCTCGACATCCGTGTGTCACTAACGGGATGCAGCAGAATACCAGCGTCAGGTATTGTACCTGGCATATGCTGAGCTGGACTCCCATTTGGTGCAACCATAAGACACACACCGCCCAGTAGTGATCGACCGTTATAGACGTTTATGAGTTAAGTGTCTATGGGTCAATTTATCTTTTAAATGTTTGTTATTTTTAATTTTTTTTTTTTCTTAACTTTTTGGATGTTTTTAACACCTGTATTTGTGTCTTTTGTTGCACTGAATAAACGATTTATCTATCTATCTATCTATCTAAGCATATTGTGTAATTCTTACTTTGTTTTTATTTTTATTATGCATATTGTTTAAATTCGTCTCTTGCACGTTATCTCTGTGCTTGTGACAATCCCCATGCTCAAGTTCCACCCTCACCCAAGTTCTATTCGCGATGTTAACAATGTCGTCAGCCCATCTCACGGTCGCAAATCAAAATACTAATTTATTGGTCTTTACACTTGTAATTAAACAGTCAATTTCATTCATAAAGATCGTTGCATATAAAATTAATCGCCGTAATAAATTCGACAAAAGGAGTTCTGTAAATGAATGAAAATTTATAATCTTCGGTTTTATAAATATTAGTAACAGTTTAAATTTATTATATTATTATCGTATCAAAACCACATTATTCATAGCTCACATTTACTGTAATTGACAATTCATCAAATTTTGTTTCATAGTTTATATTAATAACTAGGTTAGTAATTTTAGGCTAAGAACTCACGGAGCGATTTTTGCCCGCAACCGCCGCGGTCGTGGATCTGCGGTTTTATTTCAAAACTCACGAGACCGGTTAATCGCGCGGTTACGCGGCCGCCGCGGTTGCGATCATCGCCCGCAAACGTGGCGGGCGATGATCGCAAGACGGGCGGTTAACGATCAGTTGAGGTCCAGACCGCCATGGACACACACCAGAAACGAGCCGTTGCGTTATACTTACTTCACAGAAGAATTAAAAAAAGAAGGCCCAAAAGGTTCTGGGTGCATCCACTGATTAAGGACAGAGATCGTTATGGATTATTTGTTACTCTTATTAGTGAATTAAAGCCGCCGGCCCCCGCGGTCGCCCGCCAACTGATCGCAAAGCGCGCGGGCGCCACCCGCCGAGGCTGCGGGTAACCGCGGCCCGCGCGATTCTACTAGTTGCCCGCCGGTACCGCGGGAGCCGCATACAACCGCGTACACCGCGGGCGTAAAACGCGTCGTGAAATGTGCTTTAATTTTTTATATAAATATTTGCATTCTACAGAAGCTGCGGGCCCGCAACCGCAGCGGACGCGGGCGAAAATCGCTCCGTGAGTTCTTAGCCTAAGTGTTGCGACTTGCGAGTTATTTTTATTCCTTTTTGATATAATGTAATCATGATTATTAGCTCTTAAATATTCTTTGTAGTATCAAGAATGAAAATTAACCTCACTTTATAGGATTTATAATAACATACGTGGGACTCGCTCAGGGGTTTTTGGAAAATTCTTTCATAGCGTCCTTTTTTCTTTTCAAGCAACATCATTTACATTCCAAGTTTTTTCTGTGATTTAAGGTGAAGTCAGTCGTCTGTCAGTCAATCAGTCGCGGATTTATTTCTTTTTACTAGATTTCTATTTCTGGTAGGTATAATTCCGAATGCATCGGAGTAACGAGTATCGTCTTACATAAAAGTGATGGGGTCAAACAAATCAAATCCGCATACAAGCGCATGAAATGAAATAATTGATATTAGGTATTTATTTAATAATATTAGGCAATATTCCTATGAATATTTGACCATAAATCTATAACTTATACTGACCTGTTAATAGTATAGTGTAGAGCCAATGGTGTAATCCGTTTCATAACAGAATTTGCATTTTTATGATATTGAGATTGAAAGTCGAAATCTAACACAATTGGGTATAATTTGTTGCATATATATCCTGTTTTAATAATTGCCGAATTGACTGATGGGCCCTTTTGATTAGATTATGGCAATAAAAAGTGAAATTAAACATTTATGAAATAGGTGCTATGCTTGTGCATAATCGTACACAGTAACTCTGTCTCATGCAATAAAATTGGAATGACCCATAGATTGTGAATTGTTTTAAAGTCATACTTTGCAATGATATAGCCTACAATGTTCTCCTTGCTGGGGCACAGGCCTCCTCGCTATGAGAGGCAGTGGGCCATAATCCTCCACCCAGTGCGGGTTGGTAGAAGTCTCCATGCATTCGAAAAAAAAAACAACTTTGCAATCAATAAATATTGAAGATTTTCTACAGAAAAGAATTTTTTCTGTAGAAAATTTTACCCTGTCCCATGGTAGTTTGTTCTTCCTTCACATTCTCATTTGCTTTATATCTTCAAACATCTTTAGGTTTACAATGCAGTCCTAGCTCACGACGTTCTTTCTGCCAAATCACCAAGTATCGTAAAATCTCTACGAACGATCTATACGATCTCTGATTTTAAGATACTTGGTGAATTAGGCGATTTTAACGTAAGTTTTAGAGATTTTACGATACATGGTTGTGTGGGAATGAGAAAATGCAAGTGTTCACCGTATACATGTTTTTGCTGCACCTGAGGATAATTACAGTGTCTTGTTATGGTGAATCGGCAGTATTTTGTTATGCATGTTGCATGTTGTGCATGAGCATACATGTTGATAAATGATGTAACTACCTCTTCAAATTCTTAATTAATCTTGGTCAAGAATCCGTAATTTATGATGCGAAGATATAACATTTAAGACGGTAATTTATCGATCATGAATCTAAATTAACAACATCATTTAACTCGCCTTTTCCTAACTATGTTGAATCAGCTTCCAGTCTAACCTGATGCATCTGAATACCATTATATAACACACAGACTACAAACCAGTTACTGTGAAACATGATGTCCCTTGGTAAACTGGTATTCAGATTTTCGGTGTTCTGTCAATCCGTAACAGCTGTCAAAAGTCTACGAAAACAACAAGTGAAATTACGAATTGATGCTGTAAGTCAAACAGATATGAATATGTGAATTATTTCCGACTCTGATGATACTTAGTTACGCACTGAAGTTTTCAAGGGAAATCGACTCTGGAAAAGTGTAGTAACTGTTTACATAATAAGGGGTCAAGGCACGTGACACTCATGTGCTGGGTGAAATAATAAAATCGTGTTAACAATTAACATATAGAGTGTTTACCGGGCATTATTTAATTTTTAATTAATTATAACACAAACTTAATTACAACACTCTTAGTACCTTGTCACATATTTCAAGGAGAGGTTAAGAATGCATGGCCAACGTTAAACACCAGGTAATGATACAATGGTTGTCATACACGAAGTTCGTGTGTGACAACCATTGTATCATTATCATTGGTAAATGATTTAAACTTTTGAAGTACCCTCTCTCGGATACTCGGATGCATAAGATTATTAAATTAATGGGTAAGCTGGCGTTGATGAAATGAACTCACGCTTTTTTGCCAATGGGGGTAGTCAGACAAAACAGAACGCTATACTGAACAGAACTGCTACGATCTTGGCATACTCCTTTTGTTCGTTTACGTTCGTTGACGAGTCCCTTGCATTTTTTTTTTATTACAAAAATGTTCGTTACATCGATTTGAGTAAAATATTTGTTGTATTCATTCCGATTAGATGATACAACATTCGTCTAGTTAAGATTAGGTACTTTGGCCCAATTTTAATGCAATGACGTGTGCATTAAAAATAGGTATGTAATTGTAAATAATTCATAACACCCTTAAGTCTCCTACAAACAGGCGCGACACGAGATACAATCGCGCGTGACACAAAGGCACCGCAAGTCGCGCAACGAGCGCGCGCGCGATTATATCGCGTGTCGGCCTATTTGTAGGAGCTTTTATGATTTCTTATCGATTAAAAAATAGGTTGACAGCAGCTTGAGATTGCAGATAACAAGTCGTGTAAAGTTGAAGTCTAATCTAAATATGTTACAATCATTCCGATGTTTGCGAAGTTAAGCTAATTTTAAAACTAACATTAAAGTGTTTGGGCTACGTAAAGTCACACCTTTTTGTCTGGTAGTGAAGGCAATGTCGCGTACAGATGCTAGCACATCAAGCTACTACAATCTGTCAAATTTCTTTAATAGATTTTCAACTTTATCGCTGAAGCATAAGGTTCAAAGTTGATTGGGAAAATTTGACAGTTTCGGGTAGCTTGATGTACTGGCGTCTGTATAATTATTACAAATACAACATATTTTGTGCAGACGCCAGCACATCAAGCTGCCCGAAACTGACAAATTTTTCCAATGAACTTTGAACATTATGCTTTTGCGACAAAGTTAAAAATCTATTGAAGAAATTTGACAGATTGTAATAGCTTGATGTGCTGGCGTCTGTACACAATACATTTTTAGATTGAAAATAATTTGTTGTACTATTATTTTAGAACCATCAAATTGGAGGCAAAACAAGGTGTCAATGCTTGAGTTAGAAACACGTCTTAATGAGAACAGGGTTCCTTCTCAATCTAGATAAGCCTTATTTGGGATTTTACCCATTGTCTGCACCTGGGTTTAATTAGACTAACGTAGACACTCATCAACTTGCCAAGCTAAGTCAAAATGGACCTGTTTCTTGTGTTCCCTTAATACAGCTGGAAATGAAGCAGTCCATATTAGGCCGTGTTCATTATACAGGCTTAGATAATGAAGGTTGTGCAAAACAGCATACAACATCATTATCTGCCTCCCCCTTTTTCAAATTATATTAGAGTTGCTATCCAGTCTAACTGGATGCAGCTGGATACCAGGATTTTACATGGAGCGACTGCCTATCTGACCTCTACAACCCACTTACTTGTAACACGATACACTTTGGCAACACTGGTTGTTAGACTTTAGGGCTTCTGACTAGCCGTAAGTTTCTACAGATCACCGCAGGGGCCAACTGCTTAATACGCTTCGTCTTTTTTATGTAATGGATGGTCACTAATGCACTGAATAACCTCGGCGAGCGTAGCTTAACCTTGAAGATCGACCCGTGCGGTTGTTGTTGCGACAACTGGATATGTGTTGTTTTTACATCAATGAATGTTGTAAAAACAACACATATCCAGACTAATTTGTGAAAACTAACACAAGTGTGGTTTCACAACGGTCCATTGCATCGGTTTCAAAACTTCCTGCACTTGCACACTGGTATCCGGCTGTTGAAAACGTTACCCTTTAGTTTCGTTTATTCAGTTATGTGTAACGTTAATGTTCTGTTGTTATTGCAATGGTTCATTTATTGAAGATTATTTGTAATCGAAATTAATTGCCTACTATTTTTAAGTCCGCTCAATTAGGAATTTCTTCAGTCAGCGGTGTTAGCAATTAGCAGAAGCTGGTTGGTTGATTTGTTGTGATTGGCAGTTTTTTGACGTTCATCGTTTCATTTTTGTTTTGACTTTCTTCAATAAACAATGTAAGTTTCCAAAGAGTAGAGTAAAATTACTTCTTGCCCTATCCTTCTAGCAAGTTTTCGTCCATACACTGTACTACCACACTAGTCGGCAAAAAAAGAAGAAGTTCTGTGTATCAATAGGATTTAAAACCTTTTTAGGGTTCCACACCTCAACAAGAAAAACGGAACCCTTATAGGATCAATCGAGTATGTCCGTCCGTCTGTCACAGACAATTTTCTCCGAATCTAATAGACCGATTAAGTTGAAATTTGGTACACATAAATCTCTGTGACGCAAATACAGACGTCTAACGTAAATAATTGAATTTTGAATATGGGGGTCATTTTTGGGGTGCAAATAGAAATTTAAAAAAATAGTTTCGCAAACTGTACCGTGTCAGACCGTGTGGCATATCAAATGAAAGGGCTTACTGTGAGGATCTCAAATATATATATTTTTATAATTTAAAAATAAATTGTATTCAAGTTATAGACGAAAATTTACTATTCCCCTTTTCTCCGAAACTACTGAGTCTAAAATTTTGAAAAAAATAAAGAAAATAGTTCTATACACACAAAAACACACACCCAGGAAAACCTGTACCTACACAAAAACCGACGATACAGGAAAACGTACAAGAAGTCTGTGGTCTTAAAACAACATGGTAAATCTCTTGATATTGTGCGTACAAACTTACGTTTTCAGTTGGAATGTATGTGAGAACATATTTTTCAACTACAATGTTAAGTTTGTTCTGGGGATAAATTCATTTCAACTACGGAACCCTTCATACTGCGTGGATAGACACGCACTTGGCCGGTTTTTTATTTCAATTCGTGTACATTAAAAACTTCATTAACACTAGGTTGACAATAGTCTTGGTAACGCCATAAACATTAAACAAATATGACCAATTTTGTTCTACAAAAATTACATATAACATCTAATTGACTAGTCAATCAAGAGGTGAATGTTTACTAATAATTGTTTATGATTTACACACCATGGTGAATGTTGAACTCACTGACCTAATTGCAATACATAGTATAGTCCATCCAACCGATAGATGACATACATTTTATTATGATTGATTATAACATAATATTATGTATGTGCGTTTCGAAGCGATCGCTTTCAATGGCGGAGGATGGCGTAGGTAAAAAAATAAATTTGAAGTAATGCGTAATGGGAGTGTATGTGTAATTTTGACACACAAATTATCTGGCGAATTCGAAAATTGATTTTGGAGAAAATATTAATAATGATTTATTAATAGCGTGCAAAAATAAAGTTGAATTGGAAAGATGCGAATATTTCTTGTCGTATTAGAAAAGTTGCCAGAGTCTTAGACACATGGAATTCTTCGTTTACGCAATAAAACCAAACCTATCAAAACCCCTGTAAAGTCAGACCTACGAAGACCAGTAGATCCTGGGAATCGATGATCAAACAATGGACTACTCAACGGATAATCTTTTTTTCAATAGCTGAGCCAGGCGAAATTTTATCCATGGCATTCATCTATTGAAACAGCATCTAAATATCAAGTATTTCCCTGTCTTATAGTCAACACATAAAATTACCTAATTGGTCACTATCTTTGCCCTCAATTTCATTAGCTGACTGACTCAAAAGATTAACAATAAAGACAACAAACTTGACGTGTGTTACAAAAAATGTGACCAACATTCTACTTATTTTTAGCACGTTTGGCTAAATATAACGGGGTCACAGTATATTTGTTTATGTTTTATTTTGCCGCTGTTCTGTTGTTAAGGCCATTTTTATCCGAAAAACTGCATTCTTGGAAGTATCAATTTATTCTGGTATCAATCTCATCTAACCTCACTATCGACTACTTTACTTACTCTTTTTTGGTGGAATTTGATGGTGAGTGAAAGTGATACAATTGGCTTGTTTAATTCTCGATGAAATAGTAGTATTTCAAATTTTTTATTTCAAATAGCCGTTATAATATTAAAACTAGTCTTATAATTAATTTAAATTAAAGTTTTAGAAATTATAAATCTCCGGATTGCTTTGCTCTTTAGCATAGGTAATTTCAAGTCGTCATCCCATCTTTGAAATGGTCTTTTTCTTTTCTTCTAGATTTCCTTCTCTGGGATACCATTTTGTTACTCCTCTAGTAGTACTTAGTAGTATAACAATATGCTCTAATTTTCGATTCTTCTAAAGTCACCCATAACAAAACTGTCCCATTAACAAACGATATATTTGTCTTGGATAGACTTTGATAATAGTAAATTATAGCAGTCATTCTTTGGATTATGGCTTACTCACTCTCACGGTGAGGATGCCTATGTCCCAGCAGTGGGATATACGTTATATGCTGATTATGCTCATACTATTATTTGCTCAAACAAATGACCTTAAGAAGTGCCATTGCTTAGTGTTCTCATAAACAACTACATCGCGTGCAATATAGTTACACCTCTGTAATTACGGAATTGTGGTGACCGCAATTATGGTGATTTAAAACAAATGTTTCACGGGTAGACGGTACGCCGATTACAAATTTATTGAGGGAAGTATGGTACCTACAATGCATATAGGGATATATGCATAGTATATCCCTATATGCATTCACCACCTTTCACTTTGCACCTTTCACTTTCCCGTTGGATGCGAGATGCACTGCAACTGGTCGAATAGGAGGTGCTTGAGAGGCCTCAGATGTCCAGCAGTAGACTTCAATCGGCTGAAATGATGATGATGATGATGAACCGATGAACCTTTCATTTGCACATCTTGTCATAGGGTATGTCAAAGGTATAGATGAGCTAATATGTAGGTATCCTATGATGCGTATACTACGCATCATAGGATACCTACATATTTGAGGTTTTGACTCTATTTTGTCATGGACAAACTCACTTTTGGCCACCGACTTCCTTGATGTCTGGAGATGACGCAGCCAACGATGGCATCCTTACCTTGATGTAACTCCCGTCTTGAAGATCTTTCTGTTTTGTACAATGTTCCGACATCAGCTAACTACTGTTATCAGCTTCAAAACTAACATATGTATTTTACACCATTCAACTGACAGCTCCCAAAAATGACAAAATAACAGTACAATAGTAAGAATAATCACCGGATAAGTTACGATGTAACTTGAAAGCTCTTGCTTTGGCATAATAGCTTGTTCATATGTATGTAATTTTGCTGCCATCAAGTTTTGTTCAACTTTCGCTCTTGCGTGTCTAACTTTAAAATGATTGCACGCAAAAATATTAAGTGGTTGCGTATTATCTAATCGACATAGCTAGGCTGGTGAATGTTTTTTCAAAGTAGAGTTTAAGCTGTGCTAAGTTAGATATTCGTAATATATATATTTATAAAAAAAAATTGAAAATCCAGAAGTGCACGACAAAATCCATATATATAGATATTATATTAGTTAGTTTTTTATTAATTATAATTAAACTGCTTTGAATGAAAGAGCCATTTTCAATAGGGTTCCTCCAATGGGTAAAACGAATTTATAAAAAAAAAAAAATGACTCGATTAATTGTTTTTTTCGCAAGCTACAATGTCTTCAGGTTTCACACTTGATTGACGGCAATATTTTTAGAAATATTTTGATGTCTTTTAGTTTCTACTACATTACATCAATTTTTAAAAAGTACCTACAAAATTTATCTTCATTAAATTATCTATGCTATCTCCTTAAACAAAGTCGCTCCCGCGTCTTGTAAGCTTAGATCTTTTAAACTACGCAACGGATTTTAATGCAATTTTCAGCAATAGATAGATTCAAGAGGAAGGTTTACATGTATAATAAATGCATATTATAGTAGGTCCAATCAGTCTGCGCACGACTCTTTCTTTAGGCCGGCGCGGCGGTTCATAACCTAAAATCTATTGACATGACTTCATTGTAACTATTACTTATTATTATTATAATATTTACTACCTACCTACCTACTAAACTAATATCATCTGACATAAATATGACTGTGTTATTGTATTTTGTTTAATACCGTAATGGGACATCTTAACGACATCTAGGCTACTATTTCTGAGATTATTTGTATTTGAATTGTAATTTTTTGACTCAATTTATATTATTATGACCACAAACTCAGCAGCAAACCAACATTATTCTGCAGCACCCGGGAATACAGGGAACCTGAAATCTTAATTGTCCGTTGCCCCCGTTGCCCCATATGTCATAAGGGGGACAACGGTAAGGACATTTTATGACGTCCCGTTGTCCCCGTAACGGGGACACAGATTACGGGGACAACGGGAACACAGGGCCCTGACAGGCTTCATGTACAAAAACCGATAGTAATTATTCTGTAAAATGTGTGATGTACAGACGCCAGCACATCAAGCTACTACAATCTGTCAAATTTCTTTAATAGATTTTCAACTTTATCGCTAAAGCATAAGGTTCAAAGTTGATCGGGAAATTTTGACAGTTTCGGGTAGCTTGATGTGCTGGCGTCTGTACATGAGAGCAAATAAATAAATAAAATAACGACACATCTTTGATCAGCCACGGACTAAAGGGCCTGACCCACAAACGATGTACTAGGATGTCATAACGACGTAGAATTATCACCAGTTTACTGACAACCACTCGCGAACAAACATAGGCTCAATGACGCGACAGCACGCAAATTTTAAACCACGTAAACTTTATTTAAAATTAAAGCAATTCCATCTCTATTTGTTCTTCCGCAAGGTTCTGCTGAACTGTACTTATGTGATGGTACTCTTGAACAAATTGCACGGCAGCGATTAGGATGTAAATAATATTGGTCCTAATGATCTACTTGGTGTTCTGTGGGTCATTGTCACTTGTCTACGACTTATAGTAAACTAGCAATGCCCCGCGGTTTTACCCGCATAAGTGTCAATCCCGTGGAAATATCGGGATAAAATCTATCCTATGTCCTTCCCCGGAATACAATCTATCTCTTTGCCAAATTTTATCGTAATCCGTTCAGTGGTTTAGGCTTGAAAAGGTAACATATAGACAGACAGACAGAGTTACTTTCGAATTTATAATATTAACACTTTGCGGGACACTTAACGCCCCTCGACGTAATAACAATAAAACTTCTATTGTGTCTCGTTCAGTGTACTTCAATGTGTTAAGTAATCTATCTTATTTATGTCCTTCATCATCATCATCATCATCAGCCTATAATGTTCCCACTGCTGGGACACAGGCCTCTCAGTGAGAGGGAGTGGGCCGTAATCCACCACGCGGGCCCAGTGCGGGTTGGTAGATGTCACATGTCTTCGAATTTTTGGTTCTAGGACATGCCGGTTTCCTCACGATGTTTTCCTTCACCGTTTTGTGAGCAGTGGTGATGAAATAATTTACACAAAGTAAAGCGCCTGTCTGGGTTCGAACCTACGACCTACAACTCGTAAGTCGCGGCCGTTACCACTTGGCCACCACTGCTCACTTGGCCACCACTGCTCCTATGTCCTTCGCCGGGATGCAATCTATATCTCTGCCAAATATTATCGAAATCCGTTGAGTGGTTTATGCGTGAAAAGGTTTCCACATCTTTAATCGGTTTTTAGCCGAACTTTTCATTTCTACTATTGAAAAATGATCAGAAAATTATATTTCTATAGAACTTGGAGTATAAAATTATGTTTATGTTTATTATTATGTACTGACACGTTTCTCTATCATTTCATGATTTTCACATCAAACTATGGCTGTACTTTCCCTTAGGTAATCCTCAATAGCAGCAAGGCGTCTGGAAAGGGATCAATGGGAAGTAGCCTCCGTACAGGGTAAAATAAATTACTTTATGATCTAGTCGTTACATAAGATAACATAATCAGCCTGTAATATTCCCACTGCTGGGACACAGGCCTGTCGGCGAGAAGGGGAGGGCCGTAATCCACCACGCTGGCCCAGTGCGGGTTGGTAGATGTCACATGTCTTCGAATCTTTGGTTGTACGACATGCCGGCTTCCTCACGATGTTTTCCTTCACCGTTTTGAAAGCAGCGGTGATGAAATTATATATTATATAATAATAGCTAGCTGTTATTATAATATAATTATAATTAATTATATAATACGCAATATTTAAAGCTCCCTTTTGCTGTCAATATAAGGTTTCGGAAGGTTCTGGAGCGGTGATTGCGTACCAAAAGGCGTATCGTTGGAAGGCCTCCCATAAGGTGGACCGATAATCGTGTGAAGGCGTCAGAAATACGCTTGATGCGATAAACACAGGGCCGGTCGATGTGGCAACGCTTGGCGGAAGCCTATGTCCACGTGGAAGTCGAAAAATGATGATGATGCTGTCAATCAGCAAACGTCGAGGCACCCACCAGAAAAGTCTTTCTTTCTTATGAGGAAATGCGGTTGGAGAGACTTTTGATGAAGCCTAAGTAAAAATTCATAATTCGAGGTTTGGCTCTCGCCTATTTCCTACTCCAATATTGGACCAATTTAAAAGATATTTCATAAACAGAATAAGAAGGATATGTACATTATACTGTGTTCGTTTTTCTTTTTTCATTAATAGTTGTCAAAGTACACTAGGCCTCTGTTGACAGTGGTTTCAATAGGCAATTTTGAGCATTTTTTGAGGGTTCTAATGCTTATAAAAAAAATGTATCATCAAAAAGGAAAACATAGAGTCATACAAGTAGTTAATATTTATTATTTTGTAAAAAATCATTGCTTCATGGTCATTAACCAGAAAGAAAACAGGCGAGAGCGTTTCTATGGATAAAAGACAACCAGCATTTCCCCTTAACATTGAAAAAGCAATTCTCAATCCATATATTGTATAAAAATCAATTGCTGTGCAAAAACTTTAAAATTGCTCGACCGATTTGATTTTGTTGAACTAATATTTAAATCCCCCGCCTTTCCATAATTAGTATTACGTTTATACTCTGTGGTTTTTTTCTTAAATATATTCTCTATGATTCTGTGGTACAACGAGTGTTATAATTATTTCAATTCCTTTATTAAATAATAAAGCCAACAGGTTATGGGCCCAGTAAAGCCTAAGTTGTAAAGAAAAGTGTTTGCAAAGTTAATCAAAACAGTTTCGAGCCGGTGAATTGGTAGTGTACCGACATAACCTAAAAGCAGCGTGGTTCAGTTTTAACAAATCGTCAAGTCATTAAAAATACCAATTATCATGGCTAGTAGCAATCCTCTGGCAATTATAGAAAAACTAACAGGCCGAGAAAACTACAGTACCTGGCGGTTTGCTGTTAAAACATTCCTCCAACATGAAGAGCTTTGGGAATGTATTGAAAATCCCAACAACGAATCAATTGACAAGAAAAAGGACACAAAAGCAAAATCCAAAATCATTTTACTTGTCGACAGTATTAACTTCGTACATATCCAAGAGGCAGAAACAGCAAAAGAAGTGTGGGAAAACCTGTCCCGCGCTTTCGACGACTCAGGGCTTACACGCAGAGTTGGCCTACTACGTGATCTCTGTACAACTACACTCTCTAGTTGCCAAAATATAGACGAATACGTGAGCAAGATAATGTCTACAGCGCACAAACTCCGAAATATAGGATTCAAAGTTGATGATGAGTGGCTTGGAACACTTTTACTCTCCGGGTTACCTGAACATTATAAACCAATGATCCTCGCCATAGAAAGCTCAGGGATGAAAATAAGCGCAGACTCTGTTAAATCTAAATTGCTCCAAGAAGTAAAATCTGAAAACAGTAACTCTGCTTTTACATCTGCTCATGGTTCTCAAACCAAGAATGTGAAAAAGAAGTTCAACAAAGGTCCTAGATGTTTTCAGTGTAATAAATATGGACACAAGAGTCCAGAATGCAGGTCAAAACCGAAAGAAAAGGTTGCTAAATCAAATAGTTCATATGCTGCCGCATTTGTCACTCCGTTTGACAACAACAGCTCTGCATGGTACATTGATTCTGGGGCAACCATGCACATGACAAGACATCAAAACCTTCTTCAAAATGAACACTCACCACCTATAGAGCAAATCAAAGTTGCTAATAACAAAACACTTTCAGTAAGTAGCTCTGGTGATGTGACCTTGAATACATTGAATGAAGAAAATCAGTCAAACACAATTTTATTTACAAATGTCTTGTATGTACCAGAACTTGCAGTGAATTTAATATCTGTACATCAAATTACAGAAAATGGTGGTCAAGTTAAATTTGATTCTAAAGGCTGTGTTATACTGAACAAACAAAATGTTATTGTAGCAACGGCAACAAAAGTTAACAACATGTACCGGCTTAACATGAATATTGATTATGCATGCATGTCTGATGTTAAACAAGATGATATATTTTTATGGCACCAACGGATGGGTCATCTGAACTTTGACACCCTGAAGAAATTGAAAGAATGTTCTGAAGGATTAACATTATCTGATAAACAAATGAACAATTTAACTTGTATAACATGTAAAGAGGGCAAGCAAACAAGATTGCCTTTCAAGAGTCAAGGATCACATTCCTCAAAGCCATTGGAACTGGTGCATTCTGACTTGTGTGGCCCCATGGAAACACAATCATTAGGAGGGGCTAAATACTTCTTAACATTTTTGGACGATTATTCCAAAAAGGTATCTGTGTACATTTTGAAGAACAAAACAGAGGTATTGTCAAAATTCAAAGAGTTCAAAACAGAAGCTGAAAATCAAACTGAATGTAAACTCAAATGTATTCGGACTGACAATGGCCTAGAATATGTCAACAAACCATTCTCTGACTTCCTAATAAGTGCTGGAATAAGACATCAAACGTCAACACCTTATACTCCACAACAAAATGGAGCTGCAGAGAGGCTAAATAGGACTCTAGTCGAGAGAGCAAAGTGTATGATTCTGAATGCTGGCTTGGCGAAGTTTTTCTGGGCTGAGGCTATAAAAACTGCTGCATATATCATAAACAGATCTCCAACTAGATCCTTATCGTTTAAAACACCTGAAGAGGTTTGGTCTGGTCATAAACCAAATGTCAGTCATATGAAAGTGTTCGGGTGTGAAGCTATGGTCCACCTGCCTAAAGAAAAACGCAAAAAGTGGGATCCAAAAGCACAGAAGATGATCTTTATTGGCTACTGCGAGAACACAAAAGGATACAGGTTCATAATACCAAATACTAGAACTGTTATAAAGAGCAGGGATGCTGCATTTCTTGAATCCACCGTGAAGAGAAACTATGCTGCTCTGGAATTGTCTGAAACAGAAAATAAAACATTAGATATACATCCCAAAAGTAATGAAGAAAATTTAATGTCAAATGAGTCCAATGAAGAAAGCAGAAAAGAATCCTATAGCTCAGATAGCTCATACAATACTGTTAAAAATAATTCAGATTCAGATGAATACTTACCACATGGTAGGATTGATTCTCCCTCCCGAAGCAAAATAACATTGAGATCTAGAAATAAAAATAAAGAACAAACTTACCTTTGCTATGATGAATGCTTAGTACCTGAGGAAGTCCCTGAAACATACAAAGAAGCTATTAGTTGTGAGAATGCTGAAAAATGGAAAAAGTCTATTGAAGAGGAACTTGAAGCCCACAGAAGAAATGGTACATGGATATTGGTAAACAAACCTGAAAATACAAACATCATTGGCTCTAAATGGGTTTTCAGAGTCAAAGACCAACCAACGGGTCCCCGCTTCAAGTCCAGACTATGTGCAAAGGGTTATGCACAAGCGAAAGGTATAGACTATAAAGAAACATTTTCACCAACTGTCAGGTATGACTCGATACGTTTATTATTATCTCTAGCTGCTCAAAATGGTTATGAAATTCTTCAACTTGATATTAAGACAGCTTTTCTGTATGGGGAACTGAAAGAAAACATATATATGTATCCCCCTGAAGGTCTAATATATGAACCCAATAAAGTATGTAAATTAATAAAGTCACTGTATGGTCTCAAACAAGCACCACGGTGCTGGAATACTACATTTAATTCTGTACTTCAGAAATTTGGTTTCATAAATAGTAAAGTAGATCAATGTGTCTATGTTGCAAATGTCAAAGGAACAAAGTGTTATCTCTGTATATATGTGGATGACGGGCTTCTATTTTCAAAATCAAAGTCTGTTCTGCAATCTGTAACAAATGATTTGAAAACAATATTTGATATGACAATATGCCCACCTGGAAACTTTGTTGGAATGGACATTCAAGTTTCTGACAAATACATCTTTATACATCAATCTAAATATATTAAACAGTTATTAAATAAATTTAATATGGAAAATGCCAATCCCAACAGCGTTCCAGTTGATCCTCATTCAAAGCTAGAGAAAAGTGAGCACCAGCCCGACAAGAATCTTCCTTACCGAGAAGCAGTTGGTTCTCTGATGCATGTTGCCATAGTAAGTCGACCAGACATAATGTTCGCTGTAAGCTTGGTGAGTAGATTTTTGAACTGCTATAATGAATCTCACTGGACAGCAGTCAAGAAAATTCTGAAGTATCTCAAAGACACTGTCAATTTTGGTCTATGTTACCTATCAGCATCGAAATCTTCAGAGCTAATTGGCTACAGTGATGCTGATTATGCCAATGACATCACAACCAGAAGGTCAACGACTGGATACATATTCATTAAAAATGGAGCTGCCGTGACATGGTCCAGTCAAAGGCAACACACTGTCGCTCTATCTACAACAGAGGCTGAATTTATGGCAGCCTGTGCTGCCACCAAAGAAGCTATTTGGATTAAACAATTGTTATGTGACCTGGGTGAATTAAAGCAACAAACCATAGTAATAAATATAGACAATCAAAGTGCAATAAGTGTTATTAAAAGCATAAACTTTCACAAGAGGTGCAAACATATAGACACTAAATATCATTTCATCAAAGAAAAGTATTATGCCAAAGTTATTGATCTAAAATATGTTTCAACAAGCAATCAACTTGCTGACTTTCTAACTAAGGCTTTACCTAGAGATAAATTTCAATATCTGAGAGACGAAATTGGAATGTTATCTATTGATATGTTATGTAATCTTTAATTTAAGTTGATGTGTTTACTTTGTTGCTGTTATAATTAGTTTAGTACATGGAAGGCTCGAATTTGGCAGGAGTGTTGAACTAATATTTAAATCCCCCGCCTTTCCATAATTAGTATTACGTTTATACTCTGTGGTTTTTTTCTTAAATATATTCTCTATGATTCTGTGGTACAACGAGTGTTATAATTATTTCAATTCCTTTATTAAATAATAAAGCCAACAGATTTGAAATGATTTAAGAAAAAAGGAAATTAGTACAGCTAAATAATCGAAACGAACGATTTTTGTCTCACGTGGTACGAAGCTCACCGGGTCATCTAGTTAGTTAGTTTATAAAACATGTAAACCACAAAAATATTGACCGTTTTCGTTTTTAACACAGTAAAAAGCTGAGTCGTCATTTGCTTTGTAATGACGTATTAGTTGCATGAATAAAGGCCTATTCAGACCTAAGCGGTATTCGCTACCGTCTCCGGCAGAGAAAACCCAGTGGGTATGCGGTAATATTACTGTTCAGACCTAAGCGGATTTCGCTATCCTTGTGGGTAGAATAACGCGCGGTAGTCGAGTTTCGCCGCGGTACTTGATACTAAAAACCTGACCGAAACCCGCGCGGTATGTACCTCTACCCACAGCGGCAGCGAATATCGCTCAGGTCGCTCTAGCCGCGGTACTTGATACTAAATACCTGAGCGAAACCCACGCGGTATGTACCTCTACCCACAGCGGCAGCGAATATCGCTCAGGTTTGAATAGGCCTTAAGCGTAAATATATCTATTACGACATCATTCGCTAATAAAATATTATGTTTATTAATCTACTAGTAGCGGCCCGCGGTTTCACCCGTATAAGTTTCGATTCCGTGGGAATATTATGATAAAAAGTATCCTTTTTTAGAAGAAAAAATAAATTCGTACTCCACAATATGGCACCCCAAATCCGCCATTTTACTTTTTTATTTTAATGTAGCCAGTGACACTCGCACTACCAAGACAAATCTAAACACGTATAATTTGTCCAAATCCGTTCCTTCGTTTAGGAGTTACAAGGACAAACGGACCCTCCTTTTGGACTTCACCACAGTCGGGTAAAAATACATAACTCTCCTTTTGGGCTTCGCCGTAGTTGGGTAAAAAGCAATCGTCTCCTCTTCAATCAGAAAGCAAACCTCAATCAACTCAAGCTATCGCAGTGGACCGCGGCTGGACATATGCCTCTTCCAGGCTGCGCCACAACACCCTGACCTCCACCTTCCGCATCCAGTCTGTCCCAACCACCTTTGTCCATCCAGCTGAGGGAAGACAAGCCTACAAATTCTAAAAAACAAAATCACCGACCGATGCATACACGTAAAAAATCGCGCATCAATATTGAGAAAAAAAAATACGAGAGTAATATTATATAGTAACAAGTTACTGGTTTACTTTCGAGTCACTGCACTGTAACAGACGCAAGGTATTTTTTGTGTCTCATAACATGGTCGAAAGTGTAACAGAAGGCGAAAGTGCGCTTAGGGAGCGTTTCCACTTGATGGATGAGGTAATAGGAATCAGTGAGGCCTTGAAAGCCTCGTATATATCACGCACTGATTAATTTATTTGGTTGTTACATAATTTTATTTTTATTGTTAGTGTCATAATAAAACAAAATATTTTCATATTTTACACCTGTGAGATGTATTGTTTGAAGTAAAAATTTTTTTTGTAGGAAACTTTTACTCAATGCATTTATTTGAAATGAACGAATTACGGACACTTTTGAATTGTCAAGAGGTCAGTCAGAAAATTGAAGCTAGTTGCCCATTCCAAAGCGTAGGTACGATGCGTGCCATGAAAGATGAGACTTGACCCCGCCTCCCCCGCTCTTTCCGCTGCCCCTATGACGTCCGGTCCCGTCCCGCACTCAGACCTCATACCGCTAAAGATACCTAAAATCGTGTTCTGCGCAAGTCAAACCACGTGGTGTGTCAAG
Organism: Luperina testacea; assembly: GCA_927399505.1. Lineage (NCBI taxonomy): Eukaryota > Metazoa > Arthropoda > Insecta > Lepidoptera > Noctuidae > Luperina > Luperina testacea. Next base: position 3,041,920 of record OV656759.1, on the reverse strand, counting down.
TCTCATCTTTCGTGGCACGCATTGTACCGGTGGAGAAGAACGGGCAAGAAAATCCACGGACAATAACAAAAAAAAAAGAATAATAAAAAAAGAAAAAGAAAAATATTTACCAATTAAACGTTGCGATGGCCAAAAAAAGAATATTTTCGCACTCATCTCCCTTTAACACGCAATCAACAAAGTGTTATGTCTATTGACCGACAGACCGACATATTAAAGCAATATCGACATTGGTCAACAAAATGTTGAAGTACGTGTGTCGTAGTAGATCGTTATAAATTTGCATATACTCAAATAGTAGAAGAAGATGATATTAATGATTTGTAGTACTCACAGTTTTCGTTTGACCATTGTGTGCTAGAATAGGGGTGACTTACCGAGGTGACGGCTAAAGGCTTCTACAAACAGGCGCGACACGCGATAAAATCGCGCGCGACAAAAAGGCACCGCTCGTTGCGCGACTTGCGGGGTCTTTGTGTCGCGTGTCGTGTCGCGCCTGTTTGAAGGAGCCTTAATAGAGAAGTATGGAAGAAAAATACCATATAAATTGGCATAAAGGTGGGAAAATTATGAATGATGATAGTGTGCTAGTATGCAATGCAGTATGTTATGCAATGTTTTATGTTTGGGCCGAAATTAATTTATCACCAACACCAGCCTAAAAAACCGGTCAAGTACGAGACCGACTTCGCGCACCGAGGGCTCCGTATAAATTTGTAGGTATGTAACTATAAATTTACGATTTTTTCCTTTACTTGTGCTACATGACTTCTCAGTAAACTGAAAGTACTCTATAGGTTTTGATTCCCTTGCGAGTGTAAATAATAATATGCGGCATAAACGGAACACAAACGCCCGTATCTTTTGATTCCGTTGGTTTAGAAGTTTGAATTTTTCATTACTTCAAGGGATTGCAGCTCTGAGTATTTGTTGTTAATTTTAACTTGATAACTAAACGCGTTCCTGAGAAAAAGGATCTTGACTGACGGACAGACTGACGGACAATGAAGTTGTCTTTTATGGGTTCTGTTTTTCCTTTTGAGTTACGAAACCCTAAAAATGGAGGTGTTAAAAGATAGAGGTCATCAAAATAAGTGATTATATGCTCTTTTGCTTCCATGTGCAGATTGGCAACACAGTTACACAACGAAATAAGATTACAATTAAAAGTTAAACAGTAATTTAGAAGCAGATTTTGCATCATGTAACATCAATTAAGTGTAAGATTTGCTAACATGCTTGCTAACTTATATAATTGATGGTCAAATATTTCTCAAATTGGTTAAAATAAGAATTTACAAAAAAAAAAAAAAATTTAAGAATAACGTTTTATTTTAGGACACAAAATTGTAATACGTACCGAATTTAAAATATTTTAGTTTTAATTTTTTTTTAATTATGTATCTGTATCTACTGATAATATTGTCTTTTTTGCCAATTTTGTTAGTTATGTAATAGGTACCTAACTACGAGATCAGTCTGCGTTGTCCGGTGAAAACGGTCCCTAATGACAGTTTGATAGAGGACAAAGATTTCAAAAATTTATATCGTTTTGTTCGTTACTCGCAATGTGAAATAATAATAAAACGTTTTGTATTTATGAAGCATAGGATCCGTTTCGTCATCAAGGCGACGCTTCCAGTTTCATGATTTCAACATCGGCTGAAAATTAAATTCTTTACCTAATTTATATAAATAAAACAAAGTCGGGTTAGTTACACGATTTATAACTCAGAAACAGGTGTACCGATTTTTATGATCTTTTATTTTTTTGGAGATGTCTCCGCCCCGAATAACTATTAAAATAATATCCTTCAAAGTCATTTAGATTGTGATTAAAAGTGTGTTTCAAGATTAGGGTGTCGATTTTGAAAATTGTATTACTGTCAGAAAGCTACACTATTGCAGAGTGCCATAGGGTATGTTTTATAGTGTGGTTGACGCGCAGAAGCTATGTCTAAGAAGTCGTCACCATGCCGGGTCAGCGGGATTGTCCGAAAGGGTTACCGCTGGCTCGGAATATAAAGGGCTAAGGAAGGAACACGGGTGGGTTTTAGTCAGTAAGAGTCTGACACTTCCTTCCACTCCACCCAGAGCGGGATTTGATGATTTCCCATCCTGGAAAAAAAAAAGAAGTCATCACCATCATCAGTCCGACTTCACCCACAGCTGGGCATAGGCCTGTTTTTGCTTGTGCCAATCCCACACAATCCTGTGCTAGCCACATCCAGGTTTTAACCCCAATGGCAAACAACTGTACCCATCTCGCCGCAGGACGACTTAAGGCTCCTACAAACAGGGGCGACACGCGATATAATCGCGCGCGACACAAAGGCACCGCTCGTTACGCGACTTGCGGTGCCTTTGTGTCGCGTGTCGTGTCGCGCCTAAACACGCGCGTAACTGAAAAACAAAGTGTAAAGGCTCCTTCAAACGAAGGAGCCTTTACACTTTGTTTTTCAGTTTTTGGACGCGATTCATCCACATCCTTAAGAAGTTGCATTCCTTAATTAAGCTGTGTGTTTCTGCGAATACCATCCGAACTCTTTTGTAGCCGTTGTTGTGAGACAAAACCCATATTTCGGGCTGATAAGACGTATCCATGCATGTAAGCGTAGCCTATAACCATAAGGGTAGGTAGAAAGGCGACGTAGATAAATAACGTATAATTTCTATTACAACAAAACAATAATAATTTCATAACACATTTCGAACCGCATAATAAACAAACGTCGTAGACGTTTCGTTGCAATTTAAGTAGGGCATTGGGTTGTCTAGAAATGCCTACCAGTGCGATTACTGCCACCAAATGGTATTTGCTTACTTCGTAAACGTGGTCACAAGTAGGCACTCAAATTGCGTGAAATATGTATGCTAATTTAGATCTTATTGCGATAGCTGAAAGGTCTGCATTGGCGTAAGGCTTAATTGTGACGTAGTGCATGGAATACAGTAGGTCAATGGTGTGGAATTGATACGGTCGTAGTACTGAAAAGTGAACTTGAAGTGATTTTATTTTGCGAGGAATGTATTACATATTGATATGTGTTTTCTTTCCAGTATGAATAGTAAAAGTACATTAACATGCACATATTAAACTTTCGCAACAAGCGATGTACATACTTTGTCACTTAATATACAAATCAGTCAGGTATACATGCCATAGTAAGTGCATATGTTGAATGGATTATAAGACACTTAATCATTAATTAATTATGTATTAAGCTATAAATTGTAACGACTTAAATGCCGGCTAGTTTGCTTGCTGGCAAGTAGAAATCATATGTAACCCTGAAATGCACGCTATGTTTTCCCCGTGCTAAACATGTTTGTGCCATTCTAGTACAAATTAATAATATCAATTGATAAATAAATGTTTTGGGTTTGAACTCGCTTTAAAGTTGTAAAAATCTCCTTATTCATACTACCATAGGTGCCATCGAAAGTCACAGTTATAAAATAACAACCTAATCATCATCATCATACCATTGTATCATATGTGTTTATATGGGCCTTTATGCCTGAAATAAATAAAACCAGTTAAATAATTACACGCAATCTCAAATCACGTAACGTCCGTAATAGATAAATCTTCAATTAGAAAATAATTCGGGGGCAGCCTACTATTGACCTACTGACGTATATTCACTACACTGTGACCGATTCCCATCAAGATTTATTGACCATTGGAACATTGAGCTTTGCGGAAACCTGTTTTTGGTTAGGTTTACGTATTAGGAAACCGCGTGACCTAAAATTTTGATACCTACGAGACTCGAGGTTTGCCTTGGCAAGGCGGTTCGTTTTCAACAATACAAATGTAGTGTTAAGTAGGTAAAAGGTAGTTAGTTACATAAAATAAATCATAAAATGTGCATTAAAATATTTAAAGACGAATAACGTGCAGATGACGTTGCTTTAAGGCTCCTGCAAACAGGCGCGACGCGCGACGCGAATCGCGCGCGACACAAAGATTAGACACCGCTCGTTGCGCGACTTGCGGTGCCTTTGTGTCGCGTGTCGTGTCGCGTCTGTTTGAAGGAGCCTTTATACCAATTTTGAAAGGTTAAATTCTTTAGTGATAACGTAAACATATTTTTTTACCTTTTTGATTTAATTTAATCTATAATTTTTATATTATTCTATTTTATTATTTAGTTTTTTTAACAAATAATCCAAAATAATGCGACTTAATCATTTTGTTTATATCACTTAAAGTTATAAAAAACTTATTTACAAAAAAAAAAACACAACAAAGTGAAAAATAACTTTAATTTCAGAAGTTGGTGTCGTTGGTCAAAGTTATTTTTCACGTTGTAGTATTTTTTGTTTTGTAAATTTTTTTATTTTTCTTTTTTAGGTGGACCTACCCCACACAAGTTCATTTAACACTACTTGCTATGTAAATCAGTGTCAGGAAGTTATTAAAATATCATCAATATTATAAAGTAAGTTAAAAAAATCTTATTATTAAAGCTAACTCAAAAACTACCCTATCAAAGTTAATCAAATTTATATGGGACCACCCCTGAGGCATACCTTATACTTGCATTAAAAACAATACATAGTTATACAATTGCAGCCAAGCGGTGCCAAGCTAAGGTGCATTGAAGACACCGACTAGAAGAATCATCAAAATTCGCATAGAAATACCGGAGATGCAGTATATTTATGCATATAACTTACATAAGAATAATTACCTAGAAGTATATACTAAAACCTTCCTGAAAGTATGTAGATCACGTTAATGAAAAAAACATCAAAATTGGTTTATTAGTTTTTGAGAAAATCGCGGACAAACAAACATACAGACGGGTCAAATACAGAACCTCTTTTTTTTAAGTCGGTTAATCGCTCAGTCCCGGCGTAATGGGCCGTTACCGGCCCATTACAATAGAAAATCAATTGTGTCTCATTAGCGGTGATTAAGCGGTTAATAAAAAGCATATTAAATCCATTCGCAATCTTCACAGAAGAATCAAAAACCGCGTATCTGCAAATCTGCAAATTCTTGTTCACGCAAAACCGACTACACAGTCCAAATTCGCGTTCCAATTTACGTAATACCGACAAATGCGTCCAATGTACGTCACATAATATACATAAAAATGCCATAATCTAGTTACTTCTTTACGGAAGTTATGACATAAGCAAGGGTTTCCCAAATTTCGGCACAGTTGCACACTTATAGTGAAAACATACCTATACAATAATTGTGAGAAAGCTACGCGCCTGAGGTTTGATTCATTTTAGATTTTGTGACGTGTTTGATGTGGGAGTTACCGAGAATTATTTATTTTTTTGTTTCTTTTTTTGAAAAGGTTTTAGAAGATTGAGGTACTTATGTGTTCTTGATTCTTCTTTTCATGACGTTGCTGTAACATCGTCTTGCACTCACACAGTTTGAATATCATCTATACATCATCGTCCGCCTAGTCTTTTCCCAACCATGTTGGGGTCGGCTTCCAGTCTAACCGGATGCAGCTGAATACCAGTATTTTACATGGAGCGACTGCCTATCTGACCTCCACAACCCAGTTACTGTGTAATACGATACCCTTTGGTAAGACTGGTTGTCAGACTTTCGTGCTTCTGACTACCCGTAACGACTGTCAAAGAGCAATTTCAGGATGATCGGTTTAGTGGTAGGCGTGAAAAGGTAACAAACAAACTTACTTTTGCATTCAAAATATAAGTTAGGATATATAATATTAGTATGGATAGTATGGAGTATGGTTACATCGGCAGTACCTCAAGCCTCCTCAAGGTGGCAAGATTTTGGTATTTACAGTTGTCATTAGAACCATAGTTTGCCTAAGTCCAATTTTTAGTCAGTTTCAGGTCAATTACGCACCTAGTTCAAGTATTGCAAATTATTTAAACCACTAAACGTTTCAGCCTAGGTCTTAAACGACCACAGATATGTTTAAGACTAACCACAGTTCTAGACAGGCTGGAATGGAAGACGAAACCACATGCGCCATGACCGAGATGTGTAAAACAATATTGGGTAGGCATATACACCTGACAATCTTAAAATTTAACTTTTGAAATAAGGAAGGTATAGTACCTATACACCATGGAGGGGCTTGTGGCTAAGTACACAATAACAGCCACACCGGTGGATCGATCATGTTAAGCTACGCTTGCCGCGGTTGGATGGGTGACCATCGTTACATACCAAGACTCCTCCGTGCCTCGGAGAGCACGTTAAGCTGTTGGTCCCGGCTGTTATTCGTGGATTTATGACAGTCGTTACGGGTCGTCAGATGTCTGAAAGTCTGACAACCAGTCTTACCAAGGGGTATCGTGTTACCCAGTAACTGGGTTGTGGAGGTCAGATAGGCGGTCGCTCCATATAAAATGCTGGTATTCAGCTGCATCCAGTTAGGATGGAAGCCACCGTTGGGAAAAAGCTAGGCAGATGATGACTCGTTTCGCACGTAGTATTTAAGTATTTAATTTTAAGAGTTTATTCATATCTACGGGTGATACTAATTGATCCTGACACAAAAATGGTTGTAATAAAATTGTTGTTGATAAAAAAATGTTGTTGTTGATAAAAATTGTTGTTGTAATTGTCTAATTTATTTCTAACGTGACGGTATTATCGTGGACGTCCACTTCCACGTCCAAAGAATGTATGCGTGTACGTTGAATACCAGTATTTTAGATGGAGCGACTGCCTATCTGACCTCCACAACCCAGTTACTGGGTAATACGATACCCCTTGGTAAGACTGGTTGTCAGACTTTCGGGCTTTTGACTACCCGTAAGGACTGTCAAAGAGCCACGAATGACAGCCGGACCAACCGCTTAACGTGCTTTCCGAGGTACGGAGGGTCTCGGTCACTTATGCACAGACCAACCACGGTAAGCGTAACTTAACCTCATCGATCGACCTGTGCGGCTGTTATTATTTAGCCACGGAACCCTCGTGGGAAAGGAGTATCTTCCATTAAAAAATCGCTCCGCGCATTGCTTTGCTCGGCATAGTTCTCATTTCCCAAATAATTTTACTCTCGTTACCACTTTCACGTTCTTGGTATAGGTAATTACGTAAGCTGGGCGACCATTTTTTTAATGGACGTCATACGGTCTTCAATAAATTACATTCTAGTAAATAGAATAGGTACCTACTGCTACTCGTACATAATAAATTAGAATACTTAATCAACTCTACAATTACTAGGTTTCGTATTGGATCGATACTTGGAGTACTGCCAACTAAGATAAAGGCACACCGGGTAACAACGTGATGAGAAATTCTGCGGGGTAATTGCGTAACATACATAAAATGACAATTGCTCGCAATGAGTTTCATTTTGACAGTAGACCCACGTTCATTGCTTTCTTTACGTTGTCAAGCTGACGAATTTTTCTAACCAATAAATCAATGGATTAGATTGGAATATCCTTGTAGTAGTAGGTGGAGGGGGGCTCCATCCCCCCCCTCCTTCTCGATCCTCTGCCAGTTCTTCTTCTGTTTTAATCTCTGTCTTATCCACTAGATGTTGTGTTATGTATTCAATCTTAATATTCACAGACATATAAAATTTTCTCGTAATAACCGCGTCTAGGATTAGATCCTCATTTCAGATTCATAGCCACTCACTTTCACGGGTATTGTACATTTTGTTCCGACTATTCATGTATTTTTATTCTGACAGTGAACACTCGTTTGTTGTTGAGGTATGTGATAAAGTTAAGTGCATTATTTAAAATAAAATTACGTACAAAGGTAGGTAAACAATTTATTAAAAAAAATATAATATGCCACAGTCTATCAACATGCAGTTGGATTAGGTGCGACTTTTTATAAAAAAAATTGTTGGAAGACTGGTATGAAGTTAGACTGTGGAGCTTCCATTTAATTTAGAAAAATAAAATCTATGGTATCTCGTGTAAAAGTTACGATTTCTTACACGAATTATATACCGCATAAACGTATTCATTTTTCTTTTCTTTCTTTCTTTATACCTAAGCATAATTTACCTAAAATGTATTTAGGTATATAATTGGTGAAATCGTAATCGTTGTCGTCGTAAAACAAATTTAATTAAGTTACAATTAGGTATTTTTTTTTTTTTTTTTTTTTTTTTTTTTTTTTTTTTTTTTTTTTTTAAACGTTGCCCCACACTAGGAATTTCTCCTGTATTGTGGGTGCGTTTACAAACATTTAAAACTCACATACACAAACAGCCAGACCCGGAACAACTACTTGTAGGTCATACAAATACTTATTCCGTGCGGGAATCGAACCCGCGACACGCAGCGCAGCAGTCAATCGCTTAACCACTGCGCCAACCGTGCCGTCGTATTATTAATTGTAAGTTAATTAGAGTTTTCTATGGGTACGTAGTGGTTAGGTATACTGCTTAAACTTATGTGATTATTTTTATCTTTTACGATTCATTTATAATATAACTTAATGAACACAAAGAAAAGTTGAACCATTCTCTTAAAGGTGAACAAATTATGTTTGTGGTTCGCGGCGCATGCGCTTCTTGCTTACATAAGTAGGTATAACGGACAAAGTATTTTAAAAACCAATTATTTATATTATATTAGGTTGCACCTATTCTTGTAAATGAACTGACTATTCTCGAAAAGTCAGTTCTTTAATATTCAGTGCATCAAAAGTCAGTTCTAGGAATGTTGTGCAATAATATTTCAACTCATTTAAATATCGAAAATATACTCAGTTGAATAGGTAAGTTATTAAATATTGTCAATGTCATGAGTACACTCGGCTTCACATAAAGCTAAACATTTCCAGTTTTAGCTGACCTCATATTTTATAAGTTTTTCGTACAATCAGTAATCACTTATACTGGTTATGATGTGCAGCCGTGCGTACTTGTTATTTATAAAGTTACTGAAATGCCAATTTTAGTTGTTTTTTATATAGATTGTGAATGATAGTTAATACAGTCAAGTCATATAAACATACGGGTCGAATACAGAACCTCGTTTTTTAAAGGTAACAATGAAGGTCAAAAAAAAGGTAAAAAAAAAGAGGGGGGGGTAAAGGTAGTCGGTTAACAATAAAGTTATTTCATCGTCATCATCAGTGGCAGCCATGTTCCACCCACTGTTAAGTAATAATAATCTTCTTCCTTTTGTGCCATGCTTCCCTGCGGGGTAATTGTGTAACACACTTTTAGTAGGAATGGCTTTAATTTGGACAGTTCAACAACATTCATTGCGTTATTTACGTTGTTGAGCAGACAAAATGTTCGAATATATGAAGCAATGGATTATCAATATTCTTCAAAATGATTCAGATTGTGATTATAACGTTATTTACTACCAGATTATATTTACATTTATGATACGAATACTATGTATGGTACATTTTTTTTTTAAATACGTTGCCCCACACTACGAATTACTCCTGTATCGTGGGTGTGTTTCCAAACATTTAAATTTACATACACAAATAGCCAAACCCGGAAAAACTACCTGTAGGCAATACAAATATTTGTTCCGTGCGGGAATCGAACCCGCGACACGCAGCGCAGCAGTCGATCGCTCAGCCACTACGACAACCGTGTCGTCGAAATTAGATACTTTTATTTATCCATCGAGAAACTTTCACAACAAACATTTTCAAAATTCGAATTTGAAAAAGTCACGGAAGTTGCTCATCTAATTCACAAAAGAAAGCTCCGACAGTGTTATATTGAATAATAACTCCATTGTTCTGTGATATAAGAATCAAAATCGCATGCCAAAAGTTGACCTTTAAACATGTGTTTTAAATTATCTAGGACAGAGTCTAATAATTTAGTTGTCAAAAGTGGGAGATATACCACTCTAAAATGTTAGATATTATATAACCATTTTTTGTTGTTTTTTGATTGAGGAGAGGATCTTTACCGCCAATTAGATTTTATATTGACTATATTAATAACTATTCGGAATAGTTATGAACCGTAAATAAATGCATAATTTCCTCTCAATTATAGACATTCCAAATGATTTCGAAAATATCAATCAGCAAAATTGTTTTGCGTTGAAAATATTTTTCTTTTAGAAATTTTTCAGCACCAACCCTGTGTCTGGAAATATACCCAATTAATGACAATAGGCTCAACATTAATAAACCTATCTAGCGAATAAAAGGTATATCTCTTGTACACCTCACACAATTTTAATACTGAATAAAACATTTATTTATTATTTATTTATTTATTTACCTCTGCCCGCTCTAGTGAGGTGTACATTGAACCAGATTGGGTATTTGATCACTAACTAGAGTGTTAGTATCTTGAGTTGTTAGTACCTACCGTTCTGAATTCGTATTGTAATATAACATGGAGTTGCATTTATTTCATATGGCTGTCGTAGCGGAATTTCTAATGCTGGTGTATATTTTAATTAAATATCCATAGTAATACATAATTATGTAATATATTCTAATCCTAACTATACATATAAAAAATGCGAAAGTGAGCTTGTTACCCTTTCACGCTAAAACGGCTGAACGGATTTAGATGAAATTGGGCACGCATATAGATCATGACGTAAGCACTTAGGCTACTTTTCACCCTGGATTGCAGATAAACCCACGGGCAACAGCTAGTAACCACGAGTATATATTATGCGATAGTAACTCTATCTGTCTGACTGTTACCATTTCATGCGGTCGGAGAGACTTTTGAAAAAGCCTAAGTAAAAAAATAATTCGAGGTATGGCTCTCGTCTATTTCCTCCTCCAATATTGGACAAATTTAAAAGATATTTCATTAACTGAATAAGGAGGATAATATACTGTGTCCCTATGTATTTCTTTTTACATTAATAGTTGTAAAATTTATATACTAGGCCTCTGTTGACAGCGGTTTAAATCGGCAATTTTGAGCATGTTTTGAGAGTTCTTGTGCTTTTAAAAATAATGTGTATCATCAAAAAGCTAAACATAGGGACATATAAGTAGTTAATATTTATTGTTCTGTAAAAAATCATTGCTTTAAATCATTAACCAAAAAGAAAACAGGCGAAAGCGTTTCTATAGAGAAAAGACCTCCCGCATTTCCTCTTAAGAGTAAACTAGTCGCGAGCTCGAACTCACTGGTGGTCATGGCCAAAAAGCACACTGTCTCACCTGGCTTCGTGTCCGACAGCTAGTATTAGTGATGAGCAGTTAGACGCTAGTCTACACGCACAACGTCTAGTTCTCACGCACAGAAACAGCGTTCCGAACTGACAGGCGCATAAAAAAAAATCTAAAAATTGCTTTGGAAAATAGAGTTTTATGAAAAAACCACCGCATAAATCAATTTCAAATAAAGTTTATGTAACTCTTCGATAACTGAGCTTTGTCGGTATAGACTTGGTTTTGAAAATTTTAGTTTTCTTTTATTACTTCTTTACACCCAAAGTTACGTTAAAAATAGCTAGAAAAACGAATCTTTGTTGGCTCATAATATTTTAATGGCTTTTTATTTTACTATTCTGTTTCCGTACAGACAAAACTAATAATAAGGCAAAACGATATCATGTTTAACTTTGGATACACAATGTCAAACAGGGGAGTATAAATACTCTCCCGAAATTTGCATAGAACAAATATCGACTAGTGGTACCTTAACTGGAGAACATAATATTTCGATAAAAGACACTCGGGTAAACCATAACCTGAGTTTGAACACAGGGTATTTTTTATTCCGATAGTATGCTCCCGTGGGTTAGTTTCATACCTCCACGCGGGCGCAGCTGCGGGGAAAGGCTTATAAAATAAGTCTAGAGTCACATGTCACTTTATGTAATACAAATCTATGCTAAATAAGGAAGCTCGGTTTACATACACACGTCCGGGACGCTAATGATACGACTCCGCTATATGACCTCAGTGGAGAAAGGCCCTTGTGGTCATTTTGTTTTTGCCAATGTTTGAATAGATATCTGAGAAAATAGCTGGCTTAGAGTACAAGAAAAAAGCCGTTTTGGAAATTATGTGAAAAGAGCAGCAAACTACTTATATGTGAGCAGTCAGTTGAATTAACAATGAATAAGTTCTATACCTTGAATAAACACAACAGATCAAAAGGTTCGTTAGAATTTTCACGCAGTAAAACAGGAGTTTTATTATATAACTGTGTGACGATGATTTTTTAAGTTAATACTTGTAACTGATTTCATATTTATCATTTATTTAAAGGTAAATATCGTTGACGGTACTTACATATAAAGACATTTCGGAAACGGATATTCAATGCGACCATAAAAGCGAGGCAATTGACGCTTCTAATACGTCAATCTCGGTATCAAAATCACATCACAAACGCATAAAACAGGCACTTATCACTCGAAGAGTGAGAGCAAGGGGTTTCCGAACGACAATCTTTGGACCGAAGTATTTAGGACAGCCAGCGGAGTGAAACACTTGCGACACAATCTGGACAAAGCTAATGTGGCCATCACATTCAATTTTCACCTTTATGTTTACCCAATTAAGGTCTTGTGCAACCGCACGTCTTAACCCTGTTTGTAATGCAATGACCAGTTTGCAAGAGCTATGCAAATAGATGCGGAACCCTTTTGAGTCCTGCGTAAGTGCGTTTTAAAGGCAGAGGGGGGTTCAAAGTTATGGTGGTCGCGACCTGTAAGGCATTTTACGATGCTGAGTATGAATGACATGTTCCATTGCGAAAATTAAATGTGTAGTATGACGCAAAAATTTGTTTTTGTTCTAACGATTGGTTTCGGTTTCATCGGAAAATGTTCTGAAATATTTCATGCCATTGTCCCTTGTATAAGCTGTTACTTCTTTAAACGCTACCTGTACCAAATAAGTTGCCTATTAACTTTTTATATAGTATGTACATCATCGTTTTTTTTTAATTCCCTTAAATACCTGTACTCTGTATTGAAATAGTCCTTACAAAGACTTTGTTACTAGTGTTATGGTGAAGACCCTACAATTCACGTCTTGTGAGGGTTCGTGTACAATCTTACAGTGAACAATGTAGGGAAGATTATACCATAATCCACACTCGGCATCTATCAAGTGTGGATCACTAGCATTAGATCGTGTAAAGGGCCTTATTAGGTGCATTTATTTAGGCCACCAGCACATCAAGCTACCCGAAACTGTCAAATTTTCCCAATCAACTTTGAAACTTATGCTTTAGACATAAAGTTGAAAATCTATTAAAGAAATTTGACAGATTGTAGTAGCTTGATGTGCTGGCGTCTGTACAATTAAAATTAAACACGCGAATGTATGCAATGTAGATGTTTTCACAATAATTCCATCATTACCCGCAATCAAAGGATGTGACTACTTATTGATTGCATTTTATCCGTTTTCAGTCCTGCGTGCTAATAATTTTATGTATTTGCTAACGAATTGCTTGTTAATGGAATTTGTGTGGAGTAAGGTGAATTAAGTAGGTACGTGTGTGTCTTGGTTAATGGATGCGGTTGTGGCTGTTGCTGAAAACCAGCGCTCGGGCTCTGTTTCGCATAGGGTCTTAGCATTATGCTGAGCGATGGCCGTTTTGCGTAGATGTAACGCATATTTTCCCCCAACGTGTTATTTTTTTGTGTTTGTGTTCTTTTTCTGCGTCATGTTTACCGCAAATAAACATATTTTTTTTCTGTCTTTTTGAACACTTGCACCTCTCATATAGACGCATACACTAATTCATAGTATGTCTCGTAACACCGCACTGTGTCAACCTCTGCATAAGTTTCGGTTACCGTATGCATGTACTCGTATATGTATGGTAGACAACATACATAATCTGCATTCGCGACTTATTTGTCAAAAATGTAAACAAATATGAGTTTATGGAAAAATTTCTTTAATTCTACACAATAAAATTCAGTTCACGCTACAACTTCAAACATTTTTATAACTTTATCAATAGCGCTTGTCACTCAGAAATCAAGTTAATTATTATTGAAATAATGTTGATATTTGTTTAACTTAAAATAACACTAATTTGAAACATAAGTTTGAATAGACGATACATAAACTCGCCTTCTCCCTGTGGTTAGGCAGATACTACAGAACGCCACCTGCTACGACCCTTTTTTTTTTAGGATGCGAAATCATCTAATCACCCCTCTCACTCTGGGTGGAGCGGAAGGGAGTGTCAGACTCTGACTAAAACCCACCCGTGTTCCTTCCTTAGCCCTTAATGTTCCGGGCCAGCGGTAACGGTAACTTTCGAACAATCCCGCTGACCCGGCAGGCTACGGCCCTTACGGGCCCCTTCCGTTGATGCTGACATCTCTTTAGGCGCGCGTAGAACACGTACGCGCCGTCCGGCACGGGCCTGGTGCTGATCGGACGGTGAACTACCTCTGCGACGACCCTTACATACTCTTTTAGCCTCATTTATGTTCATAAATCTGGTCATACGAGTACACGGACGCCGGTAGCGAGTAGATACTACGCACTTGACCTTCCTTAACATCATCACCAATAAGGTCACGTTAACGGAGGTCCTCCTGGAGCGTCCTCTCTCTGAGTTTTGGCTCACATCTGCCTTGTAAATACTTTTTGTTACTCGCCTTTCATTCATCCTCTTATGACGCAAACCATCTGAACTTATCAATCTTGTATGGTAAACAATTTCAAACAAATTCGCTTAAATGTTGAATGTGTTCGGCTGAATGATGATAGATCCAGATACAGTTAAACATACCTTTAATAATACAAATTAACGTTAATTCTTAGCTACCACGAATTAGAGTCGAAAGAAATTCTTGAATTCATAATACAAACATACGGAAGAGACGCATTATAACACACTCAAATTAAAAATATTCAAAACACACATTGAGATAAAAAGGCAGAGGGTGGCTGAATAACTGAAGGGTGGCGACCGGTAGCACTGTAGGCAGTTAAAGCCTGTATACAGGGGTATCTACAAAATATTTGTTGAACGGGAAGAGACAATCGTCTGGCTGAAAGGGTGTTGTTAAAATTTTCTAAGGGAATTGAATGATTGAATTCAAGTTTGATACTAGTTTTTTGTAGTTCATGCTCAAGTTCATGAGTTTTCCTTTGACATTAGTTATTAGATTAAGTTTAATCTTAAAGTTTCTCTCTGTAAACCTACCCTACCAATCTGTCTCCTAAGATACAGGCCATCCCTAGTTTAGGAGACAGGGTTAGTTTCTTTTATGATTATATAGACAACTATTTTTCTCCCCTTGTGTGTTAGATGATTAAGATTTACCATGTAACTCCTTTACAACCTGTGTTTATGTAAATTTTTGGATCAATAAACTTATTATTATTAATCCATAGTTATTATATATCATTATAAGATTACTCAATGACAGACCAGAATATTGCTAATCAAAAAGCGATGGTTGTCATCCAACCAGTCAAAACATATTTGCATGAAGCTCTACCATATTTGGAATAACACAATAGATATCTGCATTTCACTTTCTCCCTCACTGTATCCGACGCTAGACACAACAAGCTCATTCTTCGGAAAATTATCTACTCAAAAAAACCTACACACAGTTTGGAAAACACCCTGTTTTCCAACCACCCCTCAAATTTTCCCCATCTCTTAACTCAGTCACTCCCACAGCGGGTGGAGGGGGGATAAAAACTCAGTCGCGCTAACGATTTCGGAGCGAGCGGACGTGCGACCGCTACGCGCGTGGCTTAAACAAATATAAATGAAAATTTTAATGATGATGTGAAAATAAATTGCAGATTCAGTGCTTCCTACAATGTCTTCCTGTAGTGTTTCATGGAGTTATGCAGATATGTTAACGTAGTATGTATTATAGGTAATAGTTGCGGCCTTTTAGTGAAGTGTCGGATCAATTTGGACAATTGGTCCGCAGTGTGCGTTAAAGTTTGATATAGTAATAAGGACGATATTTGTATGATGTTAATTTTCGCTGTAAAGTCTGTTACAAACATTAATGTAGGCAGATATTTTCTAAAGCAACATTTTCATAATAGTGTTGTCTGAGATATAATTTTTATTCATCTTATGGGTTTGCTGATAACAATACATTTTCGACTGGAAAACATGACACGGTAAAAGCACACATCAATGAAATCCACATTGAAAATGACTATTTCCTATATCTTTTTCATGGTAAGCGGCAATCTTGCTTATTTCGTCTATTTCAATAGATATTTCATCTTAACGCAAAGCCTTTTTCCCAGGATTGGGGCGAGAAATCAAAAGGCCAAAGGTCGTTCATAGCATCGCGCAAGCGAAAGTAGATAGGCCTTACGTCACAGATGGTCTATGTATTTCGTATAATACAATAATAAAGCATGAATAATTATATTATATTAAGTGACGACGAACTTAATCATGTTATAATCAAATCAAAAAGAATGATCGAAGCTTTAATATGACAATTAATAAATGGCTCAATTATGTGTCAATAAGAAATCAACTTTTTCTTTTCCTTTCGTTGGTATATCTATGTTGGTACTGTTTGGGTTTACATATTTCTAATTGGATAATGATCCAATTACGATTATGAGAAAATACTAGTAAAAATACAACCCAATACAATGGTATTGGGTTGTATTTTTACTAGTATTTTCTGAACTTGTACTTTTGACTCTTCTTAAATATTTCGACAATGCTCATAGGTGGATATGTGTATAAGATTCTTTCTTTTTCGAAATTAAAATCAAATTGGCACATGCAACATTGCAAAATGGGCACTTATGCAACGTCAGAAACTAGGTGCCGGTTCCAATTGGTCGTTTCCTACGGAGAAGATCCAGTAAGAAAATCTACGGTTACTCTTTTAAAAATAATTGGCTTTCACATTGTTTTTAAATTACAGTGTTAAAAGGTATGGAAGGACAGTGTGCGCCTGTCAACAAGTACCAGGTACTTAAAAAATTGAAAATGGTCTACAGATCTACTGTTTACAACTTTGACTTTATTATGTACCTACAGCTTCTAAATATATCTCGTTTCGGTAACAATTTAGTCAGCATCAGACTTTAATTTCCATACAAAGGTGCATAATTTGTTCGTTCAGTAATTTGTTCTATTTGCGTGTCATTTTTCCATTTAATGGTCCTCCATTTCGCTTTCTTAAGATACCGTTTTTGGGAAAGCGGTTCCATCATTATATCAGCTGTCATAAAAATGTAATTTTCACCACTATTTGACAACAAGTTGTCTCTGTATATGGGCAGCCGATAGTGTGTGACCGTTGTCCGCTTCCTTAGGAACCCAGAGCTTTAAGACTCCACAGCCAGGCGTGACGCGATCTGGTAGAACAATTTCCATGAAGTTTTCTTATATTTTTATTTCTTAAAATAGACGATAAGAGTAGTGTCGCGCCTGCCAGCGGAAGCCTTTAAGGAACGCCACAC
This sequence comes from Luperina testacea, assembly GCA_927399505.1. Taxonomy (NCBI): domain Eukaryota; kingdom Metazoa; phylum Arthropoda; class Insecta; order Lepidoptera; family Noctuidae; genus Luperina; species Luperina testacea. The sequence continues at coordinate 3,024,579 of OV656759.1, read as the reverse complement.
AGTTTTATCTGGCCTTTCAAATAAATGTTGACGAAATATGTAAAATGATCTTACCTATTACAAGTCCTTTAACCAATTCTTCTTTTTGTTTTGTAAGTTGCTTATAATCTTTCTCTTTTGTTCCAGGCATATATAGGATCAGTAATTCAAACATAAAATGCGGCGGAGCCTTTCATGACAAACAAGTAGAAGTTAACTCTGCAGCTTAGTACGTAGAAACCTGAAGATGGCGCTATTCAATAATTCCTTTTCAAGAACTTATCATCATTTATTCACCGAATTAGCTGGTAAGTACTTGTTCTTCTCTCAAAGGTGTAATAGAAATAACTGAAGACCCGAAAAGGGACATTGAAGTCATCCTTACGGACAACCTTTAGTCATTATCATCTACCCAGTCTTTTCCCAACTATGTTGGGGTCGGCTTCTAGTCTAACCAGATGCAGCTGAGTACCAGTATTTTACATGAAACGATTGCCTACTACCTACTGGGTAATACGATACCCCTTGGTAAGACTCATTGTCAGACTTTCGGGCTTCTGACTACCCGTAACGACTGTCAAAGATGCGCGAATGGCAGCCGGGACCAAGGCACGGAGGAGTCTTGTTATGTAAAGATGGTCACCCATCCACAGACCAACCGCGGCAAGCGTAGCTTAACCTGATCGATCGACCCGTGCGGCTGTTATTATTAATCTACTAACGGACATCTTTAAGTATGGGACCAAAATTAAAATCGCGAAAATAAATAGCTGCTCCAAACACAAATTATGTGTGGGGGTTATGCATGGATCAGCTGATTATTTATTTTCGGGATTTCAGGGTTTTGATTTATTTCCTTGTATAACATCATCATTATCAACTCAAGTCAAAGTAGAAAATGGCGGCAAGGTTGGAAGCGGAACTACGTATCCAAGTGCCCATGCGCTCATGCAAGGTAAAGAAAGAAAACACATATATACACCGGACGTACCTACTTAGAAGCTCGAAATTGCTCAGTATTGAGATTAGAATTGTTTTTTGTTTTGACATTTTGTTGAGGTTGCTTCATTTGTTTTCGTTATATCTCACATTATATGTTATGTAAGTGACTCAATAGCCTGCATTAATTAACTGGATTTTTTTATGTGAATGCTATTCATATTAGTCTCTGAATATATGATTAGATTTTAATTGATACGGTTCATCAGGTTTTTTAAGACATTGGATATCAATAGTTACCACTAGTTTCATAACAGTAACATCAACCTGAATAGTAATTTGAATAAATTACACGAACACGTAAATAACTATCGGAAAATATTTATGGTCGTAGTCATGAACAGGACTTTTATCTTGTCAAAGAAATGGTTGTAGCTGTAGTTAATCATGGTGTTAGATAGGATCAGGCCGCAAGGGTTGAATAACGAACAACACAGATAAGATGAGTTTAAAACCGTATATTGGTTTATTACAGTCAGACATACAATGCACATAAAAACACAATGCACATAGAAACACAATACACATAGAAACACAATACACATAGAAACACAATAGAAAACACAATAGAGACAATAATCAAATAATCAACTTATACCAGAGTAAGGGCTTGAGGACTTCTTGCTGACTTTGAAGGCTGAGATCGACTATTCACTGTGATTAAAAACTGTGTCGAAATCCGCCAAAATGTGCCTTAGTTATATAATTTTGGATAGGCACAAGTAGTGGATGACCCTATACTTTGCCCCTTTCATCTAGCCATATGTAGCGAGGAAGCAGACATTTCCTTGCCCCTCGACTCCCCGTTCCTCACCCCTGTGACCTCAATTCAGTTGGACTCGCCCAATACAGAATACAATGGCGAGTCCCGACCAATCACACGGTTTGTTTTGATAATAGTTGGGACTTTGTCAAACAAACTTACGCAATCAAATTATAATATGTTTATATCTACTTTTGGTCTTAACAGAACGACCGTTCAACAATAGAACTTATGTAAATAGACATAGGACTTGATTTTACATTTAAAAGGCAAGTTTTAATCAATAAACAGTGTTACATATCATAAAGTATACAGGAAGCTGTGCTTCTTAACATTTCCACCCCCTGTAGAAGGGTTCATCCGACTACATTCCCGTCTGTAGGAAGCACAACTACCTTTACAACAGGTCGACGCAGGACCCCATGGTTAGTTCTTACATCTATTACCCTTATTATAGAGTCCGCACCGGGATAAACACTTTTTATGACCCCTTTGGTCCACTGGTTTCGTGGTTTACTAGCGTCCACAATCACTACCACGTCACCCACTTTCACGTTTGGAACGTCACTAGACCACTTGTTTCGTCGTTGAAGCGTCGGCAGGTACTCGCGCAGCCAGCGCCTCCAGAAGAGGTCGGCCAGCGCGTTCGCCCGCCGCCATAGCCGGCGGGAGTCCAGGTCGACGGCGTGTCGACGTGTGCACGGCGCATCTCCCGCGGCAGTGCCCAGCAGGAGATGGTTCGGAGTTAGCACCACTGGGTGCTCGACGTCGCTGCTCACGTACGTGAGAGGTCGGCTGTTGACGGTCAGCTCGGCCTCAGCAAGGAGGGTGTAAAGGACCTCCTCGCGAGGGGCACGCTCTCGTAGCGTTGCCTTTAGTGCGTTCTTGATTGAGCGCACCAGTCGCTCCCAGCATCCACCCATGTGTGGGGACGCCGGGGGGTTGAAGTGCCAGGCAATCCCTCGCCCGACAACCTCACTGCTCAGCTTGTCGTGGTCCATGTCGCGCAAAGCTGCGCGCAGTTCAGCGTGTGCCCCGACAAAGTTAGTGCCACGGTCAGAGTACATGTCTGAGGGACGCCCGCGGCGCGCAATTAAGCGCCGCAGGGCGAGGATGGCTGAGTCGGCACTCAGTGACGCCGCCAGCTCCAGATGGACGGCGCGGGTGGTGAGGCAAGTGAACAGCACGCCCCACCTCTTCTCCCTGCGCCGACCGATAGCGACCTCCATGGGGCCAAAGTAATCGACCCCACAGTGGACGAAGGCTCTCCTTGTGATTTGCAGTCTGGCCACCGGAAGGTCACCCATCTTGGGTGTCACCGGCTGGGCCCTCTCTAGACGGCACCGTTGACAGGCCGCTGTGACGGCCTTGACTGTTGACCGCAGATTAGTCACCCAGTACTTCTCGCGGACTCTGTTCACCACAGCTTCTTGGTTGGCGTGCAGCGCCTCTACATGGTACTGTAGTAAGAGACGCCGCGTGAGCGCATGCTTCCCATCCAGGATAATAGGATGACGCTCGCCAAAGTTGAGCTCGCTACAGGCGCTTAGCCTGCCGCGCACTCTCACCAGTCCGTCGTCAAACAGCATCGGGTCCAGTGCCCGTAGTTTGCTGTTATTGGGCAGGGGGCGTGTCTCTCGCAACGCCACGATGTCGGCTGCGTAGCTCTCTGCTTGCGCCAGACGTAGGAGGCGCAACTCGGCCTCATGCAGGTCATCCATTGACACTGCGGATGTCTGACGCCGTTTGCGGCATCGTTCTAAAAATATGTGTACACGCACCATGACATTTACGGCGCGCGTCCAGGTGGGCAGCCTCTCGTACCGCAGCAGCGGTTCAGCCTGGGGTGCTACGGTGTGCACGCGCTGTACTCTCTCCAGGTCCTGCTCTGCCACCATGTCTCGGTCGGTGTCAGTTGGCCACTGCTCCTGTGGACAGCGAAGAAACGAGGGACCCAACAACCATTCATCATTATCATTAGGCCATTCCATCCGGGTAGCCTTGTCAGCGGGGTTCATCGCCGACGGAACCCAGCGCCAGTTGGCCCTCTCTGACCTCCTATCTATTTCAGCTAAGCGGTGTGACACGTACCTTTGAAACTCTAAGGCATCTGAATTTATCCACTTGAGGACAGTTTTACTGTCTGTCCATAGATGCACACTACTGATTGCTGTTCCTAACTCTTTGACAACTGTGTCAGCCAGTCTACAGGCTAACACAGCTGCTTGTAACTCTAGCCTTGGGACGGATGTTACTTTCTGTGGCGCTACTCTAGCCTTGCCTATCACTATAGCGACATCCCTATTCCCTTCCGAATTTAATCCTACTATGTAAGCTACTGCCGCATAGGCGGACTCACTAGCGTCGCCGAACACATGCAATTCTAGATGCTCTAACTGTAAACCATACCACCTAGGTATAGACACGTCTTTAAGGTGATTCAAATTATGTAGCCATTCAAACCATATTTTGGCTTCTGCATCTTTCAACTTTTCATCCCATTGAATACCCGTGTGCCATATCCGTTTCATCAGGATACGCGACTGTATGACACACGGATACAAGAAACCTAGGGGATCAAAGATTGACATGATAAATCTTAAAAATTCGCGTTTTGTTGGAACTACGTGTCCCTCTACTATAGCTTTAGGTAGCCGTTTGAAGCTCAAATCGAAGGCTAACTCGTCTGTGTTCGGTGACCAAATCATACCTAACGTGCGTTCCGTCGCACCTTCGCCCTTATCTAAAGAGACTCTGTTAGGCATTTCTGTACTTAGTTTGTCGCGCAGCTCAGGAGAGTTAGTGACCCACCCCCGTATATTAAACCCGCCTCTGGCGTGGACGTGAGTCACTTTCTCAATCAAATCATTCGCCTGCGCGGCAGACCAAGTACTGTCTAGGTAGTCGTCCATATAGTGTTTTTCGTGTATGGCGGCTACCGCTTCGGGGTATACATTTTTATGCTGACTCGCATTCTTATTTAATATATAAATTGCCGATGTAGGTGACGACACGGCCCCGAAAATCATGGAGTTCATGACGTATACGTCAGGCTCCTTATTACCGTCAGCCGACCAAAGAAACAGCTGTGCCCCTCTATCTTGTTCTCTAATGAAAACACGTAGGAACATGTCGGCTATGTCACCGGTAAACGCTACAGGCCCTAACCTGAATTTGAACAGCACGCCTAACAGAGAGTTGAGCAAGTCGGGCCCAGACAATAAATTGTCATTCAAAGAAGTCCCATTGTAGCTAGCTGCGGCGTCAAAGACCAATCTTAATTTTCCCGGCTTGTTGGGATTCGTTACCCCGAAGTGGGGTAAATACCACACCGAATCGGACTTGACACCGCCCTCTACTTTACTCGCGTACCCTTCTGCAATTAATCTGTTGATTTGTGCTGTATAAGCTGAGGCGTACACAGCATCTTTATGTAACCGACGTTCTATTCCCGCTAATCGCTGACGTGCGTACTTGTAGTTGTCAGGCAACTGAAAGTTGTCCCGACGCCACAGCAGACCTACTTCCCATGCGCCGCTCTCTGTCTGGCGGCTAGTGGAGTCTAAAATAGCCTTAGCTCTTTCCACATCTTTGTGCTTTCTAGGCACTTCTGAAATTCCTATAGCTTCTAGCTCAAACTGTTTTTTGACTGTCTCATGTAAATCAATTGTTGATTCTACCACACAATTTAGAGAATGTTCACTACTATCGGAATTGCTACCTATAGGTCCGTGCACAACCCACCCTAAACTGGTCAAAGAGGCAACTGGCTTACCGGACTTTCCTCGGCGAGTCTCCTGGCTGATCAGTAGCTCCCAGTTGTCCTGACCCAGCAATAGCAGTGGTCTGGCTCCTCTCATCTCCTCGCAGCCCAAGTCGCGAATGTGGGCATGCTCCGTTATCACTGCGGCGGGCACTGTTTGCGCGGGTAAGTCCAGGCTTTTTATTGTACGACACTTCACTTTATGTGTTTGCCCGTTCGGTCCACGCACTGATACACTAATTATTTTTGACGTTTTGTCTATTATTTCTTGACCGCGCGCACTGTGTAAGGTTAGCGGCACTTGTTTGCCACTGGCATTTTCAGCTAATGAGTCGTCTATCAGTGAAACGGTTGCCCCGTCGTCCAGTAGGGCATAACAATGCTTATCTACACCGTTCACTGTTACACATACAGGCATAATTTTCAGTAGCGCCTTCCCAGTGTAATCACTAATATTCGTGACGCTCTCACTATCATTTTTCTTGTCGGCATGTAGCAATATGTGGTGGGCGTAATTGCACGACGCGCACCTACTTGCTCGACAGAAATTCTTGCCGTGTTTCTTTATGATACACTTGAAACACAGTTTATTTTGTTTGACGTGTTGCCATCTTTCGTTAACACTTAACCCAGTGAACTTTTCACACTTGGGTAACTTATGTTTTTCCCCACATAGCGTACATAGCTCCTCTGTTTCCTTAGCTGGCTGGTCATTATCGGAGTGAACGTGCAGCCGTTGAACATTTCTGGTCTGCTTTACAAACTGTACATTATTAGCTCGGGACTTTGTGGCGCTAGCTGACGGTGTGGGCGTGTTCATTTCCATTTGTACATAGTAGGACGTGGCTCGGGCTAGATGACTCAAAAACTCTGCGAGTATTTCTAAACTCGGTGAAACTCGCACATCTATGCCCTGGCTCGTCGCCATGCCCAATGCATAATCACCGTATTGAGCCCGCTGTACAGATGTAAGCTTATTTAAGAGTTCACTTACCAGCTGTGGGTTATTCAAATATCCATTGGCCCGTACGCTTTTCAGAAGCGACACACAATTTCTCACGGTTGTTGAGAACTTTCTTAGTTCACGACCACTTTCAGTTACTTTAGGTAATGCACGCACTTTCTTTAGGGCACACTCAAGCACTAGATTAGGATGCCCAAATTCTTCGTCAAGTGTCTTCATTATTTCCGCTGGGTTAGTAGAGGTGCGCAATAAGTCCTCCACAGCTAGCTTCGCGTCGCCTTGTAGCGATGTTTTCAAGCGAGCTAGGTTTTCGTGCGGCTTGAATTCGTACATTACCGTAGTGTCGTGGTACATATTCTTATACGACAGCCACTCTGCCGGGTCGCCTCTGAAGAACGGCAACTCGTAGGCTTGTTTTGGTACCGGTCGCGGACGTGCTAAGTTCGTTATAGCGTCCGCCAACTGGTCTATTTTTCTGTCACGTGACCTGCTCCTGTCCGCGTCGTCAGCGAACGTGTTTCCCCATTCAGGCATTTCTCTAGCCTGTTCTCTCACTCGCGGGGCACTGGCCGTAACTAAGGGCGTAACGTTCCCTAGGTACGGGGGTTCGCGGAACTGTACCGACGCGGGCGCACACTGAGGGAGCGCAGGTATATACTCGGGCGGCGGCACGGGTGCTGCCACCTCGCGGGAGGGCGCGGACACTTTACGCGGCGGCGACGGGTCGCGGCACACAGCGGGCGTGTGACTTTCACTGATAACGGGAGCCGTTTCTGTGACCCATTCCTCCACACGACGTGTTGTTCCCTCCTCCTCTGAGCCTGAGTTCTCTTCAGCAGCAGCGTCTATCTCAGCGAGATCGACTTCAAGCTTCTTCTTCACTAGTTTTTCTTTCATACGTACCAACTCACGCTCTGCCTCGTACTCGACCCTCCTCCTAAGGAAATCGGCGCTTCTGTGGCCGCTTTTCGAGGAGACGTGGCTTATCACGGAACTTGCCCTCTGTACTGTATCCGATCTCACAGGCGTGAACATATCTCTGTGGTCGATAACACGACCTCCCGCCAGTGGGATCACAGGGACTCGAACCGGCGTTGCAGTTGGTGCAACTGAAGAAGAGCCTGGGGCCCTTTCAGACGGCACCCCAGAGTCAGCTTCCAACTCTCGCCGCTTATTCATCTCTGTCTCTAATTTGCGTAACTTACTCCTTGTTGTAACGGTGCTTCTAACACTCATCTTATTGCGTGCTCTCTGATCCGGCAGCGAAGGACCAAATTGTTAGATAGGATCAGGCCGCAAGGGTTGAATAACGAACAACACAGATAAGATGAGTTTAAAACCGTATATTGGTTTATTACAGTCAGACATACAATGCACATAAAAACACAATGCACATAGAAACACAATACACATAGAAACACAATACACATAGAAACACAATAGAAAACACAATAGAGACAATAATCAAATAATCAACTTATACCAGAGTAAGGGCTTGAGGACTTCTTGCTGACTTTGAAGGCTGAGATCGACTATTCACTGTGATTAAAAACTGTGTCGAAATCCGCCAAAATGTGCCTTAGTTATATAATTTTGGATAGGCACAAGTAGTGGATGACCCTATACTTTGCCCCTTTCATCTAGCCATATGTAGCGAGGAAGCAGACATTTCCTTGCCCCTCGACTCCCCGTTCCTCACCCCTGTGACCTCAATTCAGTTGGACTCGCCCAATACAGAATACAATGGCGAGTCCCGACCAATCACACGGTTTGTTTTGATAATAGTTGGGACTTTGTCAAACCAACTTACGCAATCAAATTATAATATGTTTATATCTACTTTTGGTCTTAACAGAACGACCGTTCAACAATAGAACTTATGTAAATAGACATAGGACTTGATTTTACATTTAAAAGGCAAGTTTTAATCAATAAACAGTGTTACATATCATAAAGTATACAGGAAGCTGTGCTTCTTAACACATGGGATTCTTCGCCTTTATCATGTGTAACCATAAATCTATGATAGATGTGAAACTAACTACAACTAGTAAATACTTAAAGGTTGCAGATACAACTGGCCAGAATTAAAATAACTTCCACGCAAAATCCCTTTTTATGCGTGTGGAAATCGGCTTGGATCTGGAGTATGTCAGACTCTTACTAACTAAAGGCTCCTTCAAACAGGCGCGACACGACACGCGACACAAAGCACCGCAAGTCGCGCAACGGGCGGCGCCTTTGTGTCGCGCGCGATTATATCGCGTGTCGCGCCTGTTTGTTAAAAATGTTACATATTTGATTCTGTTATCAATAATTCAATAATAATAAGTTTATTTTTTTTCTCTTCACAAATGTACAAGTAGTGGTGCTTAAAACTAGCTTAAGAATAAGTTTACATTTGAGAGAGACTGGTGTACTACAGGCATTGCAAGCAACGCCTGTAGTACGAGTCACCAGGGCCCCACGACGTTTCATAATATGTATAAGCTTAAATTGGGTGCTTTTATGAGACTGAAGAGAATTAACATTATAAGAAAGAGGAAAAGGTCAATATGTAACACTTATAATTCTGTAACCATTATGAAGGTGTTTTTAAGTCCCTGAACCGGATAAAGGGACAATCTCAATAGTACCCTCTACCTTTATTGAGCAGAACGTCGTTCGACAGATGTAACATTGTGTTACGCAAAATGATGATGGCTGGCGGATATGCTCTGGATTACACTTTCATTCTCAAATTACAAGTTTTGAAACTAAGACAAGTAAACAATTTATGTCTATAATTTTGTGAAAACATCATTTATTTTCACCGCCATCTAAAAAGCCCACCCTAATTGTAGGAGCCTTCTCCTACAAACAGGCGCTACACGCGATATAATCGCGCGCGGCATAAAAGCACCGCTCGTTGCGCGACTTGCGGTGCCTTGGTATCGCGCGCGATTTTATCGCGTGTCGCGCCTGTTTGTAGGAGCCTTTATGTTTGAAAATAAAAGTAGGCATTTCAAAACAGAGACCATTTCGGATACAAGTTATTACAAAATTATAAGAATAAACCTGAAAAAATCTGAAAGTAAATCTTACAATCAGAAATTCAAAAAAGGAATGCCTGTGAAAATTATTTACTACCAGCTGCGACCCGCGGCTTCTATAGCATAAGTCCCGATCCCGTGGGAATATCGGGATAAAAAGTAAAGACTAGAAAATATACAATGGGCGGCGTTATCGCTTTCTGCGATCTCTTCCAGGCAAGTTCAGCAGTTCAGACCGCACGGTAACCTATGATTTCAAACTGCCCCATTTTGCCCAATTGAAATCAAATAAAGAATAAAAACATCTTTATTCTTTTACAAGAGCAACCAACGTGGCCGTGACAGGGCTCAAACAATATAAACATCGAAGAAGAGTATCATCGACACAAAAAGAAGAATTCTTTTTTAAACAGTCACTAACAGATCATCTTCTCCCAATTTCCAGATCCCAGAACAAACGACTGGTTCCTGATCTCAGACCCAGTCCCCGGTCTCACTATCATCGGCCTGTATCTGTACTTCTCGCTGAAATGGGGGCCGAGGTACATGGCAGACAAGAAACCCTTCCAACTACAGAAGACTTTAATCGTTTATAATTTTATTCAAGTCGTCGTCAGCGTCTGGTTGTTCCATGAGGTTAGTTGAATAGAATATAATAAAATACTTTTTATCGTGACATATAAATAAACAGATATAATTGCAGAAATTTTACAAAAGATGACACAGTGGGCGATCTTGTCACTGAGAGCGATCGATCTTTTAAAGACAACCGACCCGCTGCTGGTAACCAAATTATCATAGAGTTACTCAAAGCTCTATGATAATTTGGTTTAGAGAGGCTATTGACCATCAAAGACAAAGTGAAATCATTTATTTCGAGTAGGCCATAAAAGGCACTTTTGAACGTCAGAATTTACAAAAATATAGAATTTATTCTACGTGCCCCTTCCAAAAGTTAGTTTCATTTGGAGAAGAATCAGCAAGAAAATTTATAGTTACTCTTTTAAAATGTTTTACATCATACCTACTATGTATCAAGAATTAAAAAAATAGCTTCCATTTATACAGTTACTTTATTACAAAATTAAATGTATTTAAAATTATTGTTGTACCAATCGATCTAGACTCTGCTGAATTAGATAGTTCCTTAGACCGTCGACAGTGAAATTAAATCATTAATCAACAAATGCACTCCAAGTATATTTTACAATATGCAAAGGATGCAGTTTCGACAAAGGCGTCTGTATGTTCGATCATAAATTTTCATATGTCTGTGAATTCTAAAGGCTCCTAGAAACAGGCGCGACACGCGATATAATCGCGCGCGATACAAAGGCATCGCTCGTTGCGCGACTTGTGGTACCTTTGCGTCTTTGTGGTATTTTTGCATTCTTCTTCAATATGTGTATTTAAATATTATTATGTTGTTTATTATTCCAGGGCCTCGCCGCAGGCTGGTTGAGGACTTACAGTTGGAAATGTCAACCAGTTGACTTCTCAAGGTCGCCGGAGGGTATGAGAGTAAGTACCTCTAGTATTTGTGCTGTGGCATAAATTCTTGGTCTCCTTCAAATACCAGCTGAAAAGAAAATATTACAAACAAATATTAATCACAACATAAACATAATATTACCACGCCCGTAGTCCCTGAAAGATTAGGCAGAGGAGTACCTAATACTGATGGTACACCCACATTTTATGTTTAGAGAAAGAAAGAAGGAAAATACGTTTATTTGCGGTAAACATGACGCATAAAAATAAAAAACACAAACAACAAAAATACAATTTGGGAGAAAGTATGCGTCACGTCTACGCAAAACGGCCAACGCTCAGCATAATGCTAAGACCCTATACGAGACGGAGCCACAGCGCTGGTTTTCAGCGACAGCCGGTGATTGACGTGATGTTTGACTCCCAAGTATTAGGGGATAAGCCTATTGTCATCAATCGTGTATAAATCTAGACTCTAAGCTGCTGCTGAGCAATTCCAGAAAATTCTAGAAAGACCCAATAACACTTTGATCGACTCGGGAATCAAACCCAGGACCTCATGCTCAGCAGTAACGCTCGCGGCTACTAGACCAACGAAGCAGTCAGTTACAGTACCCGGCGATAAATATTGCACATCGACCTATTCGATCCTATCGATTTTATACAAAGAATAAAAATAATTATCAAAAGAAGCAAATCATAATTGTTTTAGCTCCTAATAGATACCAGACTGTTTGTATTTCGTGCGACAGAGATATAATGCTCTACGAAGCCGAAATTAGCCGATTGTCTCTTTCCAAAGGTCGATGTGCAATATTTATCGCCGGGAACTGTATGTTTAAGTCCCATGTATATATGAGGCGAAAGAATTATAAAATTAAAATGGTTATGGTTTCTTTGAGTTGTTGAACTTCAAGTTTTGCCGCTAATGTAAGTATTCTCTAATTCCTTGTAGATACGAGTATCGCTTATAAAAGTGCAGATGTTGATCATATACATAACATAATCAGCATATTATAATGTTCCCACTGCTGGGACACAGGCCTCCTGTCAGTGAGAGAGAGTGGGCCGTAATCCACCACGCGGGCCCAGTGCGGGTTGGCAGATGTCACATGTCTTCGAATTTTTGGTTCTAGGACATGCCGGTTTCCTCACGTTGTTTTCCTTCATCGTTTTGAGAGCAGTGGTGATGAAAATAATTTATACAAAGTAAAGCGCCACTCTGGGTTTGAATCTATGACCTACAACTCGTAAGTCGCGGCCGTTACCACTTGGCTACCACTGCTCCCCCACTGCTGTTGATCATATACGCCGCTATAACTATGAAATTAATAAATAACAAAGTTGAAATAGAAGACAAAAAATTTATACATATGATTACCTATCTGAAATCAAAAACAATACTGACCTTCGGAGTCAGGCAATTCCTTCTATAGTATGTGATGTGATGCTAATACAAGTTAATAGGATAATTTTATTGTACGCTTTGAGGTATGTTATAATTATCTGAGATAGTCCATCAATACATAGGTATTATTACATATAACTGTATTGTTTGCGGTTGTCCAGTACCTATAAGGTAGAAATTGTACCCTCAATAAAAGTAGATCATAGAAGATGATTAAATGTTTAAAAACTATTCGATAAGTCCAAGTAATTCGAAAGGGTCACCGCTGGCCCGGAACATAAAGGGCTAAGGAAGGAACACGGGTGGGTTTAGATTTCCCATCCTGAAAAAAAAAAAAAAGACCAAGTGATTGGGGGCAAATTAAGAGATTAAGAGGAAGTACAAACAAAAGTAAAAGTATTACAATATTCATACAAAACCATATAAAGCAATAATACAATTACACGATCTTGTGTTCGTGTATTTTCGTGTAACTTCGGCTATCTGCCGAAGTTACACGGAAATACACGAACATCAATAACAACAGACTCAGTTTCATACATAATGTTGTCGTGTTGATCAGTCACCGTTCCTTCCTCTATATCGTGTTAATTACTATCAAGATGCATGCGTAATTAAAAACGATTTGTTCATTGAGTAACGCTTTGCTGGAAAATCATCGTTATATTAGTTTTGATAAGGCTTAGTTCAGTTTGCGTAGTGATAATTTGGTGCTGACCAATATTGGTGCAATATTGTTTTGTAAAAAAAAATCTGTATTCTCCATCAGGAACGGAATTCCTGTAGTATCATTGATTTCATCATATTCTTTAGACCAATACGCCTCGAGAGTATATTAAGCAATCAGTACTAATAATAATTGTAATATAGCTTGGGCCCTGTTTCCGATACCGGTGGGTTACTAATTTTTATATTCTAATATTTAAAAATATAATTTATTTGTATTTAATGAAATAAACAGATCCAACTGCTTCAATCTTAGGATATCAGTAGATGGCAGTAGATACAGTTGCGACATAATCAGAAATAGTTAGGCTGATAATAATACCTTTCTTGAGTGATGTAAGCGACGCCCAAAACATTCATAAAATGTCTTTCACCGAGGCTGTAAAAAAAGAAGTCACAGTTATCATAGAAGTACCGTTATTAACCGTCGTTACGGCACCATTCATAATTGTGATGATTGATCTACTAAATCAAATTCTATTTAATAAACGTTATTCTACTAGTGAAAATAAAAGAAAGATAGAAAAAATTAAAAGAAAGAAAATACATTTATTTGGAATAGACTAAAAGGCATACAACATTATTCTGCAAAATGAAAACAAAAAAAAATATTCTGCAGCTTTTGGTATAATTTTATAGTTTTAGGCTAATATTATATCCTGATTTACAATCTTAATACATATATATAAATTACGTGTCACGATGTTTGTCCGCGATGGTCTCCTAAACTACTTAACCGATTTTAATCAAATTTATACACCGTGTGCAGTTTGATCCAACATGAAAGATAGGATAGCTCACATCTCCATTTATAATCGCAATATTATTTTATTGCACAAAAACGTTAGCCACAGCAACGCGTGGCCGGGTCAGCTAGTAAAATATAAATACTAGTTACTTTATTAGGAGGTGACTATCATGTGCTTTTTATTTTATCAGCATTTTTCCTAGAGATTTCATGAATGTCATGGATGGTTTTGTCGATAACTTTGACAGATTTACTAATGTTTATTTTTTTCTAATTTTATCACATACACTAAAGTTACCTTCTATAAAAAAATACCTTTCTTAACAGCGTCTTTTAAAATTTCCAGGTTGCAATAGGCGTCTACATATACTTCCTGGCAAAAATGTCTGAACTTCTCGACACGGTATTCTTCGTCATCAGGAAAAAGGATAGACAAATCACCTTCCTCCATATGTACCATCATACAGTCATGCCCATGATATCATGGGGAGCTACGAAGTACTACCCAGGAGGGCACGGGACTCTCATAGGAGTGATGAACTCCTTCGTGCATATTGTCATGTACACATATTACATGTTCTCAGCCATGGGACCACAGTTCCAGAGGTACCTGTTCTGGAAGAAATACATCACCACATTACAAATGGTAAGTTATTGTTGAAGCTGTGAATAAATTTTAAGTAATAGAAATCAAGAAAGAAGAACCTACTTATACATGATATGGGATCCCCAGGGTTTTTGATCAGGGCATAAAGTTGATAGCTGACTAGGTACGGCATGATGAGAGAACACCGAAAATATATTTGAAAAGTTACAGATAGGAGCCCCGTGGTCAGGAGACCACTTTCAGATTTTAAAAAGGGCTAAGAATAAAGTGATCGGGTGCGGCCTAACTCATAATGACTTAAATACGTAAATCTGATGAAGAAATTCTGGGGTATCCCTAAATCTGACGACTTTGAAAACTCAGATTTGAACAATTTTTAAATGGATATTCAGGGTGAATAAAAGTTATTTTGTGCAATAGTGTTTACAAATGTCCTTATAGTGAATATATAAATATCTGACGGATTGATGAGGCCCTTCGGCAAATACGATGACATTGATTCACAAAAGCAGCCAAAAGTGGTTATAATTTTCTCTAAATCAACGTACAACTATCTTAAAATAATTATTCTCTAAATCCCAAAACCCCACCCACCACAACACCCAACCCATCTTTTATTTTTTTAAATATTTCTTTAATTCTTCTTATTTTTCTTTAAATTTATTCTGTGCAATAGTGTTACAAATGTCTTTTATAAATTGTCCAAATTGGAGTTTTCAAAGTCGCCAGATTTAGGAAAAGCCCACAATTTCTTCATCAAATTTGTCTATATAAGTCATTATGGTTAGGCCACACCCTATCATACCAAAATCAACGTGTCTGAAGATCACTTTCTTTTTGGCCTGTTTTTGAAATCTGAAAGTGGTCTCCTGACCACGGGGCTTCTATCTCAAACTTTTCAAATATATTTTTGGTGTGCGTATGCTTGCTCAAAAACCCTACCAACACGTTATAATAAAGAATCTACTGATCTTGTATTTGCTTTTTAATGAAATCAGGCGTCTTGTGCGCGTTTGCACTACGATAGATTAAAGATAATTTTATTAATGTGAATCAGTTTAGAATTGTGAAATTAACAGCTTGCTTAAACAGCGTTGCATTAGGTAATTATCTAGTTACGTATATCGCTGTAACCCTTGTTTTATTTTCTCGTTCCAGCTCCAGTTCTGCATTGCTTTCCTCCACTCGGCTCAGCTCCTCTTCTACGACTGCGGTTACCCTCGCTGGTCCGTCGTCTTCACTCTCCCTAACTCCATCTTTTTCTACTACCTCTTTTACGACTTCTATTACAAGGCATATGGCAAACCTAACAAGAAAGGAGATGTTGACAAGAAAACAGACTCTAAAGAGATAACGAGCAATGGTCACATGAATGGCAAAGTCACTACCAATGGAATCGCAAATGGTACACCCAATGCCACAGCTAATGGTACACCTAATGGGACACTTAATAGCAAAGCCAATGGCATTGCCAACGGTACACCCAATGGTAAAAAGGTTAATTAAATAATGTGATCAAAACATATGTAAATATTTTTGTTGTTTAATAACAATACCAATCTTAGTTCTAGCTAATTTTGAATATTGATTACTTTTAACAGAAGTCCATGTAACGAATATTGAACAAATTTTAACTTAAATTCACTTTCTTGTACCGTTACTGGATTAGTAAGTATTTTTTCATCATCTAACATCTTGTAGATGTTAGCCAATGCTGTCTTCAGTACTTCTAATTTGTTGGATTTTTTATTGTTTAATTATGTTACGTCTTCAGTTATAAATAAGAATGTTATGGTGTACATACCTACTATAGATTGTTATATCATGTATTTAAGACATTAATGTTTAAACTTAGATGATACACTGAGTATATTGCCATGAAGTTCGAAGTACCGTGCTTTGATACGTTTTGTTCCATTAAAAATATTTCGAATTAATAAGATAAGTGTTAATATGTTTGGTCATAATACTTCATGCTATGTGGGTAAAGCTTACTAAAAGTGGTCAAATTATTTATAAAAAGGGACGAAAAATAATCCGCTTGTTTATTTAGGAGCTGAAAAAGATTCTAAAAGTGCTTGGAAGTAGATAGGTCATATATAAATTTAATTCCATTATTAGCAACATAATATAAAATTGTTGGCTTTGCAAATGTGTAATTGTGGATCCTTCTATTTTTTTTAGAGTTCACGAAATACTGTCAATTTATTACTGTAAAACGTGATAATTATATTGTCTTCCAATGATTTAGAATATTTCTTCCAAGATAAATTAAATTGCTGTTTAGGGTTTTCTTTTGTTTATCGGGTTCTATGATAGGTACTCGAAAGTTTCATTTAGGAATGTATTGATACTAAAAACGCGAAATAATTCTAAAATGGCTGCCCCAACTCGTTTCAAATGATCGTAAATACTTTTTCAAACAAGCTTGCCTGCTTGTTCTTTAAATACATTTTAATTAGCATGAAAATTCTATTTATATATAGTAAAATTCTTACGTAATTAGTGAATAAATAAATGAGTTTCCATAGCAATGAAAGAAAGAATTTCAACATTTTTTCGCAATCGATCCAACAGAATAACTCTAACCAACAATATGAAATTTTCTACGAATTTAAAATAAGGCTAGTTATTATTAGGTATACTGGTTTTCTGCAACTAGCTGACGTATAGCGATTTAGATTTCTTTAAGCTCAATACCAAAATGTGACTAAAGGTAGTGGCACACTCGACTGTAGCAGAAAAAGGACCAATAGCTTTAGATTAAAGACATTGAAGCTGATTCTTTTGTGAACAAATTAAGCTCATTTAAGGTTATTGCTATTTTTCTTAAAAAAAATGAAAGGAATGGATTTTAGGGAGAACTGTTCTCTGTATAATCCAGCACCTCTCCATATAGTCAACAAATATATGTATCGCAATTTACTTTATTTTTTACTAGCTGTTTTTTTTGTCACCGTCCTTTTCTCGCTTTATCTGTTACTAAGAGGTAGCAATACTCTCATTTAAGTTTAGTTGG
Organism: Luperina testacea; assembly: GCA_927399505.1. Lineage (NCBI taxonomy): Eukaryota > Metazoa > Arthropoda > Insecta > Lepidoptera > Noctuidae > Luperina > Luperina testacea. Next base: position 3,007,080 of record OV656759.1, on the reverse strand, counting down.
TACAACAAAATCAGCGTTATTATTCTCTCAAACATCATCATGGAAATTATATGTACAGACGCCAGCACATCAAACTACTACAATCTGTCAAATTTCTTTAATAGATTTTCAACTTTATCGCTAGAGCAGAAGGTTCAAAGTTGATTGGGAAAATTTGACAGTTTCGGGTAGCTTGATGTGCTGGCGTCTGTACATATTTTGGTACAGTCAGGTGTGCTACTGCCATAAAATTAAATGCAATCGTTCAAGCATCTTTCATTATGTAGTTGCACGTTTATACATTAAATAATTGTAAATTTGCGTAATCGGGTTTGTAATGTTTAATAATATATAATATGTGACTACAATATTTGTTGTTTTTCTTTTTTCCTATCATTCTGTATGATTTTCAAGATTTTTGAATTGAAAACTTCTTTAGGCGCGTTGGCCATTTTTGAGATGGGAAAAAACTATTGAACTCGCGACCCTGTTACCGTAACCGTCACCGCGCGTGTTTTGTTTATAAGGCGATTCAGAAACTACACAAGAACCTAATTGTGCAAGTTTTCACTTTCGTCGGCATCGGCACTCCCGGAGTGCCACTGTTTTTAGGGTTCCGTACCTCAAAAGGAAAAAACGGAACCCTTATAGGATCACTTTGTTGTCCGTCTGTCCGTCCGTCCGTCCGTCTGTCAAGACCCTTTTTCTCAGGAACGCGTGGAGGTATGAAGCTGAAATTTATATCAATTACTCAGGTCTACTGTCCCTTGAAGCTGTGAAAAAATCAAACTTCTAAGCCAACGCAATCAAAAGATACAGCCGTTTATGCCGCAAATTTTCGACACTTGCAAGGGAATCAAAACCTACAGGGTGCTTCCCGTGAACTCAGAATCTTGAAATTTGGTACGAATCAACGTCTTATAGCATAGATAAAGGAAAAATTACGAAAACCATAAATTTTTAGTTACATCACATAATATATTTTTTTTTATTTAATAATTTTAAACTTACTACCCATTTCCTCATAAACGCGTAGAGGTATTAAATTGAAATTCATACCAAATACTCAGGTCTATAATACCTTTAAGCTGTAACAAAATCAAACTTCTATGTCAACGCAATCAAAAGAAACAGCAATTTAAGCTGCATATTTTGAAACTCGCAAGTACTCGCAAGGGAATCAAAACCTAAAGGGTACTTCCAGTCGACCTAGAATCTTGAAATTTGGCATGAAGCAACGTTTTATAGCACACATAAAGGAAAAATTCCGAAAACCTTAAATTTTTAGTTACATTACAAAATATATATTTATTTTTTAATAAATATAAACTTATTACTTTTTTCCTCATGAACGCGTAGAGCTATCAAGCTGAAATTCATATCAAATACTTAGATCTAATTGCCTTTGAAAAAAAAAAAAATTCTAAGTCAACGCAAAAACGCAAAACGCAAAAGTACAACCATTGATACCGCATATTTTGAAACTCGCAACTACACGCAAGGGAATTAAAACCTAAAGACCACTTCCCGTTGACATAGAATCTCGAAATTTGGTAAGAAGCAATAGCTTACAGCAAAAATACCATAGTTATGACTCGATTGTCGTAATGAACGAACTTTGTAAACCTTGCAGGTTTGTACGGAACCCTCGGTGCGCGAGTCCGACTCGCACTTGTTTTTTTATGCCCATTCTTCTGGGATTGAATGGGATAAGATATTCTTCTGGGATTTTCATCAGTAGATAGGTAGGTACTGCTGCTGTTGTGTGGGGTGTGTAAGTGTGATTAAGTAGGTATTCATTGCATTGTTATCTATGAATATGCCCATAAGTGAGTGAGTTACTGACAACTGAAAGAGACAAATCGGTGTGTAACTATTCATCTGATAAAATACGTTTATTAGTAAGGGGCTTATGTATTTCAATTTGTTCTTAAGAACTCCTGTAAACGGACATTAGAAATTCATAAAAAATAAGCCAAAATACAACTGATAGAAATAATTTATTTTAAGTTAACATTCATCCGTATAAATGCCTAATAATTTACAAATAATTTTCGTTTGCCTAAGTACCGAATAATAAATAGTTGTTACATATCACGCTGTAAAAAACAATACAAATAAAACTATATTCGACTTTTAATCTTTACATCCGACATTCTAGTAAGCACGTTTTTTTAATGTTTCAAAATATGTATTTGCACATTAATAAGTTTTATTTACTGAGTAAGTAATGAAATTGCTTTCGGCAACAAATATTTCATGAATATTTGAATTTTATTTCACCGTCTAGGTTAAAAAATGGAGTCATTTAAAATATAATATTTAACTTCAATGACTTCATACTAAAAATTCATAAATATTAATATTTTATAAAAAAATACTTAAAACGGTCTCAACTTATCAAAATGCAAATGAATGTAAAATATATAGAACATGATAATTTTTAAAACATTAAATTAACAAATTGGATTCGATTTTATGGACACCAAATGTCCCAAATTCCTGAACGAATATAAAAAAGGGCCTATAGAAATATTTTAATTTGGACCCCCAATCAACTATGATATTTAATTAAATTATTATTACATCAATAATGCCATAATTTGTGCCATTATTGATGTAACAATTTATTCCTAAACCTTAAAAATACTTATGACGTTGGACTTCAAACCTAAATACCATGAAAAGCTGTTTGAGCCAAAATAGGCTCCTACCGAAAAATTTCATACCGAGAGTATTTTAAGGCACTCAATAAGTGATAATAAAAATTGTAAAGAACCTCAATATAACTTCACAGCCTAAAAAACCTTAAAAAATTCTTTTGTTCCAACACTGAACTTTATATCAGTTATCTATACGTGGATAATACGTACCTAATTGCAAACCTAACAGTTTTTTTGTACACATTTTTATATTAGGACTATTTACAAAGATCGTGACAAAATCGAATTTAATAAAAATAAATTACGAAACAATTGTCAGACCTTTTCACGATAAATAAACTGTCTTTGTCATCACAGAGGTTTCGTTAAATATCACTTAAAATATAAATGAGCAAAATGCTCACGCGTATCAAACATTTTTCAACACACTTGCTCGTTAATTGGGTCTTGCACAGCATTTACGTTCACAACGTATTTATTAAATCCGCAAGCAATTTTTCACAAATTTACAATATATTATTTATTGTTTCCTCGTGTTCGTGTTGAAAAACGTCATTTACACGTGAGCATTTTGCCCATTTGTTTTACATGTACTATTATTTAATCACATATTGTAAAATTCTAATTATTAAATCAAAAATAGTAGGTACCTTGATGACAGACTTTATCCCCGTGCAACTCACAATAAAATTAAAAAGTTTTTTTATAATACACTTTCCCTAACAAAATAATGCTTTCATAGTAGTTTTTGAAATGTTGCATATCAGGGGTTATTATAACACGATTGGCGAGTTGTATAATAGTATTACACGAGTGTTTTAATACCTAGTTATGTGCAGTTTCGTACACTATTCTTCCTAAAGTGATGCATTTTCATCAAAAATACGATAAATAATATCGTAGATAATTATGGCGCCCAAATTTAACACTCCATCGCGAAGGGTGTGCGCCAGTTCGATATATTTAGATAAATTATCGTATGAAACTGCACATAACTACTGTACCAAAACACTAGTGTGATAAAGTTATAATACTCTCACTCTTGTTTTAATAAACCATGTTATGCAACAGTTTCATAAACTACTATGAAAACGCACTTTTAGTCTTCTTTTTGTAGGCACAGTGATGGTAGGGACGTTTTAGTGGCTATTCCCCCTCTTCTCTTGTTGTAGTTCTGTCTGTAGAAGTTTAAAAAGAGAAGGAGAATAACTCCGGTGTTGCATGAGACGAATATAGCCACTCCCTTTGCTGGGGGACAATCTGATACTCTCACAGTCGCTACATATTGCACGATGATTGACACGAACTGGATCTGTAAAAAAATATGGCATTTTAAATTTTTGGAAAAATCTAAGAAAACCTTCATTCATAAATCAGTTGATGATTTAAAAACTCTGCTTTCAAACATCATCATAACAACCTAACCTGGGATCGGGTCTGTTTTTACAATATAGATACTCTCATCTACTACCCGTATGATGTCCTGTCCTTTATTACTGTTCCATTATGGGATCATCAACAATAGATTCATTCATGATCCCATAATGTTTCCCAAGAGCACTTTCTCTTAGTTTTGGCTTGACTGGAATCACGGTCCACTGAATATGCTATGCAACGGTTCACTACTGCCTATGATGTGCTCTGAGTGAAATAAACATAAGTCTTCAAAACAAACTCACCAGCTGAAACTTCGTCATATACTTTTTCCACCACAAATATTTGGCCACATTTGGCCCCAACGCTGCCAACCCGTAATACGTGTACATGAAGACATGCACCAAAGAGTTCAGGAACCCGATGAATATAAGCGTGTGTGACGGCCAATATTTGAGCAAAGCCCATGTGCCAATCACCATGACTGTGTGGTGGTATAAATGGAGGAAGGTTATCTGGCTGGTCTTCTTTCTTAGGACGAAGAAGACTGTGTCTAGAAGTTCTGATAGCTTTGCTGCTAGGTATAAGTATGTGCCGAACAGGATCTGAAATGGAAATATTTAATGTGTTGTTAACGAAATGTTTGAACGGAAAATTTAAAAATCATTAAATTTTAATTATACTGGGCAATCATTAGGAATCCCTCTTTCTTATTCGTACCTAGATCTCCATGTTTAGAATTATTACAAAGAAATTCATAAACAACCTGCGTTTTTTCGGAGCATGAGATTTATAGAAATATTCGGCTACTTACTCTGTTTCTTGAATTATCTTCGTTCATGTAACATTTTTTTGGTACCAAACCCATGTGTATGAGGTCTGACAGGAACTGAAAACCAGAAAGACATTTAGAACATCTGTGCTAACTAGGTATACTCGATCTTTTAATTGCTTTATGATCCTAAGGTTGAATGTCACTTGTACGTCATAAAACGATAAGATTTATTGTCTATGTGACAGTTAGATAAATTCAACCTTAGTGAAATTAAGTTTACTGGGATTTTTTTGTCAAAAGTTGTTAAAAAATTACGAGGTCAACTATACAGGAATTTGTATTGCGTACATTATTTTGATTTGACGTCGTATCGCACAGGGAACGCGCCTGTAACTGGAAGCGTTGAACCAGGATAAGGGACATGTTTCCTCATTGCCCAAGAGGACATTACAGCCAGAGACATTTAGTGTACCTATACAAGTAGTAATAAAAATAACTAAAGACCTGTAACTGTTCGAATAGAGATGATTCTCAGCCTAATTTGAAAAAAAATGACTTTTGATTTTGATGGGTTTGATTTTTATGCATATTATATAGGATAGGACATTAATTTATATTTGATCTAACTTGGTACAGTCAGCAACAAAAGTCGATTAACACTTCACCCTTTTTAATCCCAGTTATTGAGCAAAATATTTGTTCAAAATTGCATTGTACTTCTGCTGCAATTTTGAACAAATATTTTGCTCAAAAACTGAAGTGTAAATCGACTTTTGTTGCTGACCATACCTAGGATGACTCAACCACTGCAACTGGCAACTTACGATACAATCTAGCACTCGTATCTAGCATCTCATAAAATCACAACTCATTATTACCATTGTCTTGTTGCTAATTGCCTTTAAGATCCATTCAGCGGGAGATTGCTTAACAAATGAAGTAAAAATTAATTCCAAGTAGTATTCACGTGATTTATTGTTAGGCACGTGTATTCATAAAAGTTACGTAATTGGACATAATAACATTGTTTGACACATACTTGTTTTAGCGAGTGTTTAGCATATTTATTTATTAATTAGAGTTTAAGCTAACACTAAACGGTTTTGCGGATAACCATTTTTAACGTAGTCATGTCAATCTCAATATTTATATACTTGGCTTTATTCTAGGCTGCGCCACAATAGCCTGTTCTTCGCCTTATACATCCAGTCTGTCCCAGCCACCATTTTAAGGTCATCAATCTATCTAGCTGGAGGGAGGGGGAGTCCCACACTACAGAATCTAGATTGACTACATATAAATATTTAATGTTTTAAACTAATGTGATTTCGAACGTTGGCGTTCAAAAATCACCTGAAAATATTTGCTCATTATGCTATACCAATATGCTATGGTTACATAGGTCGTCCGTTCTTCGTGTTTAATTAATATCCGCTTGGAAGAAAATACGAAGACAGACAGAGTAAAAACGTTAAGCGGATAGCAATAAATGCAGGATGTTAATTCGGAACGCATCATAATTTTAAGAAAATAATTTGAATATGAACGCAGTGATGAGTGAATGAGAGTGTATGTGTGGGAAGGAGAAAGAGAATAGGAAAAAAGATAGAGAGTGAGCTAAAGGGTTAAGACGTTTGTCGTTTTTTTTTTTTTTTTTTTTTTTTTCTCTTTATTATTATTAGGGGGTTTTTATCCACAAGGATACGTCAACCCCATTGTATCATAAGCTACATATCATGCACTAGATGGAGTACAGAAAAATATAATAATAGGTACCATGAAAATAATTAGGTATTCACTACAGCCAAACTACAGAGTTGTTTTGCTAAGTTCGATTTGGGACTTGACAAAATTGTTTGAACTAAACCTATGTCCATTAAGTTCAAGGAATGCTCTCTTTCCAATTCTTCTCTCTCTTTCTTATTTCTAACACATTCCATCAGCAAATGTTGTACGTCCTCAATTTTGTTACAAGTCATACAATTTGGTGATTCGACTTTTTTCATCAAGAACGCAAACTTAGCCGATGGATAGTGCCCAGATCTAAGTCTTAATGCTAGTTTTACAAATTTTCTACTCACCCTGCCATCATCAAACCAAAGGTAACGAGGAGGCTGATGCTGGATGGTTTTATACCAAATTCCTTTCGTTTCTGACTTTTCGTTAAAATATTTTTTCCAAATCTCATAACATTTAATTTTTAATTTAGGGATCATATCAGAGTAGTCTGGCAGAAAATCGATCTCATTTCCTTCTACTGCTGTTAATTTAGATAATTGATCAGCCTCCTCGTTACCCTTCACCCCAATATGAGCCGGTACCCATTGCAATCTAAACTCAATGCCATTTTTATTAAATTTATTTATGATACTTATAATATCATAGGCTATCGATGCACCTCTGATACCAGAGGCGCATCGAGCCACGTGTTGCAAAGCGCTTTTGCTATCTGAAAAGATAACAATCCTATTTAATTTTTGTTGATCTGCATATGTTATGGCTTGAAAGATTGCAACTAGTTCCAGCGTCATGATAGATACATAAGTATTTATTTTACTACCATATTTAACACTCAAGTTCTGATAGTAATAAGCAACCCCTTGTCCATGTGCACTCTTCGACCCATCAGTGTAGAATTTATGCCAACCATTGTACATTGTGCTGAATTCTTTTATGACAATATTCAATAGAGTATTAGGTTCAAATGAAGTCTTGCAGCCCGTAACACATTCAATATCAGTTTTAATACTCTTCTTCAAGTCAATGGCTGATACCCAGGTTTCCAAACTAAACATCCTCAGCGTATTTGATGACGAGACTTGAAGTGGTCTTATATCATTGGCAGCTGAAACTAGTAATGGTATTTTTTTCCCCTCCCAGTATCTATTTTGACACAAATCACTTAAAGTTGATATCATATCAACAGTTGTATTGCTAGACCAGGACACACTTTTCAACATAAACTTATAAGCTAGGTATTGTCTTCTTAAAGATAATGGCATTATATTTAACTCACATTCCATGACATGAATTGGGGTACTTTTAATAAATCCTCCCACAATTCGCAGCGCTTGATTTTGTATCTTATCCAGTCTGCTAATGTGGGTCTTGGCTCCAGAATTATAAATAAAGCTACCGTAGTCCATTCTACTTCTTATTAAAGAAATATACAACCTACGTAAATGTTTATTATGAACACCCCAGGTACTACCCGCTAACATTTTCAAAATGTTAAGAAATTTAGAGCATTTATCTATAGTTTCTTTTATATGTTTTCCCCAACGTAAATTCCCGTCTAACCAAATCCCCAAATACTTAACACAATCCACTCTAGCCAACAATTGGCCGTTCGCCTTTATGGTAGGAAAAAGTCTCCTATGGCCTCTACTAAAAAGACAGTAGCTAGATTTACTGGAGGACAAAACTAAACCTAATTCATCAAATAAAATAATGATAGCATCAAGCGCTTGTTGGATGCGTGTTTCACAACTTTTGATGTCCTTGTCACTAACAAACAGTACAAAATCGTCTGCATACTGCGATATAATAATATTTTGTGTTTGGTTACATATTTTGTGTGTTATTAAATTGAAAAGCAATGGGGATAGGGGGTCCCCTTGTGCCAGGCCTTTATTGGTCCATCTAGATAGTGTGGTCTCCCCTGTTTCTGATTTAATATTAAGGTATCTCTCGCTTAAAAAGGACCACAGGTATGTACAATATTTTTTTCCTATTTGGAGACTGTCTAATATCTTCATCGCTACGTCAATAGAAACGTTATTGTAGGCACTATCAATATCTAGGAAACAAGCCAAGGTTGGATTATTTTTTGAGAAACCTATTTGAACATAAGAGACTAATCGAGTTAAAGAATCTAAGCAGGATTGTGACTTTCTAAAGCCAACCGTATGGGGTGACAGGACTTTCGTCTTTTCAATATACCACTCTAGGCGTTTAAATAATAATAAATGAAAAATTTTACACAAACAAGAAAGTAAGGATATGGGTCTTAACTTAGGTTCACTATTAGGAGTGGAATTAACTTTCGGGATGGGAATTACCTGTATGTTTCGCCAGTCACTAGGTATAATAACAAATTTGAAAATATTATTAAACAATCTAAGCAAGAAATACTTAGCTGAGTCAGGTAAATGATAAATCATTGAGTAAGTTATACCATCTTCCCCAGGAGCTGTGTCATTTTTTTTTAAACAACTTTTAAATTCGTGCATGGAGAAATCAGCCTCTAAAGTAACGTTTCTAGATTGAAATGTCGGCATCACATTTGTGACGTAATCCGGAGTGAGTGAATACAACAACTTATTTTGGTTTTCAATAGAACAATACATTTTATTTTGTCTATAACCCTTAATCCATCTCATACGACGCCAAAGCTCAGAAGATGAAGTCACCTCATCAATGGAGTTACAGAACTTTTGAAAACTAAGAAATCTTGCTTTACGTATAAGGTCTTGGGATTCTTTAGTTAATTTCTCCAGAGTTGTCAAATTATCGGGTGTAGGGTTACCACGGAAGATGGACAAAGCTAGTCTACGCTGTGCCACTATTTTCGATAATTGAGGGTTCCAATACTGTTTCGGGGTAAACTTTTCACTAGGCTTATTAGAATATTTTACATAGGGTATATGCTTATCCGCTGCATTATTAATCTGATTAACGAAAGTGTCATACATATCTTGAATCCGGTCTGGACCATCACTATATACTCCAAGATTTTTTGTAATAGTTTGATTATATCCTAGCCAATCCGCATTTTTAAAATTCCGTTTTTTAATCAATCTAAAATCATTTACGATATTGAACGACATTTTAATTATCAGGTGATCACTTCCTAAGTTTTCATTATAGACCTGCCACATAAATTTAATAGCTATGTCTGAGGTAGCAAAGGTAATATCAGGCGAAGTTTGTTGCAAGTTTCCGTTGACTAACTTTACTCGAGTGGCCATACCATTATTTAGAGAGATAAAATCATTATCAAGTGACGAGTCCATAATTTGCATACCCCTCGTATCAGATTTGACTGACCAGTTAGTGTGGTGGCCATTAAAGTCACCGGCAATTAATGTTTTGACCGAAAAAGTTGAAAAAAGTGTATCCCAGTCAGACAATTGCGTATGTACGGAAGATGGGCAATAAATAGACAGAACATATTCTAGATCCTTGCAGTTAAGAAGTTTTACACATAACACTTCAATACCAGGATTATTAATACTAAAAGAATGAATATGAGAATGTATAGATTTATGTATTAATATTGCTACTCCTCCATATGAGTCGTCCCTATCCGATCGATAAACATTGTAGCCACTTATATTTATCGTGGTATCGATGTTTAACCATGTTTCACTAATGATGGCAATGTGAATGTTTTGTCGTGCCAATAAATCTCCAAAACTAATTAATTTAGGACATAAGCTTTGAGCATTCCATTGAAGTATGTTTAACTTAATATGTTTAGGAAGACTATCCATTAACAAATTTTATTAATCGTTCAAATAATCTCCCATTCAATAACATGTTAGCCAAAAAATTCTTAAGTTCCTCAGAAACCATTTTCAAAGCCAGAATAATTTTGTCCTCAAAAGTACCCTCTGACACTATTATATTTTTAATTTTGAACCAAAATTTCTTAAACTCAAATAGACTTGTCAAGTTACCATCCCTTCTACCGCATTCTTCTTCATTCTGAGGTTTTTCTCTAACAGTTTCCATTGGATGTTGAGAAGAATCCTGATGTTTACCCTTTTTCTTGATATTTCTGCGTTTTGGTCTTGTTTCTTGAAGAATAGTGGACATTTCACCTGAACTTCTTTCCGACTCTTCTTCTATGTTTTGTTGACTGGATTCTAATCCCATAACAAGTTTGTCTCGGTATGATCGACCGTTATTCTGTAGATTATTAGACTGAGAATGGGGATATATAGTGATGGGCTCATTTGAATACTCATTATTGGCCTTTCCTCTCTGTTTACTTTCATAGAATAACTGTAAAGCTCTGCGATATGTTACTTGTTCTTTGCTCATGATGCTTCGTATAGATTTTTCTTTCACATAAAACGGACAATTTTTGTTTAGAACAAAGTGATCGCCTTTACAGTTAAGACACTTAATATTTTGTGTCTCGCAGTTAACATGGTCACCCCCACATTTAGGACATATTATTTTTTTTGTGGGGCAATACTTAAAGAAATGTCCAAACTGCCAACAACCATTACATTGTGTCACTGGAAACACATACGGCTCAACTTTGAACCGATAGTCGTACGCGTAAATAAAGGGAGGCATGACATTGTTTTTGAAACACACCCTTATCGACTCGCTATCAACCCATTTCCCATCAGAGTTTATTCGTTTTAATCTCTTGACCGATAAGATTTCCGCAGATGACTCGAAGATTTCCATAAGTTCATCTTCTTTTAATTCCAAATCAACCCCCCTCACCAAACCATACGTCATGGTCAACTCTAGAGTCAGCTGACAACGCAAACCTTTTTCTTGAATTTTGTGACATTCCAGTAATTTAATCGCATCCTCCTTATTCTTAAATTGAATTATTACTTTGAAAGGGGTCTTATATTTGATATTTAAAATACCCGTGATATTCTCTGACCTTAGTAATTTGGCCATAGCTATTTGCTTAGGTAAAACATCGACGGAGGTGACACACACTTCGTGCTCCACTCGTGAGACACCGTTTTGTTCTTCATCTACCCCCGCATTTCTGGTTATTTCTACTGATTCACTTCTTATCAGACGTTTTGATCTTCTCCTATTCACTGTTATAAATTCACTATCTTCACTATTATCATCTTCTCTTTCTTTTCTCTTCTCAACCTTCCTACCAGTACATTCGCTGTTAGTTTTTCCTCGTAAATTGTCTCCTTCCAGATCTTGGTGATTATTTTCACAACTAGTCAATATCTCCACATCATTTGTATTATCCATATCGCTAATGTTGTTATTCGACATTCTTACAAAACAAACCGCCGGTCGGTTTGTAACGTCAGCCGGCGGTCAATAACAATAAGCTCGTTAGCTAACGAGTTGCACACTACTATTACACCGTACGCGACCGTCCGAAACGATTACCGCTACGACACTCGGTTTGTCGTTTTTGTAAGAAGCTATTAAAAATATATTTGAAGGAGTTATCGAGATGTGAAGTTTATTTCGGTCATCCACACACCTTTTTCACAAATATCCTGTAAAAAACTTACTCTGTAAACCATATAGACTGATATGGCAACTTGAATGCCATTGTAGACAAGCAACGTCTGTGTCAGCTTGTAACCCTCCCGTTTTCTCATGAACACTGGTCCGATCTTCAGCACGAATACTAGGTAGACCGCCAGTATGGTGACGACTGGGCCAAGGGAGGCCATGAATGGTAGCTCGTCGATTTCTTCATCTGGAATGAGAAAGGATATGTGTTATCAGAAGTTCACAACCTCATCTTTATTCGTGCTTTGCTACCTATGATGATGCAATAAGGATATCCGCAGGTACAGACGCCAGCACACCAACCTACCCGAAACTGTCAGATTTCCCCAATCAACTTTGAACCTTATGCTTTAGTGATAAAGTTGTAAATCTATTAAAGAAATTTGACAGATTGTAGTAACTTGATGTGCTGGCGTCTGTACGTTATCATTATGAGATACTCGCAGTTTAGAAAAATATACCATACTATCTTTGTCCCCCGCGTAGAGGTTGGAAATTATCCCACGGGAGGTCACTACCGGGATAAAAAGTATCCTTTGTACCTCTAACGCAGGTCATGGTCTACCTATGTGGAAAATCTCATAGAGATGTGTATAGCCTATAAGGCGTGAAAAGGTGACAGACAAAGTTACTTTCGCATTTATAAGCATGGATGGATGGATTCTTCAGAACATGGATAATATACCACCTTATTGGAAAGATGATCTGTCGTGAAGTTGGTTTTCAAAGGGCATTACGTGATTTTGGATTGGCGATCGCAGTATGTAATCTAACAATAAAAAAAAAATTATAACTAAGAATAATCTAAAACTATTAATGTTTATGCTAATAATAATAAAAAATACCTAGTGAATTTATTTTATGGCTTATCAATTAATATTCTTTCGGTTATTAAAATATCAAGGAGGATTGTGTACCGAAAGTGTTTTAATATTAAATAGTAACTGTCCCAATAAACTAACAAAATTGACTTATTTTCAGCGTTTTTAATTGCAGCATCTCCGTGTAGAAAAATAAACAGTTTTCTCCCTTTCTGAATCTACTGATTTTCAATGTTTGACTTACTTGTTTCTTTTGCTAGACGCACGACAGCCATGAGTAGTGAAAAAGGGCAAAAATAAATTCACTTTATAATTTTGAGAAGAACGAACTATATACATAAACATAACTATTTAAATTTATCGGATTTCAGTCTAACTATCTTATTTACTTTGCATAGCGACCTGTGTTTAGAACCCACTTCCACGAGTAGGTAGATACAAATTAATAGTGAAGATAGTTGCTTTCTGTCAATTGATCCGTATCAGTACCTATATTAGTCACTACCTAGTTACTTTACTATGGTTATGATAATAATGATAAGATAATAAATGACTAACAAACCGTACTCAAAATACACGCATTGACGTGGAGTTGTTGTCTATTACCTAATGGCTAACAAACTATGACACTGACGTCATCCATCAGGCTAAGAGTATGCTGAGTTGTATTGTAGGTGACGCAGTTCCACGAAGCGCAGGGTAGAAACAAAACAAAGTTAACTGTTCGAGTATTTTTTTTTACAAATGTGCCTAAGTACACTATTTAAGAGTAAACTAGTCGCGAGCTCGAAGTCACTGGTGGTCAGGGCCAAAAAGCACGCTGTCTCACCTGGCTTCGAGTCCGACAGAGCTAGTATCAATGATGAGTAGTTAGAGTCTAGTTCTCACGCACAGAAACACCGTTTCGAACTGATAGGCACGTAAAAAAATTCTATGAGTGCTTTAGAAAATCGAGTTTTATGAAAAAACCACTTCATAAATCAATTACAAATAAAGTTTATTGAAAAAGTAGTCAATATGTTAATCTAGGGTGTCAGCTACCTCCATACAAAATTTTATCAAAATTGGTCCAGCCGTTTGAGCGCGAAGAAGTAACAAACATATAAACACAAACACACACTCACAAACTTTCGCCTTTATAATATTAGTGTGATTAGTTTCGAGCCCCGCACTATGATTGCATAATACACAACCGCTATAGTTTACAATTTGAAAGTTTAACAACGTTCATCCGTTCCGATAACTAGATCAACGCTTCGTTTGTGTAATTTATGTAATGGGAAGTATGACAGAAAATAATGTGGTGTGTCGTGTGTGTTTGTGTTTATCCCACAGCTGATCTACCGTAGCTATTCACAACCATCCGACAGGCTGTCGTATCGAAAATTATACATTTCGATAACCTGATTTGCCTTGCCCCCAACTGCAAACAACTCTCGGAACAATATCAGTCGTCTATTTGATTTAAACTGACAAAATAATCGGGTTTCGGACTTGTGAACACCGTTTAGATGACTAATACGATGACATTGATTGATCGATTCGGTACGAAAGCGTATCGAGTGGTTATGAATAACTATGCTGGAGCCTATTTAATAAAACCGACAGATGAGAGCTGACAGGCGACAATCCCAAAAACCAACAATTTTACAAGTTTTTTATCCACCCTTTATTATACAGCACTAAAATGTCGTAAAAATGTGTAAATTTTGTAATTTTTTGACAAATATGTCGCATTGCTATAGGTAAATAGGCCAGTTACCTACTGACTAACACTACAATACTTCTGGCAAGACTGGACGTCAGACCTTCGTGCTAATGAATGCCTCGTAAGGACTGTCCAAGGTCTGAGAATGCCAGGACCGAAGTGATAACGTGTTTTCCAAGCCACGGAGGGTTTTCGATATGGAATAGATGATCACCCATCCCTGTACCCATTCTGATGGATCCGTATCTTAACCTTGATCTATTGACCTTTGTGGTTTTTACTTAGACAACGTGCTCCTTCTGATCTGACATATGGATATCATAATAGAAAGAAAAAAGAAAGAAAATACGTTGCGGCAAACATGACGCATAAATATAAAAAACACAAACAACAGAAAAAACAAAAATAACAATTTGGGAGAAAGTATGCGTCACATCTAAGCAAAACGGCCAACGCTCAGCATAATGCTAAGACCCTATACGCCAATCAGCCTGTATTGTTTCTACTGTTGGATAAAAGGCTCTGTGAGAGGGAGTGGGCCATTAACCAATACGCGGGCTCAGTGCGGGTTGAGGGATGTCATGATATGGATATTGCATAATCAGCTTATAATATTTCCACTGCAGGAACGCAGGGCTTCTCTTCCTGTGAGGGGACGTGGGCCATCCACCGCGCGGGCCCAGTTCGGGTCTTCGAGTTTTTAGATCAAGGACACATAGATACACATACAGAAAGTAAATTACCTGCTTGGGTTTGAAGCCACGATCTACAACTCGACACGCGGCTGTTACTACTGCGCCATCACTGCTCTCAGACATGAATATAATACGTATTAGCCTCAAATATTGTGGGAGAAGACTACTCACATTTACTCTTGTTCAAGTCCCAGCTAGGATTCTTCGGACTAATTCCAATAACTGTGTTCATGTTGATTTAGTGGTGTGACGCGTCAGCAGTTCTGCAACTGTAACAATACAAGAATCCATTTAGAAGGTTCAATACGTTACAATACAAAAGTGAGACAATAGAGATTCATCAAGATATGAAAACGCATCATGGCCATGTTTCCGGGCCTAAGGAAGAACGCACAGCTTTAGATTCCAATAGGTTGGACACTGAATCGGGCACACCCGGCCGGTGACGCTGAATCGCATATATTCGGCGATGAATCGGGCATACTCGGCTTGTAGTGTTTAATATTTATAATATCAGCATTTTCAATTGACAAAATTGCCACGTGTATAAATCTAAAGGGGTCTACCTACCAACCACTTATAAATTTTCCAAGCAAGCACGAGAGGGGTCACAGATAAAATCAAAATAAAATATTATTTGTCCACATGTCACATTTTGTTTTAACAAAATCTAATACAATTCGCGTAAAGCACAACAAGTCTTCACGAACACTCATAGTTAACTACACAATATAATTATTTTATCAGTCGTTATCTAATGGGAAAAATGTTGTACCACGAAAAACAGACTTGGTCAATGGTCATTCCGCATAACAGGAATCAATTAGTCAATTTATACATAAAAATGCTATTATAATCACAATAATATTAGTAACGTTTCGACAAAAAGCGTCTGCACACTTGTTTGATTACGTACAGAAGAGTTTGATTACATGAGGATCGTGATTGTACAGGAAAGAAATTAAGTCAAGGCTCCTACAAACAGGCGACACACAAACACGCGATTTTATCGCGTGTCGCGCCTGTTTGAAGGAGCCTTAATTCATGAACTCGTCCTACATTTTAATTTTCTGCAGAAAGTTAAAATTAGTTATAAGTATTTTCATTCTGCAAGTCGTTCAATGTTTTATTTTGTATGGAACTTTAAATTTTATTAAATTTTGGTACAGTTAGCAAGACAAGATATAACTATTGAAGACAAGATAAAAATATTGTTTTAAGAATTTAAAATTTTTACTTTCTCGTAATTGTTAATCTTTATGACGATTGCTTATTATTTTATAACTTTAGGTTTATTATTATTAAACCTACATATATGTATGTTAATATGTTCATTATTACCTCGTGTGTTATTGGTGTCAAATGTAACGTTTGTGATGATTTAATCTTTTTCTGTTTAAATGTGATGATTATTTTGTAACAAATTCTTTTTTTTTATTATTCCCACACTAACACTTTTGCTACTGATTGGACATTTCTTCATTTTGATAGTAATGTGGGAAGGCCTTCTTAGGCTTCCCGCTTTCTATGTCTTCGTCAGTTTTTTTAATTCTTTTATTCGGCCAAACACCCGCATCCAAATTGCGCAACACACGATCAATCACAGTCTACATGATTTTAATGGATATATAAAAAATTGTCTGCTCACCATCGTAAATAATGCGATTAATGTTGTTAAGCTGTCAAAATAAAATTCATTGCTACTGATAGCATGTTACGCAATTACCCCACTGCTTCGTTACACAATATTGCCATCAATAAAAAATTCTGCTGAGAAAAAATCCGGTAAACTTAAAGAAACCTATGCTATCAAGTCTGCAGTCTAAGATAATGTGCATTGACAAAACTAGTCCGTTTTTTACTCATTACGAAGTCAATTGAATTTAATCATAATGAATACTAACTAATCAATCATAATGAATAATTAACTAAACGCTTGGAATTCACTACCTTTAAATGATTCGACAAAGAAAGTGATACAGCTCTATCTCTCATCCACTGCACGTTAAATTCAATAGGTTATTTTGTTTTATAATTTTTTTTTTTAATTTTTATTAAAACGCATAAACCATACGATTTTGCTCCTAAGTTTTATGTTATAATTCAATCTACAGTATAGTCTTCGCAAATAAAAAGCGCGCGTTGTCTACCTAGCCTTTTCTCAACTATTTTGGGGTCGGCTTCCAGTATAAGTGGATGCATTTGAATACCTGTATTTTACATGGAGCGACTGCCTGTCTGAATTGCACAGCCCAGTTAGTGGGCAACACAATTCCCCTTGGTGTGACTGGTTGTCAGACTTTCAGATTTCCGACTACTTCTAAGGGCTGTCAAAGACCTACATCTATCAACCCCAACAACAGATTACAGCCCAAACCCTCCCAAAGAAAGGAGGCCTGTGTCCCAGCACTGGGAACATTATAGGCCGATTCTTGATTTATTTATTATTTATTTAATACTTCAAGCACATAAATAGTACAGAGGCGGAGCATTTTCTACCAGTCAACCTTTGGGTGATGCAGAGACAAACAGTGGTAGGTGCAATCATGAACACTGAGGAATAAATATTTTAAATATAAAGATACGCATAAACCTATTAAAACTGATAAAAATATATACCTAATTACATATAAATATAAATACAAATAAATATACATAAATAAACTCCTGATTCCTGGATCTGAACTACAACCTCGACCCTCAAACAGACTCTCATTTATTTTTGCAACTACTTACATCATGTTAATTATTCCATATTCGAAAATATTCACGTCATTAGCATTGCAGACGTTTTTACATGCACATCCCATCCTTTTTAAGCTTCGAAGGCAGTCGTGTCATCTGTCATTTACCACTTAAATCTACTTTAAGGAAAGCTGTTGTGAGCGTTCCTTTATTATTATACAATGATCATATAGGCGGGATGAAACTTATTTATTTTTGAACCTATGTATGGTATCGTGCAATTTAAATAAGTAATGAACGGAAACCTTCATGGTTTCCTGTGTCAAGGGTCCTATAAGTAATTTTAAGTAAGTCACGTGTTTATATGTGCAGTGGAAAAATAATTGGACGCTTATAGGTTTTTTTTTTTTCCTGATGGGAAATCATCAAATGACCCCTCCCGCTCTGGGTGGAGCTGAAGGGAGTGTCAGACTCTTACTGACTAAAACCCACCCGTGTTCCTTCCTTAGAACTTTATGTTCCGGGCCAGCGGTAACCCTTTCGGACAATCCCGCTGACCCGGCAGAGGCTTATAGGTTTCTATGTTAAAAAAACTACTTCATAAAAATCTTAAATGTATTCATTCATTCGCTAATAAGCAACGCATTCTAAACCGGTGGATCTAGAAACATTAAATTGTGTTGCTGGGGAATTTGTTACATCACTTCTTCTTCCCAGATAAAGCACTATTATAGGAAGTGGAGCAGAGCGGGTGTTTTGGCCGACTGTCTTCAGTAATTTTGACGTTCGAAAAGTGCTGATTTTCAGCCTAACTTGAAGAAATAACTTCTGATTTCGATTTGATTTTGACAAAAGTTCCAAAGTAAGCACTATAAGAGGTTTTTTTTAATTCATCCCCTAAAGGTTTGAATACGGGATGAAAGTTTGTTAGGTCACACGGCTTGTCCTGAATAAATTAAGTACCTATTAATCGGGGTGGAAACGGATTCAGAGTAGATCACTGTAGAAAATAATAATAAAGTCCCAGAATGTCGACGGCAAAACGGCCCAAGACAATATGCGATTTGGAGGGTTTTAGGCCTTTGTACATAAATAATGCCATTTGGACATCACGTGACAAAAAGATATAGTGTATTTTTGTTTTACTTCCTAAAATCGAATTAAGCCCTTTGTATACAGCACGGTGGAAATTTAACCCGCTTTTTTATCCAGAACTGTTCGATACTATAAGCTTGTCCGAAAGGCATAAAATGCTACTTAAGAGGAATTGCATTCCCGAGGTTTTCACTCTAAGGCGACGATATGTAGGTAGGCCGTCTATTACTTTATTTATTTAAAATATGTACAGACGCCAGACATCAAGCTACCCGAAACTGTCAAATTTTCCCAGTCAACTTTGAGTCTTATGTGTTAGCGATAAAGTTCAAAATCTATTAAAGAAATTTGACAGATTGTAGTAGCTTGATTTGCTGGCGTCTGTACATGACTGTATTGTCTGTGTCTACTGTTTGTGGTTAAGCATAGCACACATTTGTAACTGGAAAACTCAATTTGTTTTATTAGTCGAAGGACAATAAACAGCCCACAATTATAATGTTCATATTATAAGAGGTACCTACCTAACCACATAAGTATTTAACCTAAGAGGTTTTAACAATACTGCAGCCCACTTCATTATACACATTCATTATTAACAAAACAAATATGAGGTAATCATGTGTATAGTATTTTTTTTAAATCCCACAGACTAATCTAAGACAGGTGTAATGTCAAACTTAAATACTAAAAAACGCAAACACAAAAGACGTCTCTGGGATAAAAAAAAACAAACTTTAAAGTACCGGTAAATAAGCACAAAATGAGAATATCACATCAAATAAAAATAATCTAATTTACTTTGTCATTTTTATGAAAAAGAATTTTCCGTCTGTGGTCGAATCTATTTGGGATAACCTGATACTAATATAAATATAAGCGGTTCAATGAATTAAGAATTTACATACTTAAACTCGTTTTTTTTCCGTGAGGGTAAACAGAAACTAAACTTACTCATTCTTCTTTTGATTCGTTTACGTTCATACATGTAATAATAAAAAAATACCCATCACGAGTCGTCACCTACACATTCTGTACATAAAACTAAGTAACTTTGTGCAAAAATAATAGCTGCAAAACGATAGGTATTTATTTTTGGTGTCAATATTCGCTGTCTACAATGTAACGCACGCAAATCACGGTACTTAATGGGTGTACGTAGCGGAACAGAACTTGTGAAAATATTTAAGGGGCCGGCGTAGCATGCGTAGTTCATACAAACATAATACCAAAATAATTTGTAAATCAAACATATTCTTATGGTAGGGTGTATTTATTCCGATTGGATTACAGAATATATAGGTTCCCAAATACATTATATTGAAAGGACTGATATAAAGACGAGATGTGAGGAATTTCAAATATCTAAAAAAACTTATTTTTCCCATAACTCGTCTTTAAATCAGTATCCATTCAAAATATAGGGAACCAAGATATTATTCTGTAATACAAACGAATTATATACACACTCCATTAAGAATGTTTGATTCACAAATTCTTTTGGTATTACGTTTCTATGAACTATGCATGCTCCGCCGGCTCCTTAAAACTTGCTTACGTGAAAAAAAGTTAGAACTTTGACCTTCAATATCCCCATAACCAGAAGGTTCACAGGTATGGTTAGTACAACAAAATAGTGATCACAATGAAGGGAAGCATAATTGACTGTTTAAGCCACTCTTGGCTTCGTTTAGCGTCTTTTTACACCCGTTTTAATATGAATTTGTCTCACCAAAGTTATAAATAGAAGACCATGATAGTGACACTGAATTCAACTTTCTCAAATGCAATATATGTACATAATATAATATAATCCTCACGTGAGCATGCTGCAATGCCGAAAGAAACGGAAGGAGATAATGACGACCAACACGTGACGGCAAACCGTCCAATTTGTAAACCGAAATAACTCGTATGACGTCTAGCTCATTCAAAGTAGTGTACTATTGTCATTAAAATTGAATGAAACAAGATTATCAAACATCTGTTTTACTAGGATCGACTAATACCCTAGTTACAATACTTACAATGCGTGCCACGAAAGATGAGACTTGACCCCGCCTCCCCCGCTCTTTCCGCCGCCCCTATGACGTCCGGTCCCGTCCCGCACTCAGACGTCATACCGCTAAAGATACCTAAAATCGTGTACTGCGCATGTCAAACCACGTGGTGTGTCAAGTCTCATCTTTCGTGGCACGCATTGTACACGAGGCTAGGATAGCCAGCAAATAATATCCTGCACCCTAATTACGTATATCAATCTGAATCATTTTGAAGGATACTGCTAATCCATTGCTTTATAATTATGTTCCAAAAAGTCTGCTGAATAACGTAAATAGCGCAATGAATGTTGTTAAATTGTCAAATTAAAACCCATTGCTACTGACAGTGTGTTATGCAATTTACCCCGCTGGCTTATTATCCTCGCTTGGCATGATAGAGCTGTTTACACGAGCTAATACAATGCGTGCCACGAAAATGAGACCTGACCCCGCCTCCCCCGCTCTTTCCGCCGCCCCTATGACGTCCGGTCCCGTCCCGCACTCAGACCTCATACCGCTAAAGATACCTAAAATCGTGTACTGCGCATGTCAAACCTCGTGGTGTGTCAAGTCTCATCTTTCGTGGCACGCATTGTACCTTTGCTGAAGACTGTAGAGTAAGTGATCTGATTGGATACTAGCTTCGCCGGCTACACGAGGTCAGTACGCGCGAGGCACTGGCTAACTTATAACAGCGACTGGCGTATGCCCTTAAAACTGACAATGCGAAATATTTATCAAAAAAAAAAAGTCAAAACTACCACATTTTCAATATAGCATAGCTATTTACAACCGGTTGACAGGTTGTCGAATCGAAAACGACACATTTTCAATTACTAATTTGCCTTGCTCCCGACAGCAAACAGCTGTCAGAAAAATGGCGGTATACTATTTGATTTAAACGATTGTTGTTCGATTCGGTTCAGCATACATAGCAGCACCAGCGTAACTATTTACTATGCTGTTGCTTTTTAATAAAGCAGTGTTGTAAAGTTGTCGGATTGTCGCCTGTCATCTGTCACCTCTTGCCGTCGTCGGTTTTATTAAATATGCCTCAACAACAGACAACAGTAGGGCGATGATTAAACCGATAGGTCGCCAATTGTTTGTTTTGAGTAGTGAGGTACAGACGCCAGCACATCAAGCGTCCCGAAACTATGAAATTTTCCCAACCTGATGCTGTAGCGAGAAAGTTGAAAATCTATTAAAAAAATTTGACAGATTGTAGTAGCTTAATGTGCTGGCGTCTGTACAATAAAGTGTGTAGGTATACCTAAGTAAAAAAATAAAACGCTATAATGTTTCCACTGCCTACATGCAGAAGCATGTCCATTTAAACGCCTCGGTTTTTATCGCAGAACGATTTCCTGAAGGAAGTAGATAATTCTTGCAGTTTGTCATTATATTTGAATAACCCTTCATTAAAGTCTTCGCTAATAGCTGAGACATCATCATCACAGCGTGTCTAAAGTATTTGGTTTCTGTCGCTATTAAAGAATAATAGACTATGCAAACTATATTCAAATACTCGTTTCCAATTGATGTTATTTCGACTGAAACCAATATCAACTTTATACTAGAATGAAATAAGTTGATTTCAGAATGACTACTACTATTGAAAAAGTCATAATAAATAATGTTTGAAGTTGAAGCGAAAACTGAACTTTATGTGTAGGTACGTAATAAAGTTGTTTTTCTATAATCACATATTTGTTTACATGTTTGAAAAGTAAACCGTGAATGTAGTTTACACGAGTTACAATTTGTAAATTCTAAATATTTTGTATGACGCATTATACAGCGAGAACGTAGCGGAAGTAGGTAATGATCTTATATTTGATAGTAGATACCGAGGTACTATAATGATAAGTTTGATACCAATGCTGTTAATTTTGTTAGTTTGTCATATGACATTAGCTAGCAAATCTCCGCAGACTTGATGGGTAAAATAAAAAAAATATTATTCTAGTTTTGGGGATCAACGACCGCTGATGGTGTTGTTACTTGAAGTTAGTATAAGTTGGAAAATCTGTTTTTTTTAACCGACTTCAAAAAAGGAGCAGGTTCTCAATTCGGATGTTTTTAGCCGTAAATATCCCACTGCTGGGCAAAAGCAAAGGTCTCCCTACTCTCTTTCCACTTCTTTCTTTCTATCGTATCAAATTAGTCATATTATGTTTTCAACACACTATCTACCTAGCATATCCTGAAGAACATCATATATTTTTCCGATTTTGTTTACTGTAGTCGATCATATACTTTTATTGTTTCTAAAACTTGCGTTTTTTGTGTAATTTAGGTCATGTAAGCCCCTTACCGTGGCTTCTAAGTTGGTGGTGGTTTTAAAGCTGATTGATCGACCCGTGCAGCTGGTATTACTTAGGCACACGCCCCTCGTTACGTTTTTCTTTATGACATAATATAAAATTACTAGTTGAAATTGTTTGGCCCACGCCATACATTTGTTTCTTTTTAAACGGTTTTATTTAGCTCACCCCGTTTGTTTTTATACACATAGTTCGTTAACACAACTTTCACGGCGGAACAAAAAGGTGAAGTGATCAAGTGTAGGTACGCGCGTTTTAAGCACGTCTGTTGGAATAATAATTATTTCCTTTATTTCATTAAGGCCTGATTAATTTTTATCTGGGGAATAAATATTGCAGCTTGACAGCTTTAGTAGGTATTGAAATTATGTCAAACTGCCATATCGACTATTGAAAAATCGGCCCTTAAAAAAACAATTTTTTTTTCTTCTAATAACTTACAATAGTCTTTTGCTTAATACTATGCCCCACAAAAACCCATCATGATCTTCGCGCCATTATGACACATAATAGTCTCTTGATGTATTATATTATTAAAAACCACCTTCATCAAACATTATTGACTTTAGAAATGGGATTGGATATATTATACAGTACCTAATTATGTACTTTCTTTCCACTAGTTGTTTCTCCTTCATACACATTCGCTGCGAATGAAAAACAATTAGTGGAACCATAATTTCTAATTCCATTAGCAATGTGACACACATTTTGCTTTTATGATAAGAGCTGAATTGTCAACCTCACCTAACAAAAATGTCCGGGTATTTCTGCGAGTATTTTTTTTTGTTTTTTTTTTTTTATAAATGGAATCTCGCAGTTCATCCTATGAGGTTTACATCTACTTAACCGGGCTTGCCTGTGGACGCCTCAATAAATTAAGGCCTCCAGCCAGGGCTTAAACAAACTTAAAAACTAAGCAACTACACGCTAAGGGGTGTGTACCCTGTGGGGTATGGACCTCGGCTTAGGGCGTCGCTGGGAGAGGGCAGCAAGGGACAAGCTGGATCGGAATTATTTAGGGACGAATTTAAAACTACAGGCTCAGCGGCGCGGGCTGGCCAAGCAAGGGTCGGGGTCTGTTTGTCTTTTAGTCTGTACTAAATAAGTGTATTTTCATTATTTCTTTCTTTCAGCTTTCAAATAAATTGATATAAGGCCTGGAGGACAGGTAAAACTTTATAACATCTTTAATAAATTATTATCACCCATGTTACCAACAGCTATGCATTTGCAAAATAAATTAAATATATGGGTACTTACTATTATTGAGTACAATAATACTGGCTATAATAGATGACAAAGCTATTTAAAAATATAGCAACATAATCTACATCACAAAATGAGTATATTTAAGTAACAATAAGTATATAAATAACTACACAATGCAAAGCGATTTTATAAATACATAATATCTAAGATGGCCATTATCGTCGTGAGAAATAAATAATGAAGAATCTCGTGGTGTATTTAGGTACAGGTAATTATGAATCATGAACTCATACTAATTATATAATGTATAATGAATATAAAAAACGGGTTAAATGATAAATATGAAAGATATATTTCAATAGAGTATAAAAAATAATGTGTTAAAAAGTTTAATTTCGTGGAATTTACGAGTTAAAATAAAAACCAATTGGTCAAAGATACTGAACAATTTTGTTCTAACAATCGCAAATAACCTTATCATCCATTGAAGTTAGATTTTCTTATCTTCAATATTTGTTATAGTCAGAGGATGATAAAATGTCCAAGGTACCAATTGAGTCATAAGTTCTATATTTAATTGATTAAATCGTATTAATATAATAATATTTATTGAACACCAAGTTAATCATCAGGGGTACCTACTACACACTTTGTTTGGGTCGGCATGATTCGGCACAGTTGGGCGGCAAAATCGAATACTTACTTGTAGATGTCATACATTCGGGAAAAATTGTGCCGACCCTAATCAATCATGAAATTCATGAATCAGCCGTAAGAATTCAGCCAAACGGAATTTTCCGATCGGCATTAACTGAATGAATGGTATATGAGTCATCATCTGCCTAGCCTTTTCCCAACTATGTTGGGGGCGGCTTCCAGTCTAACCGGATGCAGCTGAATACCAGTATTTTACATGGAGCGACTGCCTATCTGATCTCCACAACCCAGTTACTGGGTAATACGATACCCCTTGGTAAGACTGGTCGTCAGACTTTCGGGCTTCTGACTACCCGTAACGACTGTCAAAGATCCACGAATGACAGCCGAGACCAACGGCGAGACACGGAGGGGTCACGGTATGTAAAGATGGTCACCCATCCACAGATCAACCACGGCAGTCATAGCTAGATCGATCAACCTGTGCGGCTGTTATTATTTAGCCACGGGAATGGTATATTATGCCGAGTATGTGTAGTAATTGCTTCGGTTCGGCTTTCTACTGCCGAATCAAATTTGCTGACCCGAAAGTATTAATATGTTGCACCCTCCACTATTTTTTTAGGTACAGAGGAATTTAGACACTAAAAACATCACATGTTATGACTGCAATTAAAGGTTCGTCTTACTTCTTTTGGCTTTATCAACACCCATCCTACTTTCCTGGCGCAGTTCTGTTGTTGGCAAATGAAAAAATTAACAAATGTTTTAGCAAAACTGAGTAGGTACCTACAAGAAACTCCAAAATATTATAATTAACTTTTTGTATTAAAAAGATTTTAGTCATTCTTTAATTAGGATGGAAACAATAGCCGAATTATTTTATGAAATAATTTGTTATTTCAAAACTTTGTGTACCTACACAAAAAATTCTGAAATAAGATTACAGTATTAAAAATAATTTTGAGTGGTTTTTTAAAAAAAGGTTGGAACAATGGTATTCCATTGTTCCAACCTTTTTTAATGTCTATGGACATAATATTATTATTATACCTACATCTATATCTACAACAGACTCGATTTATTCCGAGAACAACAAAAGTCAATAAAACCTACTATTGTCATTTAATTAATTTTAATTTAATAATAATATTATCTTACCGAGAGGAGGCATGTGTCCCAGTAGTGGGAATATTATAGGGACATTTTGATTATGATTAATATTTAAAAAGGCGAAAGTTTTTGGGGATATATGTATGGATGGATGTTACTGTTTCACGCGAAAACTACTGAACGGATTTTGATGAAACTTTACAGTAATATAGCTTATGCATCAGAATAACACAAAGGATACTTTTTATCCCGATATTTCCACGGGATCGGATCCTTATGCGGGTGATACCGCGGGGTGCTGCTAGTTTACCCATAAAGGGGCAACGTAATTAGTTTCACCAACCGAGTACTGATGCTGTAGGTACGGTGGAAATAGCTATTGTGTTGCATGTTACCTAATGAATGAAGCTGCTGGAAGGCCGACCCATTGACAATGGTCTATCGGTTACAATGCTAATCAATCCTCGTTTTACCTTCATCCATTCTCATTTACAATTTTCGCGGGAACAATATTATTTTTCATCTCTTACAATGGGTGCCACGAAAGATGAGACTTGACACACCACGTGGTTTGACATGCGCAGTACACGATTTTAGGTATCTTTAGCGGTATGAGGTCTGAGTGCGGGACGGGACCGGACGTCATAGGGGCAGCGGAAAGAGCAGGGGAGGCGGAGTCAAGTCTCATCTTTCGTGGCACGCATTGTACATCGAGTGTTTGTGTTATTGCAACGCGTTGTGAATGGAGTCTCGTTCCAAATGTGTAAAACAATTAATGCCCATTTGGATATCCAGCCATAAGCGTGGCAAATGGTTGGTAGTTTGTGGTAGGTTTTTTTTATGATATAATCTATATCATGGAATGATGATATGCGGGGTAAAGGCTCCTTCAAACAGGCGCGACACGACACGCGACACAAAGGCACCGCAAGTCGCGCAACGAGCGGTGCCTTTGTGTCGCGTGTCGCGTCGCGCCTGTGTGTACGAGCCTTACGGCTCCTGCAAACAGGCGCGACGCGCGACGCGAATCGCGCGCGACACAAAGGCACCGCTCGTTGCGCGACTTGCGGTGCCTTTGTGTCGCGTGTCGCGTCGCGCCTGTGTGTACGAGCCTTTAAAGGCTCCTGCAAAGAGCAGCGACGCGCGGCGCGATTCGCGCGCGACACAAAGGCACCGCTCGTTGCGCGACTTGCGGTGCCTTTGTGTCGCGTGTCGCGTCGCGCCTGTGTGAACGAGCCTTAATTGCGTTAACATACTCAGTAGCAATGGGTTTCATTTTGACAGTTCAAAAACATTCATTGCGTTATTTACGTTGTTGAGCAGAAACATTTACTAAAATTTGCAAAAATACATGTTGCGTCGACCTCATATACATTGGAATAAAAGCGAATGGTCATGATGACATTAGCGATGGGCGTTGCGACGACGAACCGTTTACAAAGACCGTTTTGCCTTCTGCAACGTTGCAACCGTTTTACGTCCTGGGTTCAAACAAGTCTTCGTTGCACAAACCAGTTTTCGAATTACTTGGTGCGATTTTTTATTTTACGCGTATGATAATACAGTCGAGAATGCAATGGTTCAACTCTATCACACGAAAATGATTTACACGACACGTATTGTTATACAACGAAAATGAACGCGGAACGAGAAACGACGCGTCGGTCGTCTCTCGTTACGCGTTCGTTTTTATTGTGAGGACTGTTTTGTAAACCAAAACGAACGCGGAACGAGAAACGACGCGTTGCCGTCGTCTGAGACAACGCGTCGTTTCTCGTTACGCGTTCGTTTTCATTTACAACTGTTTCACTGGACGAAAAACGAAAACCTCGAAAACGTAATTCTATTCCATGTTGGACAACTTTCGTCCTTTAAGCCGTCTTCAGAAAGCGGTCGTCGTAGCAACTGGTTTGAACTTCAAACCAGTTGCAACGACAACCATTTTCTGCAATCGTTTTCGTCGTCGGGAAAACGTTTCGTCCGTCAAAAATTTGACAACGACCCACCACTAGATAAGATTGGCAAAAGAGGCAGTTCGAATTTCTTTCTAATTTCTAATTGATTAAACCATAAATTAAAATCACGAGGAACAGCACATTTTTAAATCTAAATAAATACATTGTGGCTAAGTAATAACTTAAGTTAAGCTACGCTTGCCGCGGTTGGACCGTGGATGGGTGACCATCTTTACATACCAAGACCCCTCAGTGCCTCGGAAAACCACGTTAAGTCGGTAGTCCCGGCTGTCATTCGTGGATCTTTGACAGTCGTTACAGGTCGTCAGAAGCCCGAAAATCTGACAACCAATCTTACCAAGAGGTATCGCATTACTCAGTAACTGGGTTGTGGAGGTCAGATAGGCAGTCGCTCCATGTAAAATGCTGGTATACAGCTGCATCCGGTTGGACTGGAAGCAGACCCTAACATAGTTGGGAAAAGGCTCGGCAGATGATGATGAATAAAATGACATAAAAATATTAATAAAGTAATTATTAAAGTTATCTTACCAACCTTAGCATGCGATTCTCGTAATCAATTTTGTTTAACTGTAGGTAAATTTATATTGAATATAAATATTTCTAAATACCTATACACGAATCCATAACCGTCAGCTAATGTTTTAAATCGACAACGATTTGAGAATGAGCACAATTGAATTATTATTATTTTCACAACACTGTTTTAGATTCTTAGGTTTATTTGACCGAAGATTCTCGCACGATCCAAGAGTCGTCAAAACATGACATAAAAGTCACATGATTTAACTTGATTATTTGACTTTATATATTTTTAAAAACAATGGCTTACACTAAAGGAAAATATCGTGAGAATGTCTGGATTTAGCACACTGATAGAGCTGCTGTGAGCAAAATGCTCATTCAAAATGTTATTAGAAGAAAAATAAATAGCAGAAACTTTCCTGCATAAGTGGTGTAGTTAGCTACTGATTTTATTATTATAATGAATAACACATTTATATAACACACAAATACACAACCTTCTACGTTTACCGCAGAACACTATAACTATCCTTATCACATTCCGATATGAAAACTGACAAGATCACAATTTATTTTCTGTACATGAGATAAGAGAATCCACTGAATGTGTAATCTGTCATGTTAGTGTGCATACGAGTGACGTACGTCGACGGCAGAGGTAACCGCAGCCGTCGACAAACGTGCTGCTAGTTTATTTGAGTACGGTGCTCAATACACCAGCGGCATGTTGTCGATAGCAGCCGTCGACAGCTGCAGTTGCTTCTGACATTGACACGTCTTGCTCGTGTGTATGAACACTTGTAAAAACTTTCTCTACCTACCTGTTAACTTTCGTAAAAATATTCTTTTCAGAAGAAAGGTGGGTTTCGAAAATATCGACCTCGTGCAACTTTACCCGTATTTACATTATGCTACTGTCGTACGTTATAAGTATCATTAAATCCATAAGAAATAATTTCCATACATTTTCTTAGGAACCGGAGATAGAATTTATCAGCTTACTATTCTTCAATATTCCAATGTTCTTCTTTATGACGACATCATAATCCCATTAAGATCATAATCACAATCAGTTTAGAACGTTCTCACTACTAGGACACTGCCGCTCCGTAATTCACCACGCGGGCACAGTACGGATTTGTGTGGGTGTCACGTGCCGGTTTAATCACAAAGTTTTCCTTCACCGTTTTGAGAGCAATGGTAACGTCATAATATATATGAAATATTTATTTAGACTCCACAGCCTAAATAAATTTATGGCATACCAGCCAGACCTGCTGGCAAATTTCCACTGGGTCTAGGCTAGTGTGTGGTTGATGAAGAAGCTGACAAGGTCAAATTACTCTGTTATACTAACACACTTCTAAAATGATCTTCGAGGAAGTAGGTAAAGGTACGATTCCACCAGTGTGTAGCTCTGTGCGACATTGTACTGCTCAGTGTTCGGCACAAATGTTTCTTTTAGTGGACTCACTCAAGTAAACATTTACAAATATGCTGCTCCAGTGGCGGATCTAGGATTGTCGTTTGGGAGGGGCTTGCCACCGCTGAGGTTAGGTTTTAGCAAAGACAACACTAATAAAAAATGCGCGTGGATTCAAAATTCGTCACCTAAACAAAACATCTTATTGAAATTCTAAATTTGAAAACATAATACTTATTAGGTTAAGAATAATTTATGGAAATTGTACCTTGGCTAGATAAAAAGTTTAATTAGAATAATGTCAAGTTCACTTTAAGATTTGTCGCGGTAGAACTCGGATGCTTTTCGGGGGGGCTTGAGTACCTTAAACCCCCGGATCCCCCACCGTGCTGCACTGTACGCTTACAAAAGTTATACACAGGTTTACCGGTGGAAACAGAGACTAACGTACCTGCAGCTCAGTACGTGCACTGTCGGTGTTCAGCACAAAATGTTTATGAACAACTTTGGTAGAGCCGCGCCTTAACATTTACTTAAGATAAGTAGTTTTATCTCCAGACCACTAGACCGTTAGGCCGTTGTTATCATTTACCAGATTTCGTACTGCAAATACTACAAGTGAGGCATTTTTATCTTTTTCATACTCAATACTCAATATTGCTTCCACATGTGAACTTAGGTTTTAGGTTTAACAGAATATGATCGTTGTGGACCCTCATAAAACGTCATTATGCGCCGCTCTACGTCGTCATTTGTGTCATGAACCGTCTAGAGTTTATTTGCGGTACTTTACTAGGAAGTATTGTATGGTCAATTCACAATACATATTATATTATTATTGTAAAAGTAATAATCTCACCATTCAATTTCACTGTCAGGAAACAACTTCACTCAAATAGACAAAACACTATAATTAAATTTTAAGTAAACCATCATTATCACCAAATATCCCTTCGCCGCAGCTTAGACGCAACAGTTTAATTATTCATGAAAAAAACACCAAACTCACGGTTATTTTCCATAAGGGTAGGCAGTAAATAATAAATAGGATTATTGATTTGCTCTCACAATGGTTTTGTATGTAGCACTTAATAGTAGGACTATGAAAATTCACATTGTGAGAGCTGCTTAAAGTAGGGTTTAGAAAAAAAGGTCCCCGTTAGTGGCTCATAGATAGTATTGAACACATGAAGGGCTTCCGGAGGAAGGAATTCGGGGGAAAAGAGAACGAGCCCTTTGCCCAACGCATTTCCTCTCGCCTTAAACATCATCATTATATTTTCTTTGCTCCTGTTTCATGTTTATTATTATATGGATATATTTATATGTATGTGTATAGTATATTATTTATTTAGATTAGTATAATATACTTTATGTATGTATTATACTTTATGTATGTATTTATTGTATGTATTATGTAAATGGTACACCACGGACTACCTACCTACAGTATTTGTCTGTCCTTCCCTTTGTCTTTAAAAAATCGCTCTTAGCGATAAGACCACCCATTGTGTCACCCTTTGTACAGTTCCTATATTTATGTCTGTAATTTATATGGTGTACATAATAAAGAGTATTCTATTCTATGTTCTTTCTAAATCTTTTAGAGGAAAGTATATCACTATAAGACAAGAGTTCTAAAATCTAAAAGCACCTCCATCTACCTGCATTTGAATCCGGCAGAAGAACAGAATCCACGTCGAGGACAAAAAACTAAAAATTTCACAAAAATATATACTTAAAAAAAGTCTTGCAAATAACAGTAAATCAATACACAGATTAATAATTCACTTGATTGAAACACACTGTCTTATCGAACACTGACAGAGTTTTTTGACAAGTACGGTTTGTTTCATTATTGTTGATGGGCGCTCCCATGCCGCTGTACTAAAGAGTTTAGCTTTGGGATTGGTACGGTGGTGTTGTGACGAAATGTGGGTCAGTATGGACAACAAGGGCGCGGCCCCACTGCGCATAGCGTTTAAGGTGAACTCAGTTGGTGACTGATATTTTAAACGGAGCAGTTGTACTGTGCGCACCTAATGTTCACACCCTGTTTTATTTAGCTGCTATGGTGTGAACTGGGGCTCTTCGATTAGGTACTACATCGGACGACCAGGGGGAATCGGTTGTTACCATTTTTCCTAAACAGAAAGGCGCTGACGACCTTTTTCAAATCGAAATAAAACATAATATGGGTAGATATGGGTGGTTGTCCAATGTCCATGCCTCGGCAAGCTCGTTAAGCCGTTTGTCCCAGCTGCCAATCTTGGATCTTTGGCAGTTGTTACAGGTCGCCAGAAGCCCGAAAGTCTGACTGCCAGTCTTAACAAGGGTACCGTATTACCCAGTAACTGGACTGTGGAGTTCAGATAGGCAGTTGCTTCATGTAAAATACTGGTATCCAGTTTCATCCGGATAGACTGGAAGCTAACCCCAACATAGCTGGGAAAAGCAGGTAGATAATGTTGATGGGTGGATGATACACGAATGTTACATAACATTGAATCTTCAGATTAACCATTCCTGATACGCGAAACTTAAAATAATATTTTAGTAAAATTAACTACGTTTTGTATTTTAATTTATTAAAAAAATATATAATGATCTCTTTGAGTCACTTTTTACCTTTTTGCGACCAAGAACTGAAACAACAGAACCCTTTTTTATGATCAGTTTTGAGTAAATTTTTCTCAAGCAAGGAAATTTAACAATGTTCATAACTTTTAATTAAAACTATTTTTATGTAGGTAAGTAATAATTTGTTTTCTTAATTTTATTTTAAGAATTAATGAGATGTGATTATTATTTTCAAACAAGATAATATTTACATAATATTATAAGCTAACATACTAACATTTATTGTAATAATATGTACCTACATAATTTATGAATTCTAAATTTTTTGCTGCACCCTATTGTAACGCTAATAAACATTACAAAACAATGGAAATAAAAATATGAATCAAGATTAAGTTAAATTAAAGAATTGTGGGCAAAACATTATCTTTATGCTATAATATTTTCGGCATTACTTACTGGGCATCATGCTAAATTATATTTCACAAGGCTACACGACTTGTCACGCTCAGCTGTTCCTTTTTTATTTAAAGCTGATTAATATAATTTCCTAGAAATACGACGCATGCGTAATTTTTAAAACCATGGGGCGTTCAACCATTATCTATGTGGCATTGTGATGGTAATAACATCGTCAACATGGTAAAAAATATAATATTCTTTAAACAGCACTTTTTCAATGCCATCGAAGTAAAAAAGTAAAGGCGGGTGACGTCAAAACTTATTGCCCGCCTTTCAGCGCTTCCATTGCTGATTTCCACCAAAGGATTAGCTAAGCCATGGTCGAGGTCTGCCCCGCTTGGGCGGAGCACCGCCGTGCCCTCGTAGAGGCGATCGGCAGCGGCAGCGACCTCTCGCGTCCGGGCCTGGTTTAAGCCATGGTCCGGGGCGAGAGGGAGTGGGGGGCAGTCGCCTCCTTCTGCGAAGCAGTCATGCTAGCGAAGGAGGCGGCAGGACGGCTGAGGGAGAGAGCCTCCCGTCCCAGCCGCCGCGGGAGACGCTCCGGGCGTCGGGAGCCGCGCGACGGCTCCCGGCCACCATAGGCACGGGCCTGCGGGCGGAGAGTAATGGGTAGCTCACCGTCCGATCAAGACCAGGCCCGTGCCGGACGGCGCGTACGTGATCCACGCGCGCCTCAAAGAGATGTCAGCATCATCAGAAGCGGCCCGTTAGGGCCGAAGCCTGCCGGGTCAGCGGGATTGTCCGAAAGGGTTACCGTTGGCCCGGAACATAAAGGGCTAAGGAAGGAACACGGGTGGGTTTTAGTCAGTAAGAGTCTGACACTCCCTTCCGCTCCACCCAGAGCGGGAGGGATCATTTGATGACTTCCCATCCTCAAAAAAAAAAAAGGAATAGCTAAGCGGTGAAGCTAAGACGAACGAAACTATGTGACTATTTCCACCAGAGCTAAGTGGGATAGGGCAGCGGTTAAGCCCAGGTTCGCATTGACGATATTTTCCCACCGCGATTATTTTTCGCGCACTGGATTTTAAACGCACTGCTTACCGCCGAGAGTTGAAAACGCGACAGTGGGGTTTTTTTTGACGCACTGGGATTCATTCTATTAGATTCTTAATGCTTGGCACAACACGGCTGTCCCATTTCAAAACCTAGTAAGGGACACTTTTTACAAAAATCGTTTTATTGCATAATCTTGCTAACCTAGAAGGTATACCAAATACAAAAACACCAGCGTTTTAAACTTACATAAAAGGAGATATATCTAAGCATCGATACTTAGTAAGTGCACCTTTCACTCCTTAGTGACCCTTTTAAAACCTAGTAAGTCACTTTAACCAATTCAAAAAATACATTCCAATAGGCTGACCAATATTACGTTTATGCGCTCTGCTGTAAAATTTCATTTTAAGTCCTTACTAGGTTTTGAAATGGGGCAGCCGAACACCTAGAGCTAAAAATCCAGTGAGCGATAAAATCCAGCCGCGATAATTTTACGCTCGTGGGAACTGGGGCGAAGATGTGCTATGAAGATTCGCTAGGTATGTAAAATGTTTAGCTTCGTTGAACCTTTTTCTACCAGAGCTAAGCCAAGCTTTACTATAAAAATGAAACACAACGAGAAGTAGCAACGAAACAAAAGTTTAAAGTGGATCCCTACACCGTTTACATCTCTCTAATTCTCTATCTCATAAATCATAACATACGATCGCCGGTACCGGGACGTTACATTCGGTTCGAATAATCTCGTTTCTCGTTGACATCACGTTGACGGTGGCGGTAGACAAACGCCCTGAGGGCTTATTTCACCAATGGCAGTGAACTCGATCAGCGCCTCTAGACCGCGTTAAAGAACTGTCAGTGTCAACGGACGCCGACAGTTCATGAACGCGGTGTCCATTGACACTATCAGATTCTATGTAGGGTTCTTTGTGCACGCACCCGTCATGGTGCGTGTACAAAGAAGCGGGTTCCCGTTAAAGACAAGCCAGTGCCGATCGATGCGGGTGAAATAGTCCCACATTAACTTATACGCTCACACATAAAGAAACTGGTAAAACATGCAACCGTTGCTTATGAGGGGCCCGTGGCTAAATAATAACAGCCGCACAGGTCGATCGATCAGGTTAAGCTACGCTTGCCGCGGTTGGTCTATGGATGGGTGACCATCTTTACATACCGTGACCCCTCCGTGCCTCGGAAAGCACGTTAAGCCGTTGGTTCCGGTTGTCATTCGTGGATCTTTGACAGTCGTTACGGGTAATCAGAAGCCCGAAAGTCTGACAACCAGTCTTACCAAGGGGTATCGTATTACCCAGTAACTGGGTTGTGGAGGTCAGATGGCAGTCGCTCCATGTAAAATACTGGTATTCAGCTGCAGCCGGTTAGACTGGACACCGAGCCCAACATAGTTGGGAAAAAGCTGGGCAGACGTGTGCTTATGACATTTACGGTCTATAGATGTAAGTTTCTTAGATGGTACGTATAGTTCATTCTTTTAATAAGTAGGGTTCCGCTTTCAAGGACAAAGGTACCAATGGTATAGCAAACGCGTCACTGCTGTACTGATGGATTATCTCCTAAATATATTTGGCATGTTTGAACAGCTGCTATATCTATAATTGCCTTCTATTCCCATGGTGTTAATAGTGTTAGTAAAACATCGTATTCCAAGTATTTAAAGTGCGTTAAATTTTAATAGGTTCAACAATGTTTACGTAACCCAATATTGATTTTATAATATAATTTAAAAGAGTGTCCATGGAGTTTCTTGCCCGTTCTTCTCCATAGGTACCTACGCTTTGGAATGGGCAACTAGCTTCATATTTTCTGACTGACCGACTTTTTGAAAATTCAAAAGTGCCTGTAAATGGTTTAATTGAAATAAATGCTTTGAGTTTGAGTTTAAAACCGACCAAGTGCGAGTCGGACACGCACACGAAGGGTTCCGTACCACAAGGCAAAACACGCCGAAAAAATCACGTTTCATATACGGAGACCCTTAATTTCATTTCTATTAAATTTAATTATTTTTTGTTATTTGTTGTTATAACGGCAATATAAATAAACTCAGTGAAAATTTCAACTGTCTACCTATTACGATCCATGAGATATAGCCCGCTGACAGACAGACGGACGGACGGACATCGGTGGCTTAGTAATATGGTTCCGTTGGTTAATTTCGGTACGGAACCCTAAAAATTAAATGCGTAAAGTGAAACATTTGCGAAATCTGTATTATGTCAAATTATTAAATTTTAAGTATAATGTTATTTTTAAAATGATCATTAATTGTCATTAGTTTTTTGTCAAACATTAGTGAACCGGGTAGACTTACGTAGTCATAAAGTACTTTGCGGTTATGTAACTATTTTCAAACAGGAAAACAGGGACCCAAATTCCAAATTCAAATTCAAATTCAAATTCATTTATTGTTTGTCACAGGTGAAATATTTGTTCTTATTATATTATAAAAGATCGCTGTAACATACCTATAGGGTGTACAATATTTTTTGTTTTGGTAACTTAATTTAACATTATAATCAGTCAACATCTATAGTCAGTTGTTAATTCACAAGTTAGTTTTTTTAAAAAAGTCAGTAAATAGGAACTTTGATATTTTCATACTAATTAAATTGAATTGTTTACATTAAAATTAAATAACTCATTGATTTCATAAAATAAAATTATTCATAGATTTCATTAAAATTAAATTACTTATTGGTTTCTTACAAATTAAATTATTCAGCGGTTTCGTTACGATTTATTAAATTAGTCATTGATTTCATACAAATGAAATGACTCATGACTCGAAACAGTACAGATAGCATTAACTTTAACATTAGCATAGCTTCTATCTCTGTGTGTAGTTACCAGTGTTTTTTTCACTAAAAAAGTCATTGATCGAATAGTAGGCTTTACCAATCAAGAATTCCTTCAGTGTCTTTTTAAAACTATGTAAGGTTACACTGCTTTTTACGTCATTTGGTAGTTTGTTATAAATTTTTACTCCTATCCCAAACACACTCGTTTTAAATTTAACTGTCCTACACTTAATTCCGCTTAATACATTTCTATACCGTGCACTTCTCAATGTGTCATAGTTACTTAAATCACGTTTTATCATTACTGCTGCTTCATAAATATACAGTGAAGGTAATGTCAAAATGTGTAATCTTGTGAACTCTGTTCTACATGAATCGGTCTGTTTAAGCCCACACATACTTCTAACGCACTTTTTTTGTGCTTTAAAAGCATACTCTTTGTTAGTTGAGTTACCCCAGAAAAGAATACCATATTTTACTGTTGAACCTACGTACGCATGGTAAGCGGTCAGTAGTGTTCTCTCGTTAACAAATGAAGTGTCCGTTGTCGTCAGTCAGTGAGTTAGTCATAGAACTAATCATTATAATATACATATATGGATGTTTACAAAAGGATTTTACTGCCTACATAATATTATTATGTAGAACACACGTTATGTTTAGAATGTATGTTATCTGTGACAGAACCACTTGTGCTCGAGAAGCTATTGTTATTTTATCGCACGTGACTGAAATTATAGTTTGTGTTACCATTGAATTCTGAAATGTAGTGTAGGTAATGGACAATATGCGCACATAAATATAAATAAATTATAAATAAACTTATGTACAAAAATACATATTATAAGTGAAAATAGGATTTTTCCTAATATGTGTCTGTGTGTGTGTGTCTGTCTGTGGCATCGTAGCTCCCGAACGAATGAACCGATTTTGATTTTTTTTTTCATTAATGGCGTAATACGACACTATTAGAATATGCTATTTTATACAACTATTAAAATCATAACTATCAATTATTATTATAGAAATATGTACGTAACGACAACAAAACAATTAATAAAAACTCAAAAGTAGTTTTTATTTTTACGTCACTATTAAAAAAAACTAGGACTAGACACTCTTTTCCAGTAGCTACTGACGTAAGTCTTAACCCTAAGGGAATGTTACCCTCCCTACCTTTCGCTAATGAACATCAGCATTCCTCCGTGAAATTATTCGAAATAATTAAAAAAAACAATGAAAAATTAAATACTCACTGGCAAAATAAAAACACTTACACTTCACTTTAAAACACTACCACACAGGAAAAATATTATGTTCGAATTATTTTCAAAACTGACCGCCGCCGGCCGCAAAGTCTGTTTGCAATATGATGAAAAATGTGGTATCCACTTATTAATACATAAAGTGATACCGTACACTGTCGTGCAAATGTTTTCGGACAATTACTTAATTTTGCGTGGAGTCAACGTTACGCATGTATGTGCGTCTGTTGATATTAAAGGGATTTTTTCGGTATTTTTGCTCGCCATATACCTATGGGTTTTTCTATAAATTTTTGTACTAACTACTTACTGAGTTCATACGCGATGTTCTCGCAGATTGT
The DNA here is from genome assembly GCA_927399505.1 of Luperina testacea. Lineage (NCBI taxonomy): Eukaryota > Metazoa > Arthropoda > Insecta > Lepidoptera > Noctuidae > Luperina > Luperina testacea. The sequence continues at coordinate 2,968,296 of OV656759.1, read as the reverse complement.
TGGAAATAACACATACCGTCCTTATACAAACAGTTAAAATAAGTTGGTTTATTGAGAGTCCCCTGTATAGTTAGTTACTAATGCCTTTGTAGTTTAAGTAAACAGGAGTACATCTAAAGTAATATAATAAAGAAAAAAATTTTTTTTTGTATGCTTTCACCTTCGGATTTGGATGCACATGAGTAGACCATAACCTGGGTATACTTTTAATCCCGATATTTCCACGGGATTGAGACATGTGGGTGAAACCACGAGGCGCAGCTAGTTAGTAATAATTATATCGGAAGTACAGACGTCAACACATCAACCTACTACAATCTGTCAAATTACTTCAATAGATTTTTAACTCTATCGCTAAAGCATAAGGTTCAAAGTTGTTTGGGAAAATTTGACAGTTTCGGGTAGCTTGATGTGCTGGCGTCTGTACCTAAATTGGATAGTGGGAAAAGAGTACTGTGTGGGTTTATGCTAGAGTTAAGAAGAAGCGACCTACATTATTCTAAGATTACGCCCAATGATTTGTTGCCAGAAATACGAGTATACATTCATCATCATCATCTGCCCTTTTCCAAACTATGTTGGGGTCGGCTTCCAGTCTAACCGGATGCAGCTGAATACCAGTATTTTACATAGGGCAACTGCCTATCTGACCTGCACAATCCAGTTACTGGGTAATACGATATCCCTTAGTAAGACTGATTGTCACACTTTCGGGATTCTGACTACCCGTAACGATTGAAAAAAAAAATACATTATTATTATAAAATACTGGCTTCTGCCCGTAACTTTGTCTGCATGAAATTTGTTGTTTCTCCACCCGTCGCATCGCATCGCATCGCATCGCCTGCCCGCGCTAGTACTGCGTTTTTGCTTAGCGTTCTTTCTGACTTTTATCTTTTTGCTCGGCTCCTAGTGTCCTAGCGTGATGTCATATATCCTATAATTTTCTTCCCCTAGAATTGGGCTATCAAATGCTAAAAGATGTTTTTAAATCCGATTAGTTGTTCCGGAAAAAACCCCTACATACAAACAAACAAATTTAACCTTTTTATAATTTTAATATATACTAGCAGCGCCCCGCGGTTTTACCCGCGTAAGTTTCGACTCCGTGGGAATATCGGGATAAAAAGTATCCTATGTGTTAATCCAGGAAATGGTCTATCTATGTGCCAATTTTCATCAAAATCTGTTCAACGATTTACGCGTGATTAAGTAACAAACATCCAAACATCTTCACAAACTTTCATATATTTGTAGGATTATAATTATAGTATAGATAGGTAATATTAGGCCCGTGGCTAAGTAATAACAGCCGCACAGGTTGATCGATCAGGTTAAGCTAAACTTGCCGCGGTTGGTCTGTGGATGGGTGACCATCTTTACATACCGAGACCCCTCCGTGCCTTGGAAAGCACGTTAAGCCGTTGGTCCCGGCTGTCATTCGTGAATCTTTGACAGTTGTTACGGGTAGTCAAAAGCCCGAAAGTCTGACAACCAGTCTTACCAAGGGGTATCGTATTACCCAGTAACTGGGTTGTGGAGGTCAGATAGGCAGTCGCTCCATGTAAAATACTGGTATTCAGCTACATCCAATTAGACTGCAAGCCGACCCCCCATAGTTGGGAAAAGACTAGGCAGATGATGATGTGTATACATAAGGTAATGAGCACGCATCATTGTGTTTTAAGTCTGGAAAATAATTTTAATTAGAAAATCGTTATTCCCGTTAATCGTTAAGACAGTCGTTAGTAGTTAGCCGTTATCGTCGTTCGTTAGTTAATCGTCATTTTAAACCCAAATTAAGCTTGCTCGTATTGATTTAAATTTGTAGTAGGTAATGAGTACTGTCAAAGATATGTATATATCTTGTAGGTAATTTTTTTTTGGAATTGATTTTAAAACAAAAAATGAAAATTTTCTGACTCCCACAAATTCATATTTTAAAATATTTTCATGGTGATAACATAATATAATATTATGTTTTATATCATAATTACTATAAAAAATAGGAAGTATTCACGCAACAGCAAAATCCGTAGGGAAGGACCTAGTTTACGTACAGACGCCAGCACATCAAGCTACCCGAAACTGTCAAATTTTCCCAATTAACTTTGAACCTTGTGCTTTAGCGATAAAGTTGAAAATGTATTAAAGAAATTTGTCAGATTGTAGTAGCTTGATGTGCTGGCGTACCTATATACAGAATAGATGTGAGTTTACAAATTAATTATTAAAGTATAAAATTAAAATAACCTAATTACTTGTGCCAATTTTTTTTAAATTCTATTAATACGCTCTCGGGAGCACTTCATCATGCGTCGTCGCGTGCCCCCGCGAAGACGTGATGACGCTAATACGTAGGTATTCTAATTCGTATGTGCTAATGAATACAACGCAACGTATTTCGATGCGGTTTTACCATTATTTAGACAATTTATTCCGGAAAACACATTAATATTAAACTAGCACATTATAAAGGAATGTCGATGTGTTGTCAAGGCGTAAAAACCGTAATTAGCAGGGTCGGGTCCGTAGTTACAAATAAATACAAAACTGGCACTACAGTGCGGCTGACGAGAGAATGCGTTCTTCACACCTGTCATTTTCATACAAACGTATAGGTACTTGTTTTGCAAATTTGATCTTTATTAGCTACTAGCAGCGCCCCGCGGTTTTACCCGCATACGTTTGGATCCCGTCTGAATATCGGGATAAAAACTATCCTATGTCCTGTCCCGGGACTCAAACTATCTCTATACCAAATTTCATCTTAATCGGTTCAGCGCAGCGGCTTAAGTGTGAAGAAGTAACAGACAGACACACTTTCGCATATAAAATACTAGCAGCGCCCCGCGGTTTTACCAGCATACATTTTATGTCGATCCCGTGGGAATATTGGGATAAAAACTGTTCTATGTCCTTCCCCGAGATGCAATCTACAATATCGATACTAATCACATCTGCATAGTTCCGTTAGCTAATTTAACTTGATTCTGTAGAACTCATGGTTTGACGGTTAAAATGAAATAATCACATAACGACTTCAACTATCTACTATTTTTTTATGTCTCAATAATATGAATGAGTGTTTTAAAATGAACAGCGTAACTCAATGACTTGGCCGGTGGCCCAGGCCGAACGCTACGTCAGAAAGCGGATAGAGCTATGTGTTACATCATCACAACATTTTGTAAAAGTAACAGAAGTTTTGTTTTAGATTAGTTCTTTTGTTACGCACATTTGACCACAAGGTTCCGGGTCAGGGCCTTCCAGGCTCCGGACCGTCTCAATGTCCGTATTGACCATCAAAGAGGGTCTGGACGGCCCGGATCCCAGAGTCCCAGACATGACATATGCACAAGTTCTTACAAAATGTATTGCAAACAAGCTTCTTCCTGTCCCTGACGGAACGCTGACGGGGCTCGGAACTTGATATTTGGAGGCAGAGCTAAGGTAACTGAAGAAATTATAAAATTAATTAAGAATTTAATTTAGGATCAACAATAATTTAATCTTATCATAATAAGTTTATGATTTATTATTTAATTATTCGGGACTCTAGAGCAAAAATTTATTTTTCATGAAATCAAGGTCTACTGTAAACACGTCCTCGTTATTTTCCTTTCTCAGCAACTAATTAGTACAGAAAATATTACACTCTAAAAAATTACAAAAAATGCCCTATTTTAACCGCCGTGATTAGAGGTGTACCAACAAATTAGAAAGATTTTTAACAAAAAAAAAATGATAAGAACCTACACATACTCTTTCTTATATTGTTAATGTAAAAAAATTATTGAATCGGCTCAGTTTTCGAGGAGAAAAAAGGGGAATACGAAACGTCGATCTCGTCAAAATTTTTGTGATAATTTCGGTCTGAACTGCAGCTGTCCCTATCACACACTACGGGGGCAGACTTGAGGTAAGGCGACGGCAATAGTTTCTTCATATACCAATTTTTCAAATTCCTGTCCCCTCTTAATCTTGCAAAAAATATTGTTAACTAATCTTTAGGAGGAGTTAACAATGCATGAAAATAACGTATTTCAATAAATGGTTCAGAATGAATGGTTTTGTCAGTTAATGGGAGTTGTGTGACCTCCACATTGTTTAGTGAGCATTGTTGTTAACTGCCTGAAAATAACAAAGTCACACAAAGGTTACACTAATGGTGGTTAATAATTATCACGAAAACATAAAAAAAATCTAAAAAAACAGTTGGAAATGTTTTTAGATAAACAAGACATACCTTTTAATTGTTAATGTTTTTTTTAACCTTGGCATTTTAATCTGATTAGCATGTCTTTTTTATAGAAAAGATAAATGTCAGAATTAAAAAAATATATAATATAACTGTCATAGTACCTAGTCAAAGCTCTTTAGGAATAAAAATGAAGCCCTTAAGCCCGCCTAAGCATTAAGTCCGCCTTTGTACCTTTTTGTGCGAAATAAATAAATAAGCCCTTCTGTCGGCACTTAGATAATAATAGCAGCGCCCCGCGGTTTTACCCGCATAAGTGTCGATTCCGTGGGAATATCGGGATAAAAACTATCTTATGTCCTTTCCCGGGACTCAAACTATCTCAGATCTCTATACCAAATTTCATCTAAATCGGTTCAGCGGTTTAAACATGAAGAGGTAACAGACAGACAGACACACTTTCGCATTTATAATATTAGTATGGAAAAATGGATTACTAGATTTTGAAATATAATTATCTAAGTATCATCATTATCATCGTTGTCACTTTATTCTGTAACGTACCATCAAATTAGGTAGTGGTGCCGATTCCGTTGTTCACAAACTAAACTAAATTCAAGTTCAGTGCATCTTTTTCTTTCCATTTCATTAAGAAAAGGACAGAAGATAAATTTTTGTTTAGACTTGTCATTAATCAGCGCCTGAAGTAAATTGACGTAACTTTAGGAGGCAAGTTATTAATCACGTCTAAGCTTCTATGGAATAGTGTCAGGCGCTGATTAATTTGACAGGATTGAACTAAAATTTATTATAATATTATATATTTTTATTTTTAAATTAATCAGCGCCTGACACTACTCCATACACGTTTACACGTGATTAAAAACTTGCCTACTAAAATTACGTCAATTAACGTCAGGCGCTGATTAATTTGACAGGACTAAACTTAAATTTATTGTCTGTCCTTTTCTTAATGAAATAGAAAGAAAAAGATGCACTGAACTTAAATCTAGTTTAGTTGGTGAACAAGGGAATCGGCACCTGTGTACTTCAAACTTCACTATTTTTAGTGATAAAGATTGCTAGATGAGCAAAATAACAATGAGTCACTAGAGGATTTGTGGCAAAATTACCCCAAAAGTACTATTTGCACATTTAATTAAAATAAAAAATAAAAACAAAAACTAAGGACTACAGAGGACGATTAATGGAACGATATTATTTATTAATCTAGAAAAACCACATAACATAACATCACGACTGTAATTTTCCAAGTTATTGAGTTAGGTACCTGCGCAATTACCCCGCGCGCCAAAAACCAAAGTGTCCAAAATATTCACCAAACAATTAATCCCGGAACTGAATTTTTACGTTAAAAATAATTATTGAATGAAAAAAATCTTTTGACCTTTATATTATAATTTAACTTTTAACCCAATTAATTCCATTGTTTTTCCGATTATATAAACAATAAAGTTTTTAAACAATAAACCAAAACTGATAATGACCAAAACTTATGTAAAAGGGTCGTCAACAGGTAAACGCCCTGTTGACGACCCTTCTACATAAATCCCATCAAAAATTACAAGTTTACAGTTCACAAGTTACACTTCACAAGGAAAAAAATCTACAGGGATTGAAAGAAAGAAAGAAAATACATTACTTAGCACAGACTAAGAGCACACAATACACCAGTTAGATAATAGTCGTACATCAGATAAAAACTAAGATAAAAATAAAAAGTGCAAAGTCCGATGTAAGAAATTAGCAGGAAAGTGTGCCTCACGGCTGCGCCAAAAAGGCCCAGTTCAGCAAAAATGCCAGACAACTGGTGCCAAATTGAGCGCTTCTAGATCCTATCTGTAAGTTTTAAAATCAAAAAGGTATGCCGCCATATTCTCTTCCCGCCGTTTTTAGTTTATCTTTGAATATTCTCTACTTATAATAGCCTCCCGACCAGTTTCAGTCACGGTGGCCAATCTCAACGGATATTAGCCAGGTACGCAGGACAAGTGTGTCAGCACACAGAAGCACTCTCTGTTCCTTTACTCTCATAGTCCGATGCGACGGCAATCCAATACGACCGGGGAGAGATCAAACGCAAGACCAATGGCTTTACTTACGTGCTTTTCGAGGCACGGGGGTATTACACCACCAACTTCCAAACTACGGCCTGTTAGTAAGATTTTTTTTTATTTTTGAAGTGAAAACTTCTTTAGCGGCGCTGTGTACTTTTTTTGGAATGGGTAAAAACTTCTAAATTCGCGTCAGGTCACGTGACCCTGATCGAAAATTCGTAAGACGTAAAACGTAAGACAGCGCCATCTATGCACATCGGGAAGAACTACGAGGGCCTCGCGTACTAACTACGTAGTTCATCCAACAACGACGAGCGCGTTGTTGAGGACAGCGCCATCTATGCACATCGGGAAGAACTACGAGGGCCTCGCGTACTAACTACGTAGGCCTCGCGTACTAACTACGTAGTTCATCCAACAACGACGAGATGGCGCTGAACCACGGATATATAACTGACGACGAGCAAATCTGAATAAATTCCTTTCACGAGAAGAATAAACCAGTCACTTTGGTCATCATACCTGATTTGCAAAAAACCCTATAAAATAAGGAACACACCTTAACACGCGTGTTTTGTTTATAAGACGATTCACAAAATACACTCGTAATTGTTCAAGTTTTCACTTCTGTCGGCACTACCGGAGTGCCAGTGTTTTTTTTATTTTAAATGGGTTTGCTCTTGACTCTAGCCTAGGTCAGAGATGACAGAAACAAAGTCTACGATGGAGTGAGCACACCCAGAAGAAGCCTGTTCACTCTTACTTTGAAGAGATTCAGGTTATATGCACTCGGAAACACAAACGCAGGTAGAGAGTTCCACTCTTTTGCTGTGCGCATTATAAAGGACATTTGAAAACGCTTAGTGCGAATTGGTGGAATAGCAACTAGGTAGGGATGGTAACTTGCAGGGCGTCTGGATGTCCGAAGGTAGAAGGGGGCCGATGGAATGAGGTCGTGGAGTTCTTGGGACACTCACCGAAGTACAATCTGTAGAAGACCGTCAAGCAGGCAACCTTGCGGCGATGAGTCAAGCTGTGAAGCTTGGCATCCACCAGTTTTAAAGTTTTTTTTTAAATTCCCACTGAAAAACCAAATAAAGGCTCGTACACACAAGCGCGACGCGACACGCGACACAAAGGCACCGCAAGTCGCGCAACGAGCGGTGCCTTTGAGTCGCGCGCGATTCGCGTCGCGTGTCGCGCCTGTTTGCAGGAGCCTTAACACTTTCTCCGATTCGGGAATGGAACCCAGGACCCCACCCTCAGCAGATGCGCTTGCAATAGGTTGCAACCACGAGACCAACGGGGCAGCCATGCTCTACTTAAACGCATGGCTGGATGGTACATGTTGTCTGTGCCTAATATGGACGGGACGATAAAAAACTGGCCAAGTGCGAGTCGGACTCGCAGTCGAAGGGTTCCGTACAACAAAGCAAAAACGCCAAAAAAAATACGTTTATTGTATGGGAGCCCCCCTTAAATATTTATTTTATTCTGTTTTTAGTATTTGTTGTTACAGAAATACATCATCTGTGAAAATTTTAACTGTCTAGCTATCACGGTTCATGAAATACAGCCTGGTGACAGACAGACAGACAGACGGACAATGGAGTCTTAGTAATAGGGTCCCGTTTTTACCATTTGGATACGGAACCCTAAAAAGAAGTAACGACAAACTAAGTATTTTAAAATTGATAATTTGGAGATTATTCAATAGGAAGTAGTAGAGTAGAAGTAGTAAAGAAAAGAAAGAAAAAAAGTTACAGTACCCGGCGATAAATATTGCACATCGACCTTTTTACCTTTTTTTTTCATTTTATACAAAGAATAAAAATAATTATCAAAAGAAGCAAATCATAATTGTTTTAACAGCTCCTAATAGATACCGGACTGTTTGTATTTCGTGCGACAGAGATGACGCTCTACGAAGCCGAAATTAGCCGATTGTCTCTTTCCAAAGGTCGATGTGCAATATTTATCGCCGGGTACTGTAAATTCGTAGGCTAGTCTGTCCCAGCCACCTTCTTAAGGTCATTGGTCTATCTAGCTGGGGGGCGTCCCACACTACGCTTACCGATACGCGTTCTCCACTCCAGGACTCGTCTGCTCCACCGGTTATCGGTCCTTCGACACACATAACCAGCCCACTGCCACTTCAGCTTGTTTACTCGGCAAGCTATATCGGTAACTCCAGTTCTTTTCCGGATAACTTAATTGCAGATTTTTTCCTTCAGAGAAACTCCGAGCATACAGACCTATACTCGGAGTTTCTCTGAAGGGAAAAATCCAGCACCCTAATGACGTAACATGCTATCGATCGGAATCTGAATCATTTTGAAGTAAAGTGCTAATCCATTGCTTCCAAAGTTCGAAAAATTTCTCTGCTCAACACGTAGATAACGCAATGAATGTTGTTGAACTGTCAAAATTAAACCGATTCCGATTAATAATGTACAGACGCCAGCACATCAACCTACCCGAAACTGTGAAATTTTCGCAATCAACTTTGAACCTTATACTTTAGGGATAAAGTTGCAAATCTATTAACGAAATTTGACAGATTGTAGTAGCTTGATGTGCTGGCGTCTGTACTACGCAATTGCCCCGCAGTATCCACACGCGCCGAAATTGTGTTGAGCGCCCAACACCTGTTAAAGACGCCATTCAAAGTCGTCAGTTTATTTACCTACATAATTTTGAGTCGTAGTGTGAGTAAACCGGGATACGGTTTGAATGTTCCTACTGCTGGGACACAGGCCTCCTCTCTGTAAGAGGGAGTGGGCCGTAATCCACCACGCGTTCCCAGTGCGGGCTGGTAGATGTCACATGTCTTTGCATGTTTGTTTCTAGGACATGCCGGTTTTCTTACGATGTTTTCCTTAACCGTTCTGAGAGCAGTTTGAGAAACAATTTGCACAAAGTAAAGTGCCTGCTTGGGTTCAAACCTGCGACCTACAACTCTTAAGTCGGGGCCGTTACCACTGGGTCACCACTACCTTTCTGTATGTTATCCAAATTTATCTAATTTACCAATTTCGGGTCATCGATGCAAGAGTTCTTCATCCTTACAATAAACCATAACTTGATGCAAAAGTTTGTCTAAAAATACCAGTTAAATATTGAAATAAGCACGTTTAAATAGTCAACATTGGATTTTATCTGGAATTACGAAAAAAAAAAAACACCTAACATAAAAATATCTATTGAAATAAATGTCTTGATAGAATTAGGTAAATATGACTAAAAACGGTACGGTACATAAAAGATCATATGAGATCCATTAAGATTTAAAGAAGAATTTAATTTCTTTATTGACGGTTAAAACTGTTGCTAAGACGGGTTTTTAAATTATATGGCATCTATTAAGTATTGCGATTCGTGATCAAAATCAATGATCTAAAATTCGATTTGCAGCCAATCTTGACCTGCATAGCTATTCACAACCACTCGATACGCTTCCGTACCGTATCGAACATCAATCAATGTTATCGTAGCAGTCATCTAAACGCTGTTCACAAGTCCAAAACCCGAAGATTCTGTCAGTTCAAAACAAATAGGCGACCGCTTTTCTTCCGACAGTTGTCTACTGTCAGGGGCAAGGCCAATCAGGTTATCGAAATGTGTCCATTTTCGAAACGATAGCCGATCGCATGGTTGTGAATAACTATGCTGGTCATTGATTTTGGTCGAGATTGACCTTGGTACTATGGGTACCCATAGGCACTATGGACGAAGCGCTCGACAACACTCTTGGTTTTAATGAAATATTTATTTATTTAACCATTTATGTGCACAATTATAAACGGACAAAAAAAAACAGAAAAATACGTACAAAATAACTTTGGATACAGTGCCCTTCGTACGTGTACGTATTTTATAGAAATAAGTATCAGCTTATTTCTAAAGAAACCTCTTCCAGCATACCTGCAATGGTAGGACAGTAGATAAAAGAGATGTGGACAACGTGTGTAAGAGTAGAAGAAAAAAAAAACTCTGGAAGTGAAACTCCGGGAGTGCCGACAGAAGTGAAAACTTGAACAATTACGTGTGTATTTTTTGAATCATCTTATAAATCAGTCAGCGAAACACGACGCAGACACTTCGTGTGCGTTAGTTTTCAGTTGTTAGTTTAATTATAGTGTTGTATGTATTTATAGTATTTTTAACAGATTCACTGTCCATAAAGTAGACACAATAGTTAAACAATCAACATGAATCCTATGTGATTCATGATACAGGGAATGTGTTAAGTTATATTAATATTGTATATGTTTATATGGGCCTTGATGCCTGAAATAAATAAATAAACAAAACACGCGGTGTCGGTTACAGTAACAGTGTCGCGAGTTCAATGGTTTTTTCCCATCTCAAAAAATGCCCAACGCGCCTAAAGAAGTATTCACTTCAAAAACGAAACACATCAAACGAGGCTGACATTGTTGAAAGTAGGACTCCCAAAACCGGCAACAGAAAAAAATACGGCTAAAAAAACACGAAAAAAAACACTCTCTTCCTATCTCTCTTGCTTTTTATGAAGCCAACTCCTTCGATGAAATAATACTTGGGTGTATTACACCCATAGGCTGTATGTGCCATTAATACGACCTTTAAAATAAAAACAATTACAATAGAACTGAAACTTCGAGGTCCGGTCTTAGGGCAGGGTCGTTGGCCCAAGCCTCGTACTTCGCCCGCGATTGAATGCAATCCTCATTGTTTCGAACTGGACATAGACCTTCATTCTTAATTACGTTTAATTGAAAATAACCATTTCTATTCTTGTAGTTTACGGATTAATTAATGTTATGCTAACGATGGCAGAACAATTTAGTTAATTGAAGCACTTTCCAAATTAAGGGCGAATTTTACCAATGAAACTAAACGCGATCAGCACATCTAATTTGCGCACAAGAGCTGTAAGTGTCTATATTCCACAACAATAATGACATTTGAGATTAAATAAAACAAATACTAATAAATAATGACATTTTTGAGAAGCAGTGGTGGCCCATTGGTGACGGCCGCAACTTACGAGTTGTAGGTCGTAGATTCGGACCCAGACAGGGGTTTTACTTTCTGTAAACTATTTCGTCACCACTGCTCTCAAAACTTCTTCTCAAAAATTGTTTTCGAATTTTCGGTTCTCGGATGTCCCACCGCCACACATTGTATGTGACATCTACCAACCCGCACTGGGCCCGCGTCGTGGATTACGGCCCATTCCCTCTCAAGGAGAGGAGTCTTGTATTCCAGTAGTGGGAACATTTTAGGCTGATTATTTATTATTATTTTGTCTCTGTCACCTCTGACCTAGACTAGAGTCAAGAACAAAACCATAAAAAAAAAAAATACAAAATTATGAGGAATGACATTTACAACTATTGAACGCAGTTTAGATGTGCTAATCGCCTTCAGTTTCAGGTAAAATACACCCTGAGAGAAAACCTATTTTTTTTTGCATTAGCCTGCATTGTCCCACTGCTGGGAAAAGGCCTCTCCCACACATTTCACCAGTTATGTTTTTGTTGCACGTAATAGGGACCCAGCCTAGTGCCAACAAACCGGACACAAATTCCGTCTCCGATTCCAGCTGCTATTCAGAAATTCCAAACGGAATTTCCCTTAAATACTTTACTCGAACTTGGAGTCGAACCTAGGACCTCATATTTAGCAAGAGTGCTTTCAACCATTAGGTTTTTAGTAGGTTTTATTGTAGTTCATATGGGTCCCTGGTCACCCTGTCACCATGTTGTGTTTGGGAGTTAAGTTTCAAGTCTTACGCATGTTATCCAATAGCTTTGGTAAAGTTTTAGTGAACCCTGCCACCAGGAAATTTTTATTAGCCTTTCCTGTTTTATCATCGTTATCAGAGTATTCTATGTTATAACATCCACCACATCCACCTGCACTAGGTCCACATGGTGTATTACGGCCTACTCCCTCTCATATAGAGGAGGCCTGTGTCCCTGCAGTGGGAAATATAGGATGCTTCCGAAGAATTGCCTAACTTAAGTGGCAGTGCGCAGGACACAATGCTTGCAGAATAGATGGCATATGGGGTCCAAAAGTTCAGGAGCAGCGACCACGTCCCGTTGGAATGCCTCCCACAAAGTAGACCAATGCCCTTGTGAAGGTCACAAGAATCCGCTGGATGCGAGAAGCGCAAGACCGGTCAATGTCACGATGCTTGGGGGAGGCCTGTCTAGTAGTAAACGTATTTTATCTAAAATTATGATGATAGTGTGATCAGAGGGGTAATTCTCCTAATTTTAAGAACGTTCACAGATCTCAGTCTCAGTCTGTCAAAAATACCTTTAGAATCCTTAAATTTTTGACAAATTTTTGACACTGAAAAAAAAAACATTTTTTTTTGTTGAGATTAGATTGCGATTAGATTTGATCGTCTCGTAGACGTTTTTAGTTACGGGAATTGGCCTTCTGATGCTTTAACTTTTACTAATTGCAGTCTGTGGGAAGGAGAGGGCGTGTATTACTTATGTTAAATTTCAAAGTCATAAACAAGCTTAAATTTAATAATTTATTGGTTCTGTGTTCTTATTTTAAAGCTAAATTTTTTTACTGACACACAGTTGTATAATATAATGGATCTAAAACTATTTTTTTATCACAAACTGAAACTTACATTAAAGACTAATCCTAAGTCAATTTATTCGATTTCATATTAAATCTTATTCTATATGTATCGTTTACTGTTATTGAAGCACTTGTATAGCTGTTATTTTCATTATTATGAATCTTCCCATTTCCATTGGTTTGTTTCTTTCCATTTTGATACATTTTTTTGTCCATTTCCGATAAATTATTCTTAGTGGCTTTACCATTTGTAATTTCTTTATCATTGTCAATTGTAGCAACCGTCTTGTACGTCCTAACATAGAAGCTTCCAAAGAGATAGAGGAACAGGAATCCATTGATTGCCAAAGAAACGGACATGATGTACGAAGGTTTGCAGTCTGACTTCATGCGGGCTACTCCAAAATGGACCAGTATGAGGACGAACTGAATCTGAAGACGATAAAGATTGAATATTAGTGACAAACATGGGTTTGTTAATGGTTCATAATTTTGGAAGAGTTACGAGAAAAAGAAGAAAAAAGACAAATGTTTTTTTGGTTTTACAATAATCTAGAAAGACTATTTAAGAATGTAGTTCCAGCAAAGTGATTTCCCAAAAACTATGAGAAAAGTCTGTATGTGCACAAGCCATTGATTATTAATTTTTCTTGTACTGGTCTCATAATAAACGGGAATTTTGCCATCATCATCATCATTAATCAAACTTGAATAGGGGCAGCAGACGAGGTTTTTGTTTCTACAAAAGACCTTTCATTCTCGTGATACGATAGTGTTGATTCGTTACAACATAAATTATTAACATGAAACAAACTTACCAGTTGCATGCTAGTAATATACTTCTTCCACCACAAATACTTCGCCATATTCGGGTATGAAGACAGTCCATAGTAAGTGTACATTATGACATGGACAAAAGAGTTCAGCAATCCCAGAACCAGCAGTGCGTACGTCGGTTCATACTTCAGCGCAGACCATGTCACAATTACCATCAAAGTGTGGTGGTACACGTGGAGGAAGCTCACTTGGTTGTACTTCTTTCGGAGTACAAAGAATATTGTGTCCAGGAGTTCAGACAGCTTGGCTAGTAGGTAGTAGTACGTGGCTGCTGTTAACTGGAATTTGATAAAAAGTCATGTTGTAATAATTATTTCATACTCAACTTTTCTTATAAAGTCGTTTTTTTTTTGTCTGACCGTTTAAAAATGGTAATGATTTGCGAAGTGTGTGTTGAGATTTGTGTGATTTGAGAAGTGAGTACCTACGATCTATGTATTGGTTATTAGACATATAGTGTAGGATTCGTTTGTGAGTAAACTATGCTAGCACATGTCATGTAATTGAGCACAGTATCAGCAATGCTATCAAGAAAATTGCTTTAAGGAATATGAGCTACTGCATCCTAATTGCGTAACACACTTTATTTCACAATATGAAGGATTTTGAAGGAAACCCTTATTTGACTGCTTCATACGTTTGGAAAGTCCGTCTGCTTGACAACGTACAATGCGTGCCACGTAAGAAGAGACTTGACACACCACGTGGTTTGACATGCGCAGTACACGATTTTAGGTATCTTTAGCGGTATGAGGTCTGAGTGCGGGACGGGACCGGACGTCATAGGGGCGGCGGAAAGAGGCGGGGGAGGCGGGGTCAAGTCTCTTCTTACATGGCACGCATTGTAAATAACGCAATGAATGTTGTTGAATTGTCAAAATTAAAGGCATTCTAATTTTTAGTGTGTGACGCAATTACCTCATTGATTGGATCTGATGATAAATTTATGGTGAAAACTGAAATGTATTTCGTTATTCTCCCAGAATTTAACTCAGAGATGAAAAGAGACGAAAAAAATGGAGAGAGAAAAACAGAGATGCGTACATTTCGCCTATGGTATTCAGTCTCCATAACACAAGTTTTTGGCACCAATCCGTTTTCAGACAGCATAATAACACACTGGAAATAATAAAAATCAACATTAACTCATGAAACTAGCATAACTTACCTATTTTATATCGACTAAAGCTATGTTACAATTTGACCTATGAATTTTATTGCGTGGGCATTGCCTAGGCCTTATTTGAAATCCCCTCGTTTACCACCCCTTATACAAAACGGAATGACTTGTGGAAAAATACATTCCCATGACATTAGATTTTTGATATTGAAAGAACACACTTTTTCCATGAAATTCGATGTTTGATATTGGAAGAACACACTTTTATATAAGTAAGACCAACAACAGATATCCATGTCCATTGCATGAGCATTGGACATGTATATCTGTTGTTGGATTGCCGTATATGAATACGGCAATCACATTTTGCTCTCATTATGTTACATTTTACCAGAAATGGTTTACTTTTTGATGCTTGTACTTACAATTCCCAAGCCGCAGGCAATTTACAAGAATTTTCGTATTTTGGTTTTAAGACAGAATTAATGAGGATATCGCTTGCTTTTGGTTAACAAAGACACCAAAGTGTTTACGTTGTTTATCTAAGAGGCAACGTTGAAATGTCTTATATGCCTGTAATTTCACAGGTAGTATAGGTACAGCCGAAGACTCTTTAAGACTCATTACAGGTATATTAAGTAGTAGCGCTTCGCCCGCGGCTTTGACAGACTTACACATACAACATTTTAAAGATATCTAGTCTATGACACTCAAGGATTAGCTTGCCATTAGTGAAATAATTTTTGGAATCGGATCAGTAGTTCCGAAAATTATTCCCTACATACAAAATCACAAATTGTATGTTTTTTAATATTAGTATAGAAGTATGGATTTATTAATCATTGATATACGCGTACTTACAGTATATAACAGGAAACAAGAGATCATAACTTGGACAGCATTGTACAGCGGCATGATAATTTGTAATTTGAATGGTTCGCGTGTCTTCATGAAGGCCGGTCCTATCTTCAGCACAAACAGCAGGTATAAGGATAATACTATTGTTACTGGCAGCGGAGAACCCATTAAGAACCATGTGTTTACGAAGTCCGCTGTAAAAAGAGTAAAATTGTATTATTTTGAAAGAAAAAAAGGCGCGTAAAACAGAACCAGTATTACTTGAAAACAAGTTTAAAGCCTTTTGATTGGGTGAAACTAGTTATAAGGAAAGCGTGTATTTTGAGTGAGATTCTGTAATACATGGGAAACAGGACCATCAAGGCAAGGCAAGATTATTTTCATCAGAGCATGATGTCTTTGTAAAGTTGTTATGGTTTAATTGGTTTACAGATAATAAATTAATGGCTAAACTGATTTTCTCTTTGCAACTTCTTGCAGAACAGTATTAAGATTGTCGTGGTGATTTTTGGAAGAGGCTTCTATTTATTTATTTGCTTTCATGCACATCACACACAGTATAATAAATTACTGTTAGTTTTTGTACACGAACCCTGTCAAGGCACTGCAAAACATATATATATGTTGGTTTGCTGTTAAGTTTCTGAACAATAACTTAACCTTAACAAACATTCAGTCTAAACTTATCAAAACACAATACAATAAATTTTGGAAATATTAAATGCCTAGATTATGCTGTTTAATGAAAAGTAATAAACAATTCAAATATAAAGTAATTATCCGTGTTTTTTTTTGAACTGGATAAAGGTTTTATTTATTTTATCTAATATTTTTACAAATAAGATACCTACTTTTGTAGTTGGCTACCGAACCTATCTCAAGACATATATTAATAACTAACTTCAGCCCGCGACTTCGTCAGCGTAAAATTTCATCCCGCTCGCGCTAGGTACTATCTTGTTTTCTCTTAGCGTTCTTTTTGAATTTTGTTCGTTTTGTTCGGCTCCTAAAGGTCATAGCGTGATGTTAAGTAGCCTATAGCTGATAGTTCCAGAGATTTACGCATTCAAACAAACTAATTCTTTAGCTTTAGTATTAGTATAGATTATATTTTATTATTAGCCTTAACTTAATGAACTTCCCTGTTACACGCAAGTCTTATAGTCTTATTTTCATTAATAAGAATGTATGTTGTTTTATGTTAATAATAATAATAATCAGTCAGTGCACTTTTTAAATACCTAATTTAAAAAAAATTAATCGACTTTAACCTAAAAAAATGATACGCGTCGACTTGAAAAAAAAAAAACAAAAAAAAAATTTCGTTTACGTCTTATACCTCTTCCGTTTTTTCGTCAGTTAAAAGACCAGCATTTTAACTTTTAAACCGCGTTATTGTCACAAATATGCAGAATTAAACTTCCAAAATACCGTAATTGGATTCTGTTGACCTCAAAACTTCATGACCGTCAATTTTATGTTTGACCCAGAAAAACCTAAATCGATCGATATTAACTTACTCGTATTATTGTGGTGAACTTTTTTTGAAACAAACTTACTTTGTAGGTAGAAATATTTACATAATTTTAAAGCTTACCTACAGTTAATATTTAACTTAGGGCTGATTGTTCAGTCGACCGATAATTTTTATTCCTGGAATTAAATTGACGTCTGATAGTTTTTGTATGGAAGAACTGTCAAAAATTCAAAATTATTCCTTAGATAAAGTTATAAGCGTTGGAAAAACCAGTCCTTAAACTTTCTTTCTTGCTTTAACAGGGCGAGATATTTTTTAAATAAATTGGTTACGCTTGAGAGTGTCGAATTAATTCAGGGTCGTAGCTTCTATCTTGTAGACATCTTCTATAGTCTGGGGGTAATGTCAGTTTTGCAAGATACAAAGTCGAATGACGTTTACTTATACAGCGTTTATCAGATTTGTGTGTTCATATTTAAGGGTTTTTTTTTTGGGGTAGACTTCTTTTATTCTAGGTGCATCGTCTTCACATATATTATGTATACAAAACCTTGTAAAACATTTTAAAAGAGTAACGGTGGAGTTTCTTGCCCATTCTTCTTCATACGAAAGCTACCTTTTGGAAGGGGCGACTACAATCAATCCAATTTTACTGTAAGTTTTGACGTTCAAAAGTGCTTTTAATGTGCCTATTTGAAATAAATGATTTGACTTTGACTTTGTCTTTGGGCCTTAGCACACCACCGCCGCAAAAATAATTATGGGAAACCGTTTAACGAATTCCGCCAAGAAACATTACTCGATAATTTATTAATTTAATTATTTGGTTGATTTGATTGTCGTGATTCGAGTAGCGGAACATCATGCGCACATTTTGCTCCGATTGCTACCAATTCAACATGCTTTAGTTAAATTGTAGCAATCGAAGCAAAATGTCGTCGCTTTCAACTTAGTAAATACAGTATAGGTCACTTCAGACCTCTTAAATTAGGTTTACGTAAAATTTTACCAAAAAAATTAAGTTACGATTTATAAACTTATTGACTGCCAAAGATACGTGCGAAAAAACGCGGAACCGCAACAAAATAATGGGCAGAGGTGTAACTGGCCTCCGAGCAGCACGCGTAGGACGACCACCGTAGAAACGGGTTTTGTCGACGGAAGAATAGACAAAATGACAGATTTTAGAAATATTTGTACGCATTCTACGCTTATAAACGAAATCACGCCGGAAAGAGATAGAATCATAATCAAATCTGTGCATTAGAACAGACAGTTTCGCTTCTGTTTCACTTGTCGTACAACGGACAAGTCATGGCTACTACTACAGCGGTTTCACTGCTATGGTTTCGCGGTGGAGTTGTGATACCCGCCTAAGGGTGTGGTACACAACACCAAATTGAACAACTTTCTCCATCGGAACAAAATATTGTAATTGCGAAAAAAGTATCAGCTGTCCCACTTCAATACTTACTCGATACAAATGTAGGGGGCGGGTTATTATTTTGGTCCCATTGGAGAAAGTTGTTTAATTTCACAGTGTACAATGCGTGCCACGAAAGAAGAGACTTGACACACCACGTGGTTTGACATAGTAGTACACGATTTTAGGTATCTTTAGCGGTATGAGGTCTGAGTGCGGGACGGGACCGGACGTCATAGGGACGGCGGAAAGAGCGGGGGAGGCGGGGTCAAGTCTCATCTTTCGTGGCACGCATTGTACATACCACACCCATAAATATGACCACATCTTTCTGATACACGCAGTATTTATTTTTAGCCCTTCGCTAGGAATTTTACATAGATAGATAAATTTTTGACAGCCTTGATGGTCTCGTGGTCGCAGGCGTGACTGCTGTGCATGGGGTCCTGGATTCGATTCCCAGATCGTGCAAAGTGTTTTAGGAATTTCTCAGTAACAGTCCGGAGTTTGGAAATTGGTGGTGTGATACCCCGTGCCTCGGAAAGCACGTAAAGCCGTTGGTCCTGCGCCTGATCTCTCTCCGGTCGTGTCGGATTGCCGTCCCATCGGACTATGAGAGTAAAGGAACAGAAAGTGCACCTATGTTTGCACACACACTTGTGCACTAATAATATCTCCTGCGTACCTGGCTAATCTTCGTTGAGATTGGCCACCGTGACCGAAATCGGTCAGGGGATTATTATTTTTTATTAGATAGATAGAATACTGTTCACTATAAATATAAATTATAGATATAAATGTAGAAATTTTCCAAAAGGTGACATAACTGGCGGTCTTATCGCTGAGAGCGATCTCAGGCACAAATACACTCAGACAAAAATGAATCATGATTCATGATCATTTTAGGCATTTGTCCCGCGCGGGAATCGAATCGTAAACTTCTACATACTATACTTCTACATAAGATTGTCGAACAATGGTTAGCGAAATTGTAAGTTATAGAAAATTTAGGCTAGATTGAATTGTTTTCGGAGTTAGAGGCAAAGGCTCCAAAGGCATGTTTAGAAGATGTACAAATGAGTAGAAGGTGAACCTAAATCCTTGTCAGGATTTGAAAAGAAACATTGATTTCTAAGTTTGTTTCACATAATTATGATTTTTTTTTCAGCTGTAATGGTACGGACACATTGTTGCAATAACACGACCTAAACTTTGCGCGCTCTCTCTTGCACACCACTCGACGTCTCCCTGTACAACAGAGAGCGCGCGAAGTGTAGTTCGCGTTATCGCGACAATGTAGCCGAATGATTAGTGATGGATAGATAATGAAAAGCCAACCTTGGCTAATTTTGAACAGAAAACTGTATTTGAAAAATAATTAATTTCTTAATTATATAATATTAATTAGTACTTCGACGCCTATGTATTCTTTGTTTTTGTATAGTAAGTTAGTTAGTCATTTAATTTATGTGCTTGAAGTATTAAATACATGATGAAGATTAATCTCTATGATGCAAGTTCAAAGTCGCACGTGTACAAATATTAACAGAGTAATGTGAATATTTCAAAGTCACGTATACATAGATCAACCTAAACCATTTGAATTATTTTGTTTGCTCATATTTTCGTTCAAATAGTTACACTGGCTGACAAACAAGCCGTCGCATGTCGGGTAGTCGGTACCGGGTACCCGATGACGAATGTATGATAAAACCAGGTAAATACATTGGTACAAAGATATTTTGATGTGTCGCCAAAATCTGAACTAACACTGCCATCTTGTTTTTTCAATACAATAATTTCTGTGACAGTTTCACAAATGTTTGTCAACAACGCCCTCCTGTTAAAGTCATTTAGGCGCCTGAAGTTGCTTGTCAAGTACAGACGCCAGCACATCAAGCTACCCGAAACTGTCAAATTACACACACTAGTATAGTGTAGTGTTCTGTCACTATACTAGTATAGTGTATTACCTATACTCTGGTATAGATAATACAGGTAATATGGGCTGGTGTCCGCAACTCCATGTCAATGCGCGTATTTTGCGTACCTTACTCTAGTATAAATAAATAGACATTGATGCGGATATTATTGTAGCCACTTGCAGACGTCATTATTATTTTAGTTTGCCTTTCAGTGGAAGTTTCGCTCGTTTTTTTTTCTATATCAACAAGTGTGTACACAGTAACTTTGCACTTTGCCGAGTACATAATACCTGTGTGTCAGTACATAATCTCATGTTTGCTAATTAATTAGTTACAGTCCGACTGTGTTTGTCTAGTTATGCACCTCTATATCTATCTAATATCTGACAATACGCTTCAAGAATACATTGCGTGCAAAGCACGAAGCCGTCATCTACGCATTCTGTACAGACGCCAGCACATCAAGCTACTACAATCTGTCAAATTTCTTTAATAGATTTTCAACTTTATTACTAAAGTATAAGGTTCAAAGTTGATTGGGAAAATTTGACTGTTTCGGGTAGCTTGATGTACTGGCGTCTGTACATCAAACTGAGTAATTTTCTGCAAAAAAGATTGCTGGAACGACTTTTAGTTTTGGTACGAAAATTTGCTGATTACGTAATGCGCGTACAACATTCTGCTTATGGGTGCATGCAAGGGTACCTACGGGAACCGTGAAGTACTTACTCATTAAGAGGAAATGCGGGTGGTCGTTTCTCCATAGAAACGTTCTCGTCAGTTTTCTTTCTGGTTAATGACCATAAAGCAATTTTTTTACAGTATAATAAATATTTACTACTTGCATATCCCTATGTTTTCCTTTTTTATGATACATTATTTTTATAAGCACTAGAACCACTGACCTCTATCATACATGTATGATAGAGGTCAGTGACTAGAACCCTCAAAAAATCCCGATTTAAACCGCTGTCAACAGAGACCTCGTGTACAAATTTGACACTATTAATGAAAAAGAAAAACATAGGAACCATATTCTTCTTATTTAGTTTTTTAAATTGGTCCAATATTGGAGGAGAAAATAGGCGAGAGCCAAACCTTGAATTATGACTTTTTACTTAAGCTTTTCCAAAAGTCTCTCCGACCGCATTTCCTCTTAAAGATCAGTAATAAAATTAAAAGCTTGTTTTCATTTAAAACATAAAGAATAAATTTGGAACTGACCTAAATTACCTCCGTAACCGTAATAACGGGAAGAACAAGTGATTCTCAGCTTCGTTAAAGGTAGGTATTTTAACACCCGTTATTTTTGAGTAGGTTCAAATGCATTGTTAATTTATAAATATGATATACGTTATTTATAAATAAGGTTTATTTATAGATCTACTAGCTGCGCCCCGCGATTTCGGGATAAAAAGTAGCCTATATGTTAATCCATACAAAATTTTGTCAAAATTATTCCAGTCGTTTGAGCGTGAAGAAGTAACAAACACATAAACACACATACACACACTCAAACACTCACAAACTTTCGCCTTTATAATATTAGTATGATTTATCTAAAAACAATTAAAGAGGATATCAATGCATTATACCTATTAGCGTTAAATTTCACAAAAAAAAAAAAGAAATGAGGTCCAAACTCTTATAATATTTATAAAGGAATAGAATGTAATTTTAACAAGATTTGATTACATGTACAAAAATAGTTAAAAGGTTGAGATGAATTGTTAATGGTAGCGATGGAATTTCAATGCCTTATAAGTTCTTGATTTTATTATTAACTAGCTACGCCCCGCGGTTTCATCCACAGTAATCTCGATCCCGTGAGAGTATCCAGGTCATGGTATAGACCATGACCTGGATACATAGATAGCTATGTGCTAGATTTAATCCATATGCATTCAGTCATTTTGCCGTGAATGCGTAGCAAAAAAATCAAAAAATCACCAAAAACAAACCAAACCAAAAAATCCAATCTTTTCTCTTTATAATATTAAGTTAAGATTAATAATATTTGTCACGTTCCGAGGCCTCTGGGTTAAGCTTTTGTAGTGTTTGCGAAAAAATCAAATAAACTATACACTGGAAGCTTCGAACTCAAACTCAAACTCAAAGCATTTATTTCAATTAAACCATTTACAGGCACTTTTGAATTGTCAAGAATTTCGACCTTTTAATAGGCAAATAAACACCTACGAGATTGTTCGTAGAAATACACCTCCTAATCTTCTGTTTTGCAAACGTGACCGTCATTCTAAAATCGTGGAGGAGGCGATTCCTAGGGTGCATATAATGCAAACCGTTTAGGGCTTTTCTCAGCTAATTAGCACACTTTATAAGTCACCGATGCAATAAAGAGAAATAAAGACAACATTGAAATAATTTATGTGCACGAAGTTGAGTTGTTGCAAAATGGTCTTTCACAGTGAACACAGAAGCATCTTTGTCCCCATAAAAAGACATTATAGAACGTTCAACTCAGCATATCGAGATAAACTATGAAGGCGTTCCTTTATTTATTTATACAAATAAAATAAAAACATGAGGAAACACAGACGCAGACAGATAGAAGTGAAAACAAAAAACTATGAAACAACTGTTTTTTTTTTAATTTTCAAATTAATTGTAGTATCAAAAATTCAAATAATAAATAAATAAATAAAATAATAATAATAATAAATTTATTAATTAATTTAATTTGTAAATCAAAATTATTTGTAAAATGTTGATATTGCTTTCACTGCTGACCAAGCGCTGCGCAACATATTGATAGCTATCGGTGATGCGAAACCCATAAGATTTTCCCCCAACCAAAAATCACTCAAAGAAGATTTCAATTAAAACAAAAAAAAAAAAAAAATACTCACTGCTTTTATAAAACGATGCTGAGAACTCTTGGGTTCCATTTTTTCCAACCATTGAAATTCCATTACTTACTTCCATTTTGTCTCACTTAAATAAGCGCAATACACGTCTTATCAGATCGATTATATACCCGCAATTGACATACGCTTTGCAGCAGTGTTTTAATTTGATGTTTTGAGCAGGGTGTGGTGACAGTACAAGCGGCAGCGTTTCGAAAAATATACTTTTACGTTGGATTTCGTTGATACATTTTTGGTTTAGCAAAAGACCTTCAAGGGCACTTATTTTTATAACCAAAACATTGAAAACATCATGTACTTACGTGAGGAAAAATTTTAATATTTTCAGTAAAAGTGGTGACAGACACACCTATAGGACTAGAATTAGGGACCAATTAGTTCGACCAGGTTTCACACTGACTAAAGTAAATTCGTCTTCATTGGATACTGTTTAAAATGTTACAATAAAATACCTCCCCACATACTCCAACTCAACGAAACGAAATTCAAATCTTACATAAAATGCACACTATGCAGCCAAGCATAATTATTATAAGTAGGGGAATTGAATCGCTGACAAAAATGCTTGGCTCAACGCTGGTCCTGCTCCATAAGGGCGCATAATTCGAAAATATAATGTAGTTGGAGCTGCTGAAGATTGAAAAGCCTATCTTTGTATTGTATAAATTCAATCTTTAGGTATTGTACAATTGCATAGCACACGTGTGAGCACTATTATATACAGACGCCAGCACATTAAGCTACTACAATCTGTCAAAGAATGATGTGCATTTTTGTATGGAGACTGGCCTGATGACCAATAGAGTTCTAATGTACAGACGCCAGCCTTGCACGTCAAGGTACCCGAATCTGTCAAATTTTCGCAATCAACATTGAACCTTATGCTTTAGCAATAAAGTTGAAAATCTATTAAAGAAATTTGACAGATTGTAGTAGCTTGATGTGCTGGCGTCTGTACGTCAACTTATTGCTTATTCTGTAATGAAACATTTTATCTAAAAAAAACCACTGGGTTTGTACAGTGGAGGACAAAAATTGTTATAATTTTTTTTACGATTATTTTGTAAAAATAAATCTATAGCTTTATTTTCCACAAAAGGTTTTTACTTGGACCAAATGCTGTTTTTTTTTTTGCCAAAAATTATCTTCATGATAAGTAACCTAGTCGTTAACAATATTTATACATAGACTGTACCCAATCAGTCAACACAATATCAATTCACAAGTTGTCATGGGAATTCCGTAAAACGCCGCCGCCGCCGTTGGGATAGCCTGGGTCTAAAAGTCGCATTAAGGCTCCTTCAAACAGGCGCGACACGCAATAAAATCGCGCGCGACACAAAGGCACCGCAAGTCGCGCAACGGGTGGTGCCTTTGTGTCGCGCGCGATATTATCGTGTGTCGCGCCTGTTTGTAGGAGCCTTTAACTGATGGTACCGATAGTGAGACGTAGGTGACCAACGAGCGAAATAAAGGCTCCAAGGTCTTTGCTAGAGATCTGTCTATTGGGCAGAGCCAGCTTACGAAACTGAAGACCGATGATAGCAGGATCGTAAAAGCCAAACGAGAGATCGAGAGGTTCTATGGACAGTTATACACGTCAACAAGTAACCCCGTTACGAATCTGGCAAACGACCCAATTGCTAGATTGACCCGACACTATACCGAAGACATCCCGGACGTCATCCTGTACGAGATTAGGATGGCTCTGAAGCAGCTCAAAAACAACAAGGCAAC
This sequence comes from Luperina testacea, assembly GCA_927399505.1. Lineage (NCBI taxonomy): Eukaryota > Metazoa > Arthropoda > Insecta > Lepidoptera > Noctuidae > Luperina > Luperina testacea. The sequence continues at coordinate 2,943,158 of OV656759.1, read as the reverse complement.
GGATGATGACGGAATTACGGCCGAGCTCCTGAAAGCCGGCGGCAAATCCGTTCTTAAGTCCCTTCAGAAGCTGTTTGGTTCCGTCATACTCGAAGGTAAAACACCACAGGCATAGAACAGAGGTGTGGTGATACTTTTCTTTAGGAAGGGCGACAATGCCTTTCTTAAGTATTATAGGCCCATCTCACTTCTGAGCCTTGTCTGCAAGCTGCTTTCGAGAGTCATCACGAACAATCTCGCGCGCAGGTTTGTTGACTTCCAGCCTCCTGAACAAGCCGGATTCCGTAAAGGCTTTAGCACCGTAGACATACGCTGCGACAGGTTATACAGAAGACCGAAGAGTATAACCTGCCTCTCTGCTTAGCGTTTGTGGACTACGAGAAAGCCTTTGATTCGATCGAGACATGGGCTGTGCTGTTGTTATTGGTTAGTTTTATAGACATTCCTCGCTACGCATCCTCGCTCATTTCTGGTGAAAACGAAGCCTAACACTAGGAATGGTTTGGTCATTTTGACAGTTCCACAACATTCATTGCGTTATTTACATTGTTGAGCAGATACATTTTTCGAACATATGAAGCGATGGATTAATTAACAATATCTTTTAAAATTATTCAGAGTCAGATTGATAGTGTGATAGTGTTACGCAATTTGGGAGCAGGTCATCACGTTTCTTATCTAATTCGGTCCTCAAAATTTGCCTGGTGAAAACCACCCGAACATTTAATTGCCTCCTACAAGCCTCAAAAAAGCAAACCATCGAATGGACTACGTGGCTATGGTTTACGTGGAACAAGGGATCTAAGAAAGACTAAAAATTGGGTTAATGGCCACAGAAACTCAGCTATCGAAGTAGCGTGGTTCGTATGTATGACTATGACAAAATGCCGCGTTTTTAAAATCTCTTGCACTGAAACCGTACCCAACTCAATAATTCATGATTTGAATAAAAAACGTACAAGGTTTACTCAATTTAAATAGTTTGAAATTTTTCAAATTTCTCACCAATGCTTTTATTTTGCGTTTTTACTAATGCTCATAAATATCAAAGGGAAGAGCATAAAACTAGGCATTTTACTAATTAAAAGAAATGTATACTTAAAAAAAAAAACAAAAGGTTTTAACGGAACGGAAAAAGTTTTTTAAATTCCTGAAATGAAATGAATAAAGTTTATTTTCCTAAGAACTTTTACTTTACTTTATCCTTTTCTGAATATTTAATTCACAAGCCACATGCACACATGCACACCACATGCACACACTCACACACTCACCATTACAGGCTCTTTCTAACCAATTTTTATGTTTTTGTTACTGTTGTTTGTCTTTTGTAATATTTTTATTCTCCCGACAGCTGGCTCTGGCTCTGACAACTGGCTTTTGTAACATAAGCTAATAACCTAGTATAACAGTCAGTGACTTCATACAATTTGTAATCCCTATCTTGTATAATAAATATTATTATTTCGTTTATTTAATTGTATAAACATATTTATAGATTACATAAATATTTTTATTATTTCGGATATAATTCAGGTTGCGTTTCCAAAACAGAGCATGTTTTACTACACAGCGTTATTGGTAAAAAATTAACAACCTCTTAAGAGGTCATTGTACTCATCATTATGAACAACTTTTACTATGGGACCAAACCTGAAATCGCAAAAAAGAAATCAGCCGTTCCCAACATTTTGACGAGTTATACCAACGAACATAAATGTAGGGAACAGCTGATTTTTTTTTTACCAATAACCCTTTATATTCATAATTTTATGTAGTCTTATAATTACATATACCTACATCGTCTTTGTTGCAATTGTTGATTCAATGCTAGCTTGTCCTTAACCTAATATTCTTTTGTAGTCTTTCGTAGATCAAGTCGTAGTAATACCTACCTTATTATGGATTCATCATTGTTTATTCTTGTCTCATGAATTGGTAACGTTTGAAAAACGCCTTCGTCTTTTTTATGAGCAATGTTTGGTTACTATGAGTTTTCAAAAAAATATCCCTGTGTTTTTACTTTAGCCAATGCCAAAATTACTAAGTTTTTCTCAGAATTATTGTGAACAATCAGTGTCAGTTTTTAATAATCTTAGTAATTCTAATTATCATCATTTATGCCTAGCTTTTTCCCAACTATGTTGGGGCGGCTTCCAGTCTAACCGGATCCAGTGGGTACCAGCGGTACTATTTTGTAAAAATCTCACCGTGAAAACTTAGGTGAAGTGAGCGTGGACTGAGCTGTCAATAGTGTCAATTCCTAGCAAACACAAACTCACTTCACCTAAGTTTTCACAGTGCAATTTTTACAGAATTGACCGGCTGTATGTGTTATTATTTACTGGGTAACACGATACGCCTCTTGGTTAGACTGGATGTCAGACTTGGGCTTCTGACTAACCGTAACGACTGTCAAAGGTCTACGAATGTCGGCTAGGATAACTGCTTAACGTACTTTCTGGGGTATGTTATGGTTGGTCATACACAGACCCACCTCAGCAAGCGTTGCTTAACACTAAAGATGGACCCGTGTGGCTGGTATTATTTAACCTTGTCATTATAATCCCTTTATTTCAATTGATTTGGTACGAGTTGCTTTTTTTGCTACATCACTCTCAGTTGGCATTTATCTCAGTACTACTGGTACTTTATTATGGTCTGATTCCAATAAAATATTGTATTTACATTGCGAACTTTAAACGATTAATTGCTAACGAAAAAAACAGTAGCACTCCGGGAGTACTTTGCCTTCACTCACTGACATGAGGACAGCCAAACACATCCAAAGCGGGTATTTTTTTAATCGTCTTATGTACAAAACACGCGCGGTGTCACTTACGGTACCAGTGGCGCGAGTTCAATGGTTTTTTCCCATCCTAAAAATTGCCCAACGTGCTTAAAGAAATTTTCACTTCCTTTGATTATTTTCCCTCCTTTTTATTTACTTGTACATATTATTACTATAATTAATATTGTATTTTAAGTGCATATCTATGGTGTAAATAAAAAAATAATGTTCTTCAACAATATATTAACAAATATTGTGCACTCAACTTCTTAAGGAAACTAGTCGAACTTTGTTTTTTTGGGTTTTCGATATCTAATCTCACAAAATACTCTCTAAATATCTTTTTTGGTTTTTTGACAGTTCTTCCTAAAGGTGATGTTCTTCAGAAAGGCCAGGGGCCTAAAAGGCCACTTTGGCAGAATCATAAAAGGATAACATTATGAATTTTAATATGGCGAAGACAGTCCGTGTTTTTCTTTTTTTTTCGCTGCACTACGTAGATATAATCAAAGAGATTAGGATTGGATTTGGATTGGATTGATTGGTATTTTAGCACGGACAAAAAAAAACTGAAAAATCCTTCACCAATGGGATTTGATACGATTAACTTAACAGTTAACTGTCCATTATGATTCATAATGTTATCCTTTTATGATTCTGCCAAGTGGCCTTTTTAGGCCCCCAGATCTATGAATGAGTATGTGAGGATCATAGCAGGTCGCATTCTGTAGTTTCTGCATACTCCATGGGAAGAAGCCTCGAGTTTATGTGGTATTATTCCTTTAAAGTATCATTTTATGACTGAATTAAAATGTAAAGAAAAAATCCTTTTTCGATGTAAAATAATTTATTTGTTATTTCCATTCATTGTTCTTTTTCTATTAATTAAATCAAAGTTATTCTTAATACTTATTGTATTACTTTTATTGGAACCATTTTTCATTTTATCTTTATTAACAGATTGTATTACAGCTTGGTTGTCTTTTACATTTGGTGTTTCTATGTTTTCTTTCTTAGAATATGATTCCTTGTAAAATTTTCCAAATAGGAAGATAAATAGGGTCGTATTGATTGTGATTGTTAAACATAAAGTGTTTGATGGGGTGCATTCTGAGGTTGTGTACGTCATCAAGAAATGTATCAGGATCAGCATAAATTGTCCCTGAAAAAAGAAAATGTCTGGCTTTTATAACAATATTAAAGTTACTAAAGCATCAGGCGCTATACATTCCTTATTGTTATACATGCGCTATTGTTTTAATGAGTTGCTACATCAGTCGCATCGCGAGATAAAGAAGTGTCTTTGTGTGCCTTTTTTACGAGCTTAACGATCATGTTAGGCATTAGGATAACTTCAGAGTCGTAGAAAAATTTCGACAAATGGAGAAACAGACCATTCTCTTGCTTGTCATGTTGGTCACTATTGAGAGGACAGTTAAATTCATAACTTCACTGTTTCATCATCTTCTACTGGCCATATGCCTCCCATATGCATCGCCATAGCCACATCGACAGGCTCTTTGACCATTTCAACTCGATCAATTATTATACCGTTCAGCCTGCCTATTTTATTTTACAGCTAACATCGATTCAGTAACGACACACGACACGACGAGTTCGATTCGGTACCTACATAGAAATTTAAACTAAAGAAATTGTCTTCAACTCACCAATTGCAACCTAGTAATATACTTCTTCCACCACAAATACTTCGTCAAACTTGGGATTGAAGACAGTCCATAATAAGCATACATGATCACGTGAACGAACGAATTGATTGTCCGGATAAATATCGTTGGGTACGTCGGTTCGTATTTCAAGATGGACCAGCTGGTGAGTACCATCATCGCATGGTGATAGACATGGAGGAAGGTGATCTGATTGTCTTTCTTCCTTAGTATGAAGAATACGGTGTCCAAGAGTTCAGTCACTTTTGCCAGGAAGTAGAAGTACATCATGGTTGGTATCTGGAAATAGGTTAACACAAAATTGTAACTTCATTCATTCAACGCATTGGTAGGTATATTATCTTCACTCCCTTGGAAAATGCGATGCCAATGACGTCATGCAAGAGAACAACGAAGTATTCGAATTTCGAAAAAAAATCTGCTTATTTTTCCAATCTCGAGTAGGTAAACTAAAGATGCCATTTTAATTTTTTGGGTATTTAATTACAGAATATCCACGAAACCTCTTCACAACTGGACCCCAAATCTATATGGTAATTATTATTCCCCGCGAAATCTTACCAACTGTAGACCACGTCAATATCGTGTCTTGTAGAAACCCCAGTAACGGCAAGGAATCGAAATGTCAACCGTACGGACAACATGATGTATTATTGTATTTTGACAGTTCAAACCACGCCAGCTTCGCGTTCATTTCGCGCGGTTTCGTTCATTGTGTCATAGAGAATACGTTAAGGCGAAAGCGCCAGGGTAGCCGGCGAAATTCAATTTTTGAAGTGAAAACTTCTTTAGCGGCGCTGTGTACTTTTTTTGGAATGGGTAAAAACTTCTAAATTCGCGTCAGGTCACGTGACCCTGATCGAAAATTCGTAAGACGTAAAACGTAAGACAGCGCCATCTATGCACATCGGGAAGAACTACGAGGGCCTCGCGTACTAACTACGTAGTTCATCCAACAACGACGAGCGCGTTGTTGAGGACAGCGCCATCTATGCACATCGGGAAGAACTACGAGGGCCTCGCGTACTAACTACGTAGGCCTCGCGTACTAACTACGTAGTTTATCCAACAACGACGAGATGGCGCTGAACTACGGATATATAACTGACGACGAGCAAATCTGAATAAATTCCTTTCACGAGAAGAATAAACCAGTCACTTTGGTCATCATACCTGATTTGCAAAAAACCCTATAAAATAAGGAACACACCTTAACACGCGTGTTTTGTTTATAAGACGATTCACAAAATACACTCGTAATGAGGGTTTTCTGAAATGACGTTCGACAGGTGGCAGCACTGACACGTCAGGTCCAGACATCTGTCAAAGAGCCTATATTTTCTTTAGTCATGACTGAATGATGAACGAATGTATGAATCGAATGATGAACGTCATCATATATTTTATATTGGAAGACCTCTTGTCACAGTGGTGCCAACTGGTGTCGTAAATTTTCACGAAAACCCTCATTGTTCAAGTTTTCACTTCTGTCGGCACTACCGGAGTGCCAGTGTTTTTTTTTTTTAGGGTTGTACGTTGATTTATATATGAATCGCGGCCGTAAGAAATATGTGTTTACAGAATTATAATCATTAAAGTCATCAACACAACTCTCTAAGACCACGTAAGTCCCAAGAATAACTGTTTCATGAAATCATCATTCTTTGGACTTACGTGGTCTTAGAGAGTTGTGTTGATGACTTTAATGATTATAATTCGGTAAACACATATTTCTTACGGCCGCGATTCATATATTAATCAACGTACAACTTAATGCTGACCAGCAAATTGCAAAAAACGTAAGAAAATTTGAATTTCGCGGGCTACCTTAGCGCTTCCCCCTTAATATCAGCGGTTCTATTCTGTAAAAATCTCACCGTGAAAACTTAGGTGAAGTGAGCGTGGAGTGATCTATCAATAGTTTCAATTCCTAGCAAAACAAACTCACTTCACCTAAGTTTTCACGGTGTGATTTTTATAAAAACGACCGGCAGATGTCGCTAAGAAATTGACGTGGTTTCGAAGTGTAGTCATAGTGAATTAGGGGCCTGAAGGGTCAAACTGGTACCCTACGTAGTTGAAGTGAGCTGAGGTGGCTTATGAATTTATGGACAACAAAATAAAATGATTACACTTAGTCTCGTTTCTTCCTTTTCCAAAAGGCAAGTCTTGCTCACAAAACCGTTAGGCAGCATCACTCGGCTTCCCTGGAAGTGAAAGAAAACCGATTTTTTTTTAATAATATTAATAATGATGATTTATATTACGGCTTTATTTACTCACTAGCTGCGCCCCGCGGTTTCACCCGCATAACTTTCGATTCCGTGGGAATATCGAGTTAAAAAGTAGCCTGTATAGTAATCCAGGGTGTCAGCTACCTCCATACAAAATTTTATCAAAATTGGTCAAGCCGTTTGAGCGTGAAGAAGTAACAAATATTATATAATATTTTTATATAGTGTGATATCCGGGTCACCTTCTGCCTTCAGGGTCCGGTAGTGTTTCATCGGCAACGGGTAAAAGATTGCTTACATCTTGCAAGCATTTCATATGAAATTGTTTCCAGATGTCCGGGATCCGGGTTTGGGCCTCGATACCTATTGCGAAGCATGTTCTGACTGACGTTCGCAGCCAATGGGGACAAATGGCACGGTGTCCGTAAGGTCGTGACCCGGAACTTTATGAAGATCTCAAAACTTCAGCATGCAGCGTAGTTTGAGTCGGATGCTAAGCGGATCAATAAGTGAGGCGTCGTGATTAAAACAAATGGTGGTGGTGAGCCAAGTTGTGGGCACGCAACTCTATATAAAGGCGCTTCCTCACGGGGAGCATTCGCCTGTAGTTTAACAGTTCGATTCAAGCATTACACCAGTGAGTGAGGAGGACAGAGGTGATTATAATAGTAATGCTCGAAATCGAATCTGTATTGATGATAAAAATGTATTCAAGTTAATACCTCTCTACCGAAAAAAAAAACACAAAATTGCTTACCAAATAAAACAAATATGACGATATAATCACTTGTATAATATTGTACAGGACCATAAAATTTTTCAGTGTATAAGGTTGGCGTGTTTTCATAAATTCAGGTCCCATTTTCAGCACAAATAAAATATAAGTTAAGGTGATGGCTGCCATAGGAATAGGGGAACTCATCAGGAACCATTGGTCAACGAAGTCCACTGAAAAATTAAAAGATTTAATTTTAATTTATGACGAAGAGTTTAATACTAAGGAGAACCTAACGAATCTACTTCAATATAAAATGTTGATGTATGGAGGAGATGAGAAAGACATAGGAAAAACTGTATGTACTCGTAGATACTGTGTAGAGATGATAATTACGAATGAAAAGGGAGTCAATGTCTGACGATTAAATTAATCTGCCTAGCCTTTTCCCAACTATGTATGTTGGGGTTGGCTTCCTGTCTAACCGAATGCAGCTGAATACCAGTATTTTACGTGAAACGACTGCCTATCTGACCTTCACATGCCAGTGACTGGATAATACGATATTCCTTGGTAAGACTGGTTGTCAGAACTTCGGGTTTCCACGACCCGTAACGACTGTCAAAGATCCAGGAATGACAGCCGGAACCAACGGTTTAACGTAATTTCCGAGGCACGGAGGGTCTTGGTATGTAAAGATGGTCACCCATTGAAGGACCAACCGCAGCAAGCGTAGCTTAACCTGATTAATCGAACTGTGTAGCTGTTATTACTTTGTTACAAACCCCTGACAATCATGGCAATGATAAATGGGTAACGATTGAAAGACTCATATGAACGAACATGGGATAGAAGCGGAAGTAAAAGAGTGTTTTCACACAAACGGAACAGTAGGTACGTGTACGTGCCTCTCATTATGTAATAGGCATCATTTTATACTAATTAAATGCGTTAGGTTAATTTTTACATAAAAATTATAAAACCTTGGCTTTTGCTTGCAAGGTCTCATAAACATGCATGAGAATTAGTACTAGCTATGAAAGTACTATCTAAGCTATCAACTGCAGGTGCACTGATTTTAACTTGCCATGATTTTGCGAAATCATCTATCGGATTAGACTTTTCCAAACTATGTTGGGGATGAATACCAGTATTTTACATGGAGCGACTGTCTATGTGACCTTTACAACCCAGTTACTCCGTAACACTTATATTCTATACCCTCCAATAAGACTGATTGTCAGAGGTTCAGGCTTCTGACTTCCTGTAACAGATTACACACACGTAGCGTGCTAATAGCTTACATACAGCGTACTTTTAGGAGAGGTTTGTGGTTACACAATAAAAGCCGCACGGGTCGATCGAAGGTTAAGCCACGCTGGCCGCGGTTGGTCCGTGGATGGGTGGCCATTTTTACACATCGAGACCCCTCCGTGCCTCGGAAAGCATGCTAAGCCGTTGGTCCCGGCTTTCATTCGTAGAAATATGGCATTCGTTACGGGTCGTCAGAAGCCCGAAAGTCTGACAACCAGTTTTACCAAGGGGTATGGTATTACCCAATAACTGGGTTGCGGAGGTCAGATAGGCAGTCGCTTCATGTAAATTACTGGTATTCAGCTACATTAGGTTAGACTGCAAGCCGACCCCAACATAGTTGGGAAAAGGCTAGGCAGATGAATTATATAGCGTACTTTTCGAAGTACGGAAGGGTCTCGATATGTAATGGATGGTCATTTATTCACGGACTGACCTTAGCAAGTATAGCTAACCTTTGGTCGACCCATGCACTTTTACTATTTAGTCACGAGCCCCCGCTTTTACAAAACTAAAATTAACCTAATATTAGGTACTACCGCGCTATTTCGATTTCCTGACATTGATTTTTTACAATCTGTGACTACAGTAACTCACATACTTGTTAAAACTCTAGAAAAATCATCTACTTTTCCAATGTTTGTAAATAATTTGTAAGTTGTGAGCACCATGTATCTATCACATAATTGATTTACCTGTAATTGCTTAATTTTTAATTATTTTTATATTTTTGGGACTTCTTTTAGTCTAGGTGCATCGTCTTCACATATAATTATATTATGTATACAAACCTTGTAAAACATTTTAAAAGAGTAACGGTGGAGTTTCTTGCCCATTCTTCTCCATAGTAAAACTACCTTTTGGAAGGGGCGACTAGAATCAATCAATTTTACTGTAAGTTTTGACGTTCAAAAGTGCCTTTAATGTGCCTATTTGAAATAAATGATTTGACTTTGACTGACTAGAGACCTTCTTTCTTTCCCTCATTAAGGAAAAAATAACGTCTTTTGTTGTAATTTTCTAGTCAGGATGCGTTTCGTCACAATGCACTTTGCGTTTTGTACTAGACATCCAGATATTGTACTTATTTCATAGATTTAGGTTTGCTTTGTCAACCCAAAGAACGCCACTTTATGATAGAAGATAGTTGGGTTATTTTGCCAGTTTATCGTAGAAGAAAGTTGGTTGAGAATGACCCAACTCCCAGCCCAACTCCAAACCTAAAACCCTACAGCCTAACTTGTCTCTTTTTTATGTTTGTGTAGGTTCTCTGCGTGATGTGTACTGCATAATAAACATATTTTCTTTCCTTAAACCTTTCCTTAACTTAAAATTAAGCTAGCACTTGTCTGGTCACCTTCAAGGTCAAAACCAACTTGATTAAGAGGGTTATTTTTGGTTTTAAACAAATTGAAGAAGTAGTGAAAAAAGTGATAATGAGTCTAAAAAAATTTATGTTAAGTAAGTGTATAAATGTACATACATTTTCCTTTGAAATCCCAAAATGATCCATTTTCCGTTTCTACACGATTTCCAGAAATCATTCTGAAATTATGTTAAAGTGAGTCCACTAACGATAAAGAACTCACATGAAGTAATAGCAAACTAATAAAATTAAATAAATACGTTCAGTTATTTAAGTTACTAAGGGTATGGTTTCACTTCCATTCAATTATTCCAGTAGATATGTTATATTATGATGAATGCTGGTGATGATTTACTAATGAAATTTTGCCAGCGTCAGTGCCAGTTTTTGTGTGTGTTTTGTATTGTGATAAGCGACAGTTTCCATCCACTTCCCATTAGGTTCTCAGCATCTATTAACATCAAACTGGCTACAAGGGAAAAAAGGCAACACCACATCATCTTCGTACATTTTGTAAGAAGATTTATAAAAGGGACCGTGATCTAGAATAACATCGGATCGAATAATTTTTCAGTGTTTATTAAAAATAACCACAATGGCTACATATCCCCTTGACCGGCGATAAACCCATAATGGTTAAAGGAAAAACGCCGAAAAAAATGATGTCAATCGGTTGAGGGGATAACATCATGAAAAAAATTGTTTTATTGTCAAAAAAAAAAAGCTTTATAACTTAAAAAAGCTTTATAACAAATAAAGCTTTATAACTTCCAAAAACTATGTCTAAATTTTATCAAAAAAAAACGACACCAACTGCTCAGTGATGCCAGCAGCCAAACCATAAATGAACTGAAAGCCAAATGTTATTTCACCGATTTGGTTTTGTAGGGATCATTTTGATGATATTATAACATAATAATTATAATAAGCAAAGTTATTATAATTAGTACGAAGTGTATTTAGGTTGAAAGTTAACAAGAGACTTTATGCAGGGAATTTTGGACCGAATGTTATTCGTCAGTCCTAAACTTTAGTTTCAGTTAAGTTATTAAGCACTGTAATGTTTGTTTTCAGACGAATGACATCACTACATGAACGATGACCAAAAAACGTTCAATAGCATAATATTCAATTATACAAGATGGCGCAAAAGTTGTCACCCGTTGTTTGGTTGTTATTTTTTTATATGAATGGAGTACTTTGGTTTTGATTTTGGATTATATTTATTTATTATTTGATGTCCTGTTTTTTTCCATTCAGTCAAAGAAATTATATTGGCTCTGTGGCTGCCGCCAGAATTGATAACCATTGAGGCCCGATTTATGGCATTTTCCATCACTCTAGACTGAGGCTTGTTGATATAGACTCGTAATTTCAAGAAACAGAAGGCTGGAACGGTTAAATCAGGCGATCTTGTGGGCCAGTGCAAACTAATGACCAAAACGAGAGATTAGGCGACCCAAATCGATTATTCAGCGTTCTTTAGGAGTATAGCGATTCATGTCTTGTTGACGTGTATTTTGTATCTGTTTACTTCACAAATGTTAAAAGTAGAATTAACATTTGCCGCCATTTAGAAAAAATATTAGCATTTTCCGATAGGATGATGACCTTTGCGTCTTGTATATCTACTTCGGTTACTGAAAGATACTGTTTGACTAGTTTCGCAATTATCGCTTTTACTAGGACTCCAAAAGAGAATTTATAAAAACGTTAACAGAATACGTTTGCATACATTTAGTATTTTCCTGCACATTCTGGCCTTCAGCGAGTTCGTGAATTAATAATGCTAATGGTTTTTAATGAGTTTTTTTTATTCCGCAGCGTATTTACTCATAACAAATGTTATCTATATACCCGCCACGCTCGCGTATCCTATGTAATATGATACAACAGAAAATCAATATTGTGTCTCATTCGCGGAGCTTGAGAGGTCAAGCGCTCGTTCAGACACGAAGGTAATAGAGCGGTTTCAGAATCGCCCGTTTCCCGCGCTGCGCTGGTCTTATTTACATGAACATCAAAACAATTCAGACGAAACCACGAGGTTAAAAAAAAAATTGATCACTTAGACTCTGGGAGATCTCCAGTGTCTTTCTAAGTCCGTCAATGAAGATTGGTACTAGCCCGTGTGAAAGTTGTTAATTCGTCAAATTCAATTATTGGTACAGGTAATTAAACGTTGGGTCTAGTGACAACTGTCAAATCGTGTTGTCCTTCATTCATAGTACCCCGCACTGACCTTATGTTCCAAAGTGATACGGTACGTAAAACTCCCGAACGAGTTATTTTCTTCTTCGATTTCCATTTTCAAGTTGACTCTATCCGGAGCGCGTACCCCAATCGCTTACTAACCGCGGCTGTCTGAATATATGTATAATTTTCCCGTCCTGTTTGTCTGAACTATCGCTCAGACAGCAGTTACGTAAGAATTTATTGAAAGTCCCAACGTTTCCTCCTTAGATATAATTTTCCCAATCATTATTATTTATATTTACTTAGGTATGTAAATATAAATAATAAAAATTATTATTTTATAAATAATAATTATTGAAGTGAAAACTTCTTTAGCGGCGCTGTGTACTTTTTTTGGAATGGGTAAAAACTTCTAAACTCGCGTCAGGTCACGTGACCCTGATCGAAAATTCGTAAGACGTAAAACGTAAGACGCGCGTTGTTGAGGACAGCGCCATCTATGCACATCGGGAAGAACTACGAGGGCCTCGCGTACTAACTACGTAGTTCATCCAACAACGACGAGATGGCGCTGAACCACGGATATATAACTGACGACGAGCTCCATGCGAGCGGTCATCATACCTGATTTGCAAAAAACCCTATAAAATAAGGAACACACCTTAACACGCGTGTTTTGTTTATAAGACGATTCACAAAATACACTCGTAATTGTTCAAGTTTTCACTTCTGTCGGCACTACCGGAGTGCCAGTGTTTTTTATTATTTTTATTTTTGGTAGGGGCTTTGTCTCTAAGTAATAACAGTGGCACAGGTCGATCGATCAGGTTAAGCTACGCTTGCCGCGGTTGGTCTGTGGATGGGAGACCATCTTTACATAACAAGACCCCTCCGGGCCTCAGAAAGTACGTTAAGCCGTTGGTCCCGGCTGTCATTCGTGGATTTTTGGCAGTCATTACGGGTCGTCAGAAGCCCGAAAGTCTGACAACAAATCTTACCAAGGGGTATCGTGTTACCCAGTAACTGGGTTGTGGAGGTCAGATAGGCAGTCGCTTCATGTAAAATATTGGTATTTCAGCAGCATCCGGTGAGACTGGAAGCCGATCGCAACATAGTTGGGAAAAGGCTAGACAGATGATGATTTAGGTAATGTAAATATTTATTATTATTCTATGTAAAAAAATCTAATAAATTATTTTTTTTTGCGATGTTTTCGGCATGCAGCAGTCAGCAAAACTCTTACCCTTAGTTACTTGTAGTTTATAAGTCTCTGTTTCGTTCCAGTAGTTCCGGCCGCTTTGGGAGGTACCCACATGGAGTTTCCGAAAGTTTAAATTTAGGTATGTACCGATTCCATCGCCGACATGCGCATTCAACCATATATCTACAGAGTGGCAGGAACATCGACGCGCAACCGGTTACCTTACTTTCAGTACATGATTCTGAACCCCCTGCATTGAAATCTCTCAGAAGGGTAATTATGATTGTACATGTTTGCTTGGTCAATACCTAGCATCAATGGGATGGCACTGACAGCTCACTCCACGCAAGTTTTCACGGTGAGATTTTTACAGAATCGACATGCTGTATTATACAAGTGTTTAATTATAGAGGTCAGTGGTCTACAATCATGTTCGTGGTTAGTTTGCGCGTCGATATCCCCACCAGCCTGTATATCAACCGAACAAAAACAGAAAAAAATTTTTGGTCACTTTCAATGTACGCAATGTATCTATCTGCCTATATCTATCAAGATGTCCACTGGAAATAGGTCCCAGGGTAATTGCGTAAGACACTATCAGTAACAATGGGTTACATTTTGACAGTTCAACAACATTCATTGCGGTATTTGCGTTGTTGAGCAGACACATTTTTCGAACATATGGAGCAATGGATTAGGAATATGCTTCAAAATTATTCAAATTGAGAGTAAGTGTGTTACGCAATTAGGGTGATCTATATGTGAAATCCACTGACCTCTAAATAATACAGGTCAGTGGTGTAATCGTGAATTGATAATAATTACAGATTGGTTGTTGAGGTTGTATGTATGTTGTTATTGAGAAAAAAACAATAAAATAGTTTTCCAGCAAAGATCCTAAAATAGAGGAAGTCTGTTAATAATAAAAAATGCAACAATATTATTTAAACTTTATTAGTTTCTTAAAATTAACATTATTTTGTACTATTGTTAATTGCATTAAAAGTACAAAATCAAATCTATGCTAATTGAAAAAAAATAATTATTAAATTAACTAATCGTAGGTACTTAATCTGATAACAAAATTACCGGTCCTTGAATATGAGACATATCCTGGCACAATTTTCTTAAAACTTATTATACTTAAATTGTTAATTTATGAGGCTTTTCATACATTATTCTACTTTCGATTCTATCATTGTTAGTAAATAAAGTGGTCCCGCGCTACCCGAAGCTGAGTACTGCTTGCTTTGCAAAGAGGTAAGTAATTAAATAGAGTTACTAATTAAAAAAAAAGGGCAAGAGCGAGTCGGACTCGCGTATCGAGGGCTCCGTACCATTCATGATGTTTTTAAATTTTCATCGGCGGGGCCCATATTCGTCAGATAATTTTTTTAAATCCATCTCTTGACCGATAATGTAACTAATGTAACGTTTGTTGATGATTTCTGAAAAAGTGTGCTATTTAGACACTTCGTTTTATTTTTCCTGTAATCTTTACATACACTTCTATCAGATAGAATAATTTCAGATTTTTCTCTTTGCAAACTTCGGAGATAAGGGGGGAACGGTAATTTTTTTACACTTTTTATCAAAAGTCAAAAACTATGCGGCCTAAAAAAAATAAAAAATGTTTGAGAATGTGCAAACTGCGTTCTTTCATATGATTCCCCACATTCCCTAGTAACCCCACTTCGAATTTTTCAGACCCCCTTTTAGTCCCTGTTGCAAAAAATATACATATATTTTTATTTCTTTCTTATTTGCAAAATAGCTGGGCCAACGTCATCTAAAACTATTCCAAATTTCGATATCCAGCTATGACAGACAGACCACGTTTTACCATTTTGGTACGGAACCCTAAAAACGTATGTTTCTTTGTAGAAATATTTTACATATTCAGTGTCGTACCGAAAGATGACAAAGAAGATGTCGTCAAAGATAAACAAGTAAATTTTACTGTACAAAAAAATATGACTGCGGTTATTTAGTTTATCTACAACAAAAAAACAACCCTTGCATAACATGGAAAAGCATTTCCGAGAATCCACCCTATGCCTATAAATTCTGTTTAAGCAACTAGGCCTAGGGTGGATTTTCGGACATGCGTTTCCGCGTATCTACTGTAGGGTGGATTTTTGGGATGGATAAACGAAACATAGGGTTGTTCCGTTTATCGAACCCAAACATCTCAATAAACAAAATACCTGCCGTATCTCGACTTGATTACCACTCTTTGTTTTTGTTTCAGATAAAACATATAGTCAGCTTAAAGTAAAGATTCCCTAAAAGCAGCAAAATATTCGAAAAAGAACATACGGAAATAGCATTCTTCACAAATTGTTATCCTAAAGCGAGATAAAAAGCAAAGGTAATGCAACTACAGATCCAATCTTTACTTTAGATGAAGGGAATGATGATAAGTCTGCTTGCTATATACGTAGTTTATTAAAAACACTAAGACGGAAGAAATTTGAATGACGCTACGGCTACTAATGACGAAGTTTCATAAAACTTCAAAAATTTTAACGGCAAATCTTATAATCCAAGTGGACGGCTGCGTATTGCAATACAAGTCACAGAAACTAGGATACTTAATAATATTGTATGGTAGGAAACAAATAACTTGTTCTGAAGTGCTGTGCACACAATACCTTGCATTGCTTAGAGCGGTGCAGTCCTTAAAAAGTGCTTTTAAAATTTTCATTATTTGACAAATAATACACTTTCTTTTTCACAATTAGTGATCTCAAATCAATGTCTATGTATGAAAGGTCTCAATTCTAAACTAAAATCTGGCTGCATCGAATAAGTGCACGATTATACTTCACGTAATATATTTACAGCAAATGTTTAACCTTAAAATCTACATTAACAATTGTGCGGTTGGCAATTTATTGTAAATTTAAAGCGTCTTCTCACTGGTACGATAATTTTTTAAATTCATAAATTTTGCAATACGAACTACGATATGCTGTAATTTTAGACCCCACTTGAAAATTAACGGCTCTAACAAATGATAGCACCAATCATGGTCCTTTCTTCAATTTGAGAGAGTCCTAATGAAGCAAATACTTAAGCGTACTTATCTAACTTTCAAACTCCACAAAAATCTTTAGACTTTAACAATACCAATGTCATCACATACATCAGTCTCAATAGAACCGCTAGCTGTAGTCTTTGACCATGATGAATCATTTCTTTATTAAACTATCGAAGTCGTATTCGGCGCCACACGCTGTTTTTGCCGTCCGCCTCGAGAGGAAGAATTTCCCATCTTTAACATAATCACCGCAAGCCTTATTGACTTCGCAAGGGATCTCCTCTATATTGGTAACACTCTTGCAATCATTCCCATGCACCCCATTTTCTTTTTTATTATTGACTCCGTTTTTGCAGACTCCATTTATTTTGACCCCATTGTGAGCTTTATCATATTCTTCCTTGATTTCCTTTTCAATATTTTTCTTCTCAAGGTTTCTCTTTTTGTAGCTCTTAGTATAGAAGTTGAGAAATAGAAAGAGGAAGATTGTGATATTGGAGCAGATGAAGTAGGTGAAGCCGGAGGCGTACTGACAGCGCGGGGAGAAGTGCGTCCAGGCGCAGTACGTGAGCATCAGGAAGAACTGGATCTATAAACAACATTGACATGAATTAGAACCCATGTATCTAAATTATTAGACAGGTTTTAGAATAAATCTACTGCATAGAATCTGTAGATATTGTTTTCTGTTATTTATAGTTTTAAGGTATTTTATTGCTGTAATGCCAAAAAACGCTATTACTTTCGTTCTAGGCATTCCTACTATGCTTTTCTTTGACATGAAATATTTTGCTCGGCTTTTATAGTAATATACGAAGCTTTAGGCCATCGTTTTGTCCTCTTCAGACCCACCTACCTTTTTAAACCTTGTAATATTTCTATTTATAAAAATATATTTCACTACTGCAGAGCATGGGGTCCAGGCTGGATTCGATTTCATGGTCTAGCATTTTGTCTTTGGGGTATTCTGTTCCTTTCCATAAATTTCTCAGTAATAGCCCGGAGTCTGGATTTATCCCAGGTTGATTGCAATAGACTCGCCTCCTATTACTGGGATTTAAACAGAACTCTGGCATACTGCGGGTATACAACTCAGCCTAACCCTTTGGGGTAAAAAGACGTGACGTTATGTTTATGTCATATTTAAAATCAAACTCACCAATTGCAGCTTAGTCACATACTTCTTCCACCACAAATATTTCTGGAACCTCGGCCCCAGTCCTGACAGCAAGTAGTAAGAGTACATAACGACATGGACGACTGAGTTGAGGAGCGCCAGGACCGCGCCCTCCCCGCCTGCTGCGAACTTCAGGTAGCTCCAGGAATAGAGGGCCATGATCACGTGGTGGTATACGTGGAGGAAGGTTACCTGGAGTTAGAAGTAGTAGTGGATGTTAGAAATGTAGTTTTCTTATTTCTCATGTTTTAACTTTACTCTCTCCGTTATTCCGGATATCCATCGCAAAAAATCCACCATAAGGTATCCAACCTTAGGGTGGATTTTTGGGGTGGATGGTGGATGGCCTAGGGTGGATAAACGGATTTTATAGGCTTAGGGTGGATTCTTGGACATGTATTTCCACGTTGAGTCAATTTTTTTGTGCCTTTTGTAACATCTTTTTCACAAAATGGAATGCAATAAATGAATATGGATATAATTTAAGCGGCTTCGTGGCCATCCTTGGTAAACACATAACACAAAATATAATCTTACCTGTTTATCTTTTTTTCGTAGAACGAAGAATACTGTGTCTAGAAGTTCAGTGAATTTCGCGAAGAAATACCACCAACCCAAGTCTAATAGCTGGAAAACAGTAACGGTCATTCACATTCATATTTATTATGTGATATCAATTTGTTAGGAAAGAATACCATAGAATAGAATAATTATTTATTTGCCTAGAAAGACATCATCATCTGCCTAGCCTAGAATATTTATCAAAAGAAACAAATCATAATTGTTTTAACAGCTCCTAATAGATAACGGACTGTTTGTATTTCGTGCGACAGAGATAACGAAGCCGAAATTAGCCGATTGTTACTTTCCAAAGGTCGATGTGCAATATTTATCGCCGGGTACAGTAAGTGTGCTAAATTTCCTCCAAATCCGTTCAGTCGTTTTTGCGTGATTGAGTAACAAACATCCAAACATCTAAATATACAAACTTTCACATTTACAACATTAGTAGGATACGTAGTTAAATCATAGCTTACCATTGTATTTTGCGTATTGGAGGGATAACGGCACCCTGCATAAATGATGCCATCTCTGAAGAGATTCAACTTGAAAACCTGAAACGGGACGAAAATGAAACTTGTGAATTAACTTAATTAGCAAGCAGAGTTGATTTATTTCCGACGGACACCGATTCCTTCAGGGAATTTGAGCTAATGACAAAAATTATATTATAAAGATTTACTTGCATTGCTAGCGTTTTGAGGACTTTTGTGAAAGGATTTATGATTATATGAGGAGTGACAGAACAAAACATGATAATTCCATGATGTCTAACTTTTCACAAAAGGTCAAAAACCGGCAACTACTTTGCCTTTGTACAATCGAAGAAAATATGGGTTCTAATGAATAAATGACTGTAAAAACTTATTAAGCATGTTTTTTTTATTTCAAATAAAATATCATGATTTGCATCAAACTTTCAACTTTAGAGACGATTTACTGCAGGAATAAGCATGATTTGAACCACACCAGCTTAACGGGCGACGTAATTTATGGTATTCTGTCGAATGTCATTGCTAACTTTTTTTTTACAAAAAGTGGAATTATCATGTTTTGTTCCGTCACTCCTCATATAATGTATATTTGAGGGGTAGAGATATTCCCTCCGCCCCCAAAGGGAACACACACACAAAGGGTAAATTTAGGAAATACAGGTTTTATTAATACATTTATCAAAATCTTGTTTGTTGTCATTCCGGATTTTAAAGGGGTAGGAAAGGAGACCTAGAGTCTACAAATCCCGTTTTAAAAAGACAAGCCCTTTCATTAAATATCATCAAATTGTACAGCATGTGCAGAAGAAAATAATGGTAAACGTTTGTGATTACGTACGCCCCATGTAAACCGTTCAATTAATTAAAAATGTCGGAAGCAGAATAGAAACAACATTGAACGCAATATAGCAACTCAATTTCAATGGCTAGTTATCAACTGTTATACTGAACATTTAATTTATTATAGTGTTCCATTATTATCGACGGCCCTCGATTGCGGTACGTCAACGGTGGTGGAACGTCAGTTCATTCATGATCCCATCCATTATTTTAATTACATTTTCTTTGATTGTTTGTTTTATGATAACAAAACCGCATAGCCGTGTGCACTTGTGCAGCAGTGGTGGCCCAGTGGAGACGGCCGCAACTTACGGGTTTGTAGGTCGTGGGTACGAATCCAAGCAGGCACTTTGTGTAAATTACTTCATCACCACTGCTCTCAAGATGGCGAAGGAAAACATCGTGAGGAAATCGGCATGTCATAGAACTAAAAATTCGAAGACATGTGACATCCGCCAACCCGCACTGGGCCCACGTGGTGGATTATGGCCCACTCCCTCTCACAGAGAGAAGGCGTGTGTACAGTAGGAACATTATAAGCTGATTATTCTTATGCGTGGTTCTTTTATAAGTTACAGGTAGGTAAGAGCGTTATAAAAAAGGTATTTTCGGGGTAGTGTGTCTATTGTAAATATATATATTTGGTATTATATTGCATCTACTGTTAAGCATTTATGTGTTCCAGTATGACGGGAGCTGTCATAGTGACCTCTCCGCTATCACCGACGATGCTATGGAAGCGGGAAAGTTTTGTGCCAACAAAATCTAATTCACTGTCGTGCTATCGACACGGCGAAGAAGAAGTTTGAAGGGTAAGGGTGCAATAAACATTCATGTACTTGAGAATTTTCATCTTTGTCTCGAAGGTTGATAATGCATCAGCAAACGTCTTGGTGTTTGTGGCGGCTGTATACAAATAGATCGTGACATCATTTGTGGTACATAATATACATAATAAACAATACGTAGCTTTAATTAAGCTTTGGCGAAATGCTGACAAACCTAAACAAGTAAACATGATACAATTTTGCCAGTGTACAAACTATGTAGGTAACCATGGATTCAGTATATGATTCTAGACCACCCCTAGCGTAGAAATACTTAGACGGTGATAAAAAAAATTGTTGTTGTGTATTGCACTTTTCTATGTAACAGCCGACCTTATTTTTAATATCCTAAGAATTATTTTTGTGCTAGGGACTCTAGAATCATTATGCTGAATAGCTGAATAAATAGTTACAGTTTTCGCACTGGTAAAAATTTAATCGTGTAGGTATTGCAGCAGTCAATAGATGGCGTTCATTATCTTTCCACGGCCTTAATTTACTCATTGAAAATCTACCTACATAGACTTCTCATTACTTGGATCAATCTACAACTGGTTCCTTTTGCTCCTAATAGATGGCATTAGTTACTTTCATTCCGATGAATTGTTACGTCATCGGTCATCCATTTCACTAAGCTTTAACCCAGAGAAATAATATATTTCCTAATGCTACAGCTGCATTGTCGCGATAAAGAGATACGTCGCGCGCTCTCCCTTGTAAAGAGAGCACGAGAAGTGTAGTTCGCATTATCGTGACAATGTAGACGTAGCATTTCAGTAGACAGTTTAGAAATCATTTATCTTACCTTAAAACAAATCATAGTCGCCAAAAAGACTTGTGATGCGTTATAATAAGCGATCAGTCTGTTCATCTGCAGTGGCTGCCGGTTCTTCATAATTCTTGGGCCGATGCGTATCAGGATCAGGTAAGCTACCACCACCGATAATATTGGCGTGGGGCTCGACATCATGAACCAGGAGTCTACCATGGCACCTGGAATTAGAACATGATATTTTTAATGACTATTGTATAGATCTTTGATTTGTGTTAAGTGTTGTATGACAAACTTTTTATTTGCATAGGACTCAGACCCTAATAAAAAACCAACACAGAGGGCTGTCAACAGTAAAGAAGCCTGTTTCGTAAACATGTGTCCACGTAGTGAGGTGGTTGATTGTAAATGGTTGTAAACTTGTGCGTGTGAGCGAATTACGAAGGCTGTAGCCGGAGGATTTAAAAAAATACAAAATTTATTAATTAAATTTATTTTATAAAGAATTACATTAATTACTTATTAGCTAAAATCGTTGCCAGTTGACCGATGCTGTGTCAAAAGTGACGATTCCATGTGGGTCGCGATGTCCGGTGTCGAACTGCTGCACGTTATGCTGCGTCGGCACTCGTGTCGCGCCGCGTGATAATGGGGTAAACGCTTGTCAGCGATTTAGGTGCTATGTGAATATGTAACACCTCCCCCCGAAGATAAGCAACTATTTCGAAATCTGGTGTGAGCGAGATGATGAAATATTGCTGTGCTCAATTCTTATCCTGCTGGGACTGGTTCTATTGGAATCTTGAATTTCAGCATAATTTCCTGAAGGTGTGGCGTCATCCAATTCTTTAGGTTGATTTCCGTTGAGTCGTTTTGCTCGGCGTCGTCGGTACATTATGGCGATGACGAGTGCACTTGCACCGAATAGCATTAGGTAGATTGGAATTGTGGTATGGTAGAGACTTGTATCAATCGCTTGCTCAAGTTTGACTGGAGTCTGTAACATGATCTTCGCGTTTGCAGAATGCAAGCTTTTTAGGTCAACAGAATTTAGAATGATGGGTGTCTCATTTGATACTTCCAAATCTTCGAATTTCGTGGGTACTTGCATGATTTCCAATGCGAATCCTTTGATGTGATTGTTAGAGTTCGCTATAGTAAATTCGGGTGTCTTAACGTAACAGTTGTACGGGATGATAGCCAGATAACTTCCTTCAAGGGTTTTGTACGTTTCTTGTCCGCATGATATCTTCACTTTAGTTGGGTATGGAAAACTTATGGTATAATGTTTCTCGTCGAGTTGTTCTACAGCTTCTTTCTTCAAGGCGACTGATGATAGCTTGCAAGATGAGAGAAGTTCTTGCTTGGAGATCAGATGCTGGATACAGTCGGAGTCATCTCGAGTCTTATAATTTGGTTTTGCTTCGCAGAGGTACAGGGAATCTATCTTCGGGCATTCAGCCTCCATGTACATAGAATCTTGCCCAGAAATCGCAATATAAGGTGAGGTAGTTAAAAGGATTTTATTATACCTGTTAGGGACTAGGGACAGTCTATACAGGTCATAGAGTGGAGGGAAGGCAATCGGTACTTTAAAAACTAAAACTATTTGATTATCTATATAAAAGTAACCTAGCTTAATTACATCATAATAGTTTCTTAATTCTAAATTAAGGATTTCAGCGTCCGAATATAAAATCCTTAGTTTATCTAACATGTGTCTAATCTCTCCTAAACTAACTACCGTATGCGGTGTGCTCGATGCACGTATAAAAGCTAACGTATATTCTAAATTATGGAGTTCCTTGAATAGGTCCTCTATATTATCACTTAGGATAATTAAGTACTGAGCCATATGGGCGTAGTGAATGAAATCAAAGTCTGCCGTACTATTAATTATGCGATTTAGGACAATGCCTATTCGTTCCTGATTTTTAGTTATATTAGTTAATAAGTTGGCATTACGTGAGACCCAAGTTTGAGATAGACTGACATGTTGGTTAATTTGGGACTCTATCCTGTGTTCGTTCTCCTGAAGGATTTTTATAGCATTATTATACTTGACTGCATCAGTTTGATCTAAATTACCGGATATGCTCTTAATAACGGAACCGAGTCCATCGATAAGTCCTCTTTTATGACGAGTGTGTTCAAGTGACTCTAGCTGCGTAGATATTTTAGTTAACTTAGATGTAAGATAATTCATATGCGGTTCGAATAGTAGGGACGTCTTATTATTTAGTTTAGACCTAAACTCGGACAATTGCTTATTAACTACATCTATTTGAGATTGTATGCTATCGAGATTAACATAGTTAAGAAAGGAATGATAATGAGAAACGATCCGTGTCGTTCCTAAATTGAATGGAAGTATACCAGGGCCGTTTTCTAATGGATCAATCGTTACTTCTTGTCCTTGCGTCATTCGGAGTAGTATCAGCAGTAGCATCCTGTAACAATGTATGATCTTTAGGGCTTCGCTTTAGACGCGACTTTGCAACAGGGCCACGTTTCTTTCTAGTGTAAATATGAATGGGAAGATCGGCTAGGACTATGTCTTGGGTAAAACGCGGAGCTAATTTTTGTCTGTTAGCAAGAGGATTGCGGACGAATACTTGTTGGTCAGTGCTATATTCTTTCTCGGGCTCGCGATCTTTATTTCTACTTTCAGTTAATTCAGTCCTATGGTGAAGGGAAGTTTCGTTTATTATTTCATAGACCTGAGTTAGTCGTTTTTTATGGTCTTGTAAGTATTGTTGTAATAAGTGTTCAGATAGGTTTAAATCTAAGGAATCACGAGGGTCGAAGTGTCCTGTGATCAAGTCTAAAGGTCTGCACTTGGTGAAGCTATGTATGGAGCTGTTATAGCCTAGAACTGCGTAGGGCATAAGATTTATGGCAGGTTCATTGTGTTTTTCCAATTTCAGGATTCTGAGATGTTCAAGAATGGTAGAGTGAAAGCGCTCTACTATGCCGTTATCGTTAGGGGTGTGTGCAAGTATCTTATGATGCTGTATTTTATGTAAACGGGTAAATTCTGAAAATAGTGCGTTAGTAAATTCAGGTCCTTGGTCCGTTACTACAGTGTAGGGAACGCCATGATGGGTGCAAAACGTTAGAAGAGCTTGAACGACACTTAACGCTGTACCATCTCTGAGATGATATGCCTGCGCATATTTCGAGAAAGCGTCAACTAGGGTGAGGAACTTCTCATTTTGAGCTGTGAAAAGATCAAGATGCACAGTTTCAAAGGGTTTAGTTGGAGGTGGAACTACGGAAAATTTTTGTTTTATCGGGTTCCGATCATATTTTGCTTGTCCGCAAATACTACATTCGTTGATGTATTTTGAAATGCTTTCTTTCATTTTAGGCCAATAGTAACGGTGTGATAAAGCAAGGAAACATTCAGTTATACCACGATGATTGGTTTTTCCTTCGTGATAATTACGTATGATTTCTTGTTGTCTTAAGTAGTCTTTAACGTTCTCTGCTTCTTTTTTCGTTAAGACTATATTCAAGGCGGAGCTTTTGAATTTATCTTGAATTATAGGGATTATTTTGTACATCGCGAGGGGTGGCTGAATAATAATCCCTGTTTTTACTCTGGGATTGACATATTCCTTTATGGCATTAATTACGTCCTCTTCAAGGTTGGATTCCGATAGTTGTATTGTAGTTTTAGTATGAGTTTGGAACGGTTTGGATACGGTTGGGCGTTTTTTGATATCTCCTACGACTACAAAAGATATTTGGCGGTGGAATTTGTTTAAGGGTTCGTCAGATATCGGTACCTCTAATATGGGACTCTCAGCGCTGGTGTGAGCCGTTGCTGTTGTGGAGCCTGCCACTGAAGAGGGTTTCTCAGATACGTTGACTGCTATGGAATCTGCCTCTTCATTATTGATTTCAATGCGGGATAGAGCGTCTGCGTTGGTGTTCATTTTACCTGGCTTATAAACTGTAGTGAAATTATACTCGCTTAGCTTTAATCTCCAGCGGGTAAGGCGTGAATTGGGTTCCTTTAAATTCATGACCCATTGTAAGGGCCTATGGTCTGTAACAATTTTGAATTTTCTGCCGAAAAGATAGGGGCGGAAATATTTGGTAGCCCACACTATTGCTAACAGCTCCTTTTCAATTGTGCTGTAGTTAATTTCACTAGTGTTTAATGTTCGGGAGGCATACGCTATAGGTTTGTCGCTACCTATCTGTCCCTGTGAGAGAACGGCACCAATGGCGAGATTAGATGCGTCGGTGGTCAATATAAAGTCTTTAGTAAAGTCTGGGTATTGTAAAATTGGGTCATTAATTAAAAGAGTTTTGCACTTCTCAAAACAGCTGATGTAATTAGGATCGCTTATGGAAATTTTCGAACCTTTCTTGAGACATTGCGTCATAGGTTTAGTTATGCGAGCGAAATCTGGTATGAATTTTCTGTAGTACCCTAGCAAACCTAGGAAGCGTTTTATTTCAGTTGGTGTCTTGGGCAATGGAAATTTCTGAATGGCCGTGATTTTATCCGGGTTAGGTTTAATACCGTCTTTACTAATTATATGTCCTAAATATTCGGTTTCTAATTTTAAAAATTCGGACTTGTCCATTTGAATTTTAAAATTAGATTCTCTGAGTCTCTTGAATACCTTTTCTAGATTTATTATGTGTTCCTGAAGGGATACTGAGAAAACGATAATATCGTCGAGATATACTAAGCACACAACATTTTGGAGGTCCCGTAAGACATTGTCCATCACCCGTTGAAAGGTTGAAGGAGAATTCTTTAAACCCATCGGCATGCGAAGAAATTCAAAGTGTCCATGCTCGACTGTAAACGCAGTTTTATGAATGTCGTTAGGGTTCATCTCAACTTGGTAAAATCCACTGGCAAGGTCCAGGGTGGTGAAATAATGACAGTTACCTAACTTGTCAAGGACGTCCGAAATGTTAGGTATAGGGTAGCGGTCGTCGATAGTTTTCTCGTTTAATTTTCTGAAGTCTATAACCAAACGCCATTTAGTTTTTCCGCTAGCGTCGACTTTCTTGGGAACTACCCAGATGGGGGAGCTCCACGCGGATTGTGAGGGCCGTATAATATTTTGTTCTAACATTTTAGAGATCTGATCTTGAACTTCTTGTTTATGTATGAACGGATATCGATAACTTTTTGTGTATACTGGTAACTCGTCTGTAGTTCGAATAGAGTGTTTTACTTGATTTGTGAAAGACAATGGTTCATCATCAATATAGAATACGTCGGCGTATTGGGAGCATAGTGCTTCCAAATTAGCCTTTTCTTCAGGGTTCAAATGACTTGTACGTAGGCGAGACAAAACCTTTCTCACGCGATCGGACTGTTGTTCGGTGCGCGTGCACTGAACATTGAACAGCTCTGCACTAACGGGGCGATCCATAGAAAATACTACGTCATGACATGACGTATTCGTTACTTCTATTATACCTCTGCTATTACTAACGGTTGTAACACAATCGCCTATTAAACAATTTGAAAGATACTGTTTAGGAATTAAAACGTCACCGTCCTTAGAATTTATAGGGACTTTAATTATTTTAGACGAATTAGCCGGTATTATATCTTCATATAGATTATTATTACGAGAGTCGTACATTAATAAAGGACTACTAGAATTCCGAGTGACCAACAGTCTATTTTTTAAGTCTATTTTAGATTCTAATTTTTCTAACAAGTCATAGCCAATCAATCCATCGAAAAAGTTATGAAATGCATAGACGTAGAGAGTTATATCACCTGGTTCATTGAATTCCTGAAAGCACGGTATGGTGATAGAGTAATCACTCTTAGTGGAAGCATGAATGTTCGTTACTTCAAAAGGATCATAATTACATGGTATATGAGATAAAAACTTTTGAACAACTGCGGGGCTAACGAAGGACATGTTTGCACCTGTATCAATTAATAACTTAAGTGGAGGGTTTGAAATCTGAATGTATGGTAGTTGCCTTTGTGTTTGCAAATTAATCTCTATTTTAACTTGTCTGATTTGGGTGCCTTCTGAAAATCCTCCTTTTCAGTCGACTGGATGTCTTTTACTTCCTCTATGACACAAGAGTCCGCACTCTGCGGTTGCTCATACGCGCATTCATTCGGATATATATAATTATAATACTCAAGATATTCTAGGGGGTAATAATCGTTACTGTTAAAATAGTCGCTAAAATAATCGTACTGCAATTGGTCATTAAGATCATTATAGTTAAATTCCCGTACTCTGAAATAACTTGAGGGTGGTGGATTACCAGCATTAGACCAGTCATGAGGTGCACGTGGGGCAAATGGTTTTGCCACGTAGTGACTAACGCCACTCATAGGTTGCGGAGCGCTGTTAGTAGTTGGTCTGGGATTAGGCATTCTAAAAGCTTGACCTTGTGGTCTATAATCCGGCGGAGGGGCACTGAACATTTGCTGCGTACGTGTGGGTCCGCGATTTTGAGGGGGCTGATTTCTCCAAACTGGAGCCGACTGCTGTGCCTGAGGCATAAATGTTCGCGATGGTCCTGGCATATTGAAATGCCTAGGAGGCAGTAAATTAAACGAATGCGGTGTGGTTGGTGCCACGAAACCAGGTTTAAAACCATAAGGAAGTCTAGGACTAACCTGAGGCTGATGCTGAGGCTGCGGCTTCTTGTCCGGACCATGATCGTTGCGTTTCTGTAAATACAATGTATTCATCTCCTCATGCACAAACTCTAAAGCTTTCTCGATGGTATCAGGTCGCATGCACCGAATGCGAGAACCCAACGGGTCACGTAGACCACGTAAGTACGACTGTAAAGTGAGTTTTTTGTATAAAGTGCGTTTTGATTCAATGGTACTCGCTATCGTTTCATGTAAGCTGATATAAGTCATAATAGTACTAAATAAATTTTGACACCGTTCATAAAATTCCTGTGGGGTAGCGGACCCCTGAGTTAGAAGCGCTAAATCATTATACAATGACGTCTCATCACGTTGGTCGGCGAAATTGTTAACTAAAGCACTCCTAATTCCGTCCCAAGTTTCTGGGATACCATTCGAATTAATAGTACGCGATGCGGGTCCTACAATCTTATTTAAAATGCCGTTCAATAATGCCAAATTACTTAACTGATATTCCTGTCCATTTCTTATAAACTGTTGTACTAGTTGATCGCATAATTTTATGAATCGAGTTAACACGTTCGAGTTTCCATCGAATTCCGGAACCAGTCGTAGGGCCTTGTAAACCTGATCCACTGAGTCAGCCATATTCGATATGAATAAACTACTACTATCCTCCTGTTCTGCTTCTAAATTTCTATTAGCGTCTAAGTTACTAATTCTACTGTTACTGCTATCTAACCTAGGTAACCGAGATTGCCGTGGATGGAAAATCTTGGATAATTAAGGGAAAATTAAAAATAAAAAGGGAAGCGACTCTAGAGCGATTCTAAAGCACTTACTTGAAATAATCCTGTACCTCTTTCGTATCGATGTCTGGATACTCCTCTGGGCTGCAGCTCTTGTAGATTCTGGATACTCGTATGGTGCTCGAAGGCCACCCGGGTGACTCGCGAATCGCGTTTCTGAAGGTAATTTCGAGATATCGCGCTCGCGAACCGGCCCGCGAGTATCCTACCGACTGCGCCAATTACGAAGGCTGTAGCCGGAGGATTTAAAAAAATACAAAATTTATTAATTAAATTTATTTTATAAAGAATTACATTAATTACTTATTAGCTAAAATCGTTGCCAGTTGACCGATGCTGTGTCAAAAGTGACGATTCCATGTGGGTCGCGATGTCCGGTGTCGAACTGCTGCACGTTATGCTGCGTCGGCACTCGTGTCGCGCCGCGTGATAATGGGGTAAACGCTTGTCAGCGATTTAGGTGCTATGTGAATATGTAACAAGCGTGTATGCACAGGGCGAAGGTGTAGTTTTTGTATGTTTAACTGTATTGTCGCAGCGTTAAGTCTTGACTTTTTATTTGGTCTGAGGCATAGGATACAAAAAAATACTGCATACTGGAGGGGCTTCTGGCCAAGTAATAACGGCCGCGCCAGTCGATCGATCAGGGTAAGCTATGCTTGCCGCGGTTGATCCGTGGATGGGTGACCTTCTTCACATATCAAGACCCTCCGTGCCTCGGTAAGCACGTTAAGCCGTTGGTCCCGGCCCGGCTGTCAATCGTGGATCTTTGGCAGTCGTTACGTGTCGTCAGAAGCCCGAAAGCCTGACAACCAATCTTACCAAGGGGTATCGTATTAAGTAACTGGGTTGAGGAGGTCAGATAGGCAGTCGCTTCATGTAAAATGTTTGTATTCAGCTGCATCAGCTTCACTGGAAGCCGGCCCCAACATAGTTGGGAAAAGGCTAGGCAGGTTATGACAAAAAGATACTGTATACCTTCTCGTAGTTTAAAAGACTATGTATAATGTAAGATAAACAAGGAATTGTTTGAAAATATGCATCTTGCAAGATGCATATCTTCAGCCGTTTTTTATAATTAATTACTTATTTTTTTTTAACTTAATAAATTAGGACAATAATAATCTATCATTTTAGTTACGAAGGAACATAAAAAGGTAACAATTTTCTTATTCAGGTGCCGCATTATGACGGTTTAGTGCCATCATGATTCCAGTGTAAGACAGAGACGGAGTTATACATGACCGAAGGCACCATCCCATTTTCAGACTGGAATCTTGATGCGACTTTGTAATACGGACCCTGATGAACGAGATACATAATATTTTGATGAAAGACACTAATAGCTCACAACAGACCCATGCTTCGAGGAAATTCGTTCGAGAAAGTATTAAAAGAAAATTAACTTACTCTTCCCTACTTTCAGGGAGTCCAGGTATCGGTCGACTTTCTCCAAATAGCTCATTGTTGGGCCGTATTCTGTAATTAAATAATAATACATATAAGCAGTTAAAAATAAAGTGAACGAGAAAATTTCTCTTGCGACAGCCATTTTGAAGTATATTTTAAAACTGTTTTGTTTCGTGCCAGTATTTTTACCACAAGTCAAATGGAAAAGCTTGAAATTCAAAAAGTTTTTGTATTAGGTACTTATACAACCTTTTTTAAGTTTAAAATAGTTTTATTTGATAAAATACTAATCAATTTTGTTTCATAGAAATGTTTTTTAAATATACCTACCTTATATTTAAAAAAAAACATTCCTATGAAACAAAGTTTGCTTATAACATGTTTATTGTAAATTATTTTGAAATACGATGTTAAATAATAATAAATACATTATAATATTTAATAAATTTATTTTCTTATCGCAATATCTTTAGGAAATAAGAACACATAACAATATTGTCCAGTTATCAGTAGATAAAGGCGTAAGTGGTCAAGTTTATAAGGTTTTCTGCTTCATTCCTTTAAGGCTTCTTCAAACAGGCGCGACAAAGGTCGTTGCGCGACTTGGGGTGCCTTTGTGTCGCGTGCGATTTTTTCGCGTGTCGCGCCTGTTTGAAGGAGTCTATACGCTCATTCTCTCTTATCCGATGGGTGCGTACAAAGACTATAGCGTGCTTACTGTCGTAGGTACCTCGTAATGTATTAGGTCGATAAATTGGAAATGTGTGAATCTTCTTCTTTCCGTGTCGATCCAAATCAATATCAAAATACTAGGTACATGAGTTCTTATGAAAAGTCAGAAGCAAGTGTATTTTGCGTGCCGTATTAGTATATGTATGTGCTTGTGGTAGAAATAAACATAGATGCATTAATGCGGTGACTATTTTGCTATTTTGGGATAGAAAGTAGATCCCGTGTGTCTTATTTTTCTTCCTGGTATTATTAAAACACTGTTTAGCTGCACAAGAAGTCATTTTAATGCGTATTTATTAAAAAAAAAACTGAAATCATTGAGCTGTGTGATCAATGATGTTCCGCGCGCGACTGAGTACCTACTGGGTGCAATCACCCACTTTAGTAGGATCAGGCGCAGTGACTGAGTAACGTATCTACCTTTATTTAATATATCAATGGTACGCCATGTTTTTATTTATACTACGAATGTTCTGGTTGATAATTTTAAGGAAATTGTTAGCGTTATAACTAAGCGATAAATATTTTTCAAGGTCGCAGATGGAGGAGTCCACCACTGAGACAGAGTCTACAGTCAGTTTCAAAGATGAAACCTTAAAGTAATATAATGATTCAATTTATTTTCTATCTAACACGACATTATTTGAATTATTTGGTAAGCTAACTTAATTTCATCCATAAAAACAACACTAAACAGAAACCACAATTATATTATCTAACTTTGCTTGAAATGAGTCAAACAAAAAAAAAGATTGTCTGTCTACGAAACGTTTTGCCCTACTTCCCTAAATCAGTTCGCATGACCTTCGCATGAAATTTAGCGGACAAAACTATTGATTTTTACATAATTCGCGGGTCATGGTTATTATTGTACTTAAATTTCGGCAAGTAGAATTAAGCTGGCGTAGGTAGATATATAACTGTCAATTATAGCTAAGTCCTTATAGTCTTCCAGACCGTATTTCGGCAATGGCGGTCAATCTCTACGAAGGCAAACAGGTAAAAATCTAATTTTGAAGGATATTGCTAATCGATTGCTTCGTAAGTTCGAAATTTTGTCTGCTCAACAACGTAAATAACGCAATGAATGTTGTTGAACTGTCAAAATTAAAGCCATTGCTACTGTTAGTGTGGTTCGCAATGATCCCGCTGTACCTGTGTATGATGGTTGCTAAGCTTTTCAATATTACATAATAATATGTATATCATAAACCTGATATCACTTTGCCTACAGACATTGCATTGTATGAAGTGGCTTATTTCCCTACGGATGTATCCTTATATCGAGTATGTTGCATTTAATTTTCAGGGAATGTTATTTTGTTATTTTTGGTTCTTATATTAAATAATAATATTAATAAAAAAATAATAATAATAATAAATGTTAATAAAATTCTTGTAAAAAAAATCAGAGAAGTATCTAAATATTTTAGCGGGGATAGAAGAAAGATATCCTTGAGTCTTCACCTATTCGGGGTGTTTGTTAAGATGCATTCGACTATTTGACATGGTCTTCAAAGGTGAAAAGTTGGACAGTGAATTATCACCAGGAGGTATAGTATGTAAATTTTTATTTATTTAAACATGGTGTACATGATACATTGCATGCAGGATAATAATGGTATACAGAAGAGTTCTAACATGTTCAACTGCATATCGTGGCGTAAAAATTGGTAGGAAGAGATATAGCATAGAAATAGCAATCATCTCTAACGTGGTTGCTGCCTAGCAGAGTATTAGTTTCCAAAATGATCAACATTCATAATGATAACCTCTGCCTATGCAGTGGATTCTTAAGAAAATACTTTCTTTTTTGAGATATTGAATTATGAATTAGTGTTACAAAATGTAAATATCAAGCCTCGATTCCACGGTCAGCGGGATTGTCCGAAAGGGTTACCGCTGGTCCGGAACTTAAAGGGCTAAGGAAGGAACACGGGTGGGTTTTAGTCAGTAAGATCTGACACTCCCTGCCGCTCCACCCAGGGCGGGAGGGGTCATTTGATGATTTCCCATCCTGAAAAAAAAAGCCTCAATTACACGAAGGGGTTGCTAGGAAGTGTAGATATAGCATAACCACAGTTCGTTAGACACGATTTTACTATTGCCATTATAAATATTATTGTTGTTGTTTTGTTGTGCTGTATTGTTTGCAGAAATGTGGGCGGTACTATAGACCGTACACCGCTACCTAATCCTTACAGGATTACATGTGTGACGTTATGTGTATAAATTATTGTAACTTCTATATGTGTTACACACTATTATATAAAACATATCGTTAAAACTTAAAGCAATAACACACGATGTCATTCACACATGTAGCCGTGTCAGGTCACCTGTCCCAGCCTTGCACGGCTTCAGTCTAGCCGGCGATAAGTCCTAGTTACATCACACCATTTGACCTAAATTACCTTTCGCTATCCTTGATCGAATGTAATGGAATTTTCTAGAATGTATCACATTTTTGTCATAATGCGTCAAAAGGTGATAGAATCACGTAGATATTATGGATGGATCTAAAACGAAATGTTTATTTCTGTTAAGGCTGATTTTTTAATCATCTGATAACTTTATTCGAGGAATAATTTTGAAAATTTGACAGTTTATTTTTTTTTTTTTTTTTTTTTTTTTTTTTTTCTATTAATCGAGCCTCAACTAACCCATAAATTTACCGCATTGCTACCCTACAGATCGGTTCTGATGATAAGGTGCGAAATTAAAACGTCCCCTTTTAAGGATATAACCATAAATTATTTCACTTTGTGAAAACGGATTTTTTACTTTATTGTATAGAATTTTGCTTTTGGTAGAAAAAAATGATGGGAATTTTGTATGGAGCCTGGCCTGATGACCAATAGAGTTGACACTATTGACAGCTCACTCCACGCTCACTTCACCTAAGTTTTCACGGTGAGATTTTTACAGAATAGCACCGCTAGCAAAAAAAAACTCACTTCACCTAAGTTTTCATGGTGATTTTTTTACTGAATCGACCAGCTATAGCGCAGGGGTAATTTTCTGGGGTCACGGATCACAACATCGCATCAATAGAATTTAAACGAATAACGTGTAAAGAATAGGCGAAATGAAGAAAAGAGGTAGTTTTCAATATTTTATGTTGTTGTAATTTTAATGATTACTGGCCACTAGCCCTAACCTTCTGGTAAATTAATGTCGCCATATTGTAGCGACACGTTGTATATTATAAATAAATGTCGCTTTTCGTGTTCGTTTGTGTGAATGTACTAAAACATTTTAAAAGAGTAACGGTGGAGTTTCTTGCCCATTCTTCTCCATACGAAAACTACCTTTTGGAATGGGCGATTAGAATCAATTCTATTTGTTGTAATTTCTGACGTTCAAAAGTGCCTTCTAAGTCCCTATTTGAAATAAATGCTTTGACTTGACTTGTCTTGACTTGCCTTGTTCTTTTAAACTGCGCAACGGATTTTGATGCAGGTTTCACCAAACTTTAGATAAATTTATTCCGGAAGGTTTCTGTATAATACATACATATTATTAACCTAACATATAATTAAGAAATCTCGATGCCTTATCAAGTCGAAAAAACCGTGCGGAGAAGGCTGAATAACTGAACTTGGCTCTAAATCACGCAGCGTCTCACACATTTTGTCAACACTGTAAGATTTGGCTCGATTCGTGACAGCCTTGTCGTGAAACACTTTTGGGTCAATCTCCAACAATGATTTGTCTTCGAATTAGTAACAGTACTTTAACCTATACAAACTCACCGTAAATAATGTACTCCGTAAATGTGGACGCATCAATCAACAAAGATTCTTGCCTCGGTACTTTTATGATGAGACAAAGAAGAGACAAAAAGGACAAAGGTCTCTTCAATATACGTGCAGTCACGACAGAAAAAAGCCGGCGCCGGCGGCGGTCAGATATACACGAGTACATAATAGTATTCACTACTAAATAGAACCTAATTCCATAGTACACTAACTCCTGCTTAAATCTACAGGGTTAATATAAATAATTAGCTAGTGAAACTCGGCAGACGTAATGGGTATCCATATTTTAACATAATAAAATAAAAATTTGATGTTTTTTTTTCAAACACTGGCTGGGTGGCAGTGTTGTTACTTGAAGTATGATTGTATCGCATCTCAGAATTCGTTTTCCAACTACTGACACGGTTCTACACAGTGCGATAAGTTGTTCATGATCGCTGATACATCTTGACACGGTGCTTCCGTGACATCGATTTCCTTTGATGCATAAATTCAATCGCATTACCATTCCATTTTCAACTTTATGCGTTGAGAAATAAAGTTGTTTAGTGTGTACTCTATTGTTGCTATAAAGTAATTCTGAAGTGTTTTTGTTGCAATGTGAACTATTGTAGGTTAATTCCCCTAGGTCTCACTTGTCGTCCTACATATTATCTGTGTCAATGTCCTCGTTAGTAAGTGTATTCAGGCATATCCTACACCTGTGTTAAGTTATATTAAGACAGGTGACGAATCAAGTTCCTTTAGAATTGTAGGCTATAAAATGGCCAAGTGCCATTTTATGTGTAGACCCTATCAGTAACTGTAGTCTGTTGTATTGGAATGATGTATTAGAATGTCTTCTATGGATTGGAAAGGGACAAATCACATGGAGGAAATAAATTGTATCAAGATGGTTTTGGAACTGAATCAGCTACTTACATGTGATGGAACGAACACACACACGTTCGTAATGTTATGAACAATATTGTGTGCACAACAATACTTTTTTCTGAGCAATGTCTTCATATAAATTAAACCATTTAGGGCTGATTTTTCAATCGACAGATATTTTTTATTCGTGGAATAAAATTGACGTCTGACAGATTTTTTATGGAAGAACTGTCAAAAATTCGAAATTATTCCTCGGATAAAATAATCTGGCGTTAGAAAAATCAGCCCTAAAATAAGTTGTTTATTAAAGCTTGTGATCTTTTTAGGTTTTCATTAAGCTTTTAAAATTATTAATGTTCTTTATTTTGTTTAGGGCAGATTTTTCCAACGCCAGATAATTTTATCCGAGGAATAAAATTAAATATTTGACATTTCTTCCATACAAAATCTGTCAGACGACAATTTTATTCCACGAATAAAAATTATCTGTCGATTGAAAAAAAAACCTACTAACTTAAAATGGAATAACAAAGTAAAATTCACAACCAAAAAAAAATACTACTTACTGTTATGAATTTATTTATATACAGACGCCAGCACATCAAGCTACCCGAAATTGTCAAATTTTCCCAATCAACTTTGAACCTTATGTTTTAGAGATAAAGTTCAAAATCTATTAAATAAATTTGACAGATTGTAGTAGCTTGATGTGCTGGCGTCTGTACTAACAATAGAAAATAATTGCTAATGCAAGTATAATTTTTTCGAGTTATAAATCATTTATTTCTGCTTTTCTTCACCTTTGAGACTAATATTTATTCAAACTTTGATTGGATTGAAGTTTGAAATTAATACATTTTGATAATATACTCTATTAACTGTGATTTATTATTTAAACAATAATTTTCGTTATTATTATAACTGATTTTAATTGTATTATTTTATTAATAATGTGCGTGATCGAATCAGGAATGAGGAGATCACAGGAGAACCAAGGTAACCGATATAGCCCGAAGAATCGTGGCAGTGGGCAGGGCACATTACTCGCAGAACAGATGGCCGATGGGGCCGAAAGGTACTGGAGTGGCGACCGCCTACTGGAAGACGCAGCGTTGAAAGGCGTCCTACAAGGTGGTCCGACGACCTTGTGAAGGCCGCAGGAACCCGTTGGATGTGAGAAGCACAGAACCGGTCGAAGTGGAGGTGCTTGGGTGAGGTCCAGCAGTGGACGTCTTTCGGCTAAAATGATGATTAACAATGTAAATATGTACTGCAGTGCGATTCTGTAACCATCTCACCGTGAAAACTTAGGTGAAGTGAGCGTGGAGTGAGCTGTCAATAGTGTCAATTCCTAGCAAAACAAATTCACTTCACCTAAGTTTTCACGGTGAGATTTTTACAGAATCGACCGGCTGTAGTTGTTAAGCATAATAAAAGCTTTTATTATTATTATACTAACTATACACATTCAATTACTATGAAAAATATGTCAGTACTTAAGGCGAAAGCGCCAGGGTAGCCCGCGAAATTCAATTTTTTTTAGGTTTTTTGGAATTTGCTGATCAGTATTAAGTTGTACGTTGATTAATATATGAATCGCAGCCGTAAGAAATATGTGTTTACAGAATTATAATCATTAAAGTCATCAACACAACTCTCTAAGACCACGTAAGTCTCAAGAATACCTATTTCATGAAATCATCATTCTTTGGACTTACGTGGTCTTAGAGAGTTGTGTTGATGACTTTAATGATTATAATTCTGTAAACACATATTTCTTACGGCCGCGATTCATATATTAATCAACTTACAACTTAATGCTGACCAGCAAATTGCAAAAAACGTAAGAAAATTTGAATTTCGCGGGCTACCTTAGCGCTTCCCCCTTAAATACTGAAAGGCAACGACGTTTGTTCAAGTAGGTGCTTCTTTATTGTTTTCTTACTTACTGCAAATGAATATGAATAGGCCATTTCGACACAAAATTTCTCGTTTGCTTTCAACACAAAGACTTTTCGCCTTTATAGACCCATTTAATCTCATTTACTAGTAGACGCACTAATCTGGAAAATATATTAGCCAAGATTAAATCACCCGTAGCCAGTAAAATAGCACTGAATACGAAGAAATATAAGACTCCCCATTTATTTTCAAACTTAGCCTGGCTCTTTGCCATGTTTAAGAATATAAAAATGTAAAGTATGCAGTGAAGCCTGCAGATGTCTGGATTTTAGTAATCTAGACATCAGCTTATATTCCTCTTTCAAGCTTAGAGGGAAATGGCTAAACGAGCTTGGCACCTTTGTTTGACAGATCTGCGGTGCTATTCTGTAAAAATCTCACCGTGATAACTCGGGTGAAGTGAGCTTAAAGTGAGTTGTCATTAGTATCAATCCCTATACTAATCACCTAACTTCTCACGGTGAGATTCTAACAGAATCGACCGGCAGTTCGACTTTCTTTTATTTTATGTGTCTTTGTTTAGAGTTTGAACGCATTCGATCTTGCATATCGTTTGTACTGGTTTCAATTATTTTGTAG
The DNA here is from genome assembly GCA_927399505.1 of Luperina testacea. Lineage (NCBI taxonomy): Eukaryota > Metazoa > Arthropoda > Insecta > Lepidoptera > Noctuidae > Luperina > Luperina testacea. The sequence goes on along the minus strand of OV656759.1, from coordinate 2,905,200 downwards.
CCAGTGAAACACGGAATAATGGCGAACATGACTCAATAAGAACGTGGGGTAGAAGTTATGACTGTTGGCGTAGACGTGTTCTTGTGTAGAGGTCGCGAATCGGCAAACGTAAAGAAGAACGCCCACGCGAGGCGGAGCGACCATCTTTGCAGAGCGGCTGGTAGCAGCTGGAGATTTGCCGAGAATTGACCTGAATGGCGTGCAATTGGAGAAATCTCATTCGGTGGACTGCTATAATTATGATGATGATGATGAAGCTTGTAGACGAAAAGTTGCTATTACTGTTGTTTCAATTTCCGTTGGTTATTTTATCTGTAAGTGTCAAGATGAGAGGAGGGATAGCACCCTCAACTGACAACGAATCATGAATATTTTTATTAACCGATTACAAAAAAGCAGGTTCTGGATTCGAGGTTAGTATTTATTTTTGTATGTCTGCGATTTTTTCAAAAACTAATGAACCAATTTTAATAATTCTTTCATTAATGTGATTTAAATACTTTAAGGAAGGTTTTAATATATAATACATTAGGTAAATATTCTTATTTACGTAGTTATATGCATAAATGTACTGCACGGTATTTCTAAGTATGCGAATTTTAATGATTCTTCTTGTATGTCTTAATGTCTTCAATTCTTCAATACACTAGTGTTAATTGAATTTGTGTGGGGTAGTTACAACTAAAAAGTGAAAAATAAAAACTTTTTTACAAAAATACAACCGACATAAAAAAAAAACAGTACAAAACGATAATTAAGTTTAATTTCGGAAGTCGGTGTCAAAAACAAAAATGCGGAACCAACGACACCAACTTCCGAAATTATTTATCACTTTACGGTGTTTTCTTTTTAAGTCGGTTGTTTTTTTTTTGTAAAAAAGTTTTGTTAGGAATCCATTCTTCCAAAATACTTCTACATAATTATAACAAATAAACACACATTTACAAACGTTCCAGTTAATTGTAACTGCACCAGCTAAAGCTACAATAACATACGTAGCTTGGCTGATGCACTTAAAATATAGAAAGCAGGAGATGGACAACTACATAGTCAGTGTTATGAAGATTGCATGCCGACATTGAAATGCCATGAAAAAGCATAACGAGCAGCGTTCGACGCGTCAGATGTCTGTGAATCGACATTTGTAGAAAGACTTTCTTTTATGTCGCTATTATTATCATGCTAACATACGATCACGGCTGTGTTTCTCAAAGGGGTGGGCAAAGGTGTTTTGTCCATTTACATTTCGATCATCATAATCAACCTATAATATTCCCACTGCTGGGACACAGGCCTCCTCTCTGTGAGAGGGAGTGGGCCGTAATTCACCACGCGGGCCCAATGCGGGTTGGAAGATGTCACATGTCTTCGAATTTTTGGTAATAAGACATGCCGGTTTCCTCACGATGTTTACCTTCACCGTTTTGAGAGCAGTGGTGATGAAATAATTTACACAAAGTAGAGCACCTGTCTGGGTTCAAACCTACGACCTACAACTCGTAATTCGCGGCCGAAGCCACTGGGCAGCCACTGGTCTCAATAACATTTCGATAGTGTTACTTAAATCCAGTAACACTGTGATTAAACGAACGAATTAAACTCAAGACTCCATGTTCACTTTTCTAACAAATTATACTTCACCTCCTATTCTACCCTCTGAGTCCCAAGTCATGCAGTCACAGTAACCTCTGCGTTGGCACCAACAACGCCGTCAAAGTGGCGAAGTTTGAGCCAACAAGATCTCAATACCATAGATTTAGTATACAGGGTTGTCGAAAAGTCGTGGATCAAACGAAATAGGGAGATAAAGGAGGTCATTTCCAACAAAAAATCTTTCTACAGCATGGCCATAATTCAATTGCCCTAAATGTTATGAATATTTTTGTATACCGAGCAGTAGCAATAGGTCGATTTTTGTAAGAGGTAAGCCGGAGTGGTATCTTTAATACATCGAGATATAAGTACTACGTGTACTTATATCTCGATGCTTTAATATGTTTATATTATTTGTGTATAGAATACTGACTGTGCCATTTTTCAAAGGGAAGGTAGGAATCGAGTTGTATGGAATCTTCGCCACTGATATCGAGTTCTTTTACAATATAATAGAATAGAATAGAATAAAATACTATTTATTATGTACACCATATAAATTACAGACATAAATGTAGAAACTGTACAAAGAGTGACATAATGGGCGGTCTTATCGCAAAGAGCGATCTTTTAAAAAAAATGTGATCTAAAATAACAAAACAAACGGTTTTGTATTATTACTAGATAATGTATCAGCACTTCAAAATTTCTATTGTGGCTCTGGGTACCAAATTTCAAGAGCAATTATTATTATTTTTCCAAAAATTTCGAAGCGTTACGAAAAAATATTTCTCACTTTGAAAGCATTGGAAATGACCTCCTTTATCTCCCTATTTCGTGTGATCTACAACTTTTTGACATCCCTGTATAATACAAATTAAATACAGTCATACCAGCGACAGGAAGAAGAACAAGTTTGGTGACTTGTTCACCAAACTGAAAGCTGAAAGCTTTTAATTTCACCCAAATCCCAATTTTTTGTATCCTTTCACTGTGCACGATGCATGGTGTAATCATCATTCATCATTTTAGCCGAAAGACGTCCACTGCTGGACATAGGCCTCCCCCAGGCACCTCCACTTCGACCGGTTCTGTGCTTCTCGCTTTCAACGGGTTAGGTCGTCGGACCACGCATGCATGGTGTATGTGGATGATAACAAATATTTTGATCGTTCATAAAAAGAAATGCCCAAGTGTTTAAGGTCAAGACATCTTGGATCTATAAATAGAAAACGTTAGTGATAAACTTTTATGGAGATTTGTTTACAGGCCAAGATACCTCCCTAGCGATGACATAAAAACAAATGTCCAAAATAAAAATGATGGAGTGACTCATAAAACGCGAAACACTATCCCTAATAGAAGGTTAGTTATAACAAGAGGTGATTAGAATCTTGTGTCTGCCAAAGTTACAAGCAAGTATATTTTTTAATTTAATTTAAATTTGTTTGTGGACAAGCTATATGGTTTCTTCGAGGGCTAATTAAATAATATTTTTATAACTAAACTAGCTTGTGCCTGCAACCTTCGTCCGCGTGAAATTTCTTGTTCCCACAACCCATCAGATCGCATCGCATCGCCTGCACGCGTTTACTTCATTTACGCTTAGCGTTCTTTCAGTTTTTTTTTTGTTTTTGCTCGACTCCTAAGGCTCCTAACGTGATTTTAAGTAGCCTGTGTCGAGAATTAGGCTACCGAATGCAAAAAGATTTTTTCAAATTCGACTGGTAGTTTCAGAGATTAGCACGTTCAAACAAACAAAGTCTTCAGCTTTATTATTTATTATTAGCCAAGAGCCTCGACCAACACCTAAGGAGGCTCTCGTTGGGCAGCTGGATCAAGGGCTTGATTCAGAAAGCGGTACTTTTGGACACGGCCCGCATTGTTAGGAGGTTCCTCTCTCTGGAGTCCTGACCGCCGGTAGCTTGGACCCTGTTCCCGATACCGGTGGGCTACTATTTTAGTATTATTATTATAGAGATAGACATATGCCCAAAGAGCTGACTGGTTATTTTAGTAATGTACAAAAAAATCCCTATTTTTAAGTAACCTCACAGCTGAACACTGTCTCTTAAGGTACAGGTTATCCTAGTTCAAGAGGCAGGGCTCACAAAATCTGTATACAGACTTCTGCAGCGTAGTTACTATCTTGTTAATCAGTGTATACTAATGTTATGTTTCTTTGTGATAATAAAATATTATTATTTTAGTAAACCGGGCAGTTAACGTTCGTTAATTACTGTAACTCAAAGAAGTTCAACCTTGAAGTCTAATTTTAAAGCTTGTTCGAACTACAGTATTTCCAAAAATAAATCCAAAGTTCAAAACTCTCCACCACCCTAATAGACTATAATTAATATCAATTACCATCCCTAATGATCTAACGGAACACCGTGGCTATTGTCGACCACTGTCTTTACCTCTTAAAATAGCCCCATGTCTGAGTATATCGATCCCATGGCTAAACCATGAACTCCTATTAATAGTAACATTGTAAGTCATAGGTATGTTGTTACTATTATTGTAATAGCACTTAGCTTAAACAATGTTCTATACCCTGTTAGGGAAAGGTCAAGATTTTTAGTCAGCGGTAGTTAGCCTGTAGAAGGAAGACCAAAGAAATTATAGACGAGTTCAGTGGAAGATGTAGCTAACATAATGAGATGTATGCAAATAGTATTGAAGAAGAAGATATTCTGCACCGGCTTCAAATCTATTGTATCCGGTTAGAGGCCGGATAATGATGACAATCGTCATGAAATCACAAAATGAAGAATTGACGAAAAGCTTCTTTGTATAATTTTCTTCTTCTAATTCCCCTAAAATATTTTACTTTACGAATAAAAAAATATTGGAAAGGTTTCGCTTGGAACGACCGATATTTAATCACAATTTGGAAAGGTTTTCCTCGAAGCTACCTCCATCGAATCGCTTACACCCTTTGGGAAAATCCAGTTTATCGACATTGATTGAAATTATGTTCCATAATGGTTCGATATAAAAATAGTACAGTGATTGTAAAGATACTACATAATCGTTATAGGTTTTATTACATCCTGTTCTGGGTTTTTCTTTCAGGATTTTCTCGGTAGCAGCCCGAAGGTTGATTTCGTGACCGGTTAATGGCAATAACCGGTGTATGTAAATATATTGTATATGTGTCAACCGCTCCGTTTGAGTTGTAACCCGCGAAATTAAATTTTTCTTACACATTTTGCAATTTTCAGGACAGTGTCAAGTTGTATCTTGATCAAAATTGTATGATTCGCGACTATAACAGGCACGTATTTACAGAATTATAAACATTAGAATCATTATTACATCTTTCTAAGTTAGATTTGTTCCATAAGAACAAATCTTATACGGAAAAGTAGTTATAAGGGTAGGCCACCCTGGGTAAAATACAGGCGAATTGTTATGTTGTATCGTGTTTATTCATTTAAAATCGAAACTCGCCACTAACATATCGACAAATTCTTCCCTTCAATCGATTTGTTTTATTTATGTACAAGTCACGAATGGCTACGTACAAATTACTTTGTCACTACGTCAGTTTCATGTTGCTTATCAATAGAATTAATGATTGTTACAATGTATTTATATTAGATTTTATGTACATTATTAATTGTATTGTTAATTATTTGGGGTTATATTGTTGTTGTTGTTGTGCTGAGATAGGAGCCTTTTGGCCTCGTATAGGACTTTCTGTTTCATTTTCCTTTTGTTACTTTTTTTTATATATCTTGGATTTTTATTTTGCTGTGTTTAGTTTAGTTTGTGATTTTCCTATACGAGTCGCAATAAATACTTTTTCTTTCTTTCTTTCTTTCTTAATTTAAATTAATTAAATTTGTTGAATACAAAAAATAATTGTCTCTAGTTTTTTAAAGGTTATGGTTGATATTTTATTTGGTTTTTGATCTTCAATATACCGAGAGCCTCCCATTACTTAAAGAAGAATGAATAGATGAAGATGAGTTGTATGGACCTTAGAAGGTGGTATTCTGTTTTTTCTACCTACACTGGAGGGAAGTAGACGTCATTTTATTTTGTTCTGCTCCTGCTATACAGGGTTATTGGTAAAACATTAACAACCTCTTAAGAGGTCATTGTACTCATCATTATGAACCACTTAAACGAGACATATTAAGATGTATTTACTATGGGACCCTGAAATCGCACAAAAATATCAGCTGTTCCCTACATAACTCGTCAAAATGTAGTGAACAGCTGATTTTTTTTTCGCGATTTCTGGTTTGGTCCCATAGTAAAAGTTGTTCATAATGATGACTACAATGACCTCTTAAGAGGTTGTTAATGTTTTAGTAGTAATAATAAATAAGTAGTAGTGTTGTAGTGTTGTAGTAGTAATTTTTTCTAATGCTGATAAAGTGATAAAATCACGTATTAAATCAAGTATGTAGGTCATAATAAAACACTTGATCTTATAACATGTTTATACGACATTTGCGTGTTTACCATCCATAAGAATGTACTCAAACTTGAACGCTTTGCGAAAATATAGGAAAGTGGATGGTACGGTCGGCAACAAAAGTCGATTAACACTTCAGTTTTTTTAAATCTCAGTTATTGAGCAAACTATTTGTTCAAAATTGCATCAAAAGTACAATGCAATTATGAAAAAATATTTTGCTCAGTAACTGAGATTAGAAAAACTGAAGTGTCTGAACTTTAAATCAGTGTCCATTCAAAATATATATTTGGGAACCTAGATATTCTGCAATCCAATCGAAATAAATACACAGTACATTAAGAATTATATGTTTGATTTACAAATTATTTTGGTATTACGTTTGTATGAACTGCGCATGCACCGCCAGCCCCTTAAGTTTTTCTGTTGATATTTCCCAATCATAAAACTATCAATCAACTGTTACCTATGAACAGTATTGGATCATTAAGTTAACAGGGAGAAATTGAATAAAATCAGCTGTTGTCTGCATTTTGATAGCAACTGACTTATGACATAAACAGCGGCTGATATTTTTTCGCGATTTCATGTATTCCTATAGTAAAACATCTTCATTAATGATGAGTACAATGACCCCTTAAGAGGTTTTCATTTATTTCTGTTACACCATGTATAAACGCGCCAAATAAATACATAAACAATTAAAAAAAATTACGCGACTGAATCAATCGTCCACCTTTTTCTGCTACCTACCTACCTATTTTTATCAGTTAGACTCAAGTACTGAAATAGTAATGTACCTAAAATAGGTGGCGCCGATCTGTCTCGCCAAGTCCACCCTACCTTCAGCGGTGACGTTTCTCAGATCAATGAACTTACACCACAACATAATGCTAAACTTGGGATACTTTAGGTAACATTTTAAACTTGATGTTGACATTTGTAAAATGTCGAAGGACCAAAATTCGATTTAAATCGAAGCTTTCATAAATTCATATTTTGTTCACAAAACGTAAACAATCAAATATGAATATGTATATTTCACAAAATTTGTGGCCAGTAAGTTTTTTTGCTCTGAATTTATTCGTAGGCGTTTTAAGTGAAACATTTGCTTCATTTATTTAAACGATGGTGTACAAAATAAAGTATGTCGGTATTATACAGGTCAACTGATGTTATTTTTTATCGTAGCAGTTTGCGAAGAATTATTTTATTTATTCTGCTCTTTTTAGGGTTCCGTACCAAAATGGTAAAAAGGAACCCTTATGTTGCGACTCAGTCTGTCTGTCTGTCTGTCACAGCTAGATATCTCAAGAATAATTAATGCTATCAACTTGAAATTCGGAATAGTTTAAATGACGTTTACCCAACGGCCTTTCTTCTCAGAGTAGTCAGATAGAAAACGCCGACCTCATCTAGTTTAAAAAATATTTGATTGACGTGTAAAAGTCTTTGTGCAAACCTACTTACAAAAATAAAATCATTTATCATTTATCAACTATTTTTCAAATAAGAAACAATTTTTTTTTGCAACGGCTACTGAAATTCGAAGTCTACTTCGAATTTTTTCAATTCAGACGCCCATCATAATATGATACCCAATATATATTGTTTTTCTAGTGGGCATGTGGGTTATCATATGAAAGAACGCAGTTTGCACATTCTCAAACGTTTTTTCTTTTTTTAAGTCATATAGTTATCGACTTTTGATAAAAAAAATGTAAAAGAAAAATACCGTTCCCCCCTTACTCCCTGATCTGCGAAAAATCTGATATAATTCTATGTGATAGAAGTTTATGTAAAGATTCATCATCAGCCTATAATGTTCCCACTGCTGGGACACAGGCCTCCTCTCAGTGCGAGGGAGTGGGCCGTAATCCACCACGCGGGCCCAGTGCGGGTTGGTAGATGTCACATGTCTTCGAATACATGGTTCTAGGACATGTCGGTTTCTTCACGATGTTTTCCTTCACCGTTTTAAAATGTAAAGATTACAGGAAAAATAAAACGATGTCTCTAGTTAGCACACTTTTTCAGAAATCATCAACAAAAATTACATTAGTAAATCTTTACACTATCGGTCAAGAGATGACCCTGACTTAAAACTGCAATATTCTACACCACAGCGCGCAGTGTTAAACTTCTCTAACGAATATAGGCCTCGCCGATGTAAATTTAAAAACATATTATTATGATGGTACGGAACCCTCGGTGCGCGAGTCCGACTCACTTTTGACCGTTTTTTTTTTTCTTTAAAAATCACCACAATCTTCCATGTTTTTCATTGGTAAAAAAAAACATCTCTAAAAACTGTAGGTATATAGATAAACTAAAACCTACCTAATTCATGATCAAAAATTGGTGTAACTTTGATCGTTAGAAAAATACTAAAGTAAATTACAAAAAAGAGAGATCTACTTAAAAAAAATTGCGTGGAAAAATACCTATTCTAACATTCATTGGTAAACTCTAGCATGTCCAGGGTTGTTTCGGAGACATCACGACCTCGCGTGCCTGCCCTGTGCACTGAATCGTCAGCTGTTGACTTTTAATAAACAAAATTAAAATTTCAGTACTTAATTGAAGTATGCTAGGAATTCTTGTTAGGGGTAAAGTAATCTATCTTTCCAGCCGGACGATTCTGTAAAAATCTTACCGTGAAAATTTAGGTGAAGTGATTTTGTTTTGCTAGGAATGGACACTATTGACAGCTCACTCCACGCTCACTTCACCTAAGTTTTCACGGTGAGATTTTTACAGAATAGCACCGCAGGTACGAAAGTTGTGGAGAATTACTGCTAAAAATGGGCAGAAACTTATATCAGTAAACGGTATTTAATTTAACAACGGGCTTAATTAAAAATACATACACTCGAAAAACAGAACCCTCCTTCTGGCGCAGTCAGGTAAAAATACATTTTTAGTGCACGTTTCAACTTTCAACTTAGATCTTACTTAGAAATTAGATTAGCTATTAGAATTTCGGTCACTTTTCAACCGACTTCAGAAATCGGAGAAGGTTATGCATTGGACGAGTTTTTTTTTTCCATGGTTGTAAGTAGGTACATAGATTGCTGAGTGATTACTGGGCCGATTGACTTTTTTTTTACTATTTTAAGCACTAGTTTTAACGACCTTTAGACGCCCTAAAAGTACTTTTGTACACAATGCTGTACCTAGTTTTTATTAAATGTTTAATTTATGACTTTTAACTTATGAATGAACCAGCCGTCAAGTCGCCCTAATACGCCGAGCCTAACCTCCCTGAGTTCAACCTTCAATGCAATTATGTCTAAATAAAATATCAGACGGTATTCTGCATGTCCAAGCAACGCCGCATTGCGGCACTTGTTTAATTCAATAGACTTAGGCGAAGTTCAGACGGACGCGAGCGATGTTGGTACAACGCGCGACTTATGTCGCTTAGGAATGAAAAGTTGGTATCGGTTGTTGGCCGCACTAGAAGAGCATTGATACTTTTGAACTGTTCATGGTAGATGAAACCGATTTCGTCGCTTAGGTAACAATACCGCGCAAGAGTTAAATTTTGTAGTTTTCAAGAGAGACATAAACTGTTTATTGAACACAGAATAAGTCTGCTGCGCGGTCATACATCAACACGAGAAAGTATGGCGATGGCGGACTGATGAGATAAGGCTCCTTCAAACAGGAGTATAACAATAGAAACAGTTGCAGAAAGAAGACAAAAAAATAATCGATCGGAAAGCACTCTCTAATGCAAGTCGCGCAACGAGCGAGGGTCCCTTTGTGTCGCGCGATTACATCGCGTTTCGCGCCTGTTTGTAGGAGCCTTTATGCGGTTGTGACAAAACAAACGGTGCCAGAGCTATTCGAATAACGCGCTGCGATTGGTTAATTTTTTTTTTCATCATCCGACAAAATTTGTCCAGTGAAGTATAAAACGTCTCACTCAATATATTATGTAGTTTAACAATAGGGTTGCGTGTTTTGCTGTCTGAAAAAAAACCCTAAGGCTGGTTTCCACCAGAGATGAGCGAGGATGCGTAGCGAGGAATGTGTGTAAAACTAACCAATACCAACGCTAACTTAGTTCAAGCTATAAAAATGAAGCGATGTTATTGGCTGGTTTCACACACATTCCTTGCTACGCATACTCGCTCATCTCTGGTGGTAACGCAGTCTTAAGCTAGTTTAAAAAACTTTCATCAAATCTCTACATTACTGATCTGCAGTGCGATTCTGTAACCATCTCACCGTGAAAACTTAGAGTGAGCGTGGAGTGAGCTGTCAATAGTGTCAATTCCTAACAAAAACAAACTCACTTCACCTAAATATTCACGGTGAGATTTTTACAGAATCGACCGGCTGGACTTTTATAATTCACAATGATGTTACAAAAACATATGAACTACAAAATAAATAAATGCCGATCAATGATGACGGTGTGTTAGTAGGTACCCACGTTTACGCAAGAGTTTAAGGCCTTGTCCTAATATAATCGATCATCGCGTGAATATGCGATCGTTGCGTTAATTTTGTTCGGCGAACCTGAACGTACAGAGAGTGCCTTCCGGTTTTCCGAACATGACGTGATGACTGACAAATGATCGCCGATATTCGTGCGACGATTGCATATACACTGTGTATATGTGTGTGTGGTCATACAGAACATCAAACTCAAGAACTTTCTCCATGGGAGCAACATCGTAGTTGCGAAAAAATAAACAGCTGTCCCATTAAAAACTTCTACACCTATTCAACTTAAATGTACGGCACATCTGATTTTTTTTTGCCAATACTATGTGGGTCCCATTGACAAAGTACAGTACCCGGCGATAAATATTGCACATCGACCTTTTTACATAAAACCATTTTATACAAAGAATAAAAATAATTATCAAAAGAAGAAAATCATATTGTTTTAACAGCTCCTAATAGATACCGGACTGTTTCTACCTATTTCGTGCGACAGAGATAACGCTCTACGAAGACGAAATTAGCCGATTGTCTCTTTCCAAAGGTCGATGTGCAATTTTTATCGCCGGGTACTGTAGTTCAGTAGTTGAAAAAGTAGTTCACTGTATTATCTGTATCATAACTTTAAATATGACGACACATTTCTGATGCGCGCTCTATTAGAACACGGCATTAAAAACTCGCGTTCATAAACCGCGTGATATCTCGGGTCGCACCATATATTTGTTGCAACTTTGCAAGCCTAAGTGACCCGGTGACTCCAGTGCAACAAAAATACGTCTATCATTATAATTCACTATATCGTCGTTGCGCCTGCAAAAGTCGCTATGTGTTTTTAGTGAACTTATTTGAGCTATATGAATTATAACCAGTGATCGGAGTAGGTAGATTGAACTGGGGTCATTGATCCGAAACGTATATATTACTATGGACATTGCTCCGGAATTGGTGGTAGTCAGAATTTCATTAGTTAGCCGAAATTTATATCTATCTATAAACGATCTAGCCATAAAAGGCTAAAAATAAAAAATAAATATTAAAGCTTCGATCGGAATTTGATTGTTTTTATTATTCAACAGATAAATAATGAATTAATTTAGTTTTGATACCTTCCTTTAAATTTTGAATTGAGTAGTAATAATATCACTACCAACATTAACAATATTTAATTGAATCCGGAAATACCGGAATTACTTTCCGGAAAAATGGCTTATCCATATTATTCTTTCTGTGTGCATTTATGATACAAGTACCAAAAATCAATCTACCTAGTCCGATCACTGATTATAACATTTAGCGTGTTTATACGGAACTTTCGATGTATGAATATCACATAGGTACATTCCTTAACTCTTTAAATATTGCACTTATCACATAGCTGTTTATGCAGTATGTGTGTATTGAAATAACGACTAAAACTGCATAAAGAACCGAAAATAACTAAATAACACATAGCGGCTTTTGCACGCGCAACGACGATATGTACTTTCCTAGTAGTAATGATTTTGCTATTCTTTCGTAATACAATTTTGTTGCTTTCATTGTAACGATGAAAAATAGGTCAAGTAGATACCTACTGTATGTATACTTAATTAAATTTCACGTGACTGAAAGCGCATTTGAAGCGTGAATGATAAATTTTATATGAGAAAGGTGCACATTTTATTCTTCAGATAACCACTTGTTATAATTATTTAATTTTAACTATCCATTTTACTGAAATAGAAAAAGGGAACGAATTTCACATATTTTGTAACCGAAAAAAAATTATTTGTGCCATTCACGAATACTGATCATGGTTACGGCGTGCTACGTGTTCTGGTACGCCGGTGATGGGGAGTACTCCCCAGAGGAGGGTCCGGCAACGGACAACCGCGGCGGGTTCACGGATGAGTGCTAACGCGTGCCCGTGTTCCCGCCGTAAGCGGCAGTGGAGAACACCGTGGAGTTTTAGTGGGTTAGAGTCCCACATAACTGCACTATCTCCCCGTGGTAGTGCAGTATGCATGAGCATTTCTCCACGATTAAAAAAAAAAAGGCATCGCAGTGGTAGACCGCGAAATTCAAAATTTCTTACGTTTTTTTGTTATTTGCAGGTCAGTGTCAGGTTGTATCTTGATCAAAATATGATTCGCGACTATAATAGATAATTATGTATTTACAGAATTATAACCGTTGGAATCATTAATATATTTCTTTAAGTGAGATTTGTTCCATATGCACTTTTCCATGAGAGATGTTCTTATCGAACAAATCTAACTTAGAAAGATGTATTGATGATTCTAATGATTATAATTTTGTAAAGACGTACCTCAATCAAGATAGAATCTGACACTGTCCTGAAAATTGCAAAAAACCTAAGAAAAATTGAATTTCGCGTGTTACAACTCTTAAAGGCTCGTACACACAGGCGCGACGCGACACGCGACACAAAGGCACCGCAAGTTGCGCGACGAGCGGTGCCTTTGTGTCGCGCGCGATTCGCGTCGCGCGTCGCGCCTGTTTGCAGGAGCCGTAAGTGTATTTGTTTGATATTGTTTTTTGATATTGTTGTGTAGAATACACCTCTGTCTAACCCGTTGGGGATTACAAGCGTGATGTTACGTGTATGTGCGTGTGTGTTGTTTGACCTGCAGCAAGCACAAAGTCTACTAATAAATCACGACTTGCAGACCGTTTTAGACTTAGGAAAGGCATTTTATATTTTTTAGTTGAGTTGATTAATTGATAAAAGTTCAATTTCAACCGACGGAAGCGTCTTTTAAAGCATTAAAAAGCAAATATATCCATACTAATATTATAAACGCGAAAGTTTGTCTGTCTGTCTGTCTGTTACCTTCACGCTTAAACCGCTGAACCGATTTAGATGAAATTTGGTATAGATATAGTTTGAGTCCCGGGAAAGGACATAGGTTAGTTTTTATCCCGATATTCCCACGGAATCGACACTTATGCGGGTGAAACCGCGGGGCTAGTGTTGAATAAAAAGATCTTACTGAAAATAAAGACTAGGCAGGCATAGGCATTCTTGTAAATCCTATCCAATATTTGAAAAGAAACAGCTGACACACGATATATATTACAATTACAATAAATTACAACGAACGTTGAAACTAATTCCAAGCAATGTCAGTAACCTGGAAACTATACAATTCAATTATATAAACATTTCATAATCCAATCTGCATTGAATCAAGCGTCGAACTAAATGGCCTGATAACACAAATCTATTGTTTACACACAAATGAAGAGGACCTTTCATGTGTTTATACCTACGGACACAGAGTGAAATTTTATTCAAGTGGATCTTGCAATAACTTTTTAAAATTTTTTTCGAAAAATATAAGGTATGATCTTAATTATAGTGGATGACTATAAGACCATTTTCTATTTTTGTACTTGTTAACAGGCCTAAACTTTCATCGCATACCTATCAACACTGTAATTTGTACACATTTTAAAAGCCAATTATTCTAAAAAGAGTAACCGTGGAGTTTCTTACTGGCTCTTCTCCATATTAAATGACCAATCGGAACCGTGCAGCTTCTGACGTTTTATAAGTGTCCATGTAGGTTTATGTGACATAAGATATTTTGATTTGATTTGAATAAGGAAAGAACGAATGAAACGATGAATGGAACTCCGAACTATACACATAACATCACACCTTGTTTCCCGGCTTTCGGGGTTTACTATGGGTATATACACCACCATTTCGCCCGGTTTTTTTAAGTCCCATGTCATATTGCCATGAACCTAACGCAAGTCCAGACTCCTACTACCAGAGCTGCTACTGAGTAATTCCTAATGATATTCGCAATATTACTTATCCCGAACTGGGAATCGAACACAGGACCTCATGCTTTGCAGTAGCGCTTGCGACCATTAGACCAACAAGGCAGTCAAGTTGAGGATGGATGGAATGTGTGGAAAATGATACGTCTACAAAGGAGTGAATATTACAATGACGACTGATAGAGATATTTAGATGAACGAGAAATTATAGGCTTACACCCGCATAAGTGTCGATCCCGTGGGAATATCGAGATAAAAACTATCCTATGTCTTTCTCCGGGATGCAATCTATCTCTCTGCCAAATTTTATCGAAATCCTTTCAGTAGTTTAGGCGTGAAGAGGTAATAGACAGACAGACACACTTTCGCATTTATAATATTAGTATAGATGCGTAACTTTTCAAGTCAAGTATAGGGTAAATGATAAATGATTTTATTTCTGTAAGTAGGTTTGCACAAACACTTTTACACGTCAATCATAAATTTTTTAAACTAGATGAGGTCGGCGTTTCCTATCTGACTACTCTGAGAAGAAAGGCCGAAACAAACTCAGAGGTCATAGTCTCTTTTAAAGTCCAGACATAATCTTGGTCAAGTTATATGAAGACCATGTAGGTCGATGTCTGAGATGGTCTTTTGAGGAAAGAACCACACAGATTGAGAGGACCTGTCCAGTCAGTGCACGCATTTGTCAGAAATCATGCAGCTCAGCTCAACGATTCGACGAACAATACCAAAGAAAGGACATTTGGGTAGGCCACATAAATTACTCAAACTGCCAGACCATGGAGAGAATAATAAAAAATATAAAATGACTAAAATAAATGACCCACATCGTCTTCACATTCACAATAATTAAAATAATGTTATACTTTAAAAAGTAAGCAAATGTCAGTTTAAAAAAAAAATATATCATCTTCTTTCTTACCGGGTCTTCATTCTTACCGAAGGACTACTATGGCTGATTAGCAATACAATTCTCGTAATTTTAAGAACGTTCACAATCTAATCTGGGCCGTTTTGGCGCAGCCGTGAGGCACACTTTCCTGCTAATTTGAAAGAAAAAAAGAAAATACGTTTATTTGCGGCAAACATGACGCATCAAGAAAAAAACAAAAAAAAAATTTGGGAGAAAACATGCGTCACATCTACGCAAAACGGCCATCGCTCAGCATAATGCTAAGAACCTATACGAGGCAGAGCCCCAACCCTGGTTTTCAGAGACAGCCGGCGTTGACATGAGGACGTCAGCCAGTGCAGCATACGATTAGATATGAATAAAAAACAACAATCAAAATAAGAAATAAAATATACATAACAAAAAGATGGTATTAACATGAAATATATATTTCTTACATCGCAGTTTACACTTTTTATTTGTATGTAGGTATCTGGTGTATAGTGTTTTTTAGTCTGTGCTAAATAATGTACTTATTTTTATTCTTTTCTTTAATCTCAATCTGTCAAAAATACCTCTAATTTCCCTACATTCATGACATTGATATTCGCTGAGATGAGATTGCGACTAGTTTTTTTTTTTTTAGTTTAATCTCTAACGTATCATTTTAACTGCTGGCTATGCGTAAGATTCCCCTCGCGTGGGTTTAGGTACTATAAGTACTAAAACTAGCTAAAGAACATAATTTATCACTTAAAAATAAATCACGTAAATCAGCTAAGTGGATCTCCAGTTATAAGCGCACAAATGGATAAATAGATCGAGATCCGTTGCGAATACGTGTGGATGACCAGCATTCTTTGCGTATATGATAATGATACTATGGGGGCTCGTGGTTAAATAATAACACCCGCACGGGTCCATCTTCAAGGTTAAGCAACGCTTGCCGAGGTTGGTCCGTGGATGGGTGACCATCCGTTACGTACCATGCCGTGCTTCGGAAAGCACGTTAAGCCGTTATTTTCGGCTGTTATTTGTAGATCTTTGATAGTCGTTACGGGTGGTCAGAAGTCCGAAAGTCTGAAAACCAGTCTTACCAAAGGTTATCGTGTTCCCAATAACTGGGTTGAGGAGAACCGATAGGCAGTCGATCCTTGTAAAATACTGGTATTGTGCTGTATGCTGTTAGACTGGAAGCCAACCCCAACAGGCTAGGCAGAACTCAAACTAAAAACCTTTACTACAAATAAATCAATTTTTCAGGCACTTTTGAATTGTCAAGGGGTCGGTCAATCAGAAAGATGAAGCTTAGTTACCGAGTTATCAGATGATGACGATGATGATAACATTTCACAATTTTATTGTAGCTTTAAGGCTCCTACAAACAGGCGCGACACGCGATATAATCGCGCGCGACACAACGGTTGCGCGACTTGCGGTGCCTTTGTGTCGCGCACGATTTTATCGCGTGTCGCGCCTGTTTGAAGGAGCCTTTATTCTTTCAAGGTTAATCATAATAAGCTTATTTCATGAAAGTCTCATTTACAGAGTGGTCGCTTTTGGGCTGATTTGTAATGAAAATTAACTGTATAACAGGATTATATAATATTTTAGCATTTCATAAAGAGAAAATTATACTGGATGTTTCACAGCAATATCGGGATTGGCCTTGGGGTCGCCAGATGCGACTGAATAAGCATTTGACCTTTGCAAATTCAAAAACTTTAAATTTTCAGGCTTCAAACTACTCAAGGCTAGTTTCATAATACAGTAGGTACCCGGCGATAAATATTGCACATCGACCTTTGGAAAGAGACAATCGGCTAATTTCGGCTTCGTAGAGCGCCATCTCTGTCGCACGAAATACAAACAGTCCGGTATCTATTAGGTGTTGTTAAAACAATTATGATTTGCTTCTTTTGATAATTATTTTTATTCTTTGTATAAAATCGATAGGATCGAATAGGTCGATGTGCAATATTTATCGCCGGGTACTGTACACAGTTTAGGCGAACCGACTAATTGTGAGGGTTTTGAATTAAATGTCGATAATAAAACAAAGTTTGGTGGATCTCGGTTAATGGCAAACGACATCGCGGCCGGTTCAGGCGGAGATGGCAGGAGGAGCAGGACTCCTTTAATAAAGATTGGCTCTTGGCAGCTCTGGTCAGAGAGAGGTGGAAACAGATTAGGGAGGCCTTTATAAGTTTCAGTCAGCCTTTATAAATTTAAATCCCGCTTTTATTTTCTTTTCTTCATTTCAGGATTATTCTCTATGATATTAAGTTTAGAATTCACTTTTAAAAAAAAATTGCTGTATATTAATAGAAAAGCACTGCTACCGCGAAGTAGGTTACATCAGATAGGTCATCCACCTTACAGGGAAAATCTGGTCCCAAAGGTATAACATCATTTTACGTAAAACGATGCGTTTTCCTCCGAGGATCGATCGTAAATTATAACGGTTTATGGCAACGCACATTTTCGGCTGTAGACTTTTAGGGTTTGTCCCTTGTTAACATTTATATAAAATGTATAACATTTGGGAAGAACGATGTTGGCAATATAAATGTTATTGATAAGATATCTACAAAGTGGAAAAGTGAAGTGGCAAAACTGAAAAAATCATTGTTACAGCAGAATTTGAAGAAACAATTTTTTAAATTCTTGTCTATTTTACTACTGCATGAGCTATTCCCAAACGGACATCAACGAAGCACGAATCACAGTCATAGGACTGTGATTCGTGCTTCGTTGATGCGGTTTAACTTAATTGATCGATCATAGGATTGATCATTTAAGTTAAACCACGACGTCCCCAGTTTTCCGGGCTCCGCATCCATTCTGTGCCAACAAACTATTAAAAGTCGTCAGTCCATCTAGCTAGGTATTAAAAAGGTATTTTTTATGTTCCGAAAGTCTGACAACCAGTCTCACCAAGGGGTATCGTATTACCTAGCAATTGGGTTGTGGATGTCAGATAGGCAGTCGCTCCATGTAAAATACTGGTATACAAGTGCATCGGTTAGACTGGATGCCGACCCCAACATAGTTGGGAAAAGGCTAGGCAGATGATGATATTTGTGTGTTCTTGAATATCCAGATAGATGTCCTAATTAACTAACAAACTAAACAGAACCAATATAAAACAAAAAACTAGCTCTACACCGGACGCAATGAGACAGTTTAAAAAGTAAATTCAGGAAAATTACATACATACGCAGATCCGATCCGGTGATACTGACTTTGTGACTCCAAAAGTATCTACATAAGCCATTATATAGCAGTTAGGTGAATCACTTTTAGATCCCAAAAACGATAAATTGATGCAAAGGTAGTCACCAAAATCTGTCCTTACGAAGTACCGTGGTACACTTAGTGGCATAAAATAAACTAGATTACACTGAATAATATTGCATTAATTTCATCTTTCATCGGCGCAACTAACTTACTTATTTAAAAAAAAAAACTGTCAAGATGACAGCTGTGCGCGACACGCGATAAAATCGCGCGCGACACAAAGTCACCACAAGTCGCGCAACGAGCGGTGCCTTTGTGTCGCTCGCGATTCGCGTCGCGCATCGCGCCTGTTTGCAGGAGCCTTTATTATTCCACATTTATTTCGTTTCGAAACATAGTATAAATAATATATAGTACGTATAAATAATTCAATCTGAATTTAATAATAACTTGTAGGTACTCCAAAACTCAGAAACGAACGGAATGATATTATTATGTGAATGACATTTACGAACATGTCTGCTCGAGTATCAACCAAATGTACCTAATGCAATTGTACAGACGCCAGCACATCAAGCTACTACAATCTGTCATATTTCTTTAATAGATTTTCAACTTTATTGCTAAAGCAATTAACTTTATTTTCAACTTTGGTTCAAAGTTGATTGGGAAAATTCGACAGTTTCGGGTAGCTTGATGTGCTGGCGTCTGTACATGTAAAGTTGCCACATATTTTAATTGTGTTATAGGTAATTAAAATAATAATTCACTGTGTTGTTTTAAATTATTTAAGGATAAAGATACAATTATTTTCGAATTCCTCTATTTTTTCTCTACGATTTGGTACACGTGTACCTCGAGGTACAGACGCCTGTCTGTGTCATGTCTTAGGACCAAAAATTCGAAGACACGTGACATCTACCAACCCGCACTTGGCTCGCGTGGCAGATTACGCCGCATTCCCTATCAATGAGAGGAGGTCTGTGTCCCAGCAGTGGGAACAGTATAGGCTAATTATTATATGTTATTTATACACATAAACTTTTCCGAATAATAAAATGATGGTGGAAACTGCATCAAAGTCCGTTTTGTACTTTAAAAGATCTAAATGGTCACACAGATAGACATGAAAAGTAGGTTTCTTTTTAAATCTATGTATAGATTGTAGATAGTTTAGCCATCTTGTAACACTTACATATTTAATTTTGGAATGAAGCCCATAGATATTTAGTCAAAATTAGAAGTGATCTTCATTATTAATTCACACTAAGTACTAATTTTAGATACAAAGGTATGTAGGACAATGTAAGATTGAACGGCCAAAGAACATGTCTGGTCACCTGTTTCAAAGCTAATACTAATGAGAATTTTCTATAAATATACGTTCTGTTTGGAGCAGTCGTAGCTCAGTAGTATCGATCACGACTCACGATTGTAGATTGCGAGTTCGAACCCAGACAGGCAACAACACTACTGCTCTCAAAACGGTGAAGGAAAACATCATGAGGAAACCGGCATGTCCTAGTACCAAAAATTCGAAGACGTGTGACAACTACCAACCCTATGGGGCCCGCGTGGTGGATTATGGCCCGTTTCCTCACAGAGAGGAGGCATGTTTCCCAGTAGTGGGAAAATTGTAAGATTATATTTCTTGCCGGCTCTTCTCCATTGGAAACGACCAATTGGATACCTCCATGTAGCTTCTGACATTTCATAATTGCTTTTGTGGGTTTATGTGAAATAAAATATTCTGATTTTGATATGATTTCTTTTAGAGCGTAGTTTCTTGATAATTGTCTTTTGTAAATACACCTACTTAGGACATGTCCTAGGTCCTAGGACTTGAACGAGGTACATATAAGACCTAGGTAAACCTACTTTGATGCAGTGGTAAAGACAAAGTTTACTGTTTAACATCAGGTGAGCCATCTTACCCACCGTTATATCAGAAACGCAAATTATAAACAAAACATAACGATGGAAAAAAAAGAAATACTTACGGGTACATGAAAATAAAACTGGCCAAGTGCGAGTGGGACTCGCACACGAAGTGTTCCGTACCACATGTAAAAACGCCGAAAAAAAAACACGTTTGTTGTATGGGAGCCCCCCTTAAATATTTATTTTATTCTGTTTTTAGTATTTGTTGTTATAGCGGCAACAGAAATACATCATCTGTGAAAATTTCAACTGTCTAGCTATCACGGTTCATGAGATACAGCCTGGTGACAAACGGACAGACGGACAGTGGAGCCTTAGTAATAGGGTCCTATTTTTACCCTTTGAGTACGGAACCCTATAAAAGGCTACGGCATTTTAGCCCTGCAACGTTTACATTCGTTATAATTATTTTAGTCTGTTATTGAATTTTTTAGAGCATTTTAATAGGAATATAAATACAATAAATGAGGGGCTTGTGGCTAATAATATATAATAATAACAACCGCACCGGACGATTGAAGGTTAAGCTACACTTGCCGCGGTTGGTCCGTGGATGGGTGACCATCTTTACCCCTCCGTCCCTCGGAAAGCACGTTAAGCCATTGGTCCCGGCTGTTATTCGATGTAGATCTTTGGCAGTCGTTACAGGTCGTCAGAAGCTCGAAAGTCTGACAAACAGTCTTACCAAGGAGTATCGTAATACCCAGTAACTGGGTTGTGGAAGTCAGATAGGCAGTCGCTTCATGTTAAATACTGGTATTCAGCTGCATCCGGTTAGACTGGAAGCCGACCCCAACATAGTTGGGAAAAGGCTAGGTAGATGATGAAATACAATAAAAACTTTAATTAAACATTTACCATGGATTCGGTACCTACTGCATGTTTCTAGACAGACCATAGTTAAAATTTTTCACCAGTTAAGAAAAAAAAATTGCTGTTCCACACAAAACCGTATTTTTTTATAACTGATGATAGCAGCTGTCTGCGAGTTTGTTCGCGAGAGATATTAATACCTTTAGAAAACAAAAGTAGCCTAAGTTATTCCATATTATTATCAGATTATAGCATCAATGAAAGTCACGTCAAAATCGGTCCAGCCGTTTCGGATATCAGCCTGAACAAACAGAAATAAAAATGTTTTTTTTTTATTATATGCTCTGTATACCTATATATACATACGCATTTAGTAAAAAGCTGTTATTTTTACATTACAAAAAAAAACTTCTTTTTTATTTATTTTTGTTGTATATTTACGAAAAATCTCTAATCTAAGGTTATGTTACGAATTCCTTTCACCGTGTATTGTAACATCTATATCTCTGCGTAACACAAAAAAAAAACAAATAAACTATCAAAGTTTCGTGACAAAAAACGCCAACTTGTAGTGAGCAAGTATGGTGATAATTCTTACTCTCTATAAGAATATGGCATTTATTTTCTTTTTTTTTTTTTTTTTCTTAAAGACAGCCTACACTGTCCCACTGCTGAGAAAAGTCCTCCCCAAATCCTTCCAGACATCTTTTTCCAGAGCCACCTCAATCCAACAATAAGTAATCCATTTACCCCCACAGTATCAAAAATAACGCGGTCTGTTAAGAGCTAAATAGATGTTTGTTTTTGGTAGATAATTTAATTTAATAAAAAGTCTGCGAATATCTATTACAGGGAAAAAGTTGAAAGAAACAAGCAATATTAAATATAGTTAAATAAATAACAAATGAATAGATAGACCTGCATATAAAATAATAATAGAATAAGTGAATGAATGGAAATATAAATATATATGTAATAATAAGATATAAAATAATTCTAACTTAGTAGCAAGGAAAATTAATTAACTCAAACTCAAAAATAATGTACATTCATTATGGATTGCAATAAACGATTTGTAATTTGAGGGAGAAATTCCATTTGTAACTGAAAATGCAGTCCGCATGCATAAAATAATGCAGTTACTCGTAACTACAATTTATTCTTAATTGTGTTATGTACGATACCTATCGTGCTGAATTACATTGAAAGTTGTGTTAAACTATATAAATACAATTCACATAAAAACTAAGTTGGTTCCCAATAAAGTACGTATAATTTTTCAAAACCACACGTGTTACAGAAAATAACATCGGCAATCCCTGAAAAGTTTTAACTTGCACGGTCCGTAGAATATAAACTGAAACATTGTTTCACTAAAGTATAAAATATTTCGATGAAACTTTTCCTTCCGTATATATGTATAAGGAAAAACTCATAAATTGCTTTCAGAATTTACAGCTGACAAGCAACATTATTTACAAAAACGCTTTCAAAGTGTAGATTATTATGAATAACAAAATCTGTGACGATTTTCACTGTTGCGGAAAATGTAGCATAGTCGTCTTTACTTATTAGTCACGAAACAAAATTAAATTAGGGACAGACTTATAATCGCATTTCTCTAATTTACTAACACAAGAAAATTCTTAATATCAGTCGGAAAAATACTGGCAGTTTTAATATATTTTTCTAAAAAAAAAAAAGTGAAAAGCATAAAGAAATGTTTGAAAAAGGAACTCACCACGATATTACGAACGCAACAGCAGTTGGCACGAACTCTCGTCAAACTAAACCGAAGTTAAACTCAGTCCGTGCGTTTAGGTCGGCGCTTTACACAGCACTGCGGCGTATCGACCGAACCAACATATAAAATAAGCGCATAGCACGCGATGTAAGAGACATAAGTAGTAACCAGTAGTCCCTAAGATATTGTACCGTCCTACTTCACTTGCGCTTTCATTGTTACCTGGGCTAATTAAATATATTTGCTGAACAATGACCATATTTCATGTATCACTAGACAGTTTAGACGAAATTCAGAGGCTTTCATTTCAGATGCCGCACTTTTCTTCCTTTGAAGTTGTGTCAAGTAGGAATTTGTTACGCAAGTTGGACACATCGTTTGGGAGTAAGCAGGAAATTACTGTCTTTTCTTTCCTATATCATAAGTGTTCACTTGATGTATAAAAGTCCGCGCGACCGTTTAGGTAAACGAGTAACTTTTGATTCACTATTACAATAATTTGATAGTTCAAAAACTTTTCAAGAACTCAGATCCGTCATCATAACCACCCGCTAGCAATGATTGCATTTTCTTTTGCCCTTTTCATGAGCAGAAGGTGCGTGAGCGAAGCATGCAGCCTCGGCAGTGACCAGGGTGAGTTGACACATGCCCCTATTGTTATGAACAGTTTAAAGTTGGAAATGAAGGTCTATTTTTATTGATCAAAACAAGGATAAAATCAGGTATGAAATTACCGGAAAAAAACCGGGGTTACCGATTTAGCTTGCAAAGTAAACAAACTGAAATGGCAGAGCTGACCATGTTTGTCGAAGGACCGATGGCCGATGGAGCAGACGAGTTCTGGAGTGCCGCGTATCGGCAAGCGAGTGTGAGATGACCCCAGCTAGATGGACCGACGACATATACAAGGTGGCTGGGACAGACTGGATCCGGAAAGCGGATTAACGTACTCAGCGAATTCAACAATGTCTCGACGAAAACTAACGTAACGTAATTGATCGAAATGTTACGTTTAGAGAATTTTTCGCGAAAAATAACTCGGTGGAACTTTAATTTTACTTTTTGTATAATAATTTGATTATGCTTGAAATGCTGTCGAGGAAACGGAAAAGGCTCCAAGTAATTTGCAAGTTTAGCAGTTTTTACGTTTTTGAACGAGTTCCAAAGCGGGTTTAGTATGTAATTATTAACATAAGATTAAGTAAGAAAGGGGTATTATACTGAAAGCTGTTTCTTTGCTGCCATTTCCTAAACTTGTAAGAAGATTTTATTAATATAAGATACGAGTATTTATGTCATGAAGTGCTTCAAGCTATTAGATTTCAATTGTTTATTTGTAAATTGTTGTTAGCTAGATGGACCGACGGCCTTAAGAAGGTGGCTTGCTAGATGGTCCAAAGCCCTTAAGAAGGTGGCTGGGACGGACTGGCTGCGGAAGGTGGAAGACAGGGTGTTGTGGTGCAGCCTGGGAGAGGCCGATGTCCAGCATTGGAATGCGATAGGCTGGAGTTGATAAGGCACATTGGCTGTATGAAATTGATCACAAAAGTCCATCGCTATTTGGTAGTGTCTTGAAATGCCATTTATTACGTGATCTATTATAAAAAAAAATAGTTCATGCTGTTCAAATATTAGTCAGCAAGGTGGTAAAGTCAAAGCTCATTATCATCATTTATTTAAAGTAGGTCATTAATGGCACTTTTCCTTAAAAGGCTTACAGGAACTAAACGCAAAAAACGCAAGTTTTAGAAACAATAAAAGTATATGATCACTACAGTAAACAAAATCAGAAAAATATATGATATTCTTCAGGATATATGCTAGGTAGATAGTGTATTGAAAATATAATACGACTAATTTGTTACGATAGAAAAAAATCATGAAGATACCTCGAAAAACTTTCTTTTTACAATAAAAACCATATTAATATACATTCAATCATTCAGATTTTTTGTCAGATTATTCTACAAGCAACATACTAAAACACTAGTGTTTTATTTTTTTTTGTCCAAATAATAGTTTTTTTTTTAAATAAATAATTGCTTCATATTTTGCAATAAATTACCAGCATTGTGTCATCGGACTTCTCTATATTTTCTATGCAGTCCGGCAGTGACCACGCTTTAGGTCATGTAAGCCCCTTAATTCTCTTTTGAGAATTAATATTTTCATTTTTACTAATAAAAATGGTATGGTTATTATTGTAAAAAGAAAGGTTTTAGAGGTATCTTCATGATTTTTTCACTTTTTTCAAAGTAACGGTCAAATGGCTATGTTGTTATAGTAAAAATCATCATATTTTACATTGATCTAAAAGTAGAAATCATTTACCTATTTGCCTATCAGATAAATGCAGATTTTTTTTTGGAAATCATTATAATAAGTTTACTATTTTTCTAAATAGGTTTGCCCATTTATTTTTAGGGCCTTTATGACTTTTTTGGAAACATATGAAAAGATCATAAATATATCAGCGAATAGGTAGGAGACGACCTAAGTGAGGCTAAAGGCCTCATAGAACAAAGTAAGAGAGTATTGTCTATTCTTTAACGAGAGCCACACGACTGCGTTCTGTGTAACTTTTCTTTTCTTTTATTCGTCAATAATTATTAGAACCAATCTCGCGACTTCTCGGCTTTCAAAGCCATGTCGTATAAAAGTTTATTAATTTCTAAGGCCGTCCGTGGCTGTGCACAGTGAAACTTCATATTCTGCTTATTATAAAAACATGGGAGGTGCTACTATAAATGCAGTAGGTATTTTTATTTTAGTGTGAAGTCGACCGTCCACTGCTACCCGCAGGATGTGCACGAAGAGGTTATTCGCGTTAGCTGCGTGTTTCATTTGTTTGCCAGACACGCATTTGTTTGTGGCTTGCTTGACCGTGATGAACGATCCCGTCTACATTTTCTTACAAAGCGAAACTTGAACACTTGCGTAGCTTTCACCGCTGGCTCGGAACATAAAGGGCTAAGGAAGGAACACGGGTGGGTTTTAGTCAGTAAGAGTCTGACACTCCCTTCCGCTCCACCCAGAGCGGGTGGAGCATCATCAAGTGACCCCTCATTTGATGATTTCCTATCCTGAAAAAAAAAAAACATGGGTTGCTGTAGAGCTTCACTTTTATTACCGGTAGCTGCTACTGGTTGCTGCTGGTACTGTTTGGGACCAGCCCGCTGTGTTAAAAAAAACCCAATACATGTTTTTCTGACCTGGGTATCGAACTGAAGATATCGTGCTCAGCAGCTATGCTTGTGTCCACCAAAAAAACGTGGTGGTCAAAAGACTCAAGATTAATAGGAACCGGTAATCTAAAAACCCCTCGGTATCTTTCGATTTTTGAATTTTCACTTATCACAGACTAACTACCAGCACGCGTAGCATGACAAGGGTAAAAACGGGTTTTGTGGACGGAAAACGACAGATTGTAGACAGATTTCTAAATTAATAATAATTATGAATTTATTGTCTTCCGTCCACAAAACCCGTTTTTCTAAAGAAATCTGTCATTTTGTCTATTCTTCCGTCGGCAAAACCCGTTTCTATGGTGGTCATGCTACGCGTGCTGATATAGACCAAAGGCATAATAAGACACAAGTTAACTAAAAGCTTGTAAAAAAAAAATAGATCTGGAAAAATAGTTTCCAGATCTATTTTTTTTTTACAAAATTTTTAATTCTGCGCTAATAGAGCGCAGATCAGGATAGATTGATTAAAAATTTTGTGGCTGATGACAGCAAGGTTCAGCAATGTTGTCAGGTGATAAGTGAAAATCCTGAAGTCGAAAGACGGAGTCTTTCGCCAACGGATCTGCCATCACAAGTAAAGCTAAGGCTTTATTAAGTGAATAATGGAACATATGGCAAATAATTTATAACATCTTGAAGTCAGATGCCGCGCTGTTTTGGCGTAGTCCATAGTTTCCATGATTTATTTAGCTGGTTCTATACCTACGCCTAGTACTATAATTATTACGTTACATTATAGCGCCTGTACAGGTACGCCGACGAGAAAGGAGTAGTTGACAGTAGGTACAGACGCCAGCAGATCAAGCTACCCGAAACTGTCAAAATTTCCCAATCAACTTTGAACCTTATGCTTCAGCGATAAAGTTGAAAATCTATTAAAGAAATTTGAGAGATTGTAGTAGCTTGATGTGCTGGCGTTTGTACATCCACTTTTTACAGTGTCACGGAATAGGGGACAGATCTACTGGCACAAATCTAGGATGATACTGAGCATTTTCTAAGAGAAAAACTCAATAATACTTAGCTATGGTTTTCTGGAAGAGCGGTGGCCGCAACGGCCGCAGTGACGGCTGTCATAAAAATTATTATTATTTATATTTAATGACAAGTAACAAAGGACTCAAACGTGTTAGCAACTACGTTAAATTATGGCAGCGACAAAGATTTAAATCGCTAGATTCGCCCTACCGCGTCAAAAGATAGTCGCATTTTTGTTTTGTTTCGACAGCTTTGACACACAATGAGGCAGGGACTAGACTTGATTGTCATGGAAACGTTATCAATAATGTGTGAGCTCACTTTTCTCAGAATGGGCACTTTTTCGCGTGACTAAGTACGGTGAGGGGTAATCTAGTGATTTTACATTTCAGGGCCGCTGCCCTCACCAAGAGCGATTTTTGACATCATGAGGTCAAACACCGCTGTGTTTGACCTCATGATGTCAAAAATCGCTCTCTAGGACAACACACCAATTTATTTCATAAATAAATAGCTTCTGCCCGCGACTTCGTCCGTGTGAAATTTCACCCTCGCCCCATTCACCCTCTTAGGGGTGGAATTTCGAAAAACCCTTTCTTAGTGGATACCTACTCTTCACAAAGAACTCACCTCTAGGACTAGCGGTTTAGGCTGTGCGTTGATATATTAGTCAGTCAGGACTTTGAATTTTATATATATAGATGTTTCAGTGACATCATTTGCCGGTAAATTGCAGACGATATGTGGCGGTCACAGCTTTTTTAGAAAACTAGCTTTATACCCCGGGAATCGAACCCAGGTCCTGGAGCGGTCATACTTGTATCTACTAGAGCCACGAGGCAGTTATATCAGTTGGTAACTGTACCTGTGAAAGGCAGAAATATTTTTGTCTCATGAATCTCCATTTCACCTCCTTGACTAAACTACCTTCCTTGATATTAAATTATGGTCTATTAAATTGCCGAACAAAACCTCAGCATCGGAAGTCCTTAACCTTATCAAATTAGGCTTACTGGTCTTTTCTTGACATTTCCGTCAGATCAATACAAGGTATCACCAATCACTGAAATATTTGATGGGTTTGATAATAGGCCAGTCATATCGAATATTGAAATTATCGACGAATCGAAAAATAGTTCCGATTGTTAAATATGTTGTTAGGACTATTACCAGTAGCGTACATCCAAGTTTGCAGCTTTGAAAGACCTGTGCTAACTTTGCAGCACTCGAAAAACTGCGAAATATTCGCACGGTTTTTGGTATTTTCAATATAAGTCCTAAATTATGATATTAAAAAAAATCTATATAATTATTATTATCTAAATATTTTTATTTCGCAACATTTTAATTATGCGGGGTTTGTACAAATAAGGACTCGCCACGTTTCTTTGCTCTGTTTAGTTCTCGCAATGGTTTGAGGGTAGTTTGAAAGGAAAACCCATGTTCATCTACAAGAAATATATATTTAAACTGGTTTGCGTCAAATAACTGTGCCGCTCTAAAGTAGGCAATAAATCACTGCACAGTAGTGTAGTCTCCTCCATGCAGAGGTACTAGAAACTTCGCTCTGGCATCTGTGATGGCTTGGTGGGATGAATTAGGCAGGTGGAACACTTCAGTTGTGGTGATGAGTCCAACGTTTTTCTAAATTTTGCTCCACAATTTGTTCTAGAAAAGGGCAGAGGTGGTGTCGCACCCAGTGAAGGCCAGTGGAGAAACAACTCGAATTCTGCTGGGACTTCCAAATCTCCATGATTGAATGAGATTGAGGAATATTGTAAGGGGCCATAGTCATCTCTGCCACTTTTTCGGAAATACACATTTTTCACAGCCGATCCCAAGCCATTGAGAAGGACAAGGAGGTCCACATCCTGTCCAATGATGAGCACTGATTGAAAAGAGGTGCTCTTGTCAAGTGCCACCTTGAGGATGTCGCAGCCAGCATCCTCGACTGCCTGTTTTGTCTCAATTCCCTGGTTTTGGAACGCGGAGCATATCAGACCTGGTTCTGATCTCAAATTGTAGCAATTTTAGTCTACTTTAAAAACGTATAGAATTTTTTTAAACGCATAGTTTAGGACTTATATTGAGAATACCAAAAAACGTGCGAAAATTTCGCAGTTTTTCGAGTGCTGCAAAGTTAGCACAAGTCTTTCGAAGCTGCACATTTGGATATATAAATAAGCTGCTAGTAGTGGTCCTAACAATATATTAAAAAATCAATCAGAGCTAGCCGTTAGTTTACGATTTTAGCGATTTCTAGTGTTAGATATGACTGGCCTATAATAGCAGGGTGTCAAATAATTCACTATGATTGACATGACGTCGGAGAATAATTAGCTACATTCAGCTATAGCATTTACCTTGTCATATTTAAATGGGAATATAAATTATAGGCACAATAATAGCTAAGGAAAAAGTTTTCTTTTGTAAATGTGCAGTTTCAGGAGTTGTTACTTTAATCTCTGAGGAGACTGAAAAAGTTTTTCTCAATAAGGGTCACTTTCAAAACTTATATGATAAAAGAACTAATGAGATTACCACTATGACTCCAGACAAAGGTTGGTCGAAACAAGGAAAACTTGATCAGGTGGAGATTCTTAGACAACTACTTCCTGGAGTGCAAATTTGATGGTGTTCCAAAACAATGGGACACTTTATATCGTGCCCTGAAAACACTGAAGCCTGTATGCTACATGGACGCTATTGATAACGCCAAACTCTTTGCTGGATTAATGAATGAATTTCCATCGACACGCTAAGTAGAAGCCCACTACGATAGTGGTTTCTTACACCTTCCTTTTTAGAATGTTCCATTGCTGATCTCGTGGGAAACTGGAATACTATACTTTTCGATTAGAAGAACAGTATATATTACGTTTGATCTTACATGAAAAGTAAGTTTCTAAAAGTGTTCTGCCAGTCTAAGCTATTTATAGTATAGGTTGGGATCACAGAATTACTTGCTTGTTACTTGTTGAAAAAAAAAAAAAATTGCGTTACACACTATCAGTAGCAATGGGTTTCATTCTGACAGTTCAACAACATTCATTGCGTTATTTGTGTTGTTGAGCAGACACATTTTTCGAACATATGAAGCAATGGATTAACAATATCCTTCAAAATGATTCAGTATTTGACCCCTGGACGAAAGGATTGCATTTCACTTCTTTATTTTAACGCCTCACTCCTCACAAAATTTGTAGCAATGACGGGGATTTTTTTTTTTTTAAACGTTGCCTTACACTAGAATTACTCCTGCATCGTGGGTGCGTTTACAAACATTTAAATTCACATACACAAACAGCCAGATCTGGAACAACTACCTGTAGGCAATACAAATATTTGTTCCGTGCGGGAATCGAACCCACGACACGCAGCGCAGCAGTCGATCGCTCAGCCACTGCGCCAACCGTTTCGTCAAGCCACAAATTTTGCCACAAATTTTGTGATATAGGGAAACATACATACGCAATCATAATCACCAACATTGGATATAAAGTTGTCACCTCAATCACAATACTGATTTATCAGTTTTGTTAAATTAATGCTGTTATTGAGGCAAGTCCACTCAATCAAATCTTCATCTCTCTTACTACAAAACGCAAATAAGTCTATCCTATTAACTTCAATCCATAGAAATGTAAAAAACCATCGCAACTGATACAAAAAATAAATGATTCACATATCCCGTAGATACTTAATCCAAACTGGGAAATACCCAGATGTCTCATGTCCCATGTCTCCTGTATCTAATAAGCCTTCGTCCAGGGTGAAAGCGCGGTGACTAGGGCAGTAGCGGGCGCGATTAGGTGGCCACAGTTCATCGCGAGTTGTTGTTGTTGTGGGCTTGTTGTTGTTGTTGTTGTGGGCAGTGGAGGGTAGACTGTGTTTCCATGGGGTAAAACAAAAACTGGCTGCTCGTTAGTTACAGTGCCCGTTTTCTCTAATACTAGGCTACAACTAAATAAATCTTTAGATAAAACCACGCTTTGGATTTTAAACGCTGGGCTCAGCGGCGTAAGTTGAAAAACACACGCATACGCTTTCAAAAAACGCAAGTTTTATACGAGTAATACCTAAAAGTATATAATCGACTACAGTAAACAAAATCAGAAAAATTAGATAGTGTGTAAAAAACATAATACAACTAATTTGATAAGATAGAAAAAAATCATGAAGATACCTCTAAAAACTTTCTTTCACAATAACAACCATACTAATATACATACCGATCATGTCATATCATATAATATCTGATTTTTTGTCAGATTATTCAACAGGCAACATACTAAAGCACTAGTGTTTTAATTTTTTAGTCCAAACGATTTTTTGTAAATAGATAATTGCTTCATATTTTGCAATAAATTACCAGCGTTGTGTCATAGCTTTCTTTTCTATGCAGTCGGACTGTGACCGCGCTTTAGGGCATGTAGCCCCCTTAAGGGATTCTTTTATGAGTGACATAGTGTTAGTAAAAACAAGCATATTATGTACCATCGCGCTAGGCACCCGTCGTAGTCACTAGTCACTATAGACGCAGACTGTGGTTTCATGGTTGTTATTTCGCGCTCGCCTCAGTAACCGCGCTAGCTCCTCACGCTGATCGAGACCTAACTCAGACATCGCACCCCTCAGACATCCCACTTGCATAGTACACGACGTTGCGTGACTCACACAATTTAAAATATTGTTAAGTAATTCATTAAAATAAGACGTTTTGTTACCTGTTATGCAAGTTGGATTTGTATTGTTGGCACGCTATATAGTAATTGGAGGAGTGTGAATATAATGACGTTTTGAAGCTATTTTATTATAATATTCTCTTTTTCAAGCCTTTCATTTGGATAGGTTGAGGATAGGATGAGTTTAGGTAATTTGAAGGTTTTAGGTAGAATTATTGTACAAAAAAATTACAAAGCCTTAAAAAACTAAATAAACAATCTAAAGAAAATTTCAGAAAAAAGATATCAGTTTGATTGTTTATGGGACATAAAAACAACACTAAAGTTAATAGGTAACGTACGTGTGCGCTCTATTAAAACTTAAATCACTTAATCTACTTTATTATTTAATAACTACATAATACATAGAGTTATACTTAAATAATTATTCATTCTTATAATGTTTATGGCAATTAATTTTACATTTGCCAGAACCACAAGTAGATTTTTCCTTGCCACTCTCAAAATAGTTAATATTTTCACTGTATTCATTACTATTGTTTGTATATGAAACAACATCAGTACCATTAACAAGCTTACTTAAATCATTTTTAAGGTAATTTTTAGCACCATTTATTTCCTTATCCTTTAATTTACTGACGCCATTTTCAATTTTAGCTTTTGCAATGCCATTATTTGGAACATCATTGTTTCTTTCGTCATTATTTTGATTGCTAATTTTGTTTGTATTTTTTTGAGCGCTCAGCCGTTCCCTGGGCTTCTTGATGTAAGTTTTGATGTAGAAGTCGACGAAGAGTACTAACATGAACACGTTTTGTGGTAAGAACACGGCGCTCGTCCAACGAGGGAATCCGCAGTCAGTCTTGAACACTATAATAGCCATGTGAACTACACACCAGAAGAATTGCAGCTGAAAACGATAATTTAGAAATGTTTAAAAACATGGAGTTTTGTCGATTTTAATGTTTGATAGAAAATTTGATGATTCATTGTTAAATTATACTGAAAACTGAATTTTCTTCTTCTTTTGGCGACTCTCCAATTAATGAAAGTTAACCATCTACTATGAATATTCCTTTTGCGTTGCGCAAACTGAATAAATGACAGTAATGACTATTGCTTGATTAATATCAACAATATTATCCGTATTATCATTAGGTATTTGGCGTTTCTCGTAATACTAAACTTTCTGTGTTTTTTATGTTAATTTTCTTAAAGTATCTTTAAAATAGGCCTCTAGACAGCTTAATCTTTAAAACAACTGTAGATGCGGGTAAAAACATAACAAATTTTATAAAATACTTACAATCTGCAACTGAGTTACATGTTTCTTTATCCAAATCGCGTTCTTGACACTCGGCAGGGTTACCGTCAATAGATAGTATGAGTACATCACGATATGAACAAATGAGTTGATCACTCCAATCAGTGTACCGTGTCCACCTGGAAATTGAGATATTTCATTAATTTAGTAAATTATTAGAAAAATCTTCTTGTTCTGCTTCTTTCTAATTCTTGTGTATTAATTTTGTCTACGGTCTCCTTACACTTCGATCAAAAATGTACAAACATAATATAAATTAATATTAATTAGGTAGAAATTTGGAGTTCCACACGGTAGTGTTCTGAGTCCGCAATTTTTTTTTTTCTGTTTTATTTTTCAAAAAGTAGCGGACGAACATTATTACTCCTATAACATAAAACACTAGGTACTAAGAGAAAGATAAACTGGAAGAATGATTAAATGTTTCTAATATCTTTTTTGGATAAGTTTACCATTGTTCTGCTTTTATATTATAACTAGCAGCGCCCCGCGGTTTAACCCGCATAAGTGTCGATTTCGTGAAAATATCAGGATAAAAAGTAACCTATATGTTTGTCAAAATTTTATCAAAATTGGTCCAGCTGTTTGAGCGTGAAGAAGTAGCAAACATAATATAAACACATACCCACACACACACACACACTCACATACTCACAAACTTTATAATATTAGTGTGATTGTAATCAGGGTACCTACCAAAATAAAATTTGAATAAATGAATAAATATTTTCATCGTGAGCTGTTATGTTATGTCCTAGAACACGAATTCGAAGACATTTGACTTTCACTAACACACACTGGGTGCATGTGGTGAATGATGGCCCACTCCCTCTTACAGAGAGGTGGTCTGTGTCCCAGCAGTGGGGGTTATTAATGGCTGATTTTGATGTGCGTCATCGTTAGACTGACACTGACATACTACCGCTGCATGGAAACGTTTGAGATGGCTTTTTGAGGCGATACGACAAGGTAGAAAGGTAGATAGCGCTTTGTTATACTTACACCATAAAAATTGGAGATATAAATATAGGTATTTTAAAAGGGGTGACACGATGGGCTGCCTTATTGCTAAAACCGATCTTTTAAAGACTTGCTTTGGATGAATTAAGGTAGAAGGATGGACAAAACTGCAGGTACTCTGTCTCGTATAGGGTCTTAGCATTATTTAAACTTTTCGCACAAAAAGGTACAAAGGCGGACTTAATGCCATAGGCATTCTCTACCAGTCAACCAAGGGTGGTGAAGAGATTGGATGGCAGGTGCTTTGTTTGAGAGGAACAATGATAAAAAAAATCTATTAAACTAGGTACACAAATACATAAATAGGTTATATACATTTACATATTATTTACTATAACATATACTTATAATATATAATACACAAATTCAAAGGAGAGAGGTGATGAGATGACTCTATGCTATTTGTTTTGAAAATAACTCTGCAATTTCCGCTTAAATGCATACCGACTGGTGGCCGTCCTGATATCAAGCTGAAATTATGCTGAGCGATGGCCGTTTTGCGTAGATGTGACGCATACATAAACGTATTTTCTTTCTAGATAGTCTGTGGTGTACTATCTAAGAATTTTGACAGGTAACCCATTCTGTATTAATACTAGAGTTTACCCTGGTTAGACATGGTGGAAGATGGCCGAGTGATTCAAAAAGAGCAATAACAAATTAAGGACTACGATGAGCATTGCTGATAAAAATGATTTGTTTATTCAAATTCCAGTTGATGGCATGGTTGGTGTATTTAACATGATATACTGACTCAAAAAGAGACGTCACAATAAAATGATAATGAGAATGATAAAAACAAAAAAAAAACGATAAAACTTACAAATAATAAAAAATAAGGAGTAGTTGTGAAAAGAGTAGGTACAGAGAAATATTTACAGGTTGAAATTGAAAACATGCGACAAACCGAAATGCGAGATTGTACTCATCATTACGAACAACTTTTACTACAGGACTAAAACTGCAATCGCGAAAAAATAATCATTTGTTCCCTACATTTTGACGAGTTATGCGAACATAAAATGTAGGGAACAACTGATTTTGTATTCGCGATTTCAGTTTTGGTCCCTTATTAAAAGTTGTTCATATGGATAAGTACAATATTCCATTTCGATTTGTCGCATGTTTTCAATTTCACCCTGTTTATTTGTTGAAGTGTTGGTTCATTTTACTAACCCAATAAAAAGGCTAGTCACCTTTTTGAATTGACCTTTTGTCCATTATATTATATCGTTCGTTGACTTTGTTTTTGTTTTTCATAATGTACTGTACAGTTTACGGAAATATTCGCTAGATGGCGCTGATGGACTTTATAGGTAAGGTTTTTCTTTTCCACAGTAATCAATTCTAATGAACGTAAAAAGACATAAGAGGCGATTTACTATTCAGGGGGCCTAAAAAGGTCACTTTGGCAAATGATAAGAGGATAACATTATGAATCAAAATGGATCAAATCCAATGGTGAAGGATTTTTCAGTTATTTTTTTTTGTCTGTGCTAAAATACCAATCAATCCAATCTAAATCCAATTCTAATCTCTTTGATTATACCTACGTAGTGCAACGAAAAAAATAAAAACACGGACTGTCTTCGCCATATTATGGTTCATAATGTTATCCTTTTATGATTCGCCAAAGTGGCCTTTTAGGCCCCCAGTTGTAAAATATGCTTGTCTTCAGAACTGCTAAAGGACAGCAAAACTACGTGGGTGATTAGATTATTTCATGAAGAAAGTAGAGATACGTTGTTGTTACCTGGTAAATATGTTGCTGCGGCCCATATTAATGCACACATTCCAGCGTGATGGTAGATATGTAGGAAGGTTACTTGGTTGAATTTCTTTCGTAGCACGAAGAATACCTGAGAAATACATTTAAATGTCAAATTAGAAAGCAAGAAAAAAATTTATTTGCGACCTTGTTTTACGTATAGGCACAGCAAATAAATACTAAAAAGTTCTAGAGTAAACAAAAGAAATATTAAGAGCGACATACAAAGAATTGCTAGTCGCCACAAGCATCACATGCTTAGATAATTCAGCTACAACTATAATGTACACACGACATTTCATTTTTTTTTCAGGATGGGAAATGATCAAATGATCCCTCCCGCTCTGGGTGGAGCGCAAGGGAGTGTCAGACTCTTACTGACTAAAACCCACCGGTGTACCTTCCTTAGCCCTTTATGTTCCGGGCCAGCGGTAACCCTTTCGGACAATCCCGCTGACCCGGCAGGCTGCGGCCCTGACGGGCCCCTTCACATTATGCATTATTATACACACGACGACATGACAAGCTATTACATTTCCAGTTTTAGCTGATGTCGCATTCATTGCTGTTGTCGTTTTGTTTAATGTGAAGTTAGCTTATACTGGAAATGTATAGCTTAATATATCGTCGGGCGGACACACAACACATTTTTGACAGATACATTGAGGTCAAATCTGCCTAGTCTTTTCTCGACTATGTAGGGATCCACTTCCAGTCTTACCGGATGTAGGTGAATAACAGTATTTTACACTTAGTGACTGCCTATCTGACCTCCAACCCAGGTACTGGGTAACACGACAACCCTTGGTTACACTGGTTGTCCGACTTTTGGGCATTTGACTACCCGTAGCGACTGTCA
The DNA here is from genome assembly GCA_927399505.1 of Luperina testacea. Lineage (NCBI taxonomy): Eukaryota > Metazoa > Arthropoda > Insecta > Lepidoptera > Noctuidae > Luperina > Luperina testacea. Next base: position 2,868,404 of record OV656759.1, on the reverse strand, counting down.
AAGATCTACGACTGACAGCCTGGACAATCAGTTAGCGTGCTTTCCGAGGCAAAGAGGGGTCCCAGTATGTAATAGCTGCCGCTTACTCTGACGTGGTTTGCAATGGATCCGCTTTCACAATCACTTTAAATTTTTCATTATCAACTAGGGTCTCCGGCCGTCCACGGGGTTTGTTCTGCAGCTCAAAATTTCCAGAACGAAAACGTTGGAACCAAAAACCGTACCGTGTTTTCTTTTACAGTAGCTTCTCCATACATATCATTCATTTTCGAGGTGTTTCTGCATCGCTGGTGCCACGGTGGAACCCGTATTCGTAAATAACGCGGTATTTTAAATTTTCCATATTGTGAACAGAACGATGTCAAAGAAAAATAAATTCGAAACAAAAATGCACAAGCCTATATATATGAAATAAAGTACCTCTGTCCAATAAAAACCAAATATACATCAAATGAAAGTTTATATCATAACCATAAATTTTTATTATGAGCAGAAGGTTGTGAAATACCGGGTTAAAGAGATATCAGACCTGCAAGTACCATGTAAACGTATTAGTTTATGACGCTAATATTCACTACAGTGCTCAATAATATTAGTTATTGAATCTTATCATTGAGGGGGCTTATGGCTAAGTAATAACAGCCGGATGGGTCGATCGATCAGGTTAAGCTGGGCTTGCCGCGGTTGGTCCCTGGATGGGTGACCATTTTTACCATACCAAGACCCCTCCGTAGTGCCTCGGAAAGCAGTGCAGTTGGTCCCGGCTGTCATTCGTGGATCTTTGAGAGTCGTTACTCTCTAACTCTATTGGTCATCGGACCAGGCGCCATACAAAAATGCCCACCATTTTTTGAATTTGGAATTCCTAACTAAACGCCAGATATTTGAGATCTAAGTGGCCAGTATAACAATACGCCAGTTTCATAAATGTAAGGATAAAAAATAAAAGGTATATATTTTGCCACAAGCCCGTAAACACGCACATTTCAAATTTTAAAATAAAGCGGTCTATTTAACACAAGTAAATCTTTAAGTTTATTACTAAACAAGCATTGTTTGATAATGTTCAGCTTCATAGGTCAATGCTGTGGTTCATATGCAAGGTTGGAATATATTACCTTAATTAATTTCTATGAAGAATTTGAAATCTATTTTAGTTTGCGGTCAGAGGCAGATCTTGTAATGATTAGCAATATTCATGCGTGGACGTCCACGGCATCATGATAACACATGGAAGTAAATGTATGAAAACTTATAACCAGTGGTCGGAATATGCTGACTATATTTACCTGAACTTCGGAGAAAAGAGACAGAAAGTGGAGACTTCCTTACGACGATATTTTTTTCCCGGAATTCGTGAAAAATCTTAAATAAGTTGAAAATAAACTTTATTTAAGTCGTGTAAAGGCTATTTTTAACTAAACTTGCAATTAACAAATCTTAAGAGTTTTCACTTCAACTAATCTAACTTAAATGATGTATTAGAATTATCCTAAAACTAACCGTCAATCAATCATGTTTATTGTGGTACAGAAATAGATACAGGTGTTAAGAATTACAGTGATGTTGATCAGCTATGTCCCGCCTTTTGGCCATACAATACTAATTATTCAAATTAACATTGTGTCCTATTATTATGTAAGAAATTAACATTACTATTTAATACAATAACAAAGAAAAAAAATAACATTACTATTGCAATTTAAGGAAAATTTAAATTAACTAGTTAGGTGGGTAGTTACAATTTAACCGTTTTTGCATCAAATGTTTCAATACATAACATTTCTCAATGTGTAACACCTATGTAAAACTAATTTCTAATTGCATAAAAGGGACTTCGATATGTATTTCAAACGTAGGTACTGTAGATTTACGAAAATTCTTCCGGGATCTTAAAACTATTGCATTATATTTTTGTGAAATACACAAATTACGTGTTTACTCTTTCCCTAGTTAATTACTATGCCGGTGTCCTGAAACTTTCTGACACGAATTTCATGTCACAATTTGAGACTCGGCAATGAAGACACAGGATTGAACTACATATTTTTATGGATTTTACGTAAAAATTCCGAAAATTTGGTAATTGCAAGTTTCGTTAAAAATACCCTTTACCCGTCTTAAATAAAGCTTATTTTTAACTTATTAAAAAAAAAACCGAATTCCGGGAAAAAAAATATCATCGTAAGGAAGTCTCCACTTTCTGTCTCTGTTCTTTGAAGTTTAAATAAATATAGTCAGCCTATTCCGACCACTGCATAAAACACCCCTCTGTTCTTGTCGGGGTTTAAAAATAGAGTGTGGCGATTAGGTTATCGCATTAATTGAAACCACGTGATCTACATTACGTATTTGAAATATAAACAATTAAAATAATTAATAAAAATTAACATTATAGCCGTTAAACCTTTTTTTCGTTTTAGTATTTAATAATATTAAACTTAATTTGTGAGTATTTGATAACAATACCATAAACTTTGTGTTGAATTGTTGATGTCATCACCCTGCGCGTGTCAAGTGCCTTATTATCGAGGACAGTTTATTGTGTACCAATTATTACTTTATTTATTTGTTTGAAAAATTCCATTTTCTATTTATAGTAAAATTGTTTATTTTATTATTAGCATACCGATAACAACTTACGATAACCGCTGTACTATTTAATGTGATAACCTAGGTTAAAAACCGGTGATCTTTCCTATTTATTTTAAATTAATTGATTCTTCTCTAATGATTTCTAAAGGTATAATTTGTAAAGACGCTTAACACATATTAAAATAAAATATGATGTATTTTAATTTTTTTATGATAACTACATACATCCTATTTAAAATTTTCACGTAAGTCAATAAATGATAAATGCTGTATTTTAATGATAACTATATACCTACATCCTATTTTAAATTTTGACGTACGTCAATAAAGTTGTTGTCGTCAGTAAATATCATAAACATAGTCAGGCTATAATGTTCCCACTACTGGGACACAGGTCTGCACTCTTCGAGAGGGCCTGGGGGCCTAAAAAGGCCACTTTGTCAGAATCATAAAAGGATAACATTATAAATCATAATGGACAGTTAACTGTTAAATTAATCGTATCATATCCCATTGGTAAAGGATTTTTCAGTTATTTTTTTTTGTCTGTGCTAGAATACCAATCAATCCAATCCAAATCCAACCCCAATCTCTTTGATTATATTTACGTAGTGCTGCGAAAAAAAGAAAAACACGGGCTGTCTTTGCCATATTATGATTCAAAATGTCATCCTTTTATGATTTTGCCAAAGTGGCCTTTTTAGCCCCCCCCCCCCCCCCCTTAGGATCCCCCCGGGATGTAATCTACCACGCAGGCCCAGTGTGGGATGATCGCGGGCCCAGCACTGGTTGGTAAATAGGAATAAATTATTTTAAAACATGCTACTATTCATATTGTATTAAATTGCTGTGCCCGACAGGGACCATGTGAACTTTTGTAATTATTGCTAAGTTCTGGTAAAACACGTGATATTAATTAATAAAGAATTGAATTAAATTAAAAGTGTTCACAGTAAGCCAAAATGCAATCTCAATGTAGTTAGACGCTATCAATAACTTAGTGACATCGTGCTCGAAATTATGAAAAACGAAACGAAATAAGACATGTTGCGGCAGTCCCAAAATAAATGAGGTTAAGAGCAGATTGATTGAAGATTTGCCATATTTTAAACTCGATCCAACAATAAGATAGGTAGGTACCTATCTCATTGTTGGCCAGAGTTTCGAGATATCGAGATAGATCGACGAGATATCGAGTACAAAATTAAAATACATAGGTATGTATTTTAATTTTGCACTCGATATCTCGTGGTTTGTATGAATAAACAAACCTTGGTTAGTAACTCGGGTAAGGTACTCGCCCGGGTCTAAAAGTAACCGTTTTAAGATCCATATCAACCACGCGTGGTTTGGACTAATTCCAGAAAAAAATAAAAAATATAACTAAGTTTAGTACAAGACTATAAATTAAACGGACGGCCTGTAAAATATTTGCATGTGAAGCTATTCACGACGCTATTATTTATAAAATAACTAAAAAGATACAAAATGTAATTGAATGGACAACAAAAGAAGTTACACTGAAAAAAAAGAATGATTGATTTTACTGAATTCCGCGTAAATTTTATCAAATCCGCGGGTTATACAGGTCCTACACACGAAATTGTTGATTTTACCAAATAGAACTGGTTGATTATGAAAATCAACAAAGTGGATTTTGTTAAATTCACTCTTGTTATAGTAAATTATGAAAAGGGTTGACTATGGCAGTTCATTACTCAACCTACGCTACTTTAGTACATTCAACAATTCTTTTTTTTTCAGTGTATACGTGTAGTATTGTTCCTTTCAGAACAATGTCATACTACACATATATAGGTATAATACGTACTAACCTACTCCGAATGATGAAAGTCCATTCAAAGTCGAATGCCGAATTGCTTGTCTGATGAAGCAATTACAATACGAAACAATAGTACAACACAATAATTATAACCTATACGTGTGCCTACTACAAAATTAAAATATGATTTTGAAACTGATCAGAGACTACTGGATCTGAAGTTTTACTAGCTGATATCTCTACCAGGTGCTTCATTTTTCTTGTAAGTTGTGACGTTATAAAGAGCCATAGATAATCGTCTAATTGAAATTTACGATTTGACTTTGACTCTGTTGGACTTATAAAGGGCGGCGAGACATCAACACAGACCCTGTACACATCTATTCAAACTAGGCTGAGAATCAGCACGAACGTTAAAATTACTGACGATTCCCCAAAACGCCCGTCAATCTTATCATTATCAACAAGCGAAGAAAGTTTATTAGGTTTTAAACGTTATTTTCAAAGATAGGGAAAAAGAACAACAATGTTTCTGAAATGCAAAAGTAGGATAGAAATTTTACCTAATTTATTTAAATATTGTGATCACTTAAATGAAAGGTACACCACCGAGCATTTATATTCACATTACAAATGTTTTGATAAGAGAAATTATATCATTGATTCCGGGTCATTATTCACGATGAGGATAATTGCGATTAAATTACCAACATCGCATATTTGTACACCTACTAAAACTAAACCCGGAACATTGAGTAGCGTAATCAGCTGATAATTTTCCCACTTCTGGGCGATAAGCCTCCTATCGGTGAGAGAGAGTGGGCCGTAATCCACCACGCGGGCCCAGAGCGGGTTGGTAGATTCAACGGCGGGTTGGTCACATGCGTCCGAACTTTTGGTTCTAGGACATGCCGACATGAACATGCGCGGAATCGCGCATGTTCCGTCCTTCATTAGAGTTCACTTCAATTTAATTCATGAAAAAAAATTGATACTTACTGTATCCAGAAGATCAATGACTTTAAGTAGAAAATAGAAATACACCATTCGTGCAATTTCCAAGGGTTTTGGATCATTTGAGAAGTCGACTGGTTCACAAATCCATTTGTAGTCCCATCCCCATGCTAGGTATATCGCCTGCAAATATATTAATAGAAATTTATAGACATACTGTGCAACATAAGTATAAAAAGAGAAAAACATAAAGCACTACCAGAAGAATTATAACGATAAGACCGCCCATTGTGTCACCTTTTGTACTGTTTCTATATTTATGTCTGTAATTTATATGGTGTACATAATAAAGAGTATTCTATTCTATAATCAGCCTATAATTTTCCTACTACTGGGATACAGGCCCCCTCGAGATAGAGAGTGGGCAGTAATTTACCACGCGGGCCCAATGCGGGTTGGTAGATGTCACATGTCTTCAAATTCTTGGTTTTAGGACATACCGGTTCACTTACGATGTTTTCCTTCACCGTTTCTGAGAGCAGTGGTGATGATATTTACACAAATAAAGCGCTTGCCTAGTTGGGTTCGAACCCACGACATATGAGTCGAGGCTGTTACCACTATGCCACCACTGCTCTCAAACAAATACTTGAACTCAAAACAGAATGTCACAAAATACTTACATTGACAAACAGATATAAGCAAGCCACTATTTGAAATGCATTATACGCCACGAGAAGCTTATCTAAATTATAAGGTTGACGATTCTTCATATGCTTTGGTCCCCATTTGAATACAAACATTAAATACAGGCCAAGTATTGTCAAAACTTCGTAAGGCTTAGCTAATAAAAACCATCCTTTTGTTCTGGGATCTGAAATTTAAATAAAAACAAGGTACCTACATAAAAACAAGGTACATCATTTTTCTACTTCTTGGTTGCGTACTTCATTACCGAAGGTCGTGTCCCTAAAAGGCCTTCGTGACTTTATGCACGATGTTCTTCCACTTCGTTTGGTTTTCAGCTTCTCTCAGGGCGGTCGTAATAGAGAGTCCAGTGAGGGCGGTTACTTGGTCTGACCAGCGTTTAGGTGGCCGGTTGCGAGGTATTTTCCTATCTACCTTACCCATCACCACCAACTTTTCAAGATTATCTGGTTCCCGACCAGCAATGTAACCAAGGTAACTGAGAATCCTTTAGTAACTGATCGTGGATATTCTATCTCTTATGCGTAGTTGTTCGAGGATAGATTTGTTCGTTCTATTGGTGGTCCATGGTATGCGGATTATTTTTCGCCAAAACCACACATCAAAAGCTTCTACATAATTTTTATGGACTGCCAATGCTAAGTTATACCGCTGTTGATAAGTTAACACAAAAAATCCTCAGCAGAATATGGACACACTCGATCACTTTTGCTATATTGCCGTTGCAAATAGTTTCGTTTTAAAAGTACCTACTCTAGTTTCACCTTTGCTACAGTCTACACTTTAGCATTAATTGATGTAAATTAGATCGAGAAAACAATGCAATTGAGAATTTAGTTATACAAAGTGACGTACGAGTAAATTCTAACTTGAACACATAACAAATATGAACTTCAGCTTTCTAAAATGGTTAAGCTTAGTTTATAGAAGGAAAATCCATGCTTACCAGGCAATTCTTCGAACAAAAATTGATATCCTCGCCAAGCCATGCCCAGAATAGATGCCATTTTAACTATTGAAAACTCTTCACTGCCTCAAAATGACTTGCTTCTTCCGAAGCAATAACTTCAGATACTTGTTCTGTATCTCTGAAGTTCGTAATTTCTGTTACCTTTCTTAATTTATCTCCAACATCAATCTTATCCTCATTGTTTGATTTATGCTGTTTTGTTTTAATAATTTTATCGTTTACATTTTTTACGGAGCTACTACTTTACTGAAAACTGTCATACGACTAATACGATTCTTTTACAATTGACGCGATAATTGATTCAGTGTTAAGGGGTATCAATATATTTGCATTTTAATTAATAATGCCGCAAGTTTTTGTTGGAAAAAATATATTACAAAAGGACAAGTTAGTTGTGTCTTTATACAGGTTGAAATTGAAAACATGCGATAAACCGAAATGGGAGATTGTACTCATCATTATGAACTAAGGGACCAAATCCGCAATCGCGAAAAAAAAATCTGCTGTTTTCTACATTTTGACGAATTATGCGAACATAAATGTAGGGAACAGCTGATTTTGTTTTCGCAATTTCGGGTTTGGTCCCACAGGAAAAATTGTTCATAATGAAGAGTACAAACTCGCACTTCGTTTTGTCGCATGTTTTCAATTTCACCCTGTAGAAGGGATATAGATTTATGGAAAAAACAAATGTGAGAAATAAAGAGCTAACTAGTAAAAAACTTGTGCAAACAATCTGGTAATGTGCAGAGTTTTTTTTTTAGCTTTCATTCCATAAAAGATATATAAACTGGTATTTGTTTTTCTGCAAGAGCTTGGTAGATTATCTGCCTCATGCACAAGTGCATCTTTGAGGTGTGACTAGAGAGGCGTCATGGCGCCCTCACCTACCGCCTGACGCAGGTCCTCACCCGACACGGAAGTTTCGGGAGGTTCCTGCACATAATCAGGCGGGAGGAAACGCCCGGGTGTCACCAATGCCAGGATCGCCCAGAGGACACGGTGGAGCACACGGTGGAGGTCTGCCCCGCCTGGGCGGAGCACCGCCGTGTCCTCGTAGAGGCGATCGGCAGCGGCGGCGACCTCTCGCGTCCGGGCCTGGTTCAAGCCATGGTCCGGGGCAAGAGGGAGTGGGGGGCAGTCGCCTCCTTCTGCGAAGCAGTCATGCGAAGGAGGCGGCGGGACGGCTGAGGGAGAGAGCCTCCCGTCCCAGCCGCCGCGGGAGACGCTCCGGGCGTCGGGAGCCGCGCGACGACTCCCGGCCACCGTAGGCGCGGGCCTGCGGGCGGAGAGTAATGGGTAGCTCACCGTCCGATCAGGACCAGGCCCGTGCCGGACGGCGCGTACGTGTTCCACGCGCGCCTCAAAGAGATGTCAGCATCAAACGAAGGGGCCCGTAAGGGCCGAAGCCTCCCGGGTCAGCGGGATTGTCCGAAAGGGTTACCGCTGGCCCGGAACATAAAGGGCGAAGGAAGGAACACGGGTGGGTTTTAGTCAGTAAGAGTCTGACACTCCCTTCCGCTCCACCCAGAGCGGGAGGAGTCATTTGATGATTTCTCATCCTCAAAAAAAAAAAAAAAGCACAAGTGCATTGTTATAGACGCTAGTTTGTGTGACGCTACTCACTGTTGTCCGCGAAATCGTCTGTGTGTAATGTTTTAATATAAATATGAATATCAGCGTCAGGTATATTTGGCTAACCCCTGCTGACCTGGACTCCCCATTGTTTCTACGTTCGATTATTTATTGTTATCATTAAATAATCACTTTGGATTTTTAAAATAATCATTTTGTAAAATCAAGTAATATTGTCCATACCAATTGACAGTAGTGTCAATTTGGTCAACTCGAGAACTCTTCTGCCAACGACCGTCTCTCAGGCACCTGAGGGGCAATTCTCGTAATTTTAAGAAAGTTCACAGTGTGATCTCAGTGTCAATCTGTCAAAAATACCTCTATTTCCCTTCGTTTTGACAAGTTTTTGACATTTGTTTGTCGCCGAGGTGAGACTGCGATTAGATTTTGAACGTTTTAAGACTCCTGCAAACAGGCGCGACGCGCGCGATTTTATCGCGTGTCGCGCCTGTTTGAAGGAGCCCTTAAATTACGAGAATTGTTCTTCAGAAGTTCAAGTCTCGTAATTTAAAACGTTCAAGCTCACCTCGGCGACAACAATATGTCAATATCTTGTCAAAAATGTAGGGAAATTTGAGGAATTTGCTACAGGTTGAGACTGAGATCAGGGGGCCTATAAAGGCCACTTTGGCATAATCATAAAAGGATAACATTATGAATTATAATATGGCGAAGGCAGTCCGTGTTTTTTTTTTCTCGCAGCACTATGTAGGTATAATTAAAGAGATTGGGATTGGATTTGGATTGGAATGATTGGTTTTTAGCACAGACAAAAAAAAATAACTGAAAAATTCTTCACCAATGGGATTTAATACGATTAACTGTCTATTATGATTCATAATGTTATCCTGTTATGATTCTGTCAAACTGGCCTTTTTAGGCCCCCAACTGTGAATGTTCGAATTGCCCCTCTGGACTTTTTAATAATTTATTTGTAAAGGAATGAAAAATACCTGCCATAGTAATATACAATTAACTTATTTTATTACAAACTATTTACACTAGATACTAAATTAAATGACTAACTAACTTACCATACAAATAAAAACAAAAATAAAGGCCAAATCAGGCGTCGAAGTACTCGTCCGCATCGCTGTCATCCGGAAACGTGCCCAGAAGACTGGCTGCATTGCCACGTTGAATGGCAATGCTAATTCTTTGGCCAAAGAACGACCCAGCCCTCTGGTCACGTGAAGCGTCGACCAGTCGGCGAGAAATTTCCTTAAAAAGGAGACGCGCACTCGGGCCCCATGACCCTAGCGTTTCGACCCCAAACGGCTCAAAGCTGTAATTGCCCAAAAGGTTACAGTATTTGCGCCGCTTGAGGGACTCAGAAGCCGCAGCAGCGGCGCCAAATAGTAATTATATTAATTTTAATGTCGTTACTAAAATGGTTACTTTAAACATTCAGAGTCAATAATACAATCATCTTTAACCTTTTAAGGACCAACCTTTTAAGGGAGGCGCCCCTGACGCGTGCACTCCGCACGCTCAACCTCATAGCGAGAAGGACTGACTTATTCTGTTGCTCTCTGAGTGAATTCACAAGGAATGCATTATTTATAATAAGTTATAGATTTTAGTATGTATAAGTTAGGATAAGCGCATTTACCGCATTGGGTTATATCCTGTAATGGTTTATGTATGTAGAAAAAATATCTATGTAACAATCTTGTTGATCAATTTTGGACGTTAATATCTCGGAAACGTGACACTTTACGGGGTTTGGTCTTAATATGTTTTATGTTTGTATTAATATCAGCTATAGATTTATACAGGGTTAAAACGTGGACGCCATTTTGAAAAAAAATCTTCATGGCGGACAGATAGGTATGCCAGGCTCCATATAAAAATTTAACCCCGTTAATATGTTGGCTTCAGCATTTTATCACGTTATTGTTTTTCTGTTTAATATTTTTCTAATGGCAAAATGTATATTTTTATTACCTAAAAAAAAAAATAACTAAGCATTCAAATCAAATGAGACAAAAAATAAATTATAATGTATTTCAGCTGTCAAACGGGCCTTTCATTAAATGACCCCTGCCGCTCTGGGTGTAGCAGAAGGAAGTGTCAGACTCTTACTGACTAAAACCGACCCGTGTTCCTTTCTTAGCCCTTTATGCGGTAACCCTTTCGGACAATCACGCTGAAGGTAAAAGAAGCGGCTAATGGCAAAATGTATATTTTAATAACCTAAAAAAAAATAACTAAGCATTCAAATCAAATGAGACAAAAAATAAATTAAAATGTATTTCAGCTATCGAACGGGCCTCTGACAATGTTTTAAAACAAAAAATTTACATAAATAGAAGTCATTGTATTTTGCAAGTCAATTAGTTTGTGTCATTGACATTGTGGATAATTAATTTACATTTTGAACCTTATCTCAATGTTATAAAGTTAGAAATTAGTTTCTAGTGTTTTTTATTTTGTGAAATGAAGCTTTGAAAATGGGGCGTGCCTTCGACCTCAATGTAGGTAGGCTCATTAGCTGGGCTTCGGTAAACGAAATTTAGAAGGCGGTGGAAGCCTGGCTTAAAGTGTTCTTTCTTGAGACACAAACGTTGGGCTGCGCAGAGCTAACTGCAAGAGCCACATTCGAACGAACATTTTCTTTAATCGTTACTATATCATCTTCTATTAAAGGTACTGTAGAGCCCCCCCCTTAGTACTTAGCCCCCATAGCACCCCCTATAGTACTTACAAATAAATGAAATTGAGCGGGATTGTCTGAAAGGGTTACCGCTGACCCGGAACATAAAGGGCTAAGGAAGGTACACGGGTGGGTTTTAGTCAGTAAGAGTCTGACACTCCCTTCCGCTCCACCCAGAGCGGGAGGGGTCATTTGATGATTTCCCATCCTGAAAAAAAAAGTTTCTGATTGTAAAGTCAAAATAACAGCTTCTTACTAAATGCATAATTATGATACTTTATACGGTACTAATAAAAGTAAAAAATGATTTCTACATTTTTGTCTGTTTGTTGCGGCTAATCTCTGAAACGGCTGGACCGATTTTGACGGGAATTTCAATGACAGATAGCTGATCTTATAAGGAGTAACTGTTTTCATTTTAGAAAAAGGGATAGGGTCCAGGGCAAAAAAATTAAAGCCCATCAAACCCAATACCTTTTCACAACTAAACCATAAAATTTGGCAAGGAGACAGATGGCATCCGGGGGACATAGGCTAGTTTTTTTCCCGGAGGCACGTTTCCATTGGATAATTTCTACTTGAAGGTAGTCGTTACTATAATAAGAAGCGGTTTTTGCCCTGTAGTTATTTTTCTTCTATAGTGTCGGTGGCTCGTATCAATTGGCAGCACAGTTATCCGCCACGCAGTGGGCAGTGTTTCGTCAGCATTCTAATTCCTTCTGAGTGCAGTTTTTATGCTGGATAAGATGTGAGGTGTACTATGGGTTTGTAAGTCAGTACCACAATTAATAACATTTTTAGTTGGAAGTGTCTGTGGGGAAACGCCTTTAGCAAGTTTTCAGAAAATAATCAGGGCAAAAAGGACCTGTAATATTACTGTTTTATGATTTTTTTTTCTTTTTGGTTAGCTTATATTGTCCCACTGCTGGGCAAAGGCCTCCCCCAAGACCTTCCAGGAACTCCTTTCCCACGCCACCTCAAACCAGCCCTCGCGGTACGCGTCCAGGTCATCTCGCCACCGCTTTCTGGGCCGACTTCGGCGGCGCCGTCCAAATAAGTATTTACAGTACCCTGCGATAAATATTGCACATCGACCTATTCGATCCTATCGATTTTATACAAAGAATAAAAATAATTGTCAAAAGAAGCAAATCATAATTGTTTTAACAGCTCCTAATAGATACCGGACTGTTTGTATTTTGTGCGACAGAGATAACGCTCTACGAAACCGAAATTAGCCGATTGTCTCTTTCCAAAGGTCGATGTGCAATATTTATCGCCGGGTACTGTAGATATTCTAAACTCACACTAAACTACACAGTGTATTTTGATGAGGTTTTCATCACCGTGCACTAATTAAAACATTTATTTCGGAAGGTTTGTGCGTCATCATCAGCCTACAGCAGTCCATTGCTGGACATAGGCCTCTCCTATTGCACGCCATTCAACTCGATTTTCGGCAACTCTCATCCAGCTGCCCTAGTTTAAGCCCGCACTGTTCTGTGACTTAAGTAGTCCATTTTTACACAGCTATGCGTGACTTAAGTGCGGGTTTAGGTCACACGAGCTACAAAATATGTAGTTTAGTGTGTAGTAGTGTGTGTGTGTATAGTGTGTGTGTGGGGGTGAGTGTGTGTGTGTGTGTAGTGTGTGTGTAGTATTTATATGGTGTACATAATAAAGAGTATTCTATTCTATTCTATAGAGACGACTTAAGTCACACGTATCTTAATGTACTATTATTTTTTGTTCTCTTTATGTTAGTGTTATTAGGTTCACAGAAGCAGCCCAAAGTCTGGATTTGTGCTCGGTATATGGCCATAGGCTCGATTCCTATTACATGGGACTTAAACATTACTGGCATGGGTGTACTCTGCCTTACCCTTTTAGGGATTACAGGCGTGACGTTATCTTATGTTGTAATAATTACTAATCTATAATATTCAATCAATGAACTCAGGCTGAGTTCAATGATTGATTATTGAATATTATCGCAGTCCTTTGCTGGACATAGACCTCCCACAGACAGCGCCACAGCACTCTGTCCTCCGCTTTCCACATCAAGTCAACCCCAGCCACCTTCTTTAGGTCGTCCGTCCATCTAGCTCGGGGGCGTCCGCGTCCCACACTCGCTTGCCGATACGCGGTCTCCACTTCAGGAGTCGTCTGCTCCACCGGCCATCGGTCCTTCTACAGACTTGGCCAGCCCACTGCCACTTGAGTTTGCTTACTCTGCAAGTTATGTCGGTAACTCCGTTTCTTTTCCGGATAATTTCATTCCTGATTTTTTCATTTATCTATAATATTACAACGAGGAAAAATTTCTTTGTAAGTTTTTAAGTGAGAGGGCTTGATCTCCGGAACTACCAGTCGGATTTGAAAAATATTTTTGAATTTGAAAACCCAATTTATGAGGAAGGCTATATAACATCACGCTAGGACCCTAAGAGACGATTAAAAAGAAAAAGGTCAAAAAGAACGCTGAGCGAAAACTAGCGAAAAAAAAAAAAACTACTAGCGCGAGCAACCGATTCGGTGCGACGAAGTGTGTCGGGGAACAACAAATTTCACGGAGACAAAATTGCGGGTAGAAACTAGTAGTTTATAGGGGGGGGTTTGTGTTTGCAAATTTATGTTTTGGTTTCAGCAACATGCTTCGCTGCTTACTGCTTGGCTTGGTTTTTGTAGACGCAAACCTACCTTGTCTCCTCCATCAGAGGCGGCAGGGTGGCGTGGTCTTGAGGGAGAGCGCAGCGGTCGTGTAGATCCTCAAGGCAAGTCTGGTGATGTTCCTTCTCGAGGTTGCTCCCCGTTATTGGTCTAATTCCTTATGAATTAGACGTAACAGAAATCACCGGGCGACTTACCTCAGGGGTGGCGAGGTCATGCCCCTGGGTGTTCACCATCAAACAAGAGCAGATGATGGACAGCAATGACCTCCCGCGTGTTTGTGCCGTGCGCGGGGACCCGTACGGAGGGATGAAGGAATCCTGGTGGTTGAGTGGAGCAGGTTGCACACAACACACCACTTTGGCCCGGATTTCCTCTTACACGGGAGGTAGTGGGGTAGCTAACCACTATCAACCGGCTGAGGCATCCCATAAGCGGGATGTCAAGCGAGGAGCGGCCTAGTGGGGGAGGGCAGCCGGCGTGGCGTGGGGTCTCGGGATGAGTTGCGGCATAGTCTCGTGTCGTATACAGTCCCGTGATCTTCCGTCGCGTGCGGGCTCGTCAAATTCTTGCTAGGCTGGTCCTATACCGAAGGAGTAGCTCTGGCGATCGCTCGTTGAACGGGCGACGTCCCCGACTGAGGGCTCCGTGGCGGGTGGAGAGCTCCAACGGTGAATTAGAAACATCCAAACCAATGGATAAAGAGACGATACCGTCAACAAACAAACCACAAGCTGCGTCCCGCTCGTCGGATGCGCTAACAAAAACCATTTTACCTAGGGCTGCGTCTTCAGATGCGCCATCCACATCCAACACAAGGGTTGCGTCTCAAGATGCACCTAAGCGGCAACTGTCTAAGGTCGCACACAAAAAGCAAAAACGCTCGGCTGCGTCCAAGGATGCGTTGAGGAAGGTAAACGCAAAGGATGCGCCACAACTGGCTGCGTCCCGAGCGATCCCAACCTCATCTGCGTCCACGGATGCGCCCCCTAACATAACCCTGACACAAAGGCCAAGGACTGTACTCGTTCATGGTGACTCGAGGAGTACTGCAGAAGTGGATGCGCCCAAAACACGGGCTGCGTCAACGACTGCGGACCCTGAGAGGGACCTGACGAGTCTGGCCAAAGCCCCACGTGCAGGAGCAGGGCAAACAGGCACCAACAAAGAAACCCCCCTCAAGGCGGTGTCGGCCACGGCTGAGATGCCAAAAGGCGAGGCCCCCACCGGCGCTAAGCGCAAGCGCAGCGAGAGGCCAAGAGGGCGAAAAAACCCTAATAAAACAAATATTATACCACCGGCCAGGGCGCAGAAGCGTTCGCGTCCCGAAGATTCCGTCACACCAACCGGGGTTAGCAAGAAAAGCAAGCCTGCTCGCTCCCGTTTGGCTGATGGAACTTTGGTGAGCTACGCCGAAGCGGCTGCGTCGTACAGGAGCAACGAGCTATGCGTTGCCGTCATGACCGAGCCCTTTCTGGAAATGACGCAGGAGCAAGCGGAGGGGATCCGCCATGTCATCGAGGACCAGCTCCGGGCTCTGCTTAAGGCTCCTGAACCGACCGAACTAACTGACACTAACCAAAACACCGCGATCCATTTTAGGGGTCGGGCCCACTTCGCTGAAGGCGTCCTCAAAACATGGTGTGAGGACGACTTCACAATGGCCTGGCTCAAAGGGGTCATAAATAACATTCCGTCCCCGTTACCGGGGACCAAGCTCACCGTTCGGCCTCAAGCTGACATACCCAAGAAGGTAATGTGCATGCTGTTTGTTCCCGAGAACAGCGAGGACACAGCGGAACTCCTCAGGATGCTGGCGAGGCAGAACCCGAACCTCAAAATGAACACCTGGACCCTGACACACGAAAGGGCCAGGCAGGAGCCCCCGGGCACCTGTCTCTTCTTTCGTGTGCCGGAGTCCATGGTCAAAACAATAAAAGACCAGCAACGGCGGGTATACTACCTCATGGGTTGTATCTACATCCGATTCCTGGAGGAGGGTGGTACCAGGGAAGATGCCGCCGCAACAACATCTGGAACAGCCTCGGGTGCGCCTGAGAGGGAGCCTGGTTCACCGCCTCCTGCACGTTCCCCGTCGCCTTCTGCGATGGAGACTGTTGGGGGGGCGGTGGAGTTGGCGACCTCCATGGCCGCGCTGGAGGTTCACTCAACAGCGGGTTCAACGAGGGATCCACCCTCGTCCGGTCTGATTTCGGACGAGGATTGCTTTCCGCCAGGGGAGAGTAGTGAGGGCGAGGACAGCAGCCTCTGCTCCTCTCCTTTGCGGGACTAGGATCCTGCAGACAAACCTCCAGCACAGCCAATCTGCGTCGGCCACCTTGCGCAGAGTGCTGGAAAAACAACAAGGAAAGACCATCGCCCTCATCCAAGAGCCGTGGATCAGGGGTGGCAGGATATGTGGTCTTAGCAACATCGGGGGTAAGTTGCTGCTAGACACCTCCGTTTGTAACCCGCGCACCTGCATTTTTATTCCAAAACATGTACCTAACCTCTTAATTAACGAATTCTGTTCAAGGGACCTGACAGCAGTCAGGCTTTTCAGAACCGAACAAGAACTCCCGGACATTGTACTAGCCTCGGCATACCTGCCAGGCGATGAGGACGTGCCTCTGCCAGAGCTCGCCTCACTGGTTGAGTACTGTGAAAAGGAGAAACTGGAACTAATCATCGCGACAGACTCCAACGCGCATCACACGCTCTGGGGTAATGTTAAAACCAACAATCGAGGTGAGGAAATGCTTGATTTTATTCTTAGTAATAACCTTGTTTTACTTAACAAGGGCTCCGAACCTACCTTCATAAATGCGAGATCACAAACAGTAATAGACTTAACTGTAGCAACCATAGGCATATCTAACTCCATACAGGACTGGCATGTGTCCACCGAGATATCATGCTCAGACCACAGATGGATCCGCTATACCATTAACTTTAACCTAACCAAACCACAGCCAAGAAGAGTTCCTCGTAATACGGACCAAGTCAGGTTCACTAAACTCGTCGTAGCTGAACTAAGTAGACTTCCCGCCCTTCCGGCTGAAATACCAGTAACCAACTTAGACGAACATGTAAACAACATCACACACATACTTATATCTAGCTATGAACAGTCTTGTCCCCTCACGACACCTAGGCAGGGAGCTCGCCACTCCTGGTGGAGTCCTGAGCTGGAAAGACACCGACGCAAGCTGAGAAGACTGTTCAACAGAGCTAGGAACACACGGTCGCCTGTAGATTGGGACCGATATACAACAGCCCGTAAAATATATAAAAAACTGATACGCCTCAGAGGAAGGAATAGTTGGAGGCGTTTCTGTACTAACATTGAAAGTAACAACCAGGCAATGAGGGTCAAAACTTGTCTTGCCCAAGAGACAAACCATTCAATAGGATGCCTAAAAAAACCAGATAACACATACACAACAAACGACGCTGAGACAAGTGAACTACTTCTAACCACCCACTTCCCAGGATGCCAAATTGCTGCCCAGCAAAGCTGGGAAATGCAAAGGGATAGGGCCACGTGTAGCCTGGATTGGGAAGTGGCGTTGGAAGTGATTGATAAAGACAAAATAACATGGGCAATCAACACCTTCCTACCTTTCAAGGCAGCAGGACTGGACGGTATTTTCCCGGCTCTGCTCAGGTGGAGTCAGGATATATTGGCCGATCACCTCGTTAAGGTGTTCCGATCCTGCCTGGCCCACCGCTACATTCCTTTGAAATGGCGGGAAGTAAAAATAATCTTTATACCGAAACCTGGTAGGGGCGACTACACCCAGCCCAAATCTTTTAGACCTATAAGCCTCTCCTCGTTCTTCTTGAAGACACTGGAGAGGCTGGGGGATAGGAAGATTAGATCCCAGGTTTCGTTACAAAGACCTCTACATCCTAATCAACACGCCTACTGTGCAGGCAAATCAACTGAATCAGCACTTCATAGCGTAGTCTCACGCATAGGTAATGCTCTTAAAGCCAAAAACCCAACCCTAGGCGCCTTCATTGATATAGAAGGTGCTTTCGACAAAACTAACTTCGTCAGCATCGAACAGGCACTTGCTACACACGGTGTTGCGCGAACACTCATAGAATGGATTAATAACATGTTAAAACACCGAGCTATTCAATTTACCGTGAACACCACCACACGAGGTATCGTGAGTAGAGGCTGCACAAGGTGGGGTGCTGTCACCACTGCTGTGGAATTTAGTCGTAAATGAGCTCATTTTAGAGCTCAACGCCAGCAGTCTGTACTCAGTGGGATACGCGGATGACATAGCAATTCTGATTTCAGGTAAATTTGAGGGCATCTTATGTGATCTCATGAGAAAGGCCTTCAAAATAGTCGAGAGTTGGTGCACGAAGCACGAACTATCGGTTAACCCCTCGAAGTCAGAACTAATAATGTTCACCAACAAGAGAACTCTTGGACCTCATAGGCTCCCAAAACTTTTCAACACGGAACTAACATTGAAAGACGAAGTCAAGTACTTGGGGGTGATTCTAGATAGCAAACTGCTCTGGAACAAGCATCTTGACTACAAACTTAATAAAAGCACAATTGCACTCTACCAATGTAAAAAAATGTTAGGAAAATCATGGGGGCTCTCTCCGAAGATTACCTTGTGGGTTTACAAAGCGCTGATCAGGCCAATGTTGGCTTATGGCGCTCTGGTTTGGTGGACGAGGACAGAACTCTCGACCACCATTACCAGACTACAACGCTTCCAACGACTGGCCTGCTCAGCTACCACTGGCTGCATGAGAACCACCCCAACAGCAGCCATGGAGATAGCCCTTCAATTAACTCCCCTTGACCTGTACATACAGCAGGAAGCGGCGCCATCAGGCTAATGCATCTGGGCATATGGGGCAAAAACATTACTAGTCCACACGCTAAAATCCTGGACCGGGCGATTGAGTACCAGCCTCTCATCGCTGCCCCGTGTGATAGAACACCAAACCAACCGATGTTTAATAAGAACTACATTATACAAACAGTTCAGGAAGAAAGGGATCAGTCAGGAGTCAACGAAGTGCGCATTTATACAGATGGCTCTAAAACACAAAACGGTTCAGGTGCTGGCGTACACTCCCTTGACCTCAATATTAACTTTCACATACCACTAGGCACACATAGTTCGATCTTTCAATGCGAATGTGTTGCCTTAACACAAGCTGCAATAGCAGTAAAGCGCTTAGGCATCCGGAACTACGGCATTAAATTCCTATCCGACAGCCTATCTGTGCTTAAAGCTTTAGGTAGCAAACAAACTAACAACAAACTAATTTTTGAGTGCCATCTAGCTCTGGAGAGTTTATCGACGTCCAATCGTATTACTCTCCAGTGGATCAAAGGGCACAGTGAATCTCTGGGCAATGATGCTGCAGATGAACTTGCGAAGAGAGGCTCTGATATGAGGGTGTCAGGCCCGTACCCACTTCTCCCTTTGCCTTTCTCACAATTTCGTGCATGGATTCGCCAAAGATCGACCGAACTCCATAACAACAGATGGTCACGGGCAACAGACTGTAGACAGTCAAAATTGGCATTACCAATGATACACCCGCGATTAACCAAAAAACTTCTCAGTCTGAGTAGAAATAACCTTAGAATAATAATAGGCACAATTACGGGCCATAACCTCCTTAACAAACATCTTTTCAACATAGGCGCCACGGACAGCCCCCTCTGTAGGGGCTGCCTTGATGCCGAGGAATCAGCCGCCCACGTAATCCTGGATTGCGAGGCCGTGGCTTCTCAACGTGCAGAAATCCTCGGAACAATGAGGTCGCTCCGCGAAGCCTGTGAAGCTCCCAGGAAGCTTCTGTGCTTTTGGGCGGAGCTAGGCTGGCTCGGTTAGCCAGAATCCCCACGCACAACGGACCAAATGGGAGTCTAAGTGCGGAAAAGGGAGTCCCATCATCATCATCATCATCATAGTAGTTTATAGTTTCATATAATCATGACCTATAGTAGATAGTAATATAAAAAAAACGACAATAATGAAAACATAATCATAGTGTTATCAACTTTATATTTCTTAAAAAAAAATACATAACTAATGGACTTTTTACAAATACAAATTGCAACAAAAGCGGACAATCTGCTTACATTGAACTAAGTGTAGTTTCTTGTGAATACAAAAAGAAGGAATAATACCCAACCAGACCCATTAAGCATTTATTTTCAGATAATTTATTCAATAAGTAAAAAAGAATACCGACATACAAAAAGAGTAATCCTTAAACATATAATATTTTTGTTTATTATTACTGAAGTCAGAATCAAAGTTTTTGTAACGCCTAGCCATTTTGGAATAGCAACCGCATAATGGCGTTTAAGTACACATTTATTCACAGGCACCTTAAGCCGGGCCATGTGTAATGTAATGCGAATAGTATGGACGGCATACAAACTCTACGCGAATCCTGTATTGTTTTCGACTGCGAGAGACTTTGTGTTAGCGCTAAAAACCGTTGGATCAGCACGAGCGCCAACCCGAGCGTGACGTGTAATGCTCGTAGTCCGTCCACACGCAGAATTCGCGTTACATTACATTGCACATTACACACGTCTTGACCCGGCTAAGGGTGATTTAAACATATACAAAACAATCAATGCAGTGTCATCAGGATCTGTCAAAGGTTTTAAAAAGAACAATCCTGTACCTAACAAACGTGAGATTGCATTATGCTTAAAAAATATTCCAACATTTACAACTTAAAGTGTTTAGCTGCGTCGTAGACTAACCTAAAAAATATTTCTATAAGATAATTTAGTTCACTTAGGGCTGATTTCTCAATCAATGGTTAACTTTAATCGAGGAATAATTTTGAAATTTTGACAGTTATTTCATACAAAAACTGTCAAACGTCAATTTTATTCCTCAAATAAAACTTCTCTGGCAATGGAAAAATCAGCCCTAAGATCATGAGAAAGTCATATTACATTATACAGACCAGTATAACTCTAAAAATGTCTGACGGCGTCGCTTCTTTGCCCATTGGAAGACATTTTAACAAAGCAAAAATATCTGGTACAAACTAAGGCCATTACTGACTGTCTTCACTAATACTCAGCCTATTATACAAGGTGCAAAAATTAAGTGGGGAATCTTCACAGACTGTATCGATTACCAGCGAATTATTTTCTTAACTCTAAACAAGTAACTACAATCATGTGATCCCCGCGCGTCCTAACTAAAGCGATCGGTCGCGTGAACACGAGATTGCCGCGTATTCATAATATGTCACTAATTTGTTCGAAAAACTGGCAGGAGCTGTCGCATTCAAACACGGAGCTTTAGTTAGGACGCGGGCGAATACGGATCAACGTCCGGTAGTAGTGTAATTACTTCGAATTATGTGTTCAGATTTTTTTGTTTAATTAACAACCAGGAACTATTACTTAATCTTCTTTTTCGCAAACCGATATAAATGGTTTCTTGTTTCCTTGCACATAGCTGTTATAGTAGAACTTTCCGAACATGTAGAAGAACGCGAGGCAGTTGAACATGACCAGGCCACTCAAATACTTGGGGTAATTGCAGCTGCTTGAGGCTAGGCTGTTCACGTTTAGGTATACTACGATGCAGAACTGAATCTAGAAGAAAAAACACAAACAATTGGATCAAGTATGAAACACGGCTCGTAAGAGTTGAGCTACATTTAGAAATTAATAAATTACAGACTGATAGAAATCAGACGACCAAGAAGGTAATCGATTACGTTTCAGCTTTACCAAAGGCGCTGCACCAATGATATCGTGGAGAAGGAACGACAGTTTTACTTGTCTTGTATTAGGTCGAGCTATCATCCTTTCAGCCCGGAATCACCCAATGCTGGGTAAAGATCTCCCTATTCTTCTGCAATACTTCCCGATTCCGTGCATCCCTCATTTAGGTGTTACCCGCGACTTTGACGATATCGTCACCCCAGCGCGCTTTTGGACGGCCCTGCCGTCCAAAAGCGCGTTTCTGTGGTCTAACCTTTGTCACCATTTGGTCACAGCTTTACTCCATCAGCCATCTCCTAAATTTTTTGCCCAACTCCACTTGAGGCGCATCGCCCTGTCCCCGACGAGCTCCAGGTCGAACTATACCCATTTTTGCTTAGTGTCCGATTGAGAGTAGTAAAAATTGGAAATATACTAAATCAAAGAATTATGAAACAAAGTAATGATAGGTTCCTTACCAGCTGCATCGTAGTGAGGTGCTTCTTCCACCACAAGTACTTCTGGTACTGGGGTCCGAGACCGGAGATCAGGTAATAAGTATACATGACGACATGGATGAACGCGTTGATGGAGCCCTCAGGCACTGCTTGACCTCCTGAAAACATATCAGTGCAATATTAGTTTTGCGAATGTTATCCGGGACAGTCGTGCCACAGATGATTTAAAGAGTGAAGTAAGGTGGACTAGAATATATCATCACAACTTTCCTCACGATTTTCCTTATTCCTCCGTATCATAAACCCATACCATGACAACCGATTTCCACACAACTTTTATCCATTCGTTGACTTGAACACATGTTCGAGTGTTTATTTTAAATACACTTATTTTCCGTTTATGTCGCTGCTTATGAACAGAAGTTTGCCAAATATTTTAAACTAACCTGCAGCATATTTGACTCCGATCCAACCAATGACGGGCATGATGGTGTGATGGTATAAATGCAGGAATGAGATCTGTCTGTCCTTCTTTCGCAGCACAAAGAAGACGGTATCAAGAAGTTCTGTGATCTTCGCGAAGAAGAACCACCAAACTCCTGAAGCCCACTGAAAATTAAACATAAACAATATGGGTTAAAACAACGCAAAAAAACTCATCATTATCCATAAACCTTAGATTCTAGCATTTTCAAAATATGTTGGAGTCAGTACCAGTATTTTACATGGAGCGACTACCTATCTGCCAATCAATACCTAGGTAACTGGGTAACACAATATACCCTGGTTATCAAAATCAACAAAGGTCATTTAAAATTATGCGCAATATCATTTAAAGGAGCTGTCAACATGAGTATTACGCTTCATCAAGACATCAAAAAAATCGGTTGTCTGTAAAGTCGGTTTACTGACGATAGTTGAACGTGACAACGTCATAAGAAAATACTGATGGAATAGTTGCATTGCATTTGTTAATATTCGCTTGCACTTCAAGCCGCCATGGAACGCTACAGAGCGAGGCCGCGAGGTAACGCTACATGAGTCATGTTTTTTCGTGAGTGCAACCAGCTTCATCGATTTATTAGACGTTGTCACGTTAAAAGTCTGGAGAAGACTTCAGAGCAAAAAAGGGAAAAAAGCTGTTTTTTAACTTGGGCCCTGAAATGGTAAGTTGTTTTCGATAGGTTCGTTCTTCTCATAGAGTAGTAGAGCGCTACTACGCTTTGGAATGGGCAACTAGTTTCTTATTTAGACCAACTCCTTGACAATGCAAAAGTACAAAAGTGAATGGTATAATTGAAATAAATGCGTTTGAGTTTGCTTTTCAAGTTATCGTTAAAAACCAGCCACCATTTCTGGGGAAAAAACCTCAGCATCATAGTGTCAGCAGAGTGTAGATCCACAACTTTTTATTCATAGAAAAACCGTAGAACGTAACAAATAAGATCAAAAACCCCAGATTTTGGCAACAAATTGACAAGATAAACACATTATAATGCCCAGTTCCGCTGTCACA
Organism: Luperina testacea; assembly: GCA_927399505.1. Lineage (NCBI taxonomy): Eukaryota > Metazoa > Arthropoda > Insecta > Lepidoptera > Noctuidae > Luperina > Luperina testacea. The sequence continues at coordinate 2,844,721 of OV656759.1, read as the reverse complement.
CGTTAGTATATACTTATTAAAGTCAATACGAAGGTGACGCATATGAGATTTCGAATGATCAGCGAAATCAATGTTGACGAAGCAAATATTGCTGTTACGTGATTTTTCTACGGAATTTGAGTTTTTTTGCCACCAAGCAATTTGTACCGTACTGTACCTAGATTTTTTTTTTGCTTTAGTCATCTTCTTATTAACAGTTACCTAAAGGTTAATTAAGTGCAAATTAACGTTTATTTTCTACTACAAAATTTTGTTTTTTTTGGATGGAAATATTTCTCTGGCTTAGGAAGACTAGAGACAGATGAGAGTGCCGTGGCGTGCATAAAATAAATAAATGTATTTTGTTTCTTTCTTTCTTTCCTACTTCCTTTGCATTGCAGAATGCCTATACTCATTGGGTGGCGAAAGGCTGAAGAAGAGAGAGAAACTTTGTTTTCATTACCCTGACTTTTTATTTTGAGTAGGTAATAGAAGTAGGTAGTAGTTGAAAGAAAAGTAGATTATGCACCTTGCTAAAGTGAGTAAGTAATGCACTCGTGTTAATTGTGCATTAATAACTCACCTTGCGCTCGATGCAAAAATCTTCTATACTTGAATCACCTGTATAAATTACCAAATTACCACATGCCCATGGCTTAATGGGCAAAAGCTGTTCGACGCGTTAATAAAGTAATTACGAGTTAGTAATAATTATTATTATTGGCATTAAAGAATCTATTATACTTGAAATTCCTCTCCGAATCATTAATATTTTACGTTCATACTTTATCGTTCTTTGACAATTATAATTATTAGGTATTAAATCTATTATAATTACGAGTATGTAGTTGAAATTCATTTCCGAATCATTAATAACTCACGTTAAAATTTTATCATTCTTTGACAATAATTCTATTAGGTTACAAAACTAATGTACTTGAAATTCCTTTCCAAATCATTAATATTTTACTTTCATATTTTATCAATGGAGCGCAGTAAGTATTCGGCGTCAAATTAACAGACCATATTCGCAACACCACACTGCGACTCAAAACAGATTCTCGGGCAGACTTCAGCTTCTTGGGCAGACGTGGCCAGCCCAGGCTGGCCACGTGTGCCCAATCCCTTTAATTCAAATAATCCCTTTAATTCTGAACATTTTGCGTTGTGTTATTTTTAGTTTACAGAATGTCTCTTGGTTCGAGTGCCTCTCGGCAAAGGCCTCCTCAAACAACTTCCACTGAGTCCTATGTGGTTCAGTGCGAGCCATAAATGTGGTCTCGTCTTGGCAACATTTTACGTGAAAATATTTTTGGTGGGATTTCACATCTTTTTGTAAGTTGCGTATGAAAATTTTTATTTTTATTTTTGGGTGATTTACTAAAAATCCTGAAATATGTATTTTAATATTTATAACAAGGAGTCCCTATATCAATTTTCAGACCTCTAGCATCAAAATTTGCGGAAGTCTCATACAAACTTCCATCCGTTAGTTTAAGGGGTTGGGGTATAAAAGTTCCAAGTTTTAGATTTTTTTTATTGTTAGTGTACTAATACTAGCTTACGTACCAAATTTCAGCTTTCTAGGATTTCAGAAAGTACCCTAAGAATTTTGATGATTTTATCAGTCAGTGACGAAATCAGGGTTTTTTAGATATCAATAAAATCTGAAGTATAAGAACTATGCATTTGAAACTTTATATAGGTATTTAATAAGTTTACAATTGACATCATATCCGGAGAATTTTGTTTATCTGGTATAATCCAAACCCAAGTTATGAGGGTTCAAAAAAAAGACGAGCGCTTCGAGAAAAGGTAGGTAGTGCCCTTGCGCTTCGCTTGGCGGCTCGTCTTGGCGGGGGCGGCAGATAAGTAAAGGCTCCTACAAATAGGCGTAACATGCGATATAATCGCGCGCGACACAAAGGCACCGCTCGTTGCGCGACTTGCGGTGCCTTGCGTCGCGTGTCGTTTCGTGCCTGTTTGAAGGAGCCTAATCTCTGACGCCCGTGCATACATACACACGGCGAATAAACCGTAGTTTTTCACGATAAGAAAAACGTGTGTGGTAAAGGACCTCAGACTTGAATTGTCATGTAAATTTAAAATGAACGAAAATGCGTTAATTACGCCTAATAAATACGAAACAAAACTTAAAACAAGAAGATGAAAACAACTTCAACTAATTATGTTGACTTGAAATGGCATTTTTAGGAGGAAAAAATCTATTTAAGGAACGTTCACGAAGTTTGCTTCATTCTTTGAACAAAAGCAGTTTTGACGGTAAATATTTATCTTGAAACCGACTTTCAAGGTAATTTACCTTGACTTTGAACCGAGGTAGTTAAGTACTGGTTGTGACTGAAAGGTTTGAATACGAAAAATATACCTACCTACTACAGTATCCGGCGATAAATATTGCACATCGACCTATTTGATCCTTAAGAATAAAAATAATTATCAAAAGAAGAAAATCATAATTGTTTTAACAGCTCCTAATAGATACTGGACTGTTTGTATTTCGTGCGACAGAGACAACGCTCTACGAAGCCGAAATTAGCCGATTGTCTCTTTTCAAAGGTCGATGTGCAATATTTATAACCGGGTACTGTATTTAGTAGGATAATCAGCCTATCATGTTTCCACTGCTGGGAACACAGGCCTCCTCTCTTGGAGAGGGAGTTGGCTATAATTTGCCACACTGGCGCAGTGTTGGTTGGTACATGTCACATGTCTCCAAATCGTAGGTTCTGGAACATGCCGGTTTCCTGACGACGTTTTCCTTCACCATTTTGAGACCAATGGTGATAAAAATGAAATTATTTACATGAAGTAAAGTGCCTGGCTAGGTTCGAACCTACGACCCGCAACTCGTATTTCGGGGCCGTTACCACTGAGCTACCACAACTCCTTGATAATATTTTATCTACAGTTTGATGTGACCTTGAAACTCTTTCGATTGTTTCCTTACATAGTTAAAAAGGTGCCTCCCACGGTTTAAGGCAATCAGTTACATCAGCTATACCTACACATTGTTATTACCTATCAATTAAGACTCAACAGTGTCCCAAAGACAAACGCCACTTATCTACGTATTTCCCGAGATAATTTTAGGTACTGTAGAGGTTTAGTGCTTACATGCAACCTCCACGAGTCCGTTAAAGTTAGTGGCAACAAATACGAGATAAACGGTTAGGATAAAACTTTTTTACAAAAAAAAAACACTACAAAGTGAAAAATAACTTTAATTTCGGAAGTCGGTGTCGTTAGTTCTGTATTTTCGTTTTTTGACACTGACTTTCGAAATTAAAGTGATTTTTCACTATGTAGTGTTTTTTTTGGAAGTCAGTTGTTTTTTTTTAAGTTTTTATTTTTCACTTTTTAGTTGTACCTACCTACCCCAAACAAATTCATATAACACTACTTGCTATGTGAATATCAGTGACAGGAAGCTATTGAACACATCTGCTTACCCCTTTAAAGGGTACAGGCGTAATGCTATGTTGTGTGATTGCGTAAACAATGCATACTTAAGCTATAGCAGCAATCGCGGTTGATATGCTGGCATTTATTGAAGAGCCCCGTTGTCTGTCTCCGAAACTCATCATCAGATCTTTACGAAATTTAAATGGGACCATTTCGGAATATACCTCTTCAGAACAAAACATTTTGTAAATCCGTCTATGTATGAGGGAGTATGCCCGAGCATACAGAAAAAAATATATAAACATCCGAATTGAGAACCTCCTCCTTTTTTGAAGTCGGTTAATAAAACAAGTAGACCTCTGCCTGGCTGACAAGCGAGGCGGGAAGACAGAAGATAAAAAAGATATAAATGTAAAAACGTAAATCCTTTCTAGGAATAATTAAAATTAATGATCATCCTTTCATAGTATAAAACAAAGTCGCCAAAATGTTTGTACAGTACCCGGCGATAAATTTTGCACATCGACCTTTGGAAAGAGACAATCAGCTAATTTCAGCTTCGTAGAGCGTTAGCTCTGTCGTACGAAATACAAACAGTCCGGTATCTATTAGGAGCTGTTAAAACAATAATTATGATTTGCTTCTTTTGATAATTATTTTTATTCTTTGTATAAAATCGAAAGGATCGAATAGCTCGATGTGCAATATTTATCGCCGGGTACTGTAAGCGCATAACTTCCGAATGACTGCACCAAATTGGATTATTATTTTTTTGTTATGTTCGGTATTACCAGGACAAGGTCTGTATGAATAAAAATTTCGGAAATTCGAAAATAAAAATGCACACGTGGGAAGCTGGGGCGGCCCGCTAGTATGCGATAAACCGTGGTTTAATTTAAGGCTCCTACAAACAGGCGCGACGCGCGACGCGAATCGCGCGCGACACGAAGGCACCGCTCGTTGCGCGACTTGCGGTGCCTTTGTGTCGCGTGTCGTGTCGCGCCTGTTTGAAGGAGTCTCATCATCATACTCATCCCGGTACGAAGAGCTCGTAAAGATCTCACAGTACTTTTTATAACTACTTTAAAACGCCAAATTATAAAAATAACAACGTCTTGTTTTTATTTTGATTTAAATTTATATAAATGTAACCGATTCATATCAATTCTGCAATTACTTATATTTTATTTTTATTTTATAGTTAAAAAACTATTTATGCATGTATAATTAAACTGCTCACTTGAGTTCCTACCTATTGTTCTAATGTATGGTTATTGGTTAGTGGTTTTTAGTGGTATTATTATTTTCAGTAACTGGATACGAAAGACTGGACACAAAAGACGTGGAGGTAAATTATTATTGTAAAAAAATAAAAAAAATGCCTAAGTGTGAGTCGGACTCACACAAGAAGGGTTTCGTACCACCGTACAATTATTTTATTTTTATTGTTTTCTTTTTTAACGGCATTAGAAATACACATTCTGTGAGTATTTACGGTTCATGAGATACAGCCCGATGACAGACAGATAGACGGACAGACGGACAGCGGAGGCTTAGTAATAGGGTTCCGATGGCACCCGTGGGGTATGGAATCCTAAAAATACTGGTAGGTACAGTCGGCTGCACGTTAGTGGTAACACTTTGATCTCGAACTGTCCTAGCGATGTACGAGTAGTTGTGGGATGCATGAAGAAGCCTCCTCGTGTAGTGCAGTTTTTTCCGCCAGTTACTCAACTGAACCGAGCGTTTGGCGCATCCTGGACGGTAACACCCAACACCTTATTTGACTAGCCAATTCTTCCCTTGCGGTGGTAGGGCTAACGCCCGCCTGGTTTGCGACCACCCTCCCACCGGAGTCCGGCGTCAAGCAGCCTGCTGTGTTTCGTCGATGCGTGGGAGTTCCAGTGCCTTAGGCATCTTCTGGGCACGCTGGTTACACCATAGACCTCATCCATCGCTTTCCATCATGCGTGATCGAGGTCAAAGGCGGGCCCATTCAGCAGAAAAAAAAAGAAAAGCCAATTTAATCTGCCTTCTCCTTTCTTCCATACTTCTCTATTATAACAGGAGGGGCTTGTGGCTAATAACAGCCGCACGGGTCGATCGATCAGGTTAAGCTACGCTTGCCGCGGTTGGTCCGTGAATGGGTGACCATCTTTACATACTAAGATCCCTCCGTGCCTCGGAAAGCACGTTAAGCCGTTGGGCCCGGCTGTCATTCGTGGACCTTTGACAGTCGTTACGGGTTGCCAGAAGCCTGAAAGTCTGACAACCAGTCTTACCAAGGGGTATCGTGTTACCCAGTAACTGGGTTGTGGGGGTCATATAGGCAATCGCTCCATGTAAATTACTGGTATTCAGCTGCATCCGTTTTCACCGACTAAAACCCACCCATGTTCCTTCAGTTGCCTGTGCCAGCGGCCACAGTATCTCTTTCGGATAACTCGCGACCCTGGCAGCAAGCGGCCCTAGTGGACCCCGTCAGTTAGTGCTAACATCTCTTTGAGGCGCGCGTGGAACACAACTCACCTTCGACCCGGGCGCTCAAGAATGTAAAATTAACGAGACCCATACTGATAAGGCTATGACCAGGAAAAACATAAATTCCAAAGTCCCAAAGTCTAATTTAATTATTTTTACTAGTAGGTAGTTACTTATTGATGCATACCGAGTGCCCAGAAACATTTACCTTATGAACACAACGCAACTAGAAACCGTTTTTCAGAGTTCCTTTTTGTATTTCCTATGTAATTATGGAAAAGAATAATATTGATTTAACATCAATTATAATTAAATATTAAATACGGTACTGTAAATATGAAACGTAGGTATATTTGTAAAGTGGGGTTTATGAAGAGTCCACACAATAATATTATTTTCCTCATTGTGTGTATAAACTTTAACTGCAGCTACAGTAAACTGTAGACTGTTAATTAAATAAGGATAAACGTTATTCAAATACGAATAATGAATAAATATATTGGGATCAAAGTCTTAATTTTTCGCATGTGTTAATTAATGCTGGTAGGTACACATTAGAAATTGTTTTTTTATTTGAGAAAACAAAAATATATACATTTTTATGCCGACAAAGAACCAGCCTAATAATTCAAACCCATAGAGGGTAAGATTCGAATCATACGAATTTAAATTTTATTCTTACAAAATTAATGTTGATATTCATTCAAAATGGTTGCTCATACATGCGCTACCCATCTAAACTAATATGAATATGCATGAGAATAAGATTTATTTTTGTATGAAACAATTAACAAAGACAAAAAGAAACCTGCTATTTTATTTAAATATAAAAGGATTTTATTAGTCATAATTACTGCTAAATTGATAAATTCAACATCAGCAAACTACCAGACCATAGCCTGGTTTCAAATTTAACTCTGATTTTTAATTTGCTACTGAAATGACAGCGGCGGCGAGCCACCTATTTTAACACGCTTGTAATAGCTTCACTTGTAACTAACAACAATGAAGAAAATCTTAGAAGTAAATGTTAACCTACTTTGAATTTTCGTATCGAAATGAAACTTTATTACGCAGTTCGGAAGACAAAACTATAATTGGTATCTTGGTGCTGATCTGACAATGGAGCCAGGCGGTGAAAAAGCGTTCCATGCTTTTTGAATTCGATTTATGGCAATTTAATTATTTTATCATTTCTAGTGCGTGATAAAAGCGAGTTATTTAATTTTTTTATTTAAACTAACTTATAATTTTTATTTTTATATGTCAACAGGACAAAAAAGGTCGATCGCAGCTGTCATTTTGGTCTAGCAAATTAAAAATCAGAGACTAGACAGCGACATCTACCGAGGGGTTGCTTTACTAGTAATATGTAGGGTAAGTTTCATTTCAACCTTTTGATAGCTGTTTGCAGAGATGTCGCTAACACAAAATAGCCTTCCGGTCAATTTTCACTACATGACAAAAATAAACACTAATTTTACTTACGCAGGTCTGCGGGAAGAAATTTCTTAAAAAACAACTAGTACTTTTGTACTGAAATGTTTAAGGCTCCTTCAAACAGGCGCGACACGACACGCGACACAAAAACCGCGAGTCGTGCAACGAGCGGTGCCTTTGTGTCGCGCGCGTCGCACCTGATTGCAGGACCCTTTATGTGGCATCTCTATCTAGGTACATATTTTACTGTGATAACATTAATAATAAAATAAATAAACAAACCAAGAAAGCTAATGGGAGCAGTTTATGATCTTATGAATTCATTGCATTTATGTCACAACAGTAAAAAACAAAATGAAAGGTCAAAGTCTCCATAACTTTCTGATAATTCCGTAAAATTGGCGAATCAGAAAATAATTTTGAGTAAAAGAAATCATGAGTGCTCCAGATTGCTATAAAGTCGTTTAAGGAAATTAAACCACTTTCATAAAATTATTGGGTTACTGTGTCGCGGTCCCGTGTTGAAATTTCACTGGCAATTACTTTGGTGTAAGCAGTCCGTTAATGAAGGGCTCGTGGCTAAATAATAACAGCTGCACGGGCGAACGAAGGTTAAGCAACGCTTGCCGAGGTCAGTCCGTGGATGGGTGACCATCCATTACATATTGAGACCCCTCCGTGTCTCGGAAAGCACGTTAAGCCATTGGTCCCAGCTGTAATTCGTAGATCTTTGACTGTCGAGTAGTCAGAAGCCCGAAAGTCTGACAACCAGTCTTGCCAAAGGATAGGTATCGTGTTACAGAGTAACTGGGTTGTAGAGGTCAGATAGGCAGTCGCTCAATCTAAAATACTTGTATTCAGCTGCATCCGGTTAGACTGGAAGCTGATCCAACGTATTTGGGAAGAGCAAAGGCAAATGAAGCAATTCGTTTCTGATTACTTACCATCATGGCTCTCGGATTTTCTGAATAATCCACTGAATAACATTTGTTTTCGTAGGGTTCCGTCAAGAAGTAGCTTAACCCCTGAAAATAGAAATAAAATATATTAAGAACATGAGACAAGATATTGATAGGAAAGTGTTATGTTTCTATTCCTAGCATGGGAGGAGAGGGCGGATATAGGAGAATTTCCCAGATATCTAAAGTCGGACTTTTAATTAGGTGCAATAAAATTACAGCGTATGTGTTACCACTTTTTAATGAAATTTAAATAGTGATGTGACAAAAGAATCGATTTATTCAATTAACATTCAGTTCAAAATCGATCCATGTTAACTTGATTTTATAAAAGAGGATAATATTATTAGAGGATGATATTTATTATGAGATTCAGGATAATAAGCTTACAACAAAAACATTAAGCAAGATATAATCGCGCGCGACACAAAGGCACCGCCCGTTGCGCGACTTGCGGTGCCTTTGTGTCGCGCGCGATTTTATCGCGTGTTGCGCCTGTTTGAAGGAGCCTTTATTGTTTTGTCATCACATCAGTGATCGGATTGGATTTATAAAAAGCATTAATGCTAATCACAAACATTTTGTTCAAATGTTATTATTTTTGAGGTTGTTGGTGTTTTGCAAATAAACCTGTAAGACGTTTCTCCTAATGAAAACTTTAATTTATTAAAAAAAAAATGATTTTTTAGATCGATATCAGAGTTTTAGAGTAAAAATTTAAACAAAATTATCTTTGGCAGTGTATTTACGCTGATTTGAAACTGCAACATATATTTTTATCCGATCAATACAAATAATATTTGATTGTTTACGGTTAAATCAAAATTGGTCAATTTCGAATATCTAAATTAAAACGATGTTTCATTGCGTTTTAATCACATCACTAGTAGAGACAGTGTGGCAACATTTTTAAAGAAATGACAGTAAGGAGTGTCATTTTACTGCAGCTAATTTATTAAAGTAAAGCGCGCTGTTGAATTACCAACTTTTGGCGCTGAGCCCGAGCGTTGAAAATTCAACAGCGATTTATCTAACCATTCATGTGTCGTCTAATGTTACTAAAAATGAACATGAAACTTATCCAAACAACTATTGCAAATTTGAATATCACAAATGACTCAAGAATCGGTCCTCTATAAATGAAAAATTGGTTTTCAACTGTCCTTGAAGTAAACTAAACGCAATAGACGTTTTATTACATACACATGTCCATAGTAACAGCTGGACTTTGACAGACGCCTTTATGTTTATTTATTTATTAGAAGACTACTGTCATAAAATTTTTTCAAAGATCTATTTCGTAAAGAGCATTTCGTCTAATGTAATGACAATTTATAAACAACATAAAATATGTACAATAATATTTGCAATTGATTTGTTACGCTTTACAAAAATAATTAAAAATAAAATTTGTAGATGTAAGGTTTCTTGTAGTTACACAACTGACTGCATAATAATACGTCAGGATTGAGAAGCCACTCCTGAGTTTTAAAACACGTTTCGTTAATAATGGGATGTTATGTTTAACCTTAAGGCACCTGTCACACCGCCGGCGATTAACTAGAAGCGAGAAGAGCTAGTAACTAAAAACGAGCAAGGGAAACGGCAGTGAGTGGGTGACGGCGACGAACGATTATTCTGGACTGCCGACGAATAAGCCACTAACTACCAACGATTTCTCGCACAAGAAACGTATAACAGATTGCAGTTCTCGTGTTAGTAAATGAGGTACATAATATATTAATAGTTGAGCTGCCTGACTGTTCAGCGCTCACACCGCCAGCGAGTACTCGGTCGTCGCAGCGACAAGAGCTATCAAAGTGAGTACTCGCTCAGCGACGCTCGCTTGGCATGCAGCAGAACTCGCCGAGAGGCTCACGCTTGACACAAAACAGAGAGTAATCGCTCGTCGCCATCGCGCTCTCGCTGCTCGCTCGCCGGGCGCTGGAACTTGGGCCTTAGGATGGGCTATAGAGGTCGAGGCTGTGTCCCCAATCAATCAATTGACCCTACTTCTCGCAGTCCACTGACACACTCCCAAGTTGGAACACAGCACCTGGGGGCCCAAAAAGGCCATTTTGGCAGAATCATAAAAGGATAACGTTATGAATCATATTGGACAGTTAACTGTTAAGTTAATCGTATCAAATCCCATTGGTGAAGGATGTTTCAGTTATTTTTTTTGTCTCTGTTAAAAAAAAATACCAATCAATCCAATCCAAATCCAATCCCAATCTCTTTGATTATACCATACGTACTGCAGCGAAAAAAAGAAAAACACGGACTTTCTTCGCCATATTATGATTCATAATGGTATCATTTTATGATTCTGCCAAAGTAGCAGGCCTTTTTAGGCCCCCTGGTCCTTCGCCTGCCATATCCCGATTGTAACAACCACATTTCCAAGGTCGGCGATACATCTAACTGTTTTTATTGGTTTAATTTAACAATTACTATTGTTCATTATCAAACGACAGTTGATGACGTTCGTAGCCGTCGTGTAACACTGACAGCGACTTCAAATGGAATTGCGTTTGAGAATTCGGTCGTTAGAACAATTATCGTAATTTTAAGAACGTGATCTCTGTTTCAATCTGTTTAAAAATACCTCTAATTTCCCTATAATCTTCACAAGTTTTTGACAATGATTGTCGCTGAGATAAGATAGCGACTAGTGACTTTTGACCGTTTTTAAGATCGAAGCGGTCACACAGAGAGACACAAAAAGCGACCAGATTTATACTTCCTATAGATAGTACTTACGATAATAGTTATAAATATACTCATGGCGATCTGGATCACGTTGTAGACCATCACCAAATGTTTCAAGTTGTATGGTTTCTTGTCCTTCATGTACCTCGGTCCGGCTTTGGTACAGAAGTAGAGATATGTTGCCAGTATTGTCAGGAGAGGACCAGGCCCTGGTACTAGCCACCAGTCCTTTGTTCGAGGGTCTAGAGAAGGAAAAAGGACATTTATTATTTAGTTATTCACTAGCCCATGGCTTTGGCCGGGTAGATGTCGGAAATATTCGCACGGAAACATAATACCCGGGATAAAAACGTATCCTATGTCCTAACCCAGGTCATTGTCTATCTTTGTGCCAAGTTTCATCGAAATCCGTCAAGCCGTTAAGGTGTGAAAGGTAACATATAGACAGACATACAGACAGATAATATTAATAATAAATCACACTAATATTATAAAGGCGAAAGTTTGTGAGTGTTTGTATGCCACTTCTTCACATACAAACGGCTGAACCAATTTGGATGAAATTTGGCACACAGATAGTTTATAACCAGAATTAATACATACGATACTTTTTATACCGATATTCTCATGGGATCGACACTTATGCGGGTGAAACCGCGTGGCGCAGCTAATCTATATATATAAAAATGAATCCCTATTTCCCTTGGTCACGGCATCACGCATGAACGGCTGGACCGATTTCGCTAATTCTTTTTTTGTTCTGTTCGTTATTATCAGGAAAGGGTTCTTATGAAAGAAAAAATTAAGGAAATTGCGCGGAAAATTGGAAAATTTAAAATTACTTAACCACCATATAAAATTATTTAATGTAACCTTTTTAATGTAACCTTAAGACATTTGACAAAAACATTTGAAAAAAAAAAAATGACGTTTAAAACGGATTCTTCTGTCAATCTTATTTTATTGATAAACAATACATTTAAAATAATTAAATTAAAGGATCTAAGAAACCTGATTTTCTTAGTTCACATGACGGTTACTTTAGAGCCATCAGGCCTAATATTAAAAGTTCAATTTAATATGGAATTTTGGTAAGTTTGGATAGACTAACATACACGTTACTAACATAAAAAATCACTCATGGACTTCATTGTTAAGCATCGCGTATTCGGCGAGACGCGCTGTTGGATGTATTCAGTCGAGTGGCTAAAACGCGGATTGCCACATGCACACATTCTCATTTGGTTGGTAGAGAGGATAAGACCGAATGAAATCGACGATGTGATATCTGCGGAAATTCCCGATAATGATGAAGATCCATTGTTACACGAAATTGTTACAAAAAATATGATTCATGGTCCATGTGGGGTATTAAATCCAAATTCTCCGTGTATGGTTAATGGAAAATGTTCAAAACGCTTTCCAAGACAATTAGTGGTAGAAACTATTACTGGAAATGATGGTTATCCACTTTATCGCCGGCGATCCACTGACGACAACGGAAGGTCAACGATAGTCAAAGTTAGTCAGCTGGAAATTGAAGTTGATAATCGCTGGGTTGTTCCGTTTTCTCCGTTACTGTCCAAAACATTTAAAGCACACATAAATGTTGAATATTGCAATTCCGTAAAATCGATAAAATATATCTGCAAGTACCTACGTAAACAAAAGTGTGACATGGCTGTGTTCGGAGTTGCTGCTGAAAATTCAAACGATGAGATCACTCTTTTTCAAATTGGACGCTATGTCAGTAGTAACGAGGCGATGTGGCGTATTGTTTCGTTTCCAATACATGAAAGACACCCCACTGTAGTTCACTTGGCCGTGCATCTGGAAAATGGTCAAAGGGTGTACTTTACAACGGAAAACGTATTACAACGAGTTGAGAGGCCGCCATCCACGACATTGACCAGCTTCTTTGAAATGTGCCAGAATGATGACTTTGCTAGAACACTGCTTTATTCCGAAATGCCACGATATTATACCTGGAATCAATCGTTAAAGAAATTTCAACGGCGGAAACAAGGCCAGCCAGTTCCAAGTTACCCTCAGGTATTCTCAACCGATGCACTAGGACGTCTTTACACAGTCCATCCCAGCCAAGACGAGTGTTTTTATTTGCGCTTACTGTTAATCAATGTTCGTGGCCCAACATCATTCCAACATCTGCGAACTGTTGATGGTGTATTGTGCGGCACATACAGAGAAGCCTGTCAACGTTTGGGATTGCTAGAGAATGACACTCATTGGGACCACACTCTCGAAGATGCCGTGGTTTCGTCAAATGCTAAACAAATCCGAACATTGTTTTCCATAATTTTGTCTACATGCTTCCCATCAACACAGATTGATTTATGGAACAAATATAAAGATCACATGGCCGAAGATATATTACATCAAAACCGTCTTAGAACATCAAATGCAAATTTGGAAATTAACGAAGAAATATACAATGAAGCATTAATTTTAATTGAAGACATGTGCTTAATGCTTACCAACAAAGGATTAATACAATTAGGAATGACAACGCCCAATCGCCCAATGCACGACGCATTCATAGTCATAACTATCGGGTCAGCTAGATCAACCTGACAACTTTATATAATAAAACAATTAACTTAATAAAATCAAAAATCTGCTCATTTATGGCGTCTAAGGCGGAACAAAGTTCGCCGGGTCAGCTAGTAAGTATATATATAAGTAAAAGCATTGATAGATAGACACTATGTACAGAACGCCAGCACATCAAGCTACCCGAAACTGTCAAATTTACCCAATCAACTGTGAACCTTATCCTTTAGCGATAAAGTTGAAAATCTATTAAAGAAATTTGACAGATTATAGTAGCGTGATGTGCTGGCGTCTGTACATCATACATTTAACATTATTTGAATCCGTGACACTAGGTAGTTGTATCCACAGGTTGTATCAATAAAATAGATTATAGAGAACATAGAATCCTGGACCTTACGTCGAAGAAAGTGTTAGATTTTTCCATTTATAGGAAATTACCAGTAGCAACCAAGGGCCTTGATATTGGTTGGCTATTAGGTACAGACACGCCAGCACATCAAGCTACCCGAAACTGTAAAATTTTCCCAATCACCTTTAAACCTTATGCTTTAGCGATAAAGTTGAAAATCTATTAAAGAAATTTGACAGATTGTAGTAGCTCGATGTGTTGGGCACATATCGAGATAACTGTCCAAATCTGGATTTAAATTTCATCTCTGCCTACCCTTTGGGGTACGCAGGCGTGATGTGTGGTGATGATAGGGCTAATAGTCAACAGGAAGAAAAATGCGGCTTGACGGCAGATATAGATAATCATGATTGATAAGCTATCTAGCTATTAATGTAGCTATAAATATTATTATACTAGCAGCGCCCCGCGGTTTTACCCGCATAAGTGTCGATCCCGTGAGAACATCGGGACAAAACTATTCTATGTCCCGGGACTCAAACTATCTCTATACCAAATTTCATCTAAATCGGTTCAGCGGTTTAAGCGTAAAGAAGTAACAGAAAGACACACTTTCGCATTTTATAATATTAGTATGGATTGGTTTATCGATAAATAATAATATGGTGGGTAAAATTTTCAAGTTCTTACTCGCTTCTATGTAAAAATATGTGTCACCAACTATGTATGTATGTATGAAAAATCATTAATATTTGGTATAAAAATATGCATATAAATAATTGCAGTCGATTTTGCTTTGTGGCCATTTTACACTTAGGTGAATCATATTTTTATTATTTAAAAAATAATGCCTAGAACCTAGGTATATATAAAATAAGTTTTTATTAATGTATTATAAATGGAACTCACCGGACAATTCTTCAAATACATAATGGTATCCTTGCACTGCTTGCTGAACCACCGCCATGTTTTAGAAAAATATGATTTTACCTTTCCCTAAAATATCACTATTGTAATCACTATTTTAATCACTTATATAATCATCTCATTAATTAATTTAATTTATAAAATATTATCCACTTGGCAAGCCAATCGAACCTGCCTGCGCAAGCGTCACTTACGGACTAACCATAATTAAGATATTTTAAGTTTTATATTTCGCCACCGCCGGTTTAGGAGATCGCATGCGTCACTTTACTTGCAAATATTTGTTGTCATTTTATTTTGGGAATTGATAAAATATATTTACTGTCATAAACTTATGATAATATTATTTTGGTGGTGAGTGTTTATTTCGGGCACTATGTTATAAATAATGTTTGAATTAGTTGAATAAGTAGGTAGAACGAGCAACTGTCCTGAATATAGTGTCTGTGTTTGATAACCTAACATCAGTTATCTCAAGTATTAATAATTGGTATCTTTGAGAAGGTAATTAATTGAAAGTGTAATACCTCCTAGTATAAAAGGTACTGTTACATGGACTAATTTAATTTTAACAACAACTGCAACGATTTGAATCCTGTCGTTTTATTATTGTTTTACGTTTGTCTAAAAATTATTAAAGACTGTTATAAATTAATTAATTAAGTATTATAACAGTTTTTCTTCCCGTGAGGTCATCAGGCGTTGATCGGTGTAAAGTTTGTAATCGTACTGTGGAAGCTACAGTTTGTTATGAATAAATAATTTAAATTCACGATTTTTTCACGCGAACACATTACAAGTGACATTGACAACGCTGTCAATATTTTTTTTAAGTGCAATTTAGTAAAATGACCGAGTAATCTCATTTTTTAAATACAAATATTAATTTTACTAATAATGAATATTCTATCAATTAATGTGTACTGTGCTGTGCATAGAAATGCAAAAAAAATCATGTATCTCTGGTGCTATATATGTCTATGTGGCGGAGACATCGATGCGCAAAGTGTAACCATTATTTCTAGACGAACAAATTGTATTAAAGCGTAGAAAATTTTCAAAAAGAAATCTGCTCTTTCATAAAAATGTGTAATATACCTATATACAATACCTACGTGGTGAAAGTGTCTGGAAGAGCAAATTTTTTTTAATAACCGTCGAAAAAATTCATCGCATGGGGGTTCAGAAACATGTGCTAAATCCATATAGTGACAGGTTGCGCATCAATGTACCTGCCTCCCTGTCTTATATTTTATTTAATGTAATGAAATTATATGACAGGCAGGCAAGCCTTTGCCCAGTAGTGGGACAGTCAAACTCAAACTCAAAGCATTTATTTCAATTAAACCATTTACAGGCACTTTTGAATTGTCAAGAAGTCGGTCAGTCAGAAAATATGAAGCAAGTTGCCCATTCCAAGGCGTATGTACTTATGGAGAAGAACGGGCAAGAAACTCCATGGACACTCTTTTTAAATTATATTTTACAAAGATATTAGTACAAGCTAACGAAAAAATTAACAACGAAATAAACGGCTCCCTGACTCTGTCGCGAGTCATAATCTATTAAATTAAATACCTATTGCAAAAACTAATTAGTTGTGACGATTGCCGATGTCTAAATAATCCCTATCTTATTAGCAACCTTCAGTATTCTCTCAGAAACGACCACAAATAAGAAAATTAGTGCCATTATGCAAATTGAATATATAATATGAATAATTTCAAAATTTCCCTCCACATTGTTTACGAGCTAATTAAAATTATCGTGTTTTATTAAAAAATGGATCTGCGCCGGGAACATTTTCGCGCTATGATTTTATAAGAATTCAAGTGTCGCCTGAAACCGGACGAATCGTACGATAGACTTCAAATGGCATTCATGGATGAAGACCCTTCTAAGGCAACCGTGTATCGTTGGTATAACGAATTCAAGTGCGGTCGACTAACTTTGGGGGATGAAGAAAGAAGTGGTCGGCCTTTGATGGCTGTTGTGGAAGACAACGTTGCTAGCAGTGAAACATTTAATCCAAGACAATAAGTGAGTTACGTATCAAGAGGTTCAGCACATGCTGCAGGTTGGATCGAGAAACCTTCACGAAATTCTACACGTGCATCTTCGCGTTAGGAGGATAGTTTCACGCTGGGTGCCGCACAACCTTACCGAATGCTCAGAAGCAGGCCTGCGTGGAATGCTGCCGTGATATGATAAACAAATTTAAAGCAGGCTCGTCTCGGTGTGTTTACGACATCATTACAGGTGATAAGTTTTGGATTTATCATTACGATTCAGAAACGAAGCGCCAGTCGAAGATTTGGGTGTTTCAAAACGAATCAACGCCTACCAAAGTGAAACGGTCTAGAAGCGGGGAGAAGATTTTGATCGCGAGCTTTTTCAATTTGACTGGCTACTTGGTGTCAATTCCTTTACGGAACCAAAGAAGCATCAACGCTGAATGGTATACTATCAAATGCTTGGCAGAAGTTTTCTCTGTTGTGAGCTACAAGCGACCAAACAGAGGGCTCCGCGGGCTACTGCTCCACCACGACAACGCGCCTCTGCACACCGCGCTCAAAACGACGGACTTCCTGGACAGCACGCCGGTCAAAATCCCGGGTCATCCTCCTTACAGCCCTTACCTAGCACCGTATGATTTCTTTTTATACCCGAAAGTAAAATATCAGCTCAAAGGGATACAATTTTCGTCGCCGGAAGATGCTCTGTCAGCGTTCGAGCAGGCTGTAAACGAGGTGTCTGCGGTGGTGGTGGTGTGTTCGAAAACTGGTTCAGACGCTTGAAACTTTGTATATAGGCTAATGGAGAGTACTTTCAAAAGATTTAATAAAAAAATATTTACCTATAGAACATTTATTTTTATTTTCGCAAAACTTTCTGAGTGTCCCACGTAATATATGTAGTTTGTTGCTAAAGAGAACTCTAATGAGTTTTTTGTATTTTAATTAACGATGAAGTGGCCTTGTTGGCCACAAACAATATTATTTCGAAATAAAATTCTATTTTATAGTTTCGTCCCTTTTCACCCCGTTTGTATGCAAGTATCATAAAATGAATTCATTAGGTACCTACATTGTAGTGACGTCATATTATTGTTTTTTTTGTCCTCATTCGATTAGCTTGGTTGTTTTTAATGTTTTAACATTGCTTGGTTTTGGTATAAAATGCTGCTCACAACTGCACCAATATTGTGTAGATGTGTAAATACTATTTACTACCAAAAATGGTAAGGGTAACCTTCGACCATATTCCTGCATACAGTTTTATCAGTTCTGTGTTCACCACTTAGTCACCATGACGAGTTTCCCTAACCTCCAACATCAATCAATTCTAAAAATAGGAAGTATATTCAAACATAAATGATATGGATCAAAATCAATGATTCCAACAATGTTTTGTAAGTCAACAATCCACAGTGTTAGAGATAATGGTGTTTACAGTTACTAGCCTGGAGTGTTATATCAGTAAACTAAAAAGGTTGATAAGATGCGAATGATAACGAAAAGGCAAGTTTGAATCATCGTATACAATTTGACGTCACCGGTACTAAAAAAATCAGTCCCTGTCGATAGTGTCGATAGATAAATGTCTAACTGATGGTGGCGCGTGTATTGGATCATTCACTATGCAGTTCCCTACAAATGGTTGAGCTCACGGATATGTTGAGCTGGATGGTGCTGATCCACGCGTCATGTTCGAGGACGGGCGCCGTCGGTTGAGATTGAGACTGGCTTATTTTAAATCTTATATTTTGAATTGATTCTTCATTTATTTTTTTTTTACATTGTTCTCACATATAGAAGCAACAAAAAAATGTACCCAGGATTTTGTAATATTTTGATTTAAAAGAGTGTCCTTGAAGTTTCTTGCCCGTTCTTCTCCATAGAGATGTACGTTTCTGAATGGGCAACTAGCTTCAACTTTCTGACTAACTGACCGACTCTTTAATAGTTCAAAAGTGCCTGATGGTTTAATTGAAATAAACGTTTTGAGTTAACGAAATAGCTGTCACAAGTTGATGAATCACTGAGCTCTCGCATCACATCACCACACCCCTCCCGCACCACGCTGCTACCTCAGCGTCTCAGTTAAGCGGTCGGCCTATAATAAATATTCCATAGTACAAAAATTACCAATTATTGCCGGCGACTACTTGCAACCCGCGAATCTACTAATAAGCCTATATGATCTCACTGCTGGACACACTCCTCCCATCGAGAGGGACGCGATCACGTGACCCGATTTTAATAGAACAATTTCAATGAATTTTTTCTAGAAATTGTTCTACTAGAGTCGGGTCGCGCTGTCATATCATGTTTGCGAGAGCCTTTACATGGACTTAAACATAATTAACGAAATGTGGTTGTACTATGGGTACACCTCTGTCTATCCCTTCCTGCCGGTCGATTCTATAAAATCTCACCGTGAAAACTTAGGTGATGTGAGTTTGTTTTTGCAGGGAATTGACACTATTGACAGCTCACTCCACGCTCACTTCACCTAAGTTTTAACGGTGAGATGGTTACAGAATCGCACTGCTGCAGTGCGATTCTGTAACTACGAGTATCTCACCGTGAAAACTTAGGTGAAGTG
Organism: Luperina testacea; assembly: GCA_927399505.1. Taxonomy (NCBI): domain Eukaryota; kingdom Metazoa; phylum Arthropoda; class Insecta; order Lepidoptera; family Noctuidae; genus Luperina; species Luperina testacea. The sequence goes on along the minus strand of OV656759.1, from coordinate 2,825,266 downwards.
AGCGTGGTGAGTGAGCTGTCTGTGTCATCCCACCTGATGATACTAGGGAATAGGGATTGACCAAGCATACATTTACAATCGTAATCGAGATTTTAATAATATTTTTTATGCTAATTCTATTGATCATTTAATTTTTATATATAATTTCGAAACTACTATTTTAGTTGTCATAACATTACTATTTTATAGAGTTTTTAAATAAAATAGCAAAACAGAAACTTAGTCAGAATCTCAATGTTGGTATTTTCTTCCTAGACTAGTCCTTATATAGCCTGAGACGCGAGCGCGTCACGCACGAACAATAATTAAAATAAAACATTGACGTTTAAGACTAAAAGAATAACATAAAAAATATTCTTAAAATCTCGATTATGATTGTAAATATTTGCTTTATCAATCCCTAGCATCAGTGGGATGACACTGACAGCTCATTTCACGTAAGTTTTCACGGGGAGATTTTTACAGAATCGACCGGCTGTATTTCCCTACAGGGTGATATTATGTTATGAGTACCGGCGACAATATCTATAGGTCCAGAATGGGAAAATAGTTCATCAATTCGACACAGTCCTCTTATTAGCCGTGTTCTAACCATTTCATAAAACTGTTAAATCGCGACAAACAACGGCGAATCGACAAACGTAAGGTAGGTCGCCCTCAGGCTAGGTGGAGCGAGGATCTTCGCAGGATGGCTGGTAGCAGCTGGATGAGAGTTGCCGAGAATCGAGTTGAATGGCGTGCAATAGGAGAGGCATATGTCCAGCAGTGGACTGCTGTAGGCTGATGATGATGACGCACAAACCTTCCGAAATAAATGTTCTAATTAGTGCACGGTGATGAAAACCGCATCAAAATACACTGTGTAGTTTAGTGTGAGTTTAGAATATCTACAGTACCCGGCGATAAATATTGCACATCGACCTTTGGAAAGAGACAATCGGCTAATTTCGGCTTCGTAGAGCGTTATCTCTGTCGCACTAAATACAAACAATCCGGTATCTATTAGGAGCTGTTAAAACAATTATGATTTGCTTGTTTTGATAAATTATTTTTATTCTTTGTATAAAATCGATAGGATCGAATAGGTCGATGTGCATTATTTATCGCCGGGTACTGTAAGCAGTTATACAGAAACGAAAAACGACTATGTTTTAGACTATCTATGTATACGTATAAATTATTCGTATAAAAATGTTTATCGTGCTGTTAATCTGTGAATAAAAGTGTCACTACATGAACAATTTGCGAGGCAATTGAGAAAAATGACAGATCATGGTCCATGAAAAGACAATCTTTCATGAAATTATAGTGATCATCATCTGTGTAATACTTATGCGCAATTATTGTTGTTCTTTAACACCAACAAAAGTACCAGGTAAATATTACTGATGCTTGATACAAACGTAGTCAAGAAAAACTATTACATAACAAGTTGTGTCCGCGACTTTGTTCGCGTGTATGTCAGAAAACAAATTGGATTTATTTTTTTTTGCCTTATTTTTTTTTCTAAAATAAAAACCTAAGTTAATCTTTATAACATCACCTACATATCTGCCGGAGAAAGTCCCGTCAAAATACAGCTGGTTCGGAGATTAGCTGGAACAAACAGAGAGAAAGGCAGTTTTTCTTCTTTAAATAGTCTTTTTTGTTTGTTATAAGTACCATATGTATATACTTTATATGTATTCATAATGTTATCCTTTTATGATTCGCCAAAGTGGCCTTTTTAGGCCCTGAACATAATCTTCAACGACATTCTTATTTTGTAAAATGGGAATGAGTATAATTATTTACATTTCAAAAGCAGCTAATTGACAGTTGCAAGGATATATGCATATATAAGGTCCCATTAAAATAGATATACAAACTTTTAGAAATCATTCAGACCACCAAAATAAGGACGATGGCAAAAAAAATATAAGAAAATCGCATACATAGATACTTACAAGAAAAATAATCGGCTAACGAAAATACACTAATGTGCCGGCAATTTAATAAGTCAAAATAAAATCACTCTAATCAGTGTATTTTTTTTTTTGCTTGGATATCTTTAATTAGAGGTACTGAGCGCTGTGTTAAAATTTGTCCATCTATTTAAATGAGACCCTATATACACATATACTACATAATATATACTTATATGCCTATTTTTAGCCATATAAGTGACACGGGATAAACCAGTGACGTAGACCGTTACGTTGTTGAAAAAAATTATTGATAAACCGAATATTACGAGGACTATTAGTTAATCCAAGATAATTAATATTTAATGGCATCATCATCATCTGCCGAGCCTTTTCCCAATTACGCTGGGGTCGGCTTCCAATCTAACCGGATACAGTTGACTAATAAGGCTTTTTATTTTATCTGCAACTGACAGAGAGAAAAATACAGAATTGTGTGGCAAAGGAAGAGGGAGGCTTATGCCTTGAAGTGTGACAATATAGGCTTGAATTAGGTTAGAATATTTAAGACACACATTTTACGAAAAAAACAAACGACTGACAATACTTTATGTATTTGCAAAATACACAAAGAACATGTAGGAAATACATATAAACACGTAGTTTGTCACGTGGATATAATAAAACATGTGACTGCAGATGCTTACTGAGCTAATAATAATTAACTTAATTACCTATAACATAGAATTATAGTATAAAAAGTTTAGAACAACTTCGAATGCATTTTTTGGATGTCAAGGTCATTGCAATGTCAACGAAAAATATAATTATAATCATAGATAGGGACTAACTGCTCATCAAAATCAGCAAAGGAGGCATTATAATCACCGTTTTTCAAACATCGTGAGGAAACCGGCATGTCCTATAACCAAAAATTCGAAGACATTGTGACATCTTTTTTTTTTTTTCTTGGTGGGAAATCGTCAAATTACCCCTCCTGCTCTGGGTGGAGCGGAAAGGAGTGTCAGACTCTTACTGACTAAAACCCACCCGTGTTCTTTCCTTAGCCCTTTATGTTCTGGGCCAGCGGTAACCCTTTCGGACAATCCCGCTGACCCGGCAGGCTTCGGCCCTGACGGGCCCCTTCATTTGATGCTGACATCTCTTAGAGGCGCGCGTGGAACACGTACGCGCCGTATATTGTGACATCTTCATTCCCTCTTGAAGAGACCTGTGACCCAGCAGTGGGAACATTATAGGCTGATAGTGGTCATTATCATCTGCCTAGCCTTTTCCAAACTATGTTGGGGTCTACATTCTACTATGTTCCAGTCTAACCGGATGCAGCTGAGTACAGTACCTGGCGATAAATATTGCACATCGACCTTTGGAAAGAGACAATCGGCTAATTTCGGCTTCGTAGAGCGTTATCTCTGTCGCACGAAATACAAACAGTCCGGTATCTATTAGGAGCTGTTACGACAATTATGATTTGCTTCTTTTGATAATTATTTATATTCTTTGTATGAAATACAAAAAAAGGTAAAGGTCTATGTGCAATATTTATCGCCGGGTACTGTACGAGTATTTACATGGAGCGACTGCCCATCTGACCACCACAACCCAGGTACTGGGTAATACGGTACCCCTTGGTAAGACTAGTTGTCAGACTTCGGACATCTGACGAACCGTATCGACTGTCAAAGATCCACGAATGATAGCCGAGACCAAACGGCCTAACGTGCTTACCGAGGCGCGTAGGGGATCATCAACCTGAATATCAAGAGTATCCAAATTCATATTTCAAGAATTTAAAACACTAATTATGTAATATTTTTTTTTTGTATTTACCACATTATCATTACGTGAGGACATAAAAATCAAAATTATATTCTAACTTTCTTTGGATTAATAAGCAATTTGGCATCATACATTTTTTATACCTCTAACTTTCGCGTGTTTGCGTGCTTTCGACGCCTGCGCCGCCCGTGACTAAAACAAATGCCACCTATGCACTCCGGAGGTTGCGGGGAGTCAGGGGAGGTAAACATTTTGTTACGTGCACAGTGAAACAATGACAGGCTGACAGGCGGGGAGTCAGGGGAGGTAAACATTTTGTTACGTGCACAGTGAAACAATGACAGGCTACTAGGGAGGGGAAATACATACATGTGACAAAAAATAACGATATTAGAACGAAAATGTATTGAATGCGGTCGATTCGACGCCGCGCGCCTTCTTGAAGGTTAAATAAAATTCTGATTGCCTGTTCACAACCACGTGAATCAATTAATCCTCCACGTTCAGTCGCTGTGTCCGCATTCTTCCACACATATGAATGCGAGCCTGTGCTCATTTTTCATCCATGCCTTCTAGAGCACTTTTATTTATTGGTTCAATTTGTTACACGAGTACCTACTTCAATCGTTGGTGACAGTGCGAAGATTGATTCACAAAATATTAACAAGGTCCTATTTCACATCTGATAATGCGACATTGTTGTCAAAAATAACAAAATTATGACAATTTCACGACAGGTACCCAGTATATAGTTACCACCTAAGTACACATTAAGGCTCCTGCAAACAGGCGCGACGTGCGACGCGAATCGCACGCGACACAAAGGCACCGCTCGTTGCATGACTTGCTGTGCCTTTGTGTAGCGCGTGATTTTATCGCGTGTTGCGCCTCTTTGAAGGAGCCTTTAGGCTCTGCCGGCCCGGCGATTCCATGCACTCGTACAGCGTGTGCCGAAGCCGTCGTCTATTCTGTCTACTCATACGCTGACCAAGAAGCTGTTAATCTTTCAGCCTGTTTTAGTTTGTAGTTTATACGTTAGTTCCTACTCTCGTATTGTAAGTATCTGCCTAGCCTTTTCCGTTGAGGTCGGCTTCCAGTTTAACCGGATCCAGCTGGATACGTTTTACATGAAGCGACTGCCTATCTGACCTCCACAACCCAGCTACTGGGTAATACGACAACTCTTGGTAAGACTGAATGTCAGACTTTTGGGCTTCTGACGACCCGTAACTACTATCAAAGATCCACGAATGACAGCCACTAACACTATGGCATGACTAATTCTAAGCCAGTCGTCACTCGAGGAGGCTCTTTTTCAGCGAGATTGTCCAAAAGGGTTACCGCTGGCCCGGAACATAAAGGACTAAGGAAGGAACACGGGTGGATTTTAGTCAGTAAGAGTCTGACACTCCCTTCCGCTCCACCCAGAGCGGGAGAGGTCATTTGATGATTTACAATCCCAAAAAAAAAAAAAATTGATGCTCTTTTGATGTACCGATTATAATCGCATAACCACGCACTAGCTGCATATTTCTGTGCTGGTAGCTACATAACCCAGGTTCACACGGTTCGATTTTAGTTGATCAACTGCTTAGTCGAAAGCGATCACAATAGATTTTCAATCAAATATTAAATTGTATATTTTTTGTTGGAAAACAAAAGTTGTTTCATTACTGCGATCCTTAATTCGATTTCACAATACATAATGATTACGCTTTCTACTAACCCATTTTCTGCAACAGACTAATTAAGATTAAATGGTGATCTGCATTTGCTAAATCATACCTACACACTATTAAGTACACTGTAATCAATTTGGTATCATAACTAAATGAATATAAGTCTCATTTTTTAATGGATCAGTAAATTTTTGCGGTGGTAACCGGTAGGGCTAACGCCCGTCTGGTTTGCGACCACCCTCCCATCGGCAAGCAGCCTGCTGTTTTTCGTCGATGCGTCGGAGTTCGCGTGCCTTAAGCATCTTCTGGGTAAGCTCGTTCTATCATAGACCTCATTCATCGCTTTCCATAAGGCGTGACCAAGGACGTGACCGAGGTCAAGAGCGGGACTATTTAGTAATAACAAAAAAAAAAAAAATTTATTCATCATTTCTCTTTTATGAATGGTGGATTAAATCTTTATTTTTTCATTAAAAACAATGTTTGTTGTCTATTGTCCAAAGCTTAACCTATGTCCCCTGTGACCATTTATTTCCTTTTCCTTAGTAGTTGCTTCTTCACTCTTCTTAGGATGAACTTTGATATAATTGTTATAGTAGAAGGTGCTGAACATATAGAATAGTATACTTGTGTTGGTTAACACGAATATGTGGACATGCTTGGGGTAGTTGCAATCGTGGAATAAGGCATTCGTGTTGTGAGCGATTACTATGCTGAATTGTATCTGAAAATAACATTTAGGTAATTACGGTTTATCTGTCGCAGCCAACTGGTTTAATTAGGTCTTCAGACAGTAACACCACAAAAATCTACGCGTCAATGAACATCACACCAAATACAATAAAATTTTGTTAAAACAATGCAAGCTCAAAGCAAATGAACTTAAATATAAATATACATGGACAAAAAAAAACTGTCGAATCTATTTAAGAAGGGTAGACGGGTTTCAGCATATCCTTGTGCTATCAGAGGAAGACCTAAACAACATTACTTGGTGATATATATATTGTTATCTCATCTTGTTATCTGCTTCTATTTTGTACCAGTACTAGTTTATCAAGGTCTGTTTTATCTATGCTAGACACCACTTTGCATTTCTATTATTATTATCACCATTACAACCACTTTTATACAACTCATTTCTATAGCATAATAATTAAAAACTTCACAAAACATTACCCACAACAAAGTGATTCATTAATAAATGATAACACATTTACTCTTCACACATCACAACACATACATACATACTTTCACCCAGCATACATTACCTTTACTCAAACTTTACTTTTGTTTTTATTTGGAGACCCTATTTTTTATTATTTGATAGACATAAATATCACAATGTGTGCAGTCATGTCGCTGACTCAGACGCAGGTGTCACTATCTTATTTTATGAATCATCGCGGCAACTACTAATTTATCGATGGCCAAGTTTAATACTGATTACATACAATTTTTCTATCAAAACGTGCGGGGTTTGCGCACTAAAACCAATACTTTTTATGAGAACATACTGTCATCAAATAGTGACATCTTAATGTTTACCGAGACCTGGCTATATGACATGTGAATGAACTTAGCAGATCATTGTCCAGCAGATCAAAAATAAATATGAGTTCTTTTCGCATGCAGCTGAGTTCTACAATTCCTGATACTTTTTAGAAACAGTTCTGGCGTTTTTACATTAAAAAAGTCAATTGGCAAAATGATTTGCCAACTTCCCGTAGCAGATCATTTTGCAGCAGATCAAAAACACATGCGAGTTCTTCTTGCATGCGGCTGAGTTCTACAGTTCCTGATACTTTTTAGAAATACTTCTGGCGTTTTTACATTAAAAAAGTCAATTGGCAAAATGATTTGCCAACTTCCCGTAGCAGATCATTTTGCAGCAGATCAAAAACACATGCGAGTTCTTCTTGCATGCGGCTGAGTTCTACAATTCCTGATACTTTTTAGAAACAGTTCTGGCGTTTTTACATTAAAAAAGTCAATTGGCAAAATGATCTGCCAACTTCCCGTAGCAGATCATTTTGCAGCAGATCAAAAACAAATGTGGGTTCTTCTCGCATGCGGCTGAGTTCTACAGTTCCTGGTACTTTTCAGGAATAGTTCTGAACTCACGTCCACGTGCCAGCAAATCATGTCAGAACGTTTAAGCAGTCGAAAAATACTTTTTATCGTTTCAAACAATATTGAAAGCTAGAACTCTTTCGTTTTTCACGGGTTAACATCAGAACTGCAATCTAGAATTCGATTTGAGTCCAGAACTCACGTCCAAGTTCTATAGGTACAGTATAAGCAAATGTCAGACTATAACCTTTACTAGGAAACGAAATCTCATTAACTACAGCTATAATCTTAGTTGTGGCAATGTTGTGCGTTGCAATGTTATTAGGGATCTTGGTATCGTCCTAGACTCAAAACTTCTGTATTTGGAGCATGTGTCCTGTATCGTCGGAAAGACATACAAAAACCTAGGATTTATTATGGGTACATGTAAATTATTATTCACTGATATAAACTGCATCAAGGTACTTTATTTTGCGTACATATGCAGTGTTTTAGAATACTGCAGTAATATCTGGAATCCACACTACTTGGTTTATATACAGCAGTTAAAATCAATTCAATATAAATTCGTTAAATATTATTAACTATCGCACTGGATTCGGATCTACAGATTATCTGCTATCATGCAAACACCATAATATGCTACCACTGGAGAACAGACGTATGATTCTGGACATGCTATTTCTTTATAGTACTCGTATATGTAGTGGTAACATTGACAGTACCGTTCTAAATAACTTAGTTATAAGATTGAGTGCTCCGTCTTGACGGACTAGGCACACGCAGTTATTCGATGTACCACACAGTGGTACAAACTACGTTCAAAATTCAGTCATTGGTAGGATGCTAAGTAATTTTAACAAAAGATTCTCTCATCTTGATATGTTTAATACCAAACAAGTTATATTCAGGAAACATTTAATAGCATCAGTAAGTATGTGACGAATTGACAAATAAATCTAAATTAAACTGAATTGAATAGAAGATAGGTATACAGACAATCACTGCATACCACCATCACATACTCACACACCCATTGGAACTCCTCATGCACACTCCTACACACTCACTCACACTGTACACTTAGCAATGCGTATTTATGGTACTAGCAGTTCATTCTGTATTTTTATTTCTGCTGCATGTATTGTATAGTTATTAAATTGTAAATCCGTAATTGGCTTTAAGACTAGCTTATAAATATCTTATGATAAAATTTCAAAGAGCTGTGGATTTTGTGGTTAATAAATAAATAGTTGGAAAAATCTTAGATGATAGAATCTTACCAATTGAATCAAAGTGACGTGTTTCTTCCACCATAAGTACTTCTGGTACTGTGGACCCAGAGCGGCTAAGAAGTAATACGTGTACATCAGGATATGGACGAAGGAGTTCAATGTCCCGACCAGGATAAAAGGTCCAACTGTTAGGAAAAAATAAGACATGAAAATATCGCGAGGACATCATTCAGGTGTCGAACAATTTGTACCCAAAATATAAATTATTGTTAGAGAAAATAAATACAGTTTTTTTAAGGGAAAGAACACCAGTATCATTTTTTACTATTACAACGTGAGTATTTTCAAACATAAAGAGGGTTAATTAAACAATTAACCCTCTTTAAGTTTGAAAATACAAAAAATTAAGTTTTGACTTAAAATGTTTCGAGCAGTTGATTTGAAAAAAATAAGGACTTTGTACTGAAAATAACTATCTGCGTTAGGTATCCTAAGATATGATTTAATAGGCATTAAAAATAAATAAGTATTTGCGTCTTTTTAACTAATCGAATCTCTAAAATGGCAAACATAGGAAATATGCAAGCGTGATGATCAATGTACATTAACTTTATCTATTAAAAGAGATCTTGGTTTTGTCTCCGGTAGGTGATTGGTGGACTGCCAAGCGTAAATCATGAATATTTTTCTTTATAGGCTCAATATTTTGACATCGGAAGAAATCGGTTTTAAAAAATCCTGTCATGCAAGTTCTCTCAAAGTGTGCTCAAAGCCGGCAGGATTAGCGGCAGGTTTTCATTATTGATAATTACTTTCTGTCCTACATGATTTGGCATTTTGCATAATGACAGAAGCATCTTTCATAATTACCATCTCTTTACGCAAACAAGGCCTGCACAAATTGATATACTAAAATAGGAATTGCGCACCCTCGTCCTGGAGACCTAATGGTAACAGCCTTTTTTTTCCAGGATGGGAAATCATCAAATAACTCCTCCCGCTCTGGGTGGAGCGTAATGGAGTGTCAGACTCTTACTGACTAAAACCCACCCGTGTTCCTTCCTTAGCCTTTTATGTTCCGGGCCAGCGGTAAGTAACCCTTTCGGACAATCCCGCTATATTGCCTAGAACAGGGATGGCGAACCAGTGGCACGCGTGCCATTGATGGCACGCGACAAATTATTTTGCGCACGCCTTCGATCGAAAAAGTACCTACGTAATACACTGAAATTTAAAAAACGAACGCGTTTGAGCCTACTTTACGGAGTGAGTAGGCGCGGTGTAAGGAGCAGCAGGCGGGAAGCGCGGAATCGATAGTATTGTTTTATAATTTTCCCTGTAATCACAAAAAAAATGGCACATCTATGACCTCATCAAACATTTTTTTACAAAAAATGGCACGTTGATCCATAAAGGTTCGCCACCCCTGGCCTAGAACCTAGCTTACCTGGGAAGTATTTTGCGGCCGCCCAAGAGCTAACGCTAACCATCGAGTGATGAAATAAATGAAGGGTTGATATCTGCCTGCTCTTCTTCCTGAATACAAAGAATACGGTATCCAGGAGTTCAGTCAGCTTGCCGAAGAAGTACCACCAGCAGGCAACTGCTGTCTGCAAATCATCATTTTATATTATTACCCGACTACGGCGAAGCAAAAAAGAGGGTTATGATTTTGACTGGTATATATGTATGTAAGTAGGTACGTATGTATGTTCATCTGTTCCCTCATAACTTCTAAACTGCTTGTCATAATTTAACAAACGGTATCGTTATAAGCGTCTTGATCGTCCGCTAGTTACAGGTTATGTGACGTCACAATAAATTGAATATGACGCTCTCTAGCGGACATAAAGTCATGAAATATATTTTTTTTAATTTTTTCTTGCCGTGTTGGGTGTTACTAATCAATTACTACATTGGCTAGGCCCTCAGGGGGTCTAAAAAGGCCACTTTGGCAGAATCATAAAAGGATGACATAATAAATCATAATGGACAGTTATGAAATCCCATTGGTAAAGGATTTTTAGTAATTTTTTTTGTTTATGCTAAAGTACCAATCAATCCAATTCAAATCCAATCCCCATCTCTTTGATTATACCTACGTAGTGCAGCGAAAAAAATAAAAACACGGACTGTCTTCGCCATATTATGATTCATAATGTAATTCTTTTATGATTCTGCCAAAGTAGCCGTTTTAGGCCTCCAGATCACTATAACCTCCTGTCCCTTTACAATCAATTATAATTAATGTATTACTCACCCTAGATATACGGGGATCTTCTGTCTCCACAATTGGATCGCAAATAAAATTGTAGTCCTTGTTTAAAAGGTACGTAAGTCCCTGGAAATAGTAAGAATAGCGATCACAGTTTCTGAAAGCTACACAGGGCGCCTTATAAAAAATAATAGTAAATTTTTAGATGTGAGTTTTGTACAGTCCGCGAAATCAATAAGTATGGTGGCAAATTACTTCATTTTAAGAGCGTTTACGTTTTTTTTTGGCATTTCATACAAACTTTCAAGCCCTTGTTTTTCAAAATGAATGCACTGATTTCAGTGAAGCTTTAGACGCATAAGCAGGATACAAAGGTCTGAAAAGTTACTTAAGAACATTTTCATAATATTCAGAACTAACTGGAATACGGCGCTGCCGTCTGCTGCTACACCCATCTGCAATTGGGTTCGGAATCATGACTGCAGCGACATGACACTACGACATGTCGTAACGTCACATCGTCTGCTGCTGCTGTCTGCGGTCGGCTACGAAATCTTACTTTTAACGGAGGACGGGGATATTACACCGCTAACTTCCAAACTCCGGGTTTTTACTAAGAAATTCCTAATGGAAGGTCAGTAAATGGATAAATCCTTTTATCATTGCAACAATAAAATGTCACTAACCTCATACACTAAAAATACACTAAGTAATATTTGAAATATGTTGTACAGCATCATTGGGAATTTTAGTTTAAACGGTTTCCGGTTTTTCATAAAACGGGGTCCATAATCAGTGCAGAATTTCAGGTATATTGCTACGGTAACAATTACTGTTACTGGACTGGACATTAACGGCAGATGTTTTGTCCTGGCATCTGTGGATCAAAAAATATGTCAAATTAAATCAAATCAAAATAATTTATTTGCATAATACATAAATGTTAATGTCGTTGTGTTGATAAAATGTACACAGCGGTGCTATTCTGTAAAAATCTCACCGTGAAAACTTAGGTGATGTGAGTTTGATTTTGCTAGGAATTGACACTATTGACAGCTCACTCCACGCTCACTTCAACTAAGTTTTCACGGTAAGATGATTACAGAATTGCACTGCAGAACCGACTGACAGTTCATTTTACAGTATAACAAGATAATAAAATTGAAGAAGGAATAATACGTAGAGTAGGTACAGGAGAGAACTCAATTTAAAAATAATTACACAGTCTGGCAATGCATTTAATTTTAAACCGTTGGTCAAAATTCTTGAAGACAGCTAAAATTTTTGGAGGTACCCTTGGGCCCATTTTTACTGAAAAAAGGTAAGCGTGGTGATAAATAAAAAATATATGCGTCGACTGTGAACCTCCTCCGTTTTTTCGTCGGTTAAAAAGAATAGTTTGGTAAGGTCCAACATTGTAAATTTATAATGAAATCAATATTAAAATCTACATATTTACCACTGTATTTATGATTCGATTAGTTTGGTCAAACGGCAGTCCAATGCAAGGTGCATTGGACTGCCGTTTGACCATGCCGTTTGATTAAAAAAAACAGTGGTACTCCGGGAGTGCCGACAGAAGTGAAAACTTGAACAATTACGTGTGTATTTTTTTAATCGTCTTATAATCAAAACACAAACAGAATACTTTGCCATCACTCACTGACATATCGGATATACATTAAAACCGAGTACATCCCGAGGACAGCCGAACACATCCATCGCGCCTAAAGAAGTTTTCACTTTAAAAAACAGCAGATCGGAAATCTAGAGAGGGAGAGGTGGACAGAGAGTAGAAAGACCTTTGTCCAATAGTGGGACATGAATGGCTAATAATAAAATAATAATAAATTAAAATAATTTTAAAACATAAAAAAAACAAACCTGCCAAGTCATCAAGTACATAATTATATGCACCAGTAATACTGTTTATAATTCCATCCATTTTTGACAGCAACTTTACTAATACTAAATAATCAACAAATAAATTAAAAAATTGCTACTACTCGACAAAGGGGTTGTAACAACCCTCTATAAGCGAGTAGCAACAATGGAAGCAACTATAAAAATTAAATGTAGTTCTGACTGTCACCGCGGTCACACGGTGTCCACCAACAATAGATTTTCTATTGTGTCATTTTGTCTGTTGTCGACAGTCAGCGTATTAATCAAATTACTGACGTGTAAATTGAGAAGGTACTCGTAAATGTTAATAAAGTTTGCAATATTCTAATTGGTTACGATACCATTTTTCTGATAAGTGTTCCGTACCTTAGTGCTTGAACACGTTGACACGCGGGCGCGGTGGCGGGCGCGGTCACGAAATATCGAACACACAGCATAGTATGCAAGTTAGTGTTCACGTACAAAACGCAGGTGTGGCGAACCAAGTTCAGCGCGCCCGCACCCTTCACCGCGCCCGTGCGTAGGAACGCACGAGCATCATCGTTCCGACGTGGACAATCACTTACAATGCGTACCACGAAAGATGAGACTTGACCCCGCCTCCCCCGCCCTTTCCGCCGCTCCTATGACGTCCGGTCCCGTCCCGCAATCAGACCTCATACCGCTAAAGATACCTAAAATCGTGTACTGCGCATGTCAAACCATGTGGTGTGTCAAGTCTCATCTTTCGTGGCACGCATTGTACTTATTATTATGATGTTGATGCCATCTGATGAAAACTTATGTGTGTGAGTTGAGTTATGGATTGATTAGTTATAATAATATGTAGTAAGAGAAATAAATCGTTGCAAAGCGTACTAATCTAAACTAATCCACAGGAAGCAGTACAAAAATGAATTAGACACTTTAGTTATAAACTTAATAATTATTTACTCACTAACTCTATAATAGAAATAAAAATTAAACATATTTACAAGCATAAACATATTTTTTTTTATATTTATGGCACTTTTCCTGTTGACAGCGATGTGGACGAATTTTTCGACGCCCTGTAACCCTTTTTGATACTTGTAAATATGTTTAATTTTTATTTCTATTATAGAGTTAGTGTGTAAATAATTATTAAGTTTATAAAATTCATAATATTATTATGTCATAATTTAATTAAAATACTAATTGTCCTTTAGTTATTCATAAATAAATAATTTTATTTTTGTAATTAGGTTTGTACAAACACTTATACACGTCAATCATGTTTTTTTAAAACTAGGTGAGGTCGGCGTTTCCTATCTGATTACTCTGAGAAGAAAGGCCGAAACAAACTCAGAGGACAGTCTCTTTTAAAGTCCAGACATTGAGTGATTCACTTTCTTTGAACTATTAGTACCTACTAATAATAATCCAAATAGATGTTAAGATAAATAGATAATAATATTCGATGTATGTAGATGTATCGTAAAAGGGTATAATGGGGTTGGCATATCTATAAGATAAAAACCCCTAAATAAAAACAGATTAAAATAAAATAAAAAAAGTCCAGACATAATAGAATAGAATAGAATAGAATACTCTAATAAATCTCTATCTATAATCTTGGTCAGGTTATATGAAAACAATGTAAATCGATGTCTGAGATGGTCTTTTGAGGAAAGAACCACACAGATTGAGAGGACCTGTCCAGTCAGTGCACGCATTTGTCAGAAATCGTGCAGCTCAACTCAAGACTTACGGAGCTGAATAATTCGACGAACAATACCAAAGAAAGGACATTTGGGTAGGTCACATAAATTACTCAATGGCCAGACCATAAAAAAAAATGACAGAACAGAGAGAATAATAAAAAAATATATAAATTGATCCACATCGTCTTCACATTCACAATAAAGTGACTCGCACTTGGCCGATTTTTTTTATAAGATTTTATATAACTTGCAAAGTTTGAGCGTATGTTAGTTTGTTTAGGTCAAATCAACATAATTATGTACGTACGTATTGTATTAAAATTGTATGTTAATTTGTTGAAATTTTAGCTACCTATCTAATTTCCATGCCACTGTAGAAGTGATAAATAAAATTGTCTATTGACGTACAGAACGATATCTAAGTAAAGAAAGATTTTTAAGGTGTTATAATCCTGTCGCACTGCATAGAAAAGAAAAAGAAGCGCGATGACGCAACACTGGTAATTTATTGCAAAATATGAAGCTATTATTTAATTACAAAAAAAAAAACATTGTTTGAACTTAAAAATTAAAACAGTAGTGTTTTAGTATATTTTTGTAGAATAATCTGACAAAAAATCAGAATGATTGTATGTATATTAGTATTGTTTTTATTGTAAAAAGAAAGTTTTTAGAGGTATCTTCATGATGTTTTTCAACCGTATCAAATTAATTGTATTATATTTTTACACACTATCTACCTAGCATATATCCTGAAGAATATCATATATTTTTCTGATTTTTATAATATTATATAGTAATGTAGTATGGATGGGTAGTTTTTTTTTTTATGTTTGCGACATCATAAATTAACTGAATATCAATACTTTAGTAGACAATCGCTTTTGGATCTAGCGTTAATTTAAGTAGGTATTTATGCTTGTGACTGTGCGTGTTTACAATTCTGTGTAAAACACGTGCCTACTGTTACATTTTATAGTATGTACCTACAAATCTATGCACATTAATTTTACTTTACTTTACTGTTGTTACAAACAAATAGCATAATCAGCTTATAATATTCCCACTGCTCGGTCACAGGCCTCCTTTCGTCCAGAGGATCAACCAGGCGTGCCCATTGCGTGTTGCTAAGAGCGTTTATGCCGTACGGCACTCTATACAAACTTTCAAGCCCTTGTTTTTCGAAATGAATGAACCGATTTTGATGAAACTTCATATGCGTAAGCAGGATACAAAGGTCTAAAAAGTTACTTAAGAACATTTTCGAAAAATAGTGTTACAGCCAAATTAGACCGATTTTAAATTTTCCATGGAAACAGAGATTTCCAGTTATCTTTTTTTAAATAAGACATTTCGATTTTTTTTTTTTTTTTTTTTTTTTTTTTTTTTTTTTTTTTTTTTAAACGTTGCCCCACACTAGGAATTACTCCTGTATCGTGGGTGCGTTTACAAACATTTAAAATTCACATACACAAACAGCCAGACCCGGAACAACTACCTGTAGGCAATACAAATATTTGTTCCGTGCGGGAATCGAACCCGCGACACACAACGCAGCAGTCGATCGCTCAGCCACTGCACCAACCGTGTCGTCAAGTTGTATCCTGCTTTTGCGTTTGGTGTTTCATTAAAATCGTTAACGTCGTCGTCGTCGTCGTCGTCGTCGTGTCGTTCGTTCGTTTGTCGTCGTCGCTCGTTCGTTACGGAATTAACCAGAAAATTGCAAAAATGTAAGAAAGGGGTTCGAACATTTTTCTATGGAAGCTGCCATATCCACCCGCCGTCATTTTGATTTTTTTTCAAAGTTACCGCGCAGGAGACACAGCTATATGAGACACTTATATGTATAAATAAAAAATTACCAGTGATATGGTACCCCAAAGTGTCACGTTTCCGATGTATTTGGAGATAAATATCGCCATAATATGAGAACTATGAAAATCATTAAGTTATGTACATGTATATAAAAAGAAGGAAAATAATCATCTAAAGAGTATCAAAAAATTTATCCGCACCGCTGTCAACAGGAAAAGTGCCCAAAAGGCGCCTTTGTCTAGTGCCACGTTGTATGACGATGCTGATTTTTCAGTCAAAAAATAGGCCAGTCTTCTGGTCACGAGAAGAGTCGACCAACCACTTGGCGATATCTTGAAAAACCAAGTGGGCACTCGAACTCCCATGGCCCTACTGTTTCTACCCCAAGTGGCTCGAACATATAACTCACAATCAGGTTGGAATATTTTCGCCGTTTGAGGTTTTCCACACCTGCAGCAGCTGCCCCAGCAGGACCCGCCGTGCTAGCAAGATAGGCCGGTACAAGGGTTGTATTGTTGTTGTTGTCATCAAGATTGTACTCTCGTTCCATGTTTACTAACCCAATTTTAGTTTCATTACTCCCAAACTGTTCGAACGTAACCACACTAAACCACACTGGATCGGCCGATGCCATCGATCGACCGAAGTCTGGTTACATGTTTAGGTTATAACTTGATAAAGCAGGGGTAAATAAAAAGAAACATTTCGTTTACATAATTTGACTTTAATTTCTTTTGTCGTAGTAGCAGTTTTATGTTAAACATCTAATCGGATGGTTGTATAAATGGTAATCGCGATTGGTAAGTAGGCAAGTTTTGGCATCTTTGGTTAGACTGTGCCGCAAGTAGGAAGTTTTATGTAGTCTTCGGTATCAATTAGCATTAGCTTATATGCTTTGCATATTATTAGCACAAGTTCATTGATACAATTTATTTCACCTGTGCATAGTCAAGGTTTTTATTATAAAAAACATATATTATTTCACTTAAATCTATCATCATAATTATATACGTTAGTTATCTTGATTTTTCTGCTAGTTTTCTCCTACCATAGCTGCTGTTAACTTTATTAGAAACCGGAGTAACTTTTTGGGTTTCTAGAACAGTTTTGTTCTGATTATTCTTTTTATAACTGTTGATGTAGAATTTTCCGAACATGTATATGAAAGCTGTGGAGTTCATCATGCACAAAATGTTGAGTAGTTTCGGGAAATTACACGGGTAGAAAAAGACGGCTCCGTTGTGGACCATGATGATGCAGAATTGGATCTGGAAGAAAAGAGACAAACACATTATAAGAAAAAAATAAATAACCTTGTGTATGCGTTGGGGGATTCACACTAGGTCGATTTTCGCCATGCGGCTGGTCGCTTACAAATCGCCTCACAAGCCGACTCTCTACCCAATTTACACAGGTCGATAAATGTCGCAGCTGAGTAGTTCATATTGCTTCAAAATATCGACCTTCATGCGGAGGACGATCGCCTGCGACTGAGCATTTTCACGGTCGATTTTAATCACCTGCCGCATGCGAGCTAGCGGCGCACGACAAAAGTCAAAACCTACTTTACTTTGGAACTTGCGATTCTAGTCATTGCGGCCTAGCCTAATTGCCATTTGGACAGTAAATTTTCGCCGCAGGGCGAGAAACGACTGTATATAATTTATAATATAATGACTGTATTTCACGCAGACGAAGTCGCGGGTAAAAGCTAGTCCATACTAATATTATAAATTCCAAAGTAACCCTCTGTCTGTCTGTTACCTTTTCACGCCTAAACCACTGAACGGATTTCGATAAAATTTGACAGAGAGATGATTGCATCCCGGGGAAGGACATAGGATAGCTTTTATCCCGATGGGAATATCGGTCCTGACACTTATGCGGGTAAAACCGCGGGGAGCTGCTGGTTAGATATAAATGTAACAAATTCAATAAAACCCACCAATTGTATCATGGTGACGTGCTTCTTCCACCACACGTACTTCTGGTACTCAGGTCCAAGGCCCGAGATGAAGTAGTAAGTGTACATGATGACGTGAACCATGGAGTTCAAATATCCCATAAATATTGTGTGTCCTCCTGCAAATGAAAAGAACATTTTATATTTATTAAATCAAGTTCATCAATTCTTCTCTATAATATACAGGTTGTCCCAGAAGTCAACGTCAGGCCGAAATCGGGAAAAAAAAATCTAAGTTGCGTGTATTTAAAAAATTATTGGCATTTAAAAAAAATCGATGTCGTTTTCCACTGTGGTGCGGCCAGGAATTAACACCGAAAAAAATTTAAGCCTTACAATGATTGAGAGTGTATAGTGTTATTTCATAACCATTAAAAGGTTGAAAATATTCGGCTTGACCCCCTTTGAGTTGGTCTTGTCGATACAACATCTAATTCTATTCATCACAATGATAATGGCTTTGGTATAATTAATTAAAAAGAAAGGCTGATGGTCACTAGTCGCTAGTATTCCCAAAATATAAACTTAGTCATCAGATTTGAGATATGTCATTTAAAAGATCTACCTACTGATATTTTTTACTATGACGATGGCAAAGCCCATTTTTGACTTGCATCTACTAAGAAATAAACTATCTATCCAAATACTTATAATAAAGCAGAAGAGCTTGTTTGAACGCGCTAATTTCTGGAATTACCGGTCGGTTTTTAAAACTCTTGTATTTGATAGCCCAATTTTTGAGGAAGGTAATAGGCTATTTTAGATTACGCTATGACCCTTAGAAGCCAAGCAAAAAGAATAAAAAACACAGAGAAAGAACAGATAGAGAAGAAAAACACGAAAACGAAGTTGATGGTGATGCGATGCAATGGAGCAGGTCGAGGGAACAAGAAAATTCACGCGGACGAAATAAGAAAGGTCACATACCTGGGAAGTACTTCACTCCAAGCCAAATAACGAGAGTCATCATACTGTGATGGTAGACGTGTAAGAATGTCACTTGATTGTATTTCTTCCGTAAAACAAAGAAGATGGTGTCCAGGAGTTCTGTGATCTTCGCGATGTAATAGAACCATGATGCGGCTGCAACCTGGAAATAAAATAATGATGTTTTAAGTAAGTTTTCTTAACGGGGTGAATGTGCAATAAGCTGTCCAGGATAATTTTGAATAACAGTTCTTCCTAAAGGTGTGGTGTTCCCAAACTTAAGCGAAATTCTTTTCTTGTTGTTTTTCATTACTTGTTATGGTTATTTTTGTTATTGAACTCTGGCATTCTGTTTTCCATAAAATATTTAAACTTGCCGTTTTAAATACTGTAACGTTATGGGTAACTACAGCTTTGAGCCGTTTGGGGTCAAACCGCTCGGGTCACGGAGCCCGAGAGCGCGTCTCCTTTTTAAAGAAATTTCTCGCCAGTTAATCGACACTTCACGCGACCAGAGCTCTGGGCCATTCTTTGGCCAAAGAATTAGTATTACCATTCAACGTGGCAATACTCCCAAGTAACACAAAATCGATATAATGGAAAAAGTGATGACCAGAAAATTTCTTCTAGCTTCGTTATAGAATTTGAAGGGTTTTAGCAATGTCTTGCTTCTGTATAACAGCATTTTATTAACTTTCTAGTTCCTAAAGCTATATAATCCTCTTTTTAAATCTTTTGTGTAGCTAAAGGTTTTATTTTAGACATAATTTATGTCTCTATACAGCTTCTAATACAGCTGTAAGCATTATACAAAAGTGTAGGCCGTATGTAAGCATTAATTACGGCTTAGGCTATTTAAAAGCATTTTAAAATTCTTTAAAACTGCTCTATGTTTTATAACGACCTTTCGCATGGGTCACAACTGTTTAACGGTGTACATTGGTGCTGTTTTAATGCCAGCTTTTTAAAAGCATTTCATCATAATATTATATAGCCTTTATCTATACAAACGTATAATGACAAGAATTTTAACAAGCAATAAGTCGTATACCGGCCATCCGCATGCCTAAAGTTTTTAATTATGCTTACGCCATTTTGCTTTTTGTATCGATAATATTTAAAATTTAATTTTATGGTAAATAGTCCTTTAGAAAGGACTTCAACCTATGGTATTGACCGGCCGGTACAATACAGGTATCATAATGACTAAAACTAAAGATTTCTTCGTAAGAGCATAATTTTTTTTACAATTCCACATATTTTTATAATATTTTTGTAATAAATAGCTCTTTAATTTGAAGGCGCATGAAATATTTGATTCAAATATATACATACTTTCACAGTAAACTGATACTCGCAACCTTAATTCACTCATAGAGAACAAAAACAAGAGTTTAATTACTTGCCTTGTAACACTTATATTTTTTTTGTTGAAAGTATCCATGTTCTTTTTACACAAGATTTATTAATAATAACAGAAATTAAAAATAACATTTGAAAATGTTTTTATTTTGTCTTTGTAATGGTACAAGCTGTATAAGAGCCGCATTTAACATATGCGCACTGCTTTAACCTGTTTTCACAGCCCATTATAATGCGTTTATCATTCCGGTAGACAACCAATATAATGCTTACACTTAAGGCTGTATAATTTGGGGCCCAAATTAGCATTACAAGAGCTGTATAGTGGTTTATAATGCCTATATGTAACTTCTTATAAAGCTATAATAATATGCTAATTCTGTTATCCATCGATTATAAAGCTATTTTGTGCTACTTGGGCTGCCAGTCTTCTGGACACGTTTTCGGTTGACAGCGATGCGGACGAGTACTTCGACGCCTAAAATATCCTTTTGTTTTTGAATTTATTTATGTAGTTAGTTAGTCTTTTAATTTAGTACTTAGTGTAAATAGTTAGAGGTTATGGAAATAAAGAGATTGAATATAAATAAATAACAAAAACTTTAAAATTAAAATACAAACAAAACCTGTCTTTAGCCTCAAAAGAAGAGAATTTATTAACATTTGAAATCCAAAAACTGGTACTTAAGGGCCTTACTCTCGTTTAGTACCGTAACTCGGTCACTTTATGAAGCTTATAACTCATTAACGGTTTGGTTAGAAGGTCTGTAAAAAATATATGTTTGCTATAGATTCCTGTACAGCATTTTTGAAACAGGGTTTTTTCATAAGGCTAATACTTTTGCCTTAAAAAAATATTTACCAAAACGCTATTTTCGCTAACATTTGCTTATAACTTCTAAACGGCTTTGATGTTTGGAAATATTTTTACACTGAAAAATTGGTGGTTAGAGGTACTACATATTTGAAATAGCGTTTTTAAATCAATCAACAGTTGCAAAGACAATGCCCCATTTTGAGATATAGGTTCAGAGGTGCTCTGCGCGGGCGCGGGCGGCAGTCGTGCGTTAGCACTGAGACGGGGTGGCTGTGTCGCTCGCTGCTCCGCCCGGCTATCGATCGACTACGCGCGTTTGGCTGTGTTAGTGCAAATATTTATGAACGAATTGTATCAGTATGCGTTTATAGATTAGCTCGCTGCAGAGGGCCCATTTCTATTGTCCGCATGGACGCTTTATTAGTGGTGCCATTTCTAAATACTGTTTTTTTTTTTATATTGTTTATTTTGTAAATATGTATAAGATAATTTGTAAATAAATCAAAATGCCAAAGCAAAGCAAGTCAAGAAAAATACGTTTTCTCTACGACGACGCACCGTTTTATAGATATTAGCGAAAAACTCAAAAGTGGGAATTTTTATACCCCCCGCTCCGGCTCACCTCCTAGACGCGGGGACTTTTAGTATGTTTACTCCCTAAGCACTCTGAGCAACTTTCTGAAGAAATCGCTCAGGGCCCAGCTCACGCACTCTACACCTCTTTTTGGTTTATTCGTTGAGTGGACTAATAAGTATCTATCTATCTATACTTAATCTTATAAATAAAAATCTTTAAAACTTTATCTAATAAATAAAATTGGAGTGTCTGTTTGTAATATTAAAACAACCGCTTCAGGCCATTTTATTTTGACTGTTTAGAAAATAACTACATACTTACTCACAATAAAAAAAAAATGTTTTCAAATACCTTAATATAAAAATTGAGCATTCTTAGTTGTCAATCTACGAGTAGGTATTTGCATTACTGAGTTTATTGATGACTACCTTCTCATATTCTTGTGCGGATTTATTTCTGTGACTGGGACTTTCACTAGCAGATAGGTGAATAAGGAGTAACTTAGGCTACTTTTATTTTAGAAAAAAAAAAGAAAATAGGTTCCCACGAAAAAAAATTAAAACCTATGAAATGAAATATTGAATAATATCCGATTCAAATAGGGAGGTTGTATACTACGTTTATTTAGGTACTTAACCAAATGTAAATAAATCAATAAAGAAACGGAGTATAGTTTTTTTTTATTTTTTATAAGTGGATCCTATACGTGAAGATTCCTTAATTTCCAATGAAATTGATTGGATAAATAATAAAATAATATAGTGTTTTTGTTTTAGCCCAAGGAAATCGTTCACCAAATATTGTATATAAAAATGCTAATACGAAAAACTGAAAATAAATAATAATTAAACTAAAATGCAAAAACGATCAAAAAGAACTAAATGGAGAAATATTAGAAGAATTTCAATAAAATTAGCATAGGTATTTCTTTACGTGGCGGTGAATAGACGACTTTTATGTATTTGAGGGGGTGAAGCAGATGAAGTGGGATATGAATTGTCCCCGCCTTCGGCGGGGTGCACCGCGCGGATTTCGTCGATGAGCGACTTCCATTATATTTAGAAGCGTAATTTCGCGACTCGAATAAGATGCACGATTGCCTCCGCGCTCTACTGTCCGGATTCTCACTGCGTAATCACCAGGTTCGAATCTCAGTGGACGGCATAATCTTTAGTTTTGTTATTTTTTAATTATAATGTACTTATCTTTTGTTTTGTTATTTTTTAATTATAATGCGCATATTTTTATTTTCTTATTTTTAAAATAATTCAATAAGTAATTGTTATTTTAATAAAAACAATCATTTTTATTCCTATAGTTATTTTTCTTCAGAATCTAGAGTAATATAATAAAAATAAAATAAAAACGTCCACCAAGCTTGATTCGGAAAAAATTTTATACCTACAGTGTTTTACAAAAGAGTGTAAGCAATAATAATATAGTCTGAAAATTTTCAAACAAGAAAATCGGCAAAAAGTAAAATAATAATTAAAAAAACATATCAAATAAGAAAATAAAAAAAAACCAAATATGGAAAAGTTTGGATTTGAAGCCGTTAGTGACTAAACTATAGTGACGTGACGCACGAGACCACTAGACCAATCGAGCTGTTGTAATGTATGTCGAAATTACGCGTCATAATCTGTACAAACAAAATATGGTGTGTACAAAAAAGTAGGTACTTACTTTACAATTTGTTTCGTCGAATAAGATCTCTTTATTGCCTTCCGTTTATTTTCTTGTTGACCATTTTTTATATACTGATAGTACAAATATTTACACCAACAACATAACTTAGAAAAAACTAATCAAAAAATAAAATATAATAAACAGCTTTCATCAACAAACAGATACCAAAGTACGTACCTACACTAGGTACCGACTCAAAATAATTGCAAGACTTCAAAGTATTTTATACGGCTACTCGCTCAACTACATAGGTACCCAACGCGTCAGTTTTCGCAAATGCGATCATTCTCCTTATCAATTAGAGTCTACGGAACAATTTTCGTATGAAAGTATTTTTACTTTAATGGTTTGTGAAAATATTAATTGTAAACGCGATTATGCTCCTTATTCATAGAAGGTAACGGGTCAATTTCCTATGCAAGTATTTTTACTTCCAACTAAGATTGAAAATAATAATTGTAAAACAAAAGAATCTTCGTTTATTTGTTGAATATTTAACATAATTATTGGTTAGCAACTCGGCATTCTTATTTCACGTGTAATAATTAAAAAATATTTTTCATGTTTGATGTGAGACTCGAACCCGAACGTTCGCCATGCGAGGTACAGTGTTAGCCACTTTGGCCACCGTAACGCTTACGAACATTATTGAAATTTCTAATAACAATCATGTGGCCAATTTGTAGTGTTGTCAAACGTTCTTATAGAAGAAGGTCATTAGTACAGTGCGCTTCACAGTGATAGTTACCCCCTTGGTAAGGACATCGAACCTATTTAAGTTTTTTGGAATGTAACGCAAATGGCGTATTGGTCTAGTGGTATACACTGCGGCTTAGCAATGTGATGGTCTCGAGTTCAAATCCGCGCATGAGAAGGGTTTTTTTTATTTTATTTATTTACCTTTATTATTTATTTTTAGTTTCTTTAGTAGGTGATTTTTGTTTATTATTATTAAGAAATCAAATGGAGGTTTGTAATAAAAGTTAGGCATTTTGCATAAACAATATTCATTTATTTTTCTAATTACATTTCTAGGACGTTATGGAATCCACTTCCTGGTTGAATATACAGATTCCTGTCTATGTTAAATTGGGGTTGTTTACTTAGAATATTAACTAAACACAAAATAGATACCTTATTTTGTCTTAGAACGTTTTACAGATAACGCTTCGTTTATAGATATTTCTAGAAACATAACTACAGTAATATTTATTTATTTAAAGTTGTGAAAACATACATTTTTTATACTCTGTATGATCTTATCGGAAAAAAAGCTTGGTTGAAAATGAAATGTTGTCATTTGTGCCTGTGAATTACAGAGGAAGAACCAACATGCTAAACTATAACAGTATAGCAATATACATCTTTCTCTTTTATCACATTTTCTGATTAGCCTTATTTAACACAATATTAGAAAAATATGTGAGGTCAGATATGAATCGTTAACAGACTACTTGTAAACAAGAGTAACTGGATTGATAATAATAAAGGTTGTTTATTTTTGATTAACTACGAGATAATGATCCCACTGATTATGGAATGATATTGGGAATTATTAACACTTGCTCATATAAATGTTCCAATGCAATTTTATCAAATAAGTTACACAGTCAATCTGCCGAGTTGCCTATTCATAACGGATAGGATGGCCGTCACTGTCTAACACTTCTTGAAGTCAGCATTTGAACGCGTAGTTTTGAAGGGTGCCACTGAGTGAACTTTCACAATACATATTACGTTGTCGCTTCGATTCATTAGTGTAAGCAATCGGGCGAGGGCCTTGGTGATCACATTTCACATCACCCGTCGCTTGATACCTTTGTATCCATCTACGAACTGTTTTTCTCTGTAATGAAAATAATAATATTAGAAATACATTAAAAAAAATCCAACTTGTAAGTAATAATACAACATGATTGCAACAATAAATAGGTATATGTGTAAGAATAACGTAAATCTTACCGTTATGATCATATCTCGTGATATTTACTTTGTTTTGTTCCTTTTCTCACAGAACAACAATTTTAGCCTTCAATAAAGTTGTTAATCGAACCATACCATCGATTAATAAAATCAACTGGTCAAAAACATAATAAATTGGATAATATTACGATGAAGATAATTAGACACAAGCGAATCGGCACGAAAATGAAACCATTTGAAAAGTAAAAATACCCTCAATCACAGTTTAGTAAATAAGGCGAAGAAGTATACTAAATTCAACCTTAACTCGCAGTTCATACGTCAGTTAAGTTTCTGAAGTAAAATGAGGGTAGTGCAACAATCGGAATCAACACATTCTATTCAACCAAACAAGAAATCTATGCTAATTTCAACCTTATGTTTTAGTTAATTGAGGAATTGCGTATTGCATTTTGTAAAACAAGACAGTAAGGTGCTAGTATTAAAATAATATAACACGGAAGTTGAAATTTAAACCTTAATATCTAGAAGATTAGACCGTTAATAACCTTGTTCGATAAAAGGAGTAATGCTATTCAAATTTTCGTTGAGGTTGATAACTGAGCCAATAGCCTAGTGGTATAAGGCACGGTCTAGTTGATCGGCTGGCGCCTGGTGAAGCAGGTTCGTATCTTAATCGCACGCAGTGTCTTTTTGTAAGTTATTCTTGGTATCTATACAGTTCGGCCAGAAGGAAGCCGATAAAATACCATATAAAATTATTAAATACTTGCAAATATTATTTGAGGCGGATCGGTGGATGCACGCGGGCAGAGATGGGTGCGGCGGCGGGGGAGGGAGCTGCTCAAGGCTCACGTGACACGCGGGCCCGAGCTTGCTCGGGCGATAATCTTTAAGTCTTGGTGGGGTACCTTTTCTCTGCACTTGACTGTACTAATATTGCTATGCCATAGTTTTGTGAGATTGCTAGTCGACTTCTGACTGTTTTTGTAATATACCAAAATATTTTTTTTTACAATTTTTGTCTGTCTGTCCGTCTGTCTGTCTGTTTGTTCCCGCTAATCTCTGAAACGGCTGGACCGATTAAGACGGGACTTTCACTAGCAGATAGGTGAATAAGGAGTAACTGTTTGTTTTGTTACTTTTTTTTATATATAACTTGGTTTTTTATTTTGCTGTATTTAGTTTGTGATCTTCCTGTACGAGTCGCAATAAATACTTTTTCTTTCTTTCTTTCTTTTCTTTCTTAGGCTACTTTTATTTTAGAAAAAAAAAGAAAATAGGTTCCTACGAAAAAAAATTAAAACCAATGAAATGAAATATTGAATAATATCCGATTCAAATAGGGAGGTTGTATTATACTCCGTTTAATTAGGTACTTCCAAATGTAAACAAATCATAATAAAGAAACGGAGTATAGTTATGTTTATAAGTGGATCCTATACGTGAAGATTCCTTAATCTCCATAGAAATTGATTGAATAAATAATATAATAATATAGTGTTTTTGTTTTAGCCCAAGAAAATTGTACACCAAATATTGTATATAAAAAGGCTAATACGAAAAACTAAATATAAATAATAATTAAACTAAAAATGCAAAAACGATCAAAAAGAACTAAATGGAGAAATATTAGAAGAATTTCATTAAACATGCATAGGTATTTCTTTACGCGGAATACAGAATTAATAAGTTATCGTAAACTCTGCGAACTCAACAATAACTTTTTTCTTAAATTCCACGCGGACGAAGTCGCGGGTAACAGAAGGGAATGGCGGATGCAAGACTGATATATTTTGTACTAAAATATATCAGTCTTGCATCCGCCATTCCCTTCTGGAATCGTAGGCAAAAATGGCGACCTACGTGCGGCATGTCTGCGCCTCTGCATATTCTTTGAATTTCGTTTTAGTGTAGCGCGCCACCGCACGCGTTTTACGTAGGACGCTTAGCTCCGCCCACATGCACAAGGTCAGTGAGCCATCTATACACCTTAAAATGTAACATTACGCTGCTGCGCTCCCAGAAGGGTTAGACAGAGATGTATAGTGGCCTCTAAAAGTTAGTTGATATTTTTCTACTTCAGCTTTTACACACCACATTCTGATTTAAAATTCTAGTGATCCAAATGTTTAAACTGCTATAACGTTTTTATCTAAAGTAAAAGTGCGCCGTGCTGCACACTCCCTACCCTATTTCAAGCTAAACAAATATCAACTTTATTTCAATGAAAATTAAGTTGATTTCAGAGTGACTAGCACTATTGACAAAGTTATAAAAATGTTTCAAGTTGTAGCGTAAACTGAACTGTATTGTGTAGGAATTAAAGTTATTTTTCCATTAATTCATATTTGTTTACATTTTTGGCAAATAAATCGCGAATGAACGGTACTACTCTTAACTTATACTGATTATTTTATAATTTTAAATCATAATGAGCCACCACAGTTGAAGTAAGTAAATATAGTACACCGATATTTGGCCAGTTATGGGACACAAACGGTTGATCACTGAAAATCACAGCTGTGCGGTGGGTGTCCCACAGCACAGCATCATGTGAAGTGGAAGCCTTTTTGTCAGAGCCAAGACGTGCAGCTGTCGACTATTTTTGTTCTGTGCTCGTGATTATTTATCTACTAGCAACGCCCCGCGGTTTCACCTGCATAAGTTTCGATCTCGTGGGAATATCGGGATAAAAAGTATCCTATATCCTTTCACGGGACTCAAACTATCTCTATACTAAATTTCATCTAAATCGATTTCGCGGTTTAAGCGTGAAGAGGTAACAGACTGACAGATAGACACATTTTCGCATTTTAAATATTAGTATGGATTTTGTTTCTATATTTATTATTCCATCTTTTTGTATGTTCGTGTTTCTGTGACAAATAAACCTATTTTCCTTTCTTTCTTTTTTCAATCTTTTCGGACGTCATGAGAAAATAAAATTCGAATGTTGACTTACCCTCAATGCTCTAGGATTGTTGGAGTAATCAATTGGTTCACAAGTAAAGCTGTACTCCTTAGATAACACGTAGACTGAACCCTGAAAAAGATACAAAAAAAATTGTTATAGTGTGCGTGTACGGACCCCGAAGTATCATACATCAGGCCTTCTCACGGTGAGAGGGAGTGGGCCGTAAAGCACCACGCGAGCCCAGTGCGGGTTGGTAGATGTCACATAACGACTAATATCTACTACGTATATAAAAGAGTCACCTGAAAAGTTTTCAATTCAAAACTTAGGCCAAAAAATGCTTTACAAAATATAATCAGCCTATAACGTTCCCACCGTTGGGACACAGGCCTCTTCTCTGTGAGATTGAGTGGGACGGGCCCAGTGCGGGTTGGTAGATGTCACATGTCTTCGATTTTTTTTTTGTTCTAGGACATGAAGATTTCCTCGCGATGTTTTTCTTCACCGTTTTGAGAGCAGTGGTGATGGAATAATTTACACAAAGTAAAGCGCCTGTCTGGATTCGAACCTACGACCTACAACTCGTAAGTCGCGGCTGTTACCACTGAGACACCACTAAAATATACAAAAATATACAAGTAGGTAATATTTGCCATATCATTGTTATTTATTTATTTAAACTATTCGCACAAAAAGGTACAAAAGTGCAAACGAGGCACAGACTTAACGATTAACGTTCATTTAAATTAATGTCTTTAAGTTCAAGTTCACTGTTACTAGTGAATTACTTAATACAAAACTTTGAACCCGATATATTTTGATCTAGCATGTAAATTTTGAATACTAGTTTGTTATGCATAGTCTTCGACATTCTTAGTGACTACTAAGGAATTTCTAATAGAAAAAACCTAATAACATTTTGCTCGGGCTTTCTTTTTTTTTTTTTTTTTCAAGATGGATATCATCAAATGACCCCTCCCGCTCTGCGTGGAGCGGAAGGGAGTGTCAGAGTCTTACTGACTAAAACCCACCCGTGTTCCTTCCTTAGCCCTTTATGTTCCGGGCCAGCGGTAACATTAAAGGCACTTTTGAACGTCAAACCATACAATGAAATTGAATCCTTTATGTACCCGAATGCAGGTGAAGTCTTTACCCAAAGCGGATTAACCTTTTGACCGCCACAGTCATGTATAGAAGACAAACCAAAACGTGCCCAGCACGCCACGCGGTTTGACTACATGACAGACTGACGCCGAGGGCACGTTTTTGATTTTTTGACGTGTGACGTTCAAAAGGTTAACGACCAAGTGTCCGAGTGATTGCAGTTGGTATATTTGACATGAACTTGTGTTATACAGGGTGGGCAACTTGAAGGTATACAACTTGTTTTGGCGGCAAATATGATAGTTGTTTCATGGAAATTATTTTGTGTAGATACGACATTTGTTTTGGAGCGTTTTACAACTGAACAACGTGTTTTAATTATTAAAATATTCTACTCTCAACTCAATCATGGTATTGAACAGTTTGGTGTGGAATTTTGCCAGGAGGAGTAATTGGGCCTTATTTCTTTGAAGATGCTATGGATGATGCTGTTACAGTGAATGGAGATCGGTATCGTAAGACGATAAACAATTTATTCTTGCTTTAAGTGAATCAGTTAGGCTTAGGAAACATATTGTGGTTCCAACAAGACGGGGTCATATGTCATACGGCACGAGCCACAATCGAGACATTGAAAAGAATATTTCCGGATCGATTAATTTCGAAAAACGGTGACTTTGTTGGCCCCCAAGATCCCCGGATTTAACAGCTCCTGAGTTTTTTTCTGTGGGGCTATCTAAAGGGACGTGTCTATGCTAACAGGTCAATGAACCTTCAGCAATTAAAACAAAATATCCGAGACACAGTCACTGAGATAACGCAGGAAATGTGTGAAAATGTCAAGAAAAACGCAAAAAACGCAATGAAAAGGGTTTACATCTGCCATGCTTCTAGAGATGGACATTTGTCTGACATTATTTTCCATACTTAATTGCCGGCCATAAATACTACCTATATAAAAAAAAACTTAATATTGTTTATATTTCATGGAATAAAATGTACATATACTTACCTGTTAGTTACCCATCCTGTAGATAAGCTTGAATTTACATACTTTATGTTTAATGAAAATTCATTACAGCAATTCACCGAGTCATAATGAATTATTGTTTCTGCTTTAATTTATTATTTTAATTGATACATTAATATCAGTTATCTTGTACTAAGAAATTCCTATGCATCGTACGTGCGTTTACAATAAATCAGACATGCGCAAGGGCATACGTCATGTCAATACTAACGCCCATATGAGCAATACGGTGTCACGAGCAAGTATTATTATTATTTAAATACTATTATTTAATAACAAACATTCGGTCATATACATTAAAAATTGTCAGTGATGCGATCTCTGACAAAATGTGATTTTAAATCTCTGGCCACCCAGAAGCTAATGCCTCGCGGGACGCGGCACGCGATCAATTCTTTTAATGATTTAAGGCTCGTACACACAGGCGCGACGCGACACGCGACACAAAGGCACCGCTCGCCGCGCGACTTGCGGTGCCTTTGTGTCGCGTGTCGCGTCGCGCCTGTGTGTACGAGCCTTTATGTGATTATCTTCATACAAGTTAGTTGACACAATCAGCGCGAAATAATTTCGTGGAATTTGCGTTTGTTTGACTAAGGCTTTACCTAAGCTGACATCTAGTCTGGAAAATCATTTAATTTTATGAAAGGTATGATGGATCACTTACCTCATAAACTAAGAACAAGCTGAACATAATTTGGAAGATGTTGTACAGCATAAGCGCGGTCTTCAGCTCGAAAGCCGGTCTGTTGCTCATCAGCCGAGGACCCAGTGACTTGCAGAAGTACAGATAAGCTGATGCGATGGAGATCACCACCATTGGGTTCTGGACGCCCCACCAGTCTGCCGTCCTGGGGTCTGTAAAAATTTGAAAAAATAAATGATTGTTTGTAGCTCGTACTTCTTCGTATCCTAGGTACGTGTCGCTTGCACGAAAATATGAAACACTAGCTGAGCCTCGCGGTTTCACTCGCATAAATTTCAATTCCGTCAGAATATTGGGATAAAAAGTAGCCTATATGTATGATCTGAACATATAAACACACACACACTCACAAACTTTCGTTCAGTGGGTCGTCTTAGGGGCGGATTTCTGTTTTTGGTAAACAATGAAAACTCTCTTATACTATTATTAGCTCAAAGTCTTAAGATTTAATTGTAATCTGTACGTAGATATATAAAAAAACAGCAATTCTTCAAAATAAATCCGTCGTTTGAGAAAATAAGTAAGAAAAAGTATTATTTCAATAATGTCATCTTTTTATAAATCCTTAATTATAAAATTAATAAAAGAAAGAGAGTAAGAAGAAGAAGAGAGAGTATAAGAAAGAAAATTATTAAGTTATTAAGAGTATTCTATTCTATTCTATTCTATTAATATAAATGAAAAACTCACCAGCCAAGTCATGTATCACATAATTATATTTTTCGGCTATACTTTTCAGTATTCCCGCCATTTTGTAACGTTGAAACCACAGCCAACTCACTACTACGACACTTGATAATTAACTGCCAACTTACTAACTATTTAAAAGAAAACATATTAAATCAAATTATTTCAACGTAATCGGTCTATTACATAATCGTATAAATTACTATAACATCTAACGACCAATAGTGATTGGCAAAAAATCATGAAGAGGTCAAAATGAAGTTTGACGCAGTGAATCTGAAATTCAAATAGTCAAAATTCACTTGTTATGACCATATAACAAGTTCCTTTAATCATTATAATCTGTCTTTTAATCACTTTGCCTAAATACCCATTATTTATGAATTAGGGTAATTACAAAACGTAAGCGAATTCTAGGTTTTCCGATGAGTAACAGAAAAAAATACAGCAGATGAAGCACGTTTGCATGTAGAGGACTGAAAACGTGCTTTATCTCCCGTACCTTAACTATCAAGATCTCCAACTAATTTTGAATCTCTGTCACCGTAACTTCGTGTACGAGAAACCACCTAAAGGCTCCTTCAAACAGGCGCGACACGCGATAAAATCGCGCGCGACACAAAGTCAAAGCATTTATTTCAAATAGGCACATAAAAGGCACTTTTGAACGTCAGAAATTACAACAAATAGAATTGATTCTAGTCGCCCATTCCAAAAGATAGTTTTCGTATGGAGAAGAATGGGCAAAAAACTCCACCGTTGCTCTTTTAAAATGTTTTACAATATTTTGCATACATTAATTATATAATAATAATATGTGAATACGATACACCTAAATAGGTAAAAGAATTAAAAATAAAACCATGACATATAAATTAATTATCTGATAGAAATACATGGTGCTCACATATTTACAAACATGGTAAAAGTAAACGATTTTTATTTAAATAAAAAAAAAACGACAAGACGTAATAAGTCAGGGTGTGAGTTGAAGTAGTTACAGAATGTAAATCAATGTAAATAAAAAAAAAGAATAAATTTACAAGTAAATTAGCAACCCGTTTGATTTTGAAAGGCACCGCAAGTCGCGTAACGAGCGGTGTTTTTGGGTCGCGCGCGATTCGCGTCGCGCGTCGTGCCTGTATGAAGGAGCCTTAATTCTTTGATAGATTTCCCCAGCATTATCATAATTTATTTTCAACTACATTATCATCATCAACCAGTTCATCAACTTTCAGTCGTATCCCAATTCATCAACATCTATTTCTTGTATTCATTTTTTGCAGCCGTCATACCAAGTTGGTCCACCCTGTGACTAATGGCCATGGCAAATTATCACGCGTGTGTTACGAGCGTGGATTACAACCCACTCCCTCTCGAAGATAAGCCTGTATCCCAACAGTGGGAACGTTATAGACTGATTATGTACGTTATGTAAACTATCCCGTAAAAATTTTGGGAATCAATAACTTAGCTGTTGTACCGTCAATCAAACCAATTGTATAATGACCAATTTCTAATTTCCTTTTTAATTCCAATTACTAATTTATAACTTGTTAAGGCGTATAATATTACATTACTTAATAGCAGCCATTTGCCATGTAGTTTTGGTTCGTGAATCACCGGTAGATATCGCGAAAAAAAATCAGCTGTTCCCTAAATTTGTGTTCGTATAACTCGTCAAAATGTAGGGAACAAGATAAGTATAACTGTATAACCTCTGAAGAGGTTGTTGGTGTTTTTCCAATAACCCTGTATATACTAATGAAAGGAAATAGTCTATAAATCTCCGGAACAACCAGCCGGATTTGAAAAAAATATTTTTGCATTTAAGGGGGAAGCGCTAAGGTAGCCCGCGAAATTCAAATTTAAAAATTAACGTTTTTTGCAATTTGCTGGTCAGTATTAAGTTGTACGTCGATCAAAATATGATTCGCGGCCGTAACAAATATGTATTTACAGAATTATAATCATTAAAGTCATCAGCACAACTCTCTAAGACCACCTAAACCCCAAAGAATAACTGTTTCTTGAAATCGTCATTCTTTGGGGTTACGTGGTGTTAGAGAGTTGTGTGCAACAGAGAGCGCGCGAAGTGTAGTTCGCTTTATGGCCACAATATAGCCATTGCATAGCAAACGGTCACACAATAACAGTTGTCGAAATACAGAGCGTTTTTTGATACCTAATAGGTATACCTAGATAACGCAAGCGCAACTACTTCGCGTGCCCAGATTACGCACAAAAATCGTAACCCGCTACTTTCGCGCTGAGTCCGTAGTACAGCCGGTCGATTCTGTAAAAATCTCACCGTGAAAACTTAGGTGAAGTGAGTTTGTTTTTGCTAGGAATTGACACTATTGACAGCTCACTACACCTAAGTTTTTACGGTGAGATGGTTAAAGAATCGCACTGCTGCTGGCTGGGTGAGCGTGAGCGCTGGTGCTAGGCCCGGGAGAGGGTGGGTGCCGCACGCGGCGGCGTCTTTGAATCGATTTGATTTTCCCATCACTAAATAGTGCTTGTGACGTCATAGTAGGTAGTCAAAAAATTGCACGCCTGGTTTTTATACAGATCGTGATACTTACGTTATCTAGGTCTATCTATAGATATATATATATATATCTAGGTCAGAGAGACTTTTGTAAGCCTAAGTAGCCTGTAGCCTAAGACCTAAGTAAAAAGTCATAATTCGAGGTTTGGTCATCGCCTATTTCCTCCTCCAATATTGGACCAGTTTAAAAGATACTTCATAAACAGAATAAGAAGGATATATACTGTGTCGCTATGTTTTTCTTTTTTCATTAATATCCACTAGGCCTCTGTTGACAGCGATTTAAATCTGCATTTTTTGAGGGTTCTAGTGTTATAAAAATAATGTATCATCAAAAAGGAAAACATAGGGACATATAAGTAAGTAGTTAATATTTATTATTCTGTAAAAAATCATTGCTTTATGGTCACTAACCAGAAAGAAAACAGGCGAGAGCGTTTCTATGGAGAAACGACCACCCGCATTTCCTATTAAAATATGAAACCGCTTTCCTAGCAAACTCTAGCATAAGTTAGGAACCGTTTTCCTAAGAAGTAATCCATTGAATGTTGATACACAGCACCACTATTCGATGATGTTGATCCTCTAGACCATACACCGCCTTTTAAAATTAAATTTAATATAAACCGGAGATACACAGAATAATAACAAGTATGGCAGTAACTCGAAGGTTTTTGGACACAAACACTTATGAACGGGCACACAGTTATAACACGGGGGAACAGTCCTCCTGCTTCTAAAAACCGACAAACTATGGTGATCGGTTATTTCTCTGCTAAGCGTGATAATTTCAAACGTGACTGTTGTGTGCTGAAGAATGTCACGAGAACACGTAGGTTTCGTGTAGTTTTCTTACGACAAAGTACTCAAAAACAACTCAATTATTGGCTCTTTCACCTAAAGGTGTATTGTGGCGACAAACTACAAAGGATGTCTTGTGGAGTTTGATTATTCGGCGGTTAGGCAACGTTCACACGGACAAAAAAAAACGGCGGGACAGTACCGCGCACTGAATTTACAACTCTCGTTGTTGAAGCGAGGATTGAAAATCCAAAAGAGCGCATCCTTACGCGTCAAAAAACCATGCTGTTGGATTTCTCGGCGCTTAGGGGGTATTCCTCGAAACGCACCAACTTTGAAAAGCACCAAATTAAACGTCTATCGATATCATTTATTACAAATCCATCATGCTCTTCTCTATATTTCATCGTTGATGCAGCTCTTCTCTATGTTTCATCGTTGATGCAATTCTTTTGGAGCTTTTTCAAAGTATTGTAGTAAGAGTAGTTTCGAGGAAAACCCCGCGCTTAGCAGTGCGTTGAAGATCCAATGCGCGAAAAAATCTCGCGGCAATATATTTACGTGCGCGTGTGTACGTCGTCGGTTTAGTCAAGTAGCCTAGCCATTTCAGGGAACAGATACGAAATATATGTAAAGAGTTATCGCCTCTTTAATCTTTTGATAGTACTGGCGACTATGGCCATAAGTGTTAGAACTTGACTTCTGATGTCTTGACAGGGGCAATCAAACATTGAATTATTTCAGTTACAATAATATTAAATTAGATATTGATTTATTTAGTGGAAATAGAGGCATTAAATGTTGTTTCTTTGATTTTTACAGGTGAGATATTTATTGGTTATTTTTTGTAAGTGTTACGTTACATTTATTTGTTTATGTTTGAAAGTGATGTAAATAAACCTTTGATTTTTACAGAGAAATGCAAATTTCGTCTTTATTTCGACCTTAAAGAATCTACATCATTATAAAACAACATTTAATGCCTCTATTTCCACTAAATAAATTAATATTTAATTTAATAATTGTAACTGAAATAATTCAATGTTTGATTACCCCTGTCAAGACATCAGAAGTCAAGTTCTAACACTATGGCCATAGTCGCCAGTACTAACAAAAGATTAAAGAGGCGATAACTCTTTACAAAGTTAACGAGGCGATAACTCTTTCTCTTTTTTTTAACTACCAAACTACGGTAAGGTAGTCTTGGAACTCCAGGCCTTTCCCTATAAACCGTGGTCTTTAATGACGTCGAAACCCTGGTTTAGTTTCACTTGTACATTTCGCACTCCTGTGGTGTTCGTAATACTAATCGCCAGCTGGCCTAGCGTTTACGGAGTTTCAATAGAACTAGAGGTCAGAATAAACTGAAGGAAAATTCTCGTACTTAAAAAAACGTTCAAATTCAAGTCTCATCTCAGCGACAATCGATGTCATAAAATTGTCAAAAATGTATGTAAATTGATTGTTCTTAAAAATACGGGAATGACCCCTCGGGTTTTGTTACCCCTGACAGGCGTCTATTGTACAGACGCCAGCACATCAAGCTACCCGAAACTGTCAAATTTTCCCAATCAACCTTGAACCTTATGCTTTAGCGATAAAATTGAAAATCTATTAAAGAAATTTGACAGATTGTAGTAGCTTGATGTGCTGGTGTCTGTACAAAGCGTGTCTTATTTTTCCAAAATAAATTCATAGCATTGCCATTTTACAAAGATCTCAATCTTTCACAAGTAATCACCGTCAAGGTATCGTAAAGCCACGTATAATATCGTACTTAATACTAAAATTATTCGCCTCTGGAAGGAAAAAAATAAAGTTTATTTGGACACAGTTCGTGAAACACAAAATACAAAAATAAAAATAAAGTTTCAAACAACAATAGTGTGTTCCTCACGGCTGCGCCAAAAAGGCTCATTTGACGCTGGTTTTCTAATGAACCTTTAAAACTCCTGGTCTTAAAGACTATAATTGATCTTATCTAACTAGCCTGTATTTTCCCACTGCAGGTCAAAGGCTTCACTCTTCCTTTTCCACACAATTCTGTCTTTTGTTAGTCCCATCCTTTCGGTAGGAGTCAAACTCGCTCCGCCATCTTCGTCTCGGCTTGCCGCGATGGCGTCGTGCGTTTAGTGGGACCCAATCAGTGGTTCTCTTAGCCCATTTTTCATCTGACATGCAGTATATTTACTGCTATATAATTTATTTACCTGTACTTACTATATAGTTATACTTACTGCTTTATTAAATTCTTATCTGTAGTCTGTAACTACATCAATTTGAGAAAAATGTAATGGCTTCCAAATAAGAAAGAAAGTTAAGGAAACGAGCCATATACCTAGGGCTTTTTTTTTCAGGATGGGAAATCATCAAATGACCCCTCCCGCTCTGGGTGGTGCGGAAGGGTGTTAGACTCTTACTGACTAAAACCCACCCGTGTTCCTTCCTTAGCCCTTTATGTTCCGGGCCAGCGGTAACCCTTTCAGACAATCCCGCTGATCCGACTGGCTTCGGCCCTAACGGGCCCATTCAACTGATGCTGACATTTCTTTGAGGCGTGCGTGGAACTTGTACGCGCCATTCGGCATGGGCCGGTCCTGATCGGACGGTGAGCTACCCATTACTCTCCGTCCGCAGGCCCGCGCCTACGGTGGCCGGGAGTCGTCACGCAGTTTTCGACACCCGGAGCGTCTCCCGCGGCGGCTGGGATGGGAGGATCTCTCCCTCAGCCATCCCGCCACCTCCTTCGCTAGCATGACTGCTTCGCAGAAGCACTGATCATCCACTGAACTGATCATCGTAACTTTAAATTTAGCTTAGCTTGAATATTCACTGACAGAGACCACGTCATATGTAAAATGAGTAGACTTTTAATAAAAATCACGGCAACATTAGTCACTGACTTAATTTTATAACAGAATGTCGATGTTTTGACTACGAGTATAATCCCCCTTGTTCATAAACTTTGCTTAAAGTTCAGTAATGATTAGCGATTGTTGAACCATACATATTTGACATTTGAACGACACTTAACTTGAATCATCGTTTATAAATAAACCCCACTATATATATAGGTATATCTAATTAACAATAGGTCAGCTTTGTACAAAAATAAAAACAATACATTTCCCAAATCATTTATTTTCTTTGCAGCCTTCGTTTGTTTTTCTCATAATGTTGTTTTAAGTAAGTTAACTAGAATTGAAACTGGCAGGAGGCTCGGGTAACAGTAACACTTACAAGATAACATTAGGTTAACAGTTTCTACTTAACTAATAATTTCATAAAACTACACTACAAGCTACAATCGTTTTGCGCGACCAGGTATGACTC
Organism: Luperina testacea; assembly: GCA_927399505.1. NCBI lineage: Eukaryota > Metazoa > Arthropoda > Insecta > Lepidoptera > Noctuidae > Luperina > Luperina testacea. The sequence continues at coordinate 2,786,568 of OV656759.1, read as the reverse complement.
ATAGAGAACATTATTTATGCTTATTTTATTTTTCCCAACCCGGGCATAAAAAAAAATCGCAGAGGAATGAGGGTACAATAAACTTTTAATAGACAGTTGCTTGAAAATTAATAGCTTTCATCAGTCATATAAAATATTCGTCAAGGTTCTGGGACTTTTGTTAGCAGATTTTAGTTCTTCTGCTTCTGTTTTTATTAGTGTGTCGATGGCAATCTTAATTGAGTCGGCTAACAATTTGCAATAGAATTTTCAATAGCCACCAGTTCCTATAACGTGCAGACAACAGGACACGCACCACAAGATATTAAGTGTCCCCATAGTTTGTGGGACAGCACCACATTGAGACTGATAAATTTTAAAATGATCGAATCGGTAACTATGAATCACATCTGGTCGCAGCCATCTCCAGTTGAATCCTACGACTAGCATAACTTCTTGGAAAAGCAGTCTCCAATACCATATATAAAGCTCAGTTCACTTTGCTCTTGCCAGTTTCTGATTTGATACTTCCATTTGTGCCGTCCTGTTTCGCGTTTTTGATATAGTTCACATAGTAGAAGTTCCCAAACATATAAAGGAACTGCAGACTGTGGATGCAAAGTACGGTAGAAATCCACTTCGGATAGCCGCAATCTTGGTAAAGGGCTGACAAGTTGTGCAGGAAGACTATGCCAAACTGGACCTGATACCGAAAGACAAACACAATTCATTATGGTTTCTGCATGTTTATGGGGGTTTTACACTAGGTCGATCTTCGCCGTGCGGTTGGCTGTTTATTAAACCCTACATACAAACTGCACAATCTCACAAGCTGAATCGCCTTTCCATTTACACAGGTCGATAAAAATCGCAGGTGACTAGTTCATTTTGCATCAAAATGTCGATCTCTATGTATCTGGGCATTTTCACGGTCAATTTTATATAGTCACTCGCCGCATGCGACTTGTCACTGCACTTTACTTTACTTGATTGAATCTTGCGATTTTAGTCACCTGCAGCCTAGTTGAATTGCCATTTAGACTGTCTGCGGCTTTTCACATGCGAAAAGTCCGCATTAGCAACGGAGCGGAGTACCTATCTAAAGTGCGCCAGAAATCCTTTTTTAACCTGAGATGCCCCACACCTGGCAGAGTTCTCAATTTTCTAGTTTTTAAGCCACCAGAATCCTCCTAATTTATCCTGCCAAAGGTATCCTTAGTGGCTAGCCACGACCCCGTTACATTAGCTTATAGTCAAAGTGAATCTTAGAAGGAAATGAATGATTTGAATCCTTGATCAATTATTTAAAGAGAATAGTCTATGATGGAGTTGTCTAGTTAGCAAAGTGGTTGGATGCTTATTGCCCAGGGTTCAGCGGACAATCATAAAGCATCAACAAAAAATGTAAGACTAGCGAAAATCCAGTCAAACTGTATTAGACAAGTATTGACTTACCAACTGCATAGTAGTAAGGTGCCTCTTCCACCACAGGTACTTCTGGTACTTAGTTCCAAGACCCGATATCAGGTAATATGTATACATTACTACATGGACGAGACAGTTTATGAGTCCCAGAAGAGTTGCGTGGCCATCTGGAAAGTTATTAAATCATTTTTAATATTTTTTGAGAACTTTAAGTTTAACATTTTGTTCATTGATACATCAGTGGAGGACGCATAGAAATACTTCTTTCATATATCTATTGGTGGACGACATGCATTGCGATGTCTATACAGTAAGAAAAAAACCGGTTAAGTGCGAGTGGGACTCGCGCACCGAGGGTTCCGTACAAATGACGTACGGTCAACAGGAAATACCCTATAGGTTTTGATTCCCTTGTGATTTGCGAATGTCAAAATATGCGGCATAAACAGAACTTAAACGTTAACAAAAACAAATTATAATTATGTCATATCCCTATGTATGTATTACAAATTATACATTTTTACTGATATGTAGAATTTGTGAAGTTAGGGTCGGTAGAGTTAGGCCGTGTAGATTCAGAAGCTTGGCTCTACATGAGATCTGATATCTTTTTCACAAGGCAAACCTTATGTGGTCGTCTTGGCAACATTTTACATGAAATGTTTTGGTGGGATTTTATATACCTACCCATAGTTTATAAAACTTACTGGCTCATCAACACTAATATTATAATACAAAGAGTAAAGACTTGATTTTTGTGTTTGTTTCTTACGCTTACGCGCTGAAACGGCTAAACGGATTTGGATCATAACCTGGTTTAGGACATAGGACACTTTTTAACCCGATATTTCCACGGGATTGAGACTTATACGGGAGAAACCGCGGGGCGCAGCTAGTCTTTTATGAGGTCCTTTTATCATGATACCTAACCTATAGTCTCCATAATCAATCAGTTTTTAAAAGACCCTGCTGATAGTTTTGATACCTACTGAATTTAATAAACAAATCCTTACTTGGAAAATATTTGACTCCAATATAAGACGCTACGGGCATCATGGAATGATGGAACACATGCAAGAAAGAGATCTGCCTGTCCTTCTTCCTCAAAACGAAGAAGACTGTATCTAGCATGTCTATGAATTTCACCACTGTGTACCACCAGAAAGCATGGTGCATCTGAAACATAAATTACAACATCATTATTAGTTGTTCTTTCGTAAATGGAGAATAAACTGTAGACGAGGTAGGAGTAAGTGCCAGAGACAAACGGTCCCTTCTTCATAAAATTTCACGTACTCGACACCGTGGCAGGCCAAGGCAAATATGGCGGGACGAGCTTGACTCTTACAGAAAGGATTGGCATTTAAAATAAAGTCCTAAAGTCCTTCAGACCGTATTTCGGACACGGCGGCCAATCTCAATGCAGACTAGCCTTCGGCAAGGGAGATGTTATGGGAGAAGACCTAAGGTAGCTCGAGAAATTCAAATTTTCTTAAGATTTTTGCAATTTGCAGCTCAGTGTCTGGGTGTACGTTGATTAAAATATGATTTGCGAATGTAGCAAATATGTATTTACAGAATCATTAGAATCAGTACCTAATACAACTTGTTAAGTTAGTATAATCCTAAATGTCAAGATTTCATGAAATAAATTTTCATTAGGATTACTTGGTCTTAGAGAGTTGTGTTGATGACTTTAATGATTATAATTCTGTAAATGCATATTTGTTACGGTCGCGAATCATATTTTAATCAACATACAACTTAATACTGGCCAGCAAATTGCAAAAAACGTAAGAAAATTTTTAATTTCACCCTGGCGCTTTCGTCTTATAGTGCACAAGTGTGCGCGCAGGCATTGGTGCACTCTCTCTTCCCTCACATTTAGAAGCATCTCATATATCTCATATATCTGTGGCATTTAGAAGCATGTGGAAAAAGAAGAGAAAGCCTTGATAGTCCAAAACTTAACTGGCTCTTAAAATAATATTATTATATAATATATTTCTCTCCTAAATACAGGTTACTCAGTAATCTAGCTAGGAGATTCACCCAACAATTCATTGTAACTACACCATGTAACTCATAATTAATGCTTCTTTGTAAGTACCTTATGTATTATAAAACCTTTATGTACAGACGCCAGCACATCAAGCTAATCTGTCAAATTTCTTTAATAGATTTTAAAATTTATCTCTAAAGCATAAGGTTTAAAGTTGATTGGGAAATTTTTACAGTTTCGGGTAGCTTGATGTGCTGGCGTCTGTACCTTAATAAAATTATTAAGGACTGTGGACTCAGCGATCATTGTGCCGATAGTCGTGACAGCCAATGGATTAATAGCCAAGAGCCTCGACCAACACCTGAGGAGGCTCTCGTTGGGCAGCTGGATCAAGGGCTTGATCCAGAAAGCGTTACTTCTGGACACGGCCCGCATTGTTAGGAGGTTCCTCTCTCTGGAGACCTGACCGCCGGTAGCTTGGACCCTATTCCCGATACCGGTGGGCTACTATTTTTTATATATTTAAATGTTTTTATGTTTTTTTTTATACTTATATTTAAAAATATAATTTATATGTACTTAATTAAATAAAGGATTAATTATTATTATTAATTAATTAATATTATAAGTGTCTTTGACATATCTCGGCACCCTGGGGTTCCGGATCTTTTTTCCCAATCAACCTTGAACCTTATGCTTTAGCGATAAAATTGAAAATCTATTAAAGAAATTTGACAGATTGTAGTAGCTTGATGTGCTGGTGTCTGTACAAAGCGTGTCTTATTTTTCCAAAATAAATTCATAGCATTGCCATTTTACAAAGATCTCAATCTTTCACAAGTAATCACCGTCAAGGTATCGTAAAGCCACGTATAATATCGTACTTAATACTAAAATTATTCGCCTCTGGAAGGAAAAAAATAAAGTTTATTTGGACACAGTTCGTGAAACACAAAATACAAAAATAAAAATAAAGTTTCAAACAACAATAGTGTGTTCCTCACGGCTGCGCCAAAAAGGCTCATTTGACGCTGGTTTTCTAATGAACCTTTAAAACTCCTGGTCTTAAAGACTATAATTGATCTTATCTAACTAGCCTGTATTTTCCCACTGCAGGTCAAAGGCTTCACTCTTCCTTTTCCACACAATTCTGTCTTTTGTTAGTCCCATCCTTTCGGTAGGAGTCAAACTCGCTCCGCCATCTTCGTCTCGGCTTGCCGCGATGGCGTCGTGCGTTTAGTGGGACCCAATCAGTGGTTCTCTTAGCCCATTTTTCATCTGACATGCAGTATATTTACTGCTATATAATTTATTTACCTGTACTTACTATATAGTTATACTTACTGCTTTATTAAATTCTTATCTGTAGTCTGTAACTACATCAATTTGAGAAAAATGTAATGGCTTCCAAATAAGAAAGAAAGTTAAGGAAACGAGCCATATACCTAGGGCTTTTTTTTTCAGGATGGGAAATCATCAAATGACCCCTCCCGCTCTGGGTGGTGCGGAAGGGTGTTAGACTCTTACTGACTAAAACCCACCCGTGTTCCTTCCTTAGCCCTTTATGTTCCGGGCCAGCGGTAACCCTTTCAGACAATCCCGCTGATCCGACTGGCTTCGGCCCTAACGGGCCCATTCAACTGATGCTGACATTTCTTTGAGGCGTGCGTGGAACTTGTACGCGCCATTCGGCATGGGCCGGTCCTGATCGGACGGTGAGCTACCCATTACTCTCCGTCCGCAGGCCCGCGCCTACGGTGGCCGGGAGTCGTCACGCAGTTTTCGACACCCGGAGCGTCTCCCGCGGCGGCTGGGATGGGAGGATCTCTCCCTCAGCCATCCCGCCACCTCCTTCGCTAGCATGACTGCTTCGCAGAAGCACTGATCATCCACTGAACTGATCATCGTAACTTTAAATTTAGCTTAGCTTGAATATTCACTGACAGAGACCACGTCATATGTAAAATGAGTAGACTTTTAATAAAAATCACGGCAACATTAGTCACTGACTTAATTTTATAACAGAATGTCGATGTTTTGACTACGAGTATAATCCCCCTTGTTCATAAACTTTGCTTAAAGTTCAGTAATGATTAGCGATTGTTGAACCATACATATTTGACATTTGAACGACACTTAACTTGAATCATCGTTTATAAATAAACCCCACTATATATATAGGTATATCTAATTAACAATAGGTCAGCTTTGTACAAAAATAAAAACAATACATTTCCCAAATCATTTATTTTCTTTGCAGCCTTCGTTTGTTTTTCTCATAATGTTGTTTTAAGTAAGTTAACTAGAATTGAAACTGGCAGGAGGCTCGGGTAACAGTAACACTTACAAGATAACATTAGGTTAACAGTTTCTACTTAACTAATAATTTCATAAAACTACACTACAAGCTACAATCGTTTTGCGCGACCAGGTATGACTCATAGAGAACATTATTTATGCTTATTTTATTTTTCCCAACCCGGGCATAAAAAAAAATCGCAGAGGAATGAGGGTACAATAAACTTTTAATAGACAGTTGCTTGAAAATTAATAGCTTTCATCAGTCATATAAAATATTCGTCAAGGTTCTGGGACTTTTGTTAGCAGATTTTAGTTCTTCTGCTTCTGTTTTTATTAGTGTGTCGATGGCAATCTTAATTGAGTCGGCTAACAATTTGCAATAGAATTTTCAATAGCCACCAGTTCCTATAACGTGCAGACAACAGGACACGCACCACAAGATATTAAGTGTCCCCATAGTTTGTGGGACAGCACCACATTGAGACTGATAAATTTTAAAATGATCGAATCGGTAACTATGAATCACATCTGGTCGCAGCCATCTCCAGTTGAATCCTACGACTAGCATAACTTCTTGGAAAAGCAGTCTCCAATACCATATATAAAGCTCAGTTCACTTTGCTCTTGCCAGTTTCTGATTTGATACTTCCATTTGTGCCGTCCTGTTTCGCGTTTTTGATATAGTTCACATAGTAGAAGTTCCCAAACATATAAAGGAACTGCAGACTGTGGATGCAAAGTACGGTAGAAATCCACTTCGGATAGCCGCAATCTTGGTAAAGGGCTGACAAGTTGTGCAGGAAGACTATGCCAAACTGGACCTGATACCGAAAGACAAACACAATTCATTATGGTTTCTGCATGTTTATGGGGGTTTTACACTAGGTCGATCTTCGCCGTGCGGTTGGCTGTTTATTAAACCCTACATACAAACTGCACAATCTCACAAGCTGAATCGCCTTTCCATTTACACAGGTCGATAAAAATCGCAGGTGACTAGTTCATTTTGCATCAAAATGTCGATCTCTATGTATCTGGGCATTTTCACGGTCAATTTTATATAGTCACTCGCCGCATGCGACTTGTCACTGCACTTTACTTTACTTGATTGAATCTTGCGATTTTAGTCACCTGCAGCCTAGTTGAATTGCCATTTAGACTGTCTGCGGCTTTTCACATGCGAAAAGTCCGCATTAGCAACGGAGCGGAGTACCTATCTAAAGTGCGCCAGAAATCCTTTTTTAACCTGAGATGCCCCACACCTGGCAGAGTTCTCAATTTTCTAGTTTTTAAGCCACCAGAATCCTCCTAATTTATCCTGCCAAAGGTATCCTTAGTGGCTAGCCACGACCCCGTTACATTAGCTTATAGTCAAAGTGAATCTTAGAAGGAAATGAATGATTTGAATCCTTGATCAATTATTTAAAGAGAATAGTCTATGATGGAGTTGTCTAGTTAGCAAAGTGGTTGGATGCTTATTGCCCAGGGTTCAGCGGACAATCATAAAGCATCAACAAAAAATGTAAGACTAGCGAAAATCCAGTCAAACTGTATTAGACAAGTATTGACTTACCAACTGCATAGTAGTAAGGTGCCTCTTCCACCACAGGTACTTCTGGTACTTAGTTCCAAGACCCGATATCAGGTAATATGTATACATTACTACATGGACGAGACAGTTTATGAGTCCCAGAAGAGTTGCGTGGCCATCTGGAAAGTTATTAAATCATTTTTAATATTTTTTGAGAACTTTAAGTTTAACATTTTGTTCATTGATACATCAGTGGAGGACGCATAGAAATACTTCTTTCATATATCTATTGGTGGACGACATGCATTGCGATGTCTATACAGTAAGAAAAAAACCGGTTAAGTGCGAGTGGGACTCGCGCACCGAGGGTTCCGTACAAATGACGTACGGTCAACAGGAAATACCCTATAGGTTTTGATTCCCTTGTGATTTGCGAATGTCAAAATATGCGGCATAAACAGAACTTAAACGTTAACAAAAACAAATTATAATTATGTCATATCCCTATGTATGTATTACAAATTATACATTTTTACTGATATGTAGAATTTGTGAAGTTAGGGTCGGTAGAGTTAGGCCGTGTAGATTCAGAAGCTTGGCTCTACATGAGATCTGATATCTTTTTCACAAGGCAAACCTTATGTGGTCGTCTTGGCAACATTTTACATGAAATGTTTTGGTGGGATTTTATATACCTACCCATAGTTTATAAAACTTACTGGCTCATCAACACTAATATTATAATACAAAGAGTAAAGACTTGATTTTTGTGTTTGTTTCTTACGCTTACGCGCTGAAACGGCTAAACGGATTTGGATCATAACCTGGTTTAGGACATAGGACACTTTTTAACCCGATATTTCCACGGGATTGAGACTTATACGGGAGAAACCGCGGGGCGCAGCTAGTCTTTTATGAGGTCCTTTTATCATGATACCTAACCTATAGTCTCCATAATCAATCAGTTTTTAAAAGACCCTGCTGATAGTTTTGATACCTACTGAATTTAATAAACAAATCCTTACTTGGAAAATATTTGACTCCAATATAAGACGCTACGGGCATCATGGAATGATGGAACACATGCAAGAAAGAGATCTGCCTGTCCTTCTTCCTCAAAACGAAGAAGACTGTATCTAGCATGTCTATGAATTTCACCACTGTGTACCACCAGAAAGCATGGTGCATCTGAAACATAAATTACAACATCATTATTAGTTGTTCTTTCGTAAATGGAGAATAAACTGTAGACGAGGTAGGAGTAAGTGCCAGAGACAAACGGTCCCTTCTTCATAAAATTTCACGTACTCGACACCGTGGCAGGCCAAGGCAAATATGGCGGGACGAGCTTGACTCTTACAGAAAGGATTGGCATTTAAAATAAAGTCCTAAAGTCCTTCAGACCGTATTTCGGACACGGCGGCCAATCTCAATGCAGACTAGCCTTCGGCAAGGGAGATGTTATGGGAGAAGACCTAAGGTAGCTCGAGAAATTCAAATTTTCTTAAGATTTTTGCAATTTGCAGCTCAGTGTCTGGGTGTACGTTGATTAAAATATGATTTGCGAATGTAGCAAATATGTATTTACAGAATCATTAGAATCAGTACCTAATACAACTTGTTAAGTTAGTATAATCCTAAATGTCAAGATTTCATGAAATAAATTTTCATTAGGATTACTTGGTCTTAGAGAGTTGTGTTGATGACTTTAATGATTATAATTCTGTAAATGCATATTTGTTACGGTCGCGAATCATATTTTAATCAACATACAACTTAATACTGGCCAGCAAATTGCAAAAAACGTAAGAAAATTTTTAATTTCACCCTGGCGCTTTCGTCTTATAGTGCACAAGTGTGCGCGCAGGCATTGGTGCACTCTCTCTTCCCTCACATTTAGAAGCATCTCATATATCTCATATATCTGTGGCATTTAGAAGCATGTGGAAAAAGAAGAGAAAGCCTTGATAGTCCAAAACTTAACTGGCTCTTAAAATAATATTATTATATAATATATTTCTCTCCTAAATACAGGTTACTCAGTAATCTAGCTAGGAGATTCACCCAACAATTCATTGTAACTACACCATGTAACTCATAATTAATGCTTCTTTGTAAGTACCTTATGTATTATAAAACCTTTATGTACAGACGCCAGCACATCAAGCTAATCTGTCAAATTTCTTTAATAGATTTTAAAATTTATCTCTAAAGCATAAGGTTTAAAGTTAATTGGGAAATTTTTACAGTTTCGGGTAGCTTGATGTGCTGGCGTCTGTACCTTAATAAAATTATTAAGGACTGTGGACTCAGCGATCATTGTGCCGATAGTCGTGACAGCCAATGGATTAATAGCCAAGAGCCTCGACCAACACCTGAGGAGGCTCTCGTTGGGCAGCTGGATCAAGGGCTTGATCCAGAAAGCGTTACTTCTGGACACGGCCCGCATTGTTAGGAGGTTCCTCTCTCTGGAGACCTGACCGCCGGTAGCTTGGACCCTATTCCCGATACCGGTGGGCTACTATTTTTTATATATTTAAATGTTTTTATGTTTTTTTTTATACTTATATTTAAAAATATAATTTATATGTACTTAATTAAATAAAGGATTAATTATTATTATTAATTAATTAATATTATAAGTGTCTTTGACATATCTCGGCACCCTGGGGTTCCGGATCTTTGGAAGACGAAGAGTCAAAGCCAACTCGCAGAGGCCCGTTAGACAATTATAAGTGTTGAGGGTTGAGGCACCAACCAACGACTATCCCTGTATGCACTATGCAAATGCACCCAAGGACAATCCCCGGTTGGTGCAGTACTATATTAGTATTACTAACTGCGCCCCGCGGTTTCACTCGCATAAGTGTCGATCCCGTGGGAATATCGGGATAAAAAGTAGCCCATGTGTTAATCCGGGGTGTCAGCTACGTCCATACCAAATTTTATCAAAATTGGTCCAGCCGTTTGAGCGTGAAGAAGTAACAAACATATAAACACACACACTCACGAACTTTCACCTTTATAATATTAGTGTGATTAATAATAAGAATTATACATACATTTCGCGTAGTTGGGCTATCAGCCATGTCCACTGGCTGACAAGTCCAATTGTATGAATTGCTAAGAAATGGCCACCAACCGGCAAATATACCCTGTAATAGAAAACAAATCATAAGCAAAGGATATAAAAAAAGTTATCCAATATACAGGGTTTAAAAAGACATGTCACATAGCGGTCAACTACGCATTATGTACAGACGCCAGCATAATTATCAAGCTACTACAATCTGTTCAACTTTATCGCTAAAGGTTCAAGGTTGATTGGGAAAATTTTACAGTTTCGGGCAGCTTGATGTGCTGGCGTCTGTACATGAAACTAAGTAACATTGCACAAAAATAATTATTGCTGGGAAACGACTTTCATTTTTTGGTGTGAAAAATCGCTGTTTACGGTAGAGCGCAACGTAACGTACGAAAACATTGTGCTTAAGGGTGCTTAAGGAGTTACCGCTGGCCCGGAACATAAAGGGCTAAGGAAGGAACACGGCTGGGTTTTAGTCTGTAAGAGTCTGACACTCTCTTTCGCTCCACCCAGAGCGGGAGGGATCATTTGATGATTTCCCATCCTGAAAAAAAAAGGGTGCATACATCGGCACAGGTCGTGGGCGTAAAGTTTTTTTATAGCATTAAAAACTTATTTTCGCAAAAAAAAACATCAGTAAGAGTTGGAATTTTGACTTTCAGTATCTCCGTTACTAGAAGGTTAAATGATAAATGATTTTATTTTTGTAAGTAGGTTTGCACAAACACTTTTACACGTCAATCATATTTTTTAAATTAGATTAGGTCGGCTATGGTCCAGTACAATTTTTTTTTTACAATGACGGTGAGTGCAAGTGGCTCTCGGCTTTGTTAAGTGTCTTTTTACACCCGTTAGAAAAAAAAATAATAGAATAACAAAAAGACTCCGTAAACTTACCGAATACAATATGTAGGCGCTGATTAGTATTTGAAATATATTATAATAAAATATAACCCTTTTCAACTTGAATGGGTTTTTATCTTTCATTAGCCTCGGTCCCAAACTGTTGGAGAAATATAAGTAGAATGGTATAACCGTGAACATAACTAAGGGTGATGGCCACCAGTCACGTGTTCTGGGATCTGTAAACAAAAGAAAGAAACAATTAGATACACGGATGTGGTATGATTAACGTGATCATTTTTTTTTATCAGAGCGGTACGCTTTCGGAAATAACAAAAAAAAACTTATTTTACTATGTATTTATTAAAAAGAGAAAAGAACATGAAAAATAATAATTATATTATGTACTTATATTAATATTTAATTTTAATATTACATTGCGGTTGAAGACGCATTTGTTTTGTATTTATCGGTGGAGCAAATTAGTTTTAAAATGTCGGAACTCGGGACTAAGTAAATTGTTTGAATGAATTCATTGAATTGAATATAGTTTGCTCCCTTTATAAAAGCGGGACATTTTTGCTCTAGTTGGAGACAATGGGACAGACAGCCTGAAAGCGGGACTGTCCAGCCCAAAGAAGGACGAATGGTCACGTTAGGTATGATGGAGGTTCTTGTGGCACGACCCATACCCCTGGGAGTCTATTCTCTTAGCCCGTCAACGAAAATACGAGCACGTCCGAAAGTAGTTAATTTGATAAAATAACACCAATAATAAAGGAGCACAAATTTATAATAATTTACTATCCTACATAAAAATTGTAAGCTCTTTCAGCGGTTTTAAATCAAAAATATCAAATTAAATAATGGAAACGACTCATAATGCTACTACCCTAACTAGTTGATAATAAAACGTAGAACGAGGAACCCAACAAAAACAAAATTATTTTAAGCCTATTGTTATTGCCGGTGACCGTTATCTAGAATAAGTTTATTATTACACAATTATGTTGTCTTATGTTCTCATGTAAGTGGCTCTTTTGTCTTTTTGAGAATAAAAGTGTCGTATAAAATTTTTCAGATGGGCAGAACACATCGGGCGTAGGGACAGCTGTCAAATCGTATTGTCATTCATTCTTGGTTCGAAAACCGAACTAATTTTTCCGTTAGTGATACGGTATTGTAATCGCAGGGGTTTACTCGCACAGTTATATTACAACTATACAAGACATCAAGATATTAATTTTGGTGCCGATTCTGATCTTCACAAACTAAACTAAATTTAAATTCAGTGTATCTTTTCTTTGTATTTCGTTAAGAAAAGGACAGAAGATAAATTTTAGTTTAGTCCTGTCAAATTAATCAGCGCCTGATGAAAAAATTGACGTAATTTTACTAGCAAGTTTTTAATCACGTCTAAACTTGTATGGAGTAGTGTCAGCCGCTGATTAATTTGACAGAACTATACTAAAATTTATTTTCAGTTCTTTTCTTAATGAAATACAAAAAAAAAAAGATGCACTGAACTTAAATTAAGTTTAGTTCGTGAACAAGGGAAGCGGCACCACTGAATCATACCGGAGTAATTTTCCTTAAATAATAGTGAAAACCGAATTAATATCCGTTACGAAGTTTATAAGAACAACGCGAACTGACAGACAGACCAGAAAAGCGACTTTAATTTATAATAATAGGAGTAGGTATAGGTAAGAAACATCGTAGGGGAAACCGGCATGTCCTAGAATAAAAAATTTGAAGACATTTGTGCCATCTACCAAACCGCACTGTTCCCGCGTGGTGGATTATGGCCCACTCCCTATCACAGAGAGGAGGCCTGTGTCCCAGCAGTGGGAATATTTTAGGCTGATTATATTAATGATTACAATCTGTGAATGCCAATTTTATCAGGTCAGGGGTTGTTACAATAGTCCACGAGTATCAATCTTTAACCTTCAAGTAAATTCTTGACGTAACTAATAGTTTGTAACTGACCTTAACATCTATAAATCTAAATACTATTGTTGATATTCATTACGTTGATCTTTAACACTGAAATGCTGAATAAGTGTATTGTTTACACTTTCAACGAGTGATGGACAATCGACATGCTGATTCCGCGTGATTTAAACATTAACTTTTTGCCTATTGTGTTTCATCATGATCATCATATCGTCTGGACAGAGGCCTTCCTCAAGAACCGCCATTTCGACCGCTTCTGTGCTTCTGATTTCTGCGGCTTTCACTAGGTCATCGGTCGGACATCGTACATTGCTGTTAGATTAGTTAGCATTAGTTACGGAACAATCACTAATTCTATCGGCCTATCATAGAACAGTTTTGATTGAATACAAAGCCAGTTTATATTGGCGTGCGGTCGACTGCACAAAGAGATATAACTTTACTAAACGCAAACTCAAGTTACAAACTATAACATTATATAATTAGCCATTAATGTTCCCACTGCTGGGACACTAGCCTCCTCTCTTTGAGAGGGAGTGGGCTGTAATCTACTACTCAGCCCTAGTGCGGGTTGGTAGATGTCACATGTCTTCGATTTTTTTGGTTTTAGTTTTTTGTTTTATGTACCTCTTTTTGTCTTTGTACTCTTGACCTCGATCACGCCTGATGAAAAGCGATGGATGAGGTTTATGATGGAACGAGCATGCCCAGAAGATGCCTAAGGCACTGAAACTCCCACGCATCGACGAAACGCAGCGGACTGCTTGACGCCGGACTCCGGTGGGAGGGTGGTCGCAAACCAGGCAGGCGTTAGCTCTACCATACCACCGCAAGGGGAGAATTGACCAGTCAAATGAGGGTTGGGTGTGACTGTCCAGGATGCGCCGAGCGCTCGGTTCAGATGAGTTATAACTGGCTATACGAGGAGACTTCTTCATGCGTCCCAAAATTCGAGGACATGGTTCTAGGACATGCCGGTTATAGCAGTGATGAAATAATTTACACATTGTAAAGTGCCTGCCTGGGGTTCGAACTCAAGACAAACAACTCGTAAGGCGTTACCACTGGGCAGGCTATTTGACAGTATGAATAATAAAGTGTTAAATGCTGTTATCCACATTTATTATAAATTAATAAAGGGATTTGCAATCATCCGACTTAAATATAATGGCTATTTTATTTCAAAATCCCTGTTAAAAAGTTATTAATTTCTAAATAATGTCACGTGATACAAAACAGTCAGGATTGGCTGAATCTAAGATGACGTCACAAAACAGTAGTCAGATCTGTCATTGTTGCAGTCTTACGATTTTTGATCTGTTTATATAAGATTATAAAATATTATCGTGAAAATTTGTGGTATTTTACAATGTCCATCGTATATTTTGGTATTCCACTCCATCATGGATGTCAATTTTGTGAAAGCAGACAGCAGAAACTTGCCCAAAGTGGACGCAATCATGGTTGGAATGTTCTTCAAAAATAACCCCGATTTTTATTCTGCAGAGCTGAGAAATGTAAAAACAGCAATGTATTGTACCATAAATAACATAAGTAACTAACTACGTAAGTAACCTTAATCCTGCGAAGGTGAAATAATAGTCTTCCTTTCAGTAAGTAATAGTTTTTTAGGTTATGAAGAATAAATTTTGTTTACAGTAAGTAATTAGTTTCCATTCTCAGGGCTGCACGAGAATCTTATGGTGACGATGCTATTGGGTACGTACAACTACGTCGTGGATCAGGACTTTGTTCCTGCGAGCAAGTAGTAACCACTTTCTACACATTTTGGCATTCTTCGGCACATGAATAAACAATTTTTCCGGAGTTCTTTTTTGACGTATTGGTGCAGTTTGGCATTGCACACCATTTATAATTCATTTTCTTACTAAACAGTAGAAAAAAAGCAGTACCAAAGCACTTGGGAAAGATTTGACTTATTGAAGTGTGTTTTGTTTACTGTGTTGTGACGTCAAATGCCGCCATATTGCTCGAACTAACGTTTTGGCG
Organism: Luperina testacea; assembly: GCA_927399505.1. Taxonomy (NCBI): domain Eukaryota; kingdom Metazoa; phylum Arthropoda; class Insecta; order Lepidoptera; family Noctuidae; genus Luperina; species Luperina testacea. The sequence continues at coordinate 2,771,433 of OV656759.1, read as the reverse complement.
GGATAATTAAACCATTTATTTTTTAGTTTGATTTTTTAACGAAAAACATCACAGAATTAAAAATAACTACTTTTTGTGGGTTCCTTATACACTACTAAATAATCTGAGATGGATTGCAAAACATTGTCAAATACCCTAATCTAGCCTTTCTTGCGATAGGCTTCCAGTTTAACCGAATTCATCTGAATACTAGTATTTAACATGGAGCGACTGCCTATCTGACCTCCACAACACAGTGAGTGATACGCTACCCCTTGGTAAGACAGGTTGTCAGACTTTCGGGCTTCTGACCGTAACGACTGTCAAAGATCCACGAATGACAGCCGGGACCAACGACTTTCGGAGGTGCTTCCGAAAGCATGGAGGAGTTCTTGGTATGTAAAGATGGTCACCCATCCACTAGTAGCTTAACCTGACCGATCGACCCGTGCGGCTGTTATTACTTAGCCTCAAGTCCCTCACAATTTTACTTTCTACAATCTAAACCTATATTATAAAAATGTTTCATTGTCTAAAATAAGGCGCACTTTAGTGTCCGTTAAACTCCATGCATTTAATAGTTTCGTAACAAGAATGTTCTGGAACAAACACAGGCGAACATTATCGTTCACAATTTGCCTCTTCTCTGGGCTGGCCAACTCTATTAAGCATCGGTTGTTGGAACAGAAATACCTACCTACTTCATTAGACAAAACAACAATTTCTTATAGAGAATGCTGGATTCAGGGTTCCGTTTAGTCATGGAAACATCTACAGACGCGTATCGTTCTGAATCCATTTCCAATCCAGCCAAACAGACATTTCCCTACACACACATTTGACATTAGACATTTTGGGTTTTCCGTTCCGTCTTTTACACATTGAAATGTCGTTTGCAACATACCTTCACGGTTTTATGTAATGTTTGAGATTTGTTTAGAAAAAATATTGCAGTTCTAATATAAGTAGGTATTGTCATTTTAGATAGCACGTATGTGTCCTTATTCCATTGCATTCAAGCAAACGAAATAGAGGACAAGAGCGAGGTGGGCCCATTTATAATATTTATATATTAAATACTGTTACAAACAAATATTGTGTCATAGCAACGCTTAGCAGTTGATCGCGTTGCAGTATGATAATTGTATTTCTTCTATAACGACATACTTTACAGGGTGGCAGGACCAACCTGTTACAATGGATTTACTACATGATTCTAAATCTTTCAATAAATTTTTCGTAAGCTAATAAAAAAAATGTTTATCCATATATTTTGACCGCATATATTGAACTTTTCTATTAAACAGCTTTTTTCAAATTCAAATTCTTTATTTCAGACATGAGTCCATAGTTTTTATCTAAGTACCTACAAAAAAGAAATCTACGTTAGGGAGTCTAGATCATGTGCTGAATTAATGGTTATAGTTTTGTGCGTCAATGTATGTGGCAGACACATGTAGTATGGACCCGTATTGTATTCCAAAAATTAAGACATAACCAAAAAAAGTAAATAAATCTTACCGCACAAATCATAAAAAACATATTGATAAGCGTCGTTCATCTTCTCTAAAAGCCCCGCCATCTCGACTATATAATATTTCTAACTTTAGAGTTAGAAATATTTTTATGATTAGTCACACAATTTCTTATTCCCTTTCCAGTGAAATAACAAACCTTACGTTACACCACACAACAAGAACTAAATCTACAAATCATCGTGCATTCATTTTATTACCAAGTTAAATTCACTACCTAAATTCCTTGAATCTAATTAAATACATCGTCGCCGCAAACTAGTTTAATCAGCCATTCAGTTAAATACCTAGCTTTTTAACTAAACGGCGCCATTCAACTAGCGGCCTGAATGATATTCAGTCAATGCGTATTATACAATATTTAATGAACTGGCTGGCTGATGCTCAGGCCATTTATTTATATAATAGGGTGAAATTGGAACGAAATTTAAATGGGTAATCATTTGGACAACTGTTATTTAAACTTTAGGGACGTAACAATGATCAGTTGAATAAAATAACGGACAGTCATTTTATTTTTCGGCGGTTGTTAAATTAGCCGATCGCTGTAACGAAACCAGGCCACCCCGATCAAATGGGTTAGGTTAGGCTAGAACTGTGAACAAACGCGCGCGAGCCGAGCGAGCGGAGCGAGCGGTGCCGCGTCAGCGGTCAGCGAGCGCTACTTCCAAGTTATATTTTTCTCACCAACTCATTCCAATTTGTTAACTGCCCAAAGTAACTGTAACCAATTTTACTGCTTACTATTTATTTACTTAGGTAAGCATTTTAATATTTGTTGACTTGTTTCTATTTAGTTTACTGTCACAGTTTTTACTACCGAACTTGCTAATAAACATGCACGTTTTTAATATAAGTAGTTTCCAAAACTGCAATAAACAACTGCCACTTTAAATCAATGACCAATCAATCAATCACCAATTTAAATATATATAATAATAATTTTTAATATCTGGGCTAGGCAAGTAGTTAAACGTTAGCGATCAAAGTCATTCGAGACATGTCTTCGAGAGTCGAAGACATGTGATATCCAATAACCCGTACTGGGCCCGCGTGGTGGATTACGGCCCACTCCCTCTCACAGAGAGGAGGCCTGTGTCCCAGCAGTGGGAACATTATAGGCTGATTATGATGATCAAAGTCATTGGCCTAGCTGTGATTGAATGGCTGAATATCATTCAAGCCGCTAATTGAACGGCGCCGTTTAGTTATATAATAATGCTAGGCAGTTAACTGAATGGCCAATTAAGGTAGTTGGCTGCGACATATCCATGACTTGCGTTTGTAAAAGGAATTTATACTGAAAAGTAACATAATAATACTCAATAACGTCATTCATGATACGTGTAGGTATATATAGTATGTCTCCTTATTTATTTACATAATAAGCCTATAATATTCCCACTGCTGGGACACAGGCCTCTTCTCCGTGAGAGGGAGTGGGCCGTAATCCACTACGCGGGTCCAGTGCGGGTTGGTAGATGTTACATGTTTTCGAAATTTTTGTTCTAGGACATGCCAGTTTCCTCACAAGGTATTCCTTTGCCGTATTGAGAGCAATGGTGATGAAATAATTTACATATTATTATAGTAACGCGCCCGTATGTTTACGAATATAGCATTCAGCAGTGGTCGGAGACGGACGGCTACACATTTCCGCGGTCAGCGTATAATCGGATAGACCGCAGACTTTATCCCATGTCGCGGAGTTAGTCTATTTTTACTTATCAATCTGTTCCTTAGAATGTTTTGTATTCACGTGTATGCTAACTTTGTTAACTTCGTTGCACTTTAACGTTTCATTATTATTAACCCAGAGAAATTTCTACAGTTGCTTACTAATGCCGAAGTTTCACAGACCAAAAAGATCTTCCCTTGGGTGAGTTGGAAGGAAAGTTTTCTTAAAATTTCACTTTATTGCATCCGCATTTACTTACAAGGAATCCAGATATTGAATCCAGGTACCCTTCGTACGTATTTTTCTGTTCCTTTGTTGTTGTCTTTTTATATGTGTGTACCTGTACATACACATAGTAAGAAAAAAAAATTGTGAGTATTAAAGCAATATTTTCCATTAGTTTCACGGAAATCCTGAGAGATCAGAATTTCCGTGAACTTTGGTGAGATAGCAGGACACAGTATTACGAATTAATTATGAAAAGAAACAACACATCTATATAAAATTACCCATATATTTCAGATCCTCTTAAAATAACAAGTCTTGAGTGTATTTGCGTTTGAAATCGATCTTAAATTTGTTCGATTACATATGTTCAATATTTATAAAAATACATTTACAAGGTCTAAGATTTAATATCATTACAATAATGCTATATTTCAATAATTATAAACCTCGATATAGGGGTCCATAATTCGAGTTTTGGTTTTATTAGTATTTAAACCAAAACGAAACATGTTTGTGAAAATCTTAAATTTATTGATGTGTGATTTTATTTAACAAAAAACATCGATTTATAAAATATTCCAGTTTTAATACATTAAACAAATATTAGACTATTTACAGTCAAATCTGATTTAAAAGGAACTTACATATAAACAAATAAACAGATTTGTCGGATCATAAATATGTAATTCCAAAATATTATTTTTACTAAACGTAGTGTATGCTGTTGTGTATTAAAATAATTATGTCATTATCATGCACCATGTCAATGCTAATATAAAGAGATCATACTAAAGAACAAAACCCCTTCTAAATTGACGATGAAGGAAGACAAATAAATGTTATTGCAGTTCCCAAAGGTGAAAGTAGAAATTAACAAAATTTATCTACTCGCATAGAGATAGCAGAACAGCTGCTATACAGCCGAAAAACGTTGTGGTAGCCATAATCAATCAAGATAGATAATTAATTATATGATGTACCACGGATTTAAGTACCTTCAATCCTTAACTTAACCCATATACATATTTATATCTTTACAAATCGTTAATCAGGTCCCAGTTAGAGTACGCTGTTGCGGTATGGAATCCCTTCTATAATAAATACTCAGATGCGATTGAAAAAGTTCAAAGTAAGTTTTTGAAAGCCATGCATTTCCGATGTTTTCGTACTTATGCATCTTATGATGATCTTCTGAATAAGTGTAAGTTACATAACCTTAAGGCCAGACGTATTATTTTAGAGACAATGTTTCTATTCGGTCTATGTAATAACGCCTGTGATTGTATGGATATCACTAATAGGATTAGCTACGTGGTACCTAGAACAACCACAGGCCGAGGGGTGCGCGCACGACCACTATTTGCAGTACCTTCTAGTCGAACGAATGCATGCTTACGAGCACCCCTACGTCGTTTTACTGGTCAATATAATAATCTATTTCAAAATATTGAAATCTTCGCTCTTCCAACCAGTAAATTTAGAGGCCTTGTTCGTGACACTATTTTGAATATTGTTCCATAATATTCTTAACTCTTAGACTGTATTTATAATTTCTAGTTTATCTTTTTTGTTTTTTTTTTTGCATGCCTGTTTAGTGTTTAGTTTTATCATTAACACTTATGTAATTTTATTGTAACTATCACATTGTAAGCGCACATCGCATTAGTTTTTATAACTTTTCTTTATAATATGTGGAAAATGTCGTGGGTTATACATTTACTCACTCTGTACTGTAAGCTCATATTTTATGTAATATTGTAATGTGTAACCGTTTATTTTCCCAAATAAATAAAATAAAATAAAATTAACCTTGAAAATTCAAGTAATCCAAAGTTACATACATAATAATTTTCACAGCATACACAAATACTAACATACATTTTAACAGTCGAAAATAGGGCAAATATCAAATAGTTTCCATTGATATAATAATATATTATACCATAACCAAAAATTAAAATTATTTGTACAAATATACAGTCATTAGCCTATAAGAAATGGTGAGTCTATATGAATGTTTACTAAGATACTTATTTTATGTGCTAAAGATTATGAAAATTGTGTGTGTTGACTAAGAAGTTTTATATGTTTCAGGATGAGGAAAGTGAATTAATAAAAAATTCATAATAGTAAAACTCGATAAAAATAGAGGTTTTATAAGCGTAATGTAAAAGTTTAATAAGTAACCCATAATAATATCGTACTTCATGGTTTTGATAAAAACTATCTAACAAAAAAAGATACTCTAAAAGAAAACCATTTACACACATTCTACAAAATCCAAATCACATAGATCTATCACACAACAAAAGCCAGCCAGAACAAACAAACCAGCTTTAACAAACTATTCTATTACAATAATCAAGTCTTTGTACTAGCACTCTTTCGCTTTTCCATTTGCAGTGACCTGAGCATTTTGACCAGATTTCCTGTTCTTGACATAGTTATTGTAGTAAAAGTTACCGAACATATAAAGGAAGAGACCAGCATTGAGGGAGAGTAAGAAGTTGATACCCTTAGGGTAGTTGCAGTCACTGAACATAACCGTGAAGTTGTGGTAGAAGATGATACAGAACTGGATCTGTAAAACAAAAAGAACAAAGATAAGAATGATATTCAACTAAAAAAAGTTTGGATAAAATAGCTGAAAAAGAAGAATAAAAGAAGAAGTTTAAGAATAAAATAGTTAGCTATGGGTTTGATATATGAACTGGTTATACAAGTTGAGAGTGGAGGCGAATCTCATTCATAATTTTATTGTAGTTATCATTCATTGATGACCCACTATATTCTTTGTTAAGTTTTCGGAAGTTTTCGTTATCATTCACATAGTTAAATTCAGCAAGCATATCTTAAAGTATTTCGATAGGCAAATTACTATTAACATTGCAAATTGTTCAGATTAGCATAATTTATGCTTATTTGCTTTGTATTAATTCAATTACATTCTAATGTTCGAATGCACCTCACCTTGTGTCTATTTTAATGAATCAAACGTTTAGGAAAGCATACAAACATGAGACTTTTTTGTTTTATTTAGTCGGTGATGAATTTATTGATTATCACTGTTGTTTTTATACCTTCTCCAGATAATATTGAGTATGCAAATTATACATAACTAGCATTTTGCGACTACATTCGCGATATATTTCCTTAGGAATTAGAAAAAACCCGTTATTACTTGACTACATCTTAAAGGAAATCACTGTGCAAATTTTTTGTGTTCTACGTCCAATACCTTGAGTTAGGCGTTGATAAATATTATAGCATCATTATTTTCCTATCGAATTAGTATTCTGTTGGGACCAGGTATTACCAAACGCGAATAATGCATCAACTTACCAGCTGCATGGTAGTGAGATGCTTCTTCCACCACAAGTACTTCTGATACTGAGGTCCGAGACCAGAGATCAGGTAGTAAGTGTACATGATGATGTGGATGAAGGAGTTGATCACACCGAGAAGAGTTCCGTGTCCACCTGGAATTATACATAACAATCTATTAAAACAATGTCAAAAGTCATTTTAGATCTTAATACTTTTGAACGTGTATCACCATGGTTTTCAATACAAATCTCAGGTAGAACAACTTCAGTATCATTTTCAATCACTCAATCTTCAGGCTTTATAGAGTCCTCTCTCTCTATTTTGAAATAGATACTCTTCTAAATTATTATTTATCAAATATATCCTAAGCAGATGTGCACTGAAGATTTTAACGTACCTGGCAAGAATTTGACGCCAATCCAAGCGCATATGGGCATCATGAAGTGATGATACAGATGCAGGAACGTGACTTGTCTGTTTTTCTTCCTCAACACGAAGAATATTGTGTCCAGAAGCTCAATGATCTTGGCTGCAAAGTACCACCATACTGCTGCTGCCATCTGCGAAAAGTTTTAAGAAAGCCATTATCAACTATACGACATCCAAATATTCATAAATCCAGAATCCATTGAATAGTTTTAAAGATCATGGAACACAATGCTCCACTATTTTAAAGCGACATTGCTTATTTAGTATACAGGGCGACATCGATGCGCAACTTGTTACCTTGGATTCAGTACATGATTCTGGAACCCCTACGTTGACATTTTTCGTCGGTTATTAAAAAAAATGCTTTTCCTTACATTTTGACCGCGTGGTTAGACACTTTTATTTACCATTTATGTACACACATATAAAAACAGACACGACTCGACTCGACTCGACTTTTGTTGGAAACAGCAATTTATTTTTTTAATAAACGACGAAAAATTTTAACGCATGTGTGTCCAGAATCATGTACTGAACCCATGATAAGAGGTCGATGTCCCTACCACCTGAATAAGGACACTAAACAATGTGGAGATAAAAATGTGGATGTTTATGAAACAAAAGTTCGGAGAAGAGATATTTAGACTTACTCTGTGAGCTTTGGGACTGTTCGAGTAATCCACGGGCTGGCATGAGAAGTTGTAGTCGTTCCACCATCCCGCGACTAAACCCTGAAAAAGTAAGAAAATTGATAAGTTAACACTTTGAACGTGGATCCACGCGAGACCAAATACCTTTTTTAAATTGTTTCTTTAATTACGACATTCCACCGTCTTAACCAACTAATGAATTGTATGGTAAGCGTTGTTAAAAGTGACAAAGAGTTATAAGTCTAGGTGTCAGCTTGCTAAGTCGCAAAAATCGCAAGTAAAACTGGCGGCAAAACCAAAAGGGGGTAAACGGAGCCGGTCGAAACCAAACAAGGTTTTGAAAAGGCAGGGTCCAGAGACGGACACGTGCGACAAGGATGGTTTCATCAAGGTGGAGAAGAAGAAGAAGAAGCCTCCTTGTCGGAACCAGTGCGGCACCGCGCAGGCAGGACCCAACATGCTGCTGCGTCCAGCAATCCCTACGACGCAGCTTTACGTGTTCAGACTGCACCACTCCACGAAAGTTGAGGAGATCGTGGAGTACATGTGTGTGAAGACCAGCTGGACTTTGAGGGTCGAGAAGTTGTAGTCGCATCACAACACGAACTTCAAGTCGTTCGTGGTGCGTGTTCCTACACATCATCTCGAGAAGTTCCTCAAGGAAGAGTTCTGGCCGAAGGGTGTTGTGTACCGCCGGTTTCGTGGCCGGCTACATGACACCAGTCGCCGAAACACGACACAGACACTTCGTGTGCATTAGTTTTTAGTGTAATTATAGTGTTTTAAAAACCTATGTACAGACGCCAGCACATCAAGCTACTACAATCTGTCAAATTTATTTAATAGATTTTCAACTTTATCGCTAAAGCATAAGGTTCAAAGTTGATTGGGAAAATCTTGCTTGAAAAGCTTGATGTATTGGCGTCTGTACTCCAATCACTAAAGTATACTTGATCAAAGTGAGCTGTCATTCCACCCATGCTAGTAATTTACACTATTGACAGCTCACTTCAGGCTCACTCCTAATCTTCACACCTTAATTTTCACGATAAGTTTTTCACAGAATAGATTAGCTAGCTTAACAAAATGATATCCTGGAAACCCACCTCATATACCAGATAAATGCTCATCAAAATCTGTGACACGTTGTACAGAATCATGACGTTCTTCAAGTCATAGGGTTTCCTGTCTCTCATATACTTGGGGCCGACTGAGTTGCAGAAGTACAGGTATGTCGCGAGGATGGTCAGCAGAGGGCCTGGTCCTGACATCAGCCACCAGTTCTCTGTCCGAGGATCTGGAAAGAAGAGAGCGTTTTGGATAAGTATGTATGATGAAAAGTAAGCGTTTATATTTTTGTAGATTTCCAAAGTGTGCGAACAGGACACTCTTCTATTTCCTAAGCCTACGCCGCCTAGCGGCGCCGTCTGTCTATAAAATAGATCTACAAAAAGTTGTAATTATGTTCCAAATGTTAATTATTCAAGAACTCAAAATAGTTTCAGTTATCCTACATAACGTTTTTTTTATTCTTTATTATATTGTTTTTCATCCAGTTTTATAAAGCATATAATATGTATTGTTATAAGTTTGTTAAACAGCCGTAATGTAATTTTTTTTAATAGTCTAATAATTGATGTTCGACGGTAACTAAATATGGAAAAGCGCAAAAAGAAAATTAAATATATTTGAAGACTTATTTAGATATTGTTAGCCAAAGTAACCTTTGGGGTTAAACAATTGTCGGTACTATTGAAGCTTCATTTAAATACATAGCAATTATAATTCAAGAATGTATGTGTGAGCCAAAATAGGTCCAATATTTGCATAGCACGTCAAACAGCGAAATGCGTCAATATATTCAGCATGACGTCAATTAAAGTGTGAAAACCGAACATTAAACGCAAAAATGAGCTAACAACCATTGTTTAGTTTTCGTAAAAAAACGAATGTGCAAGCAATTAAACTATGGAACATAGGCGAGTCTCACACTACAACGCACCACGCGATGGGGCGCAGCAAAACGGAGCCAAATTCCCCGTTTTCATTTAATTTGTATGTAAAAAATCACACGTTGGGACGCGCCCCATCTATCTGCTGCGCCCCGTCGCGTGGCGCGTTGCAGCGTGTAAGTATCACCGGACTGAAATCCAAATTGTAAGCTGTTACTGAAAACTCATCAATGTTTACCATTATAGTATCGAAACCAGCGGGGTAATTGCGTAACACACATAAAATGACCATCTTGGCAGATCTGCCACGTTCATTGCGTTATTTGCGTTGTCGAGCAGACGAATTTTCTAACCTATGAAGCAATGGACGTCAAAATGAAAGGGAATGCGATCGATTGCCATTTTATGTTTGTTACGCAATTACCCGGCAGGACTCCGCCGGATAGCAGTCGTGCTTGCTACCACTATAACACCAAAAATACCATAGATACAGGGTGGCAGACACATCGATACACAACCTGTTACCAGTACAGACGCCAGTACATCAAGCTACCCGAAACTGTAAAATTTTCCCAATCAACTTTGAACCTTATGCTTTAGCGATAAAGTTGAAAATATATTAAAGAAACGTGACAGATTATAGTAGCTTGATGTGCTGGCGTCTGTACATGATTCTAGACCCCCAACGGTTTAACTTTTTCGCTGGTTATAAAAAAAAAATTGAATTTCATAGTTTTGGTAGAGGATGCCTAAGGCATTAAGTCCGCCTTTGTACCTTTTTGTGCGAGAAGTTTAAATAAATAAATTTCCCTACAGTTTGATTGCACTTTTGTAGGAAACAACTATTTTTTTTTTATAACTGGCCAATTCTTTTCAACGCTTGTGGGTCCGGAATAATCGACGTCCCTGCCAACTGCCACCCTGCATAGTTTTCTTTAAATATTTATATGGACGAGACAGTCATTGAAACATTGTGGTTATTTGCCTCCCTTCACAAGCAACGCTATACTGTGAAGTGCCAAATTATACTCAGTCTCATAGCTTTGCAATTTCATAAGCATTCGATTCCAGCACATAATATTTATCGAGTAATTTCCAGCAAATGCATTGGTTGGGTGGAAATTTAGAAACAATTCAATTCAATTCATTTATTCAATAACAATTTTTACATTGTGTCTGAATGTCTATAATTAAATATATAAGAACATCATGCATGCAATCCATAATTAAATCATTAAAATTATCCAAATTACATGCAAGTGAAAACAATAAAAGTATATGATCGACTACAGTAAACAAAATCAGAAAAATATATGATATTCTTCAGGATATATGCTAGGTATATAGTGTGTTGAAAACTCATAATACAACTAATTTGATATGATAGAAAAAAATCATGAAGATACCTCTAAAAACTTTTTTTTACAATAAAAACCATTACTAATATAGGTACAGGTACATACAATCATTCTGATTTTTGACAAATTATTCTACAAGCAACAGACTAAAATACTAGTGTTTTAATTTTTAAGTCCAAACAATACATTTTTTGTAATTAAATAATTGCTTCATATTTTGCAATAAATTACCAGCGTTGTATCATCACGCTTCTCTTTCCTTTCTATGCAGTCCAACAATGACCGCGCTTTAGGTCATGTAAGCTCCTTAACTGGCGTTGGTAGAGCGGTTTTTACTAGTCCCCTAGTAAAATCATCCTAGCAAAATATGTAGGTAGTAGGTAAAATTACTAACAACATAAACATAGTCATGTTATAATAATCAAAACATAGTGTTCTTGATGTTATTATCAAGTACAAACCAATCAACAACCTCTGCTTACGGCACAATCATATGACTCAATATGGCATCACTACAAATGACCATAACAATACGATCGAGCATGCGCCCGCGCACCGCCACGCACACAAATATGATTATTATTGTAATCAACATGTAATGTTTCCGCCTTCTTTAGACGTTATCGTGGATTGATTAAATTTTGATCTGGTTGAATCTATAAGTATGCTATTTCCACGACCCTAGTCCTCGAAACTAGTTATAGCCCGAAAGTCTGTATGCTGTTGTACTCTAAAACTGCCAAGGATACGCCAGTAATTGGGTGGCATCGGTACAATAAAATTTGCGCCTTGTGAAAAACAAAGAATATTTTCTACAAGACGCCATTAGTAAACAATATTTACAAAGGCGCCAAATTTTTCACTAATGAATCATAAATTACACAACTCACATTCAAGGAAACCCAAGAATTTATGCAAAGACAACTTGTTGTCCTGATTTTTAGGATTCCGTATCCAAAGGGTAAAAACGGGACCCTATTACTAAGACTCCACTGTCCGTCTGTCTGTCGGTCACCAGGCTTTATCTCATGAACCGTGATAGCTACACAGTTGAAATTTTCACAGATGATGTTTTTCTGTTGCCGCTATAACAACAAATACTAAAAACAGAATAAAATAAATATTTAAGGGGGGCTCCCATACAACAAACGTGTTTTTTTCGGGATTTTGCCTTGTGGTACGGAACCCTTCGTGTCCGAGTCTGATTCGCACTTGGCCAGTTTCTTTTTTACGACGCCACCTATTGTTATCCAAGGATTTTTAGTGACGGATCTCAAATCATACGCAGATTGAAGAATCAGTCCAAAACAATGACATGCGTAGACCTACCACTAAGAATGTGCTTAGAAATACTCTCACGTATCGACTATAAATACTAGTAGGTATGTGGGCAACACCAACTATTATTTACTGGCTACGATGTAATCATCGTTTTTGTAAACATCTAAGTAGGTTACACGTAGAAATCGAGAGTGAATAAAATGGAAATCAAGCAAATCAAATGACCCCTCTATTTATAGATTCTGCATTGTTTTACTTTTAAAAGCTACAGCGCGACGATCTCCCCAGCAACAAATCTGACTTTATTACGAAAATGTACACTCAGTTATAGCAATTCGCTGACCCACCTTTGCATAAATGGTTGACCAAAAAAAAAACCTCTAAATAACCTCGACCATTTATGCAAAGGTGGGTCAGCTAATATAATAAAGTCAGATTTGTTGCGGGGGAGATCGTCGCGCTGTGCCGATATTAAGACTTATATCCAACACTCCGTTATCTACGTAAAAGAATGTGTGTATGTGTCTGTTACGCACGTGTAATCACGTACAAAAGTTTTGAATGGAACAGCAATATTTTTTTTTCGAAAAATGTTAACCTGGGTTCAGAATCCATATTACAATTTTCCAACTAAAAATTAACATTACAAAAAAAAGTTTTTTCTTTGGTGCCTGTACTAAAGAATGAAAATCATTGTATCTTAGGTCGTAGGAAGCCACATACCATTTCATACCAGTGCAGACAAACTTTGCATTTTGATATGATATGACAATTCATGAAAATGCATCTATCTTACATTGATCGGTTTTTCGTTAAATCATAAAGGGGCTCGTCTAAGAACACATCGATATCGGTAAGCTTTGTCAGTCGTCACTTAGCTGTTGGCATACTGACAGACTAGAAATTCTCACCATTCTAATCACGTCGCATGCACGCTTTATGCATTGGTATGAAGCAATTATTTTAAACAGCAATTAATACAGGTGTTTAACTAAACTTAATATTATAAAGAGAAAATATTAGATTTTTGTATGTTTGGTTGTTACGATTTCACGCTAAAACGGCTGAAGGGATTTGGATGAAATTTAGCACAAGGGTAGACCATGATGTTGATTAGGATATAGGATAATTTTTATGCCGATATTTTTAGCAACCGCGGGTTGCAGTTATAACTTAATAATTTTGTAATCGAGTTTATTCTGGGTGGCCTTGTTAGTTTTTCATAATCTTAGTCATAGTCCATATATCTGTCAGAATATTGTTACAGAGTTATTACTAACTTTTAAAAGTTCATAATATTCTTCCGTTTCCGGCGTACAAATACATTTTCAGGGTTAAATATATTAAATATTATTTAATTTATTGAATTAAATAAATTAGAATAACATTCAAATTAGTCAAATATAAGGAATGGAAATGTCAAAAAGATTAAAAGTCAAAGATATAATAAGAAGAGAATATAATTATTGTAATATTTAAGTCAACTTTTCATTTCATTCATGAAATCATTAGTCGAGTAATAACATTGAGATAATTGAATAATTTAGATTCAAATGTCTTAAAATTAAGAGTTTTAAAACAGTCTGGTAGTTTATTATAAAGTTTGGTCGCCATACAAAATACATTATTAGAAAATAGTTTATTATTTCGTCTAGGTACACGAAGCATGTGGACTTTGCGGCTAGGTCTAGATACAAGATCATTATGCAGATTCAATTCACGCTTATTTTGGTACACAAAAATACAAATTTCAAAAATATATAGTGTTGGGAGTGGTAATATTTTTTTTTTTTTTGAATAATGGAACACAGCTGTCAAGTGGGTGCGCTCCACATATTGAGCAAATGCATTTCTTTTGAGCTCGAAATACTCTGTTAAGTTCTACAGAATTACCCCATATTATAATGCCATAACGCAAAATTGATGAGACATAGCCATGATATGCACATAGTGCCGCATGAACACATAGCCACACGTGTTAATCTGTATAGAACGAATACGAATCTATCCACCTTTGTGCAGAGTTCATCAATATGAGCTTTCCAGTCACAGTATTTGTCTATTGTTATCCTTAGGAATTTGGTACTTTCAACTTCTTCAATTGCGTCATTATCATGTTGTATTTTTAACTGTGGACGCTTACTGTTATATGTTTGGAACTGTATCATTTTGGTTTTGCTAATATTAATATGGAGATTGTTTTGATTGAGCCAAGTGATAATTTTATTTAGTTTCAATCTGGTATTCACCTTCGTCATAATTGTCGTTTTGAATGCTGAGGGTCGTATCGTCAGCATATAATATGCAGTTGTGGGAGGTTACACTTTTTTTTTTTTCAGGATGGGAAATCATCAAATGACCCCTCCCGCTCTGGGTGGAGCGGAAGGGAGTGTCAGACTCTTACTGACTAAAACCCACCCGTGTTCCTTCCTTAGCCCTTTATGTTCCGGGCCAGCGGTAACCCTTTCGGACAATTCCGCTGACCTCCCGGTCAGCGGTTACACTAGCTAAGTCATTAGCATACAGCAAGAACAGAAGTGGTCCCAGTATGGTCCCTTGAGGAATACCACAATTATTTTTCCGATCGACAGATCTACAGATGATTTTTTGATGCCCTGCTTGTCTCGAGATCTCCACACATTGTTGTCGATGGGTGAGGTAACTTTCGAGCTATTTCAATGCGTTTCCTCTAATGTCGTATCGATCTAATTTGAGAAGAAGCAATTTATGGTTGACGAAATCGAAAGCCTTGGACATATCTAAGAAAACAGAGGTAATTGGTATTTTATCATTAAGACTTTTGGTTATCAACTTTATTAAAGCAAAACAAGCAAATGGTAAGATTTATTTTTCTTAAAACCAAATTGATCTTCATTTTTGAAACTGCGCAGTAGTTATTTGCTGTAGATCCATAGAACACAGGATTGGTGTCATGAGAAAGTAAGATGGGACTACGGTAGACCACAATGAAGATAACTTGGGGTCTTTCTTTAATTATCAAGAATTAGGTAACGCAGAGGTTCACGCTCGAAGTTTGCCATAGTGCTATTGAACGGATTTGTCTGGGTATTTCACTTGTGGATCAGGTTACTAATATCCGTTCCACCACTAATATAACTAAAGGCTAGTTTCCGTAATTAAAAACGTTCAAAATCTAGTCGCAATGTCATCTCAATTAATGTCAAGAACTTGCTAAAAATGTAGTGAAACTAGAGGTATTTTTGACAGATTGAGACTGAATTCGGACTGCGGATATTTTTAAAATTACGAGAATTACCCCTCAGATGTTACTTGGAAAGCTGCCAATGTGACAGTATAAGAAAATATAATATTAAAAAGTAAAGGTTAAACAACATAACAAAAACTAACTTAACATGCTTGTGGGACTCTACAACCTACAGTATTGATGTAAGTGATTATGCAAGTGTTTCGCATCAGTCAGTTAGCATCGTAGTGCGAAATATATTATGTATAGATATGTGAACAGTTTAAAGATCAATCGATTATTACCTAATCTTGCTTTGGGCATTAAGATCGGAACACATGTGCCTGAAACTTGCACAACAGTATGCAAGTAGCTTGCATGGCGTGTCCCATAACAGCTTCTGATTAGTGAATACCATAATGGTATGCCACTTACTTGCATACTTTAGTGCAAGTTACAGCCATGTGTGTTCCGGGCTTTATGGTATATTTCACGCAGTCCGACATATTTTTATTACTTTTGATATTATTTTGTTACAAAATACGTTATTAGCCTCATCTACAAACTTGATCTAGACTAATACTAAAACAGAATAAGTTTGTAAGTTTGATAGATAGATAGATAAAACGTTTATTCAGTGCAACAAAAGACACAAAACAGTTATTAAAAAGATCAAAAAACCGGCCAAGAGCGTGTCGGGCCACGCTCAGTGTAGGGTTCCGTAGTTTCCCGTCCGTCACAATAAGTGTGTTAAAATGCTTGCATATACTACAAACTTAGTCCAGAAATTATTTTGTACAACTTTTTGTCTTTTTTGTACAAAAACTGTTGTTTCCATCAAGTTCAAAATAATTTTCCTAGAAAGTCCTTATAAAGTTCTACTTTTCAGATTTTTTTCATATTTTCTAAACTTATGGTTCAAAAGTTAGAGGGGGGGGGACACATTGTTTTTTACTTTTGGAGCGATTATTTCCGAAATTATTGACATTATCAAAAAATGATTTTAGTAAACCCCTATTCATTTTTAAATACCTTTCCAACAATATATCACACGTTAGGGTTGAAATTAAAAAAAAAAATCACTTTTCACTTTACATATAGGGGGGCTACCCTAATAAAACATTTTTTTCCAATTTTTATTTTACCACTTTGTCGGCGTGATTGATATACATATTGGTACCATATTTCAGCTTTCTAGTGCTAACGGTCACAGAGATTAAGCGAGGACGGACAGACAGACATGGCGAAACTATAAGGGTTCCTAGTTGACTACGGAACCCTAAAAAGGTGAAAAAAAAAACAATAACAAAGATTAAAAAGATAAATTGACCATAGACACCTTCAGCGGGATTGTCCGAAAGGGTTACCGCTGGCCCGGAACATAAAGGGCAAAGGAAGGGGGGCGGGTGGGTTTTAGTCAGTAAGAGTCTGACACTCCCTTCCGCACCACCCAGAGCGGGAGGGGTCATTTGATGATTTCCCATCATGGAAAAAAAAAGAAACCGTTATAGGTGTTTATTTATAGCTAGGTGTCTATCTAGCTAATAAACACCTATAACGGTCGATCACTACTGGGCGGTGTGTGTCTCATGGTTGCACCAAATGGGAGTCCAGCTCAGCATATGCCAGGTATAATAGCTGACGCTGGTATTCCCGTTAGTGACACACGGACGGATGTCGAGAAGACACATCTGTGTTTCAACAAAATGGTACCTACAAAGTGCGGCGCGTATATTATAAAGGCGGTAAGTACCCACAGTTGACTTGCTTTTAAAAACAGACAGAAAGAAAGATTTTGAAATTTTAAACTTAATAAATATTTGTGTTGTGTCTACTGGATTACTTGATTATTTATCATAGTGTAATGAATGACTAGTTTATGTTTTTAAGTGTGTATGTGTACGAGTTTACATGTTGGTGTATAATAATATATTGTTAAGTTATGGTTTTATAATAATTATGTACAGTGAGTACCTATAGCGTAATTGCTTATATATTTTCTATTGTAATACCTATGTTATAATTATACGTTTCGTTTTACAAAGTTGTCTCAATGGATGGATGGTTTGGATGAGTACTGGGGTTCTAAAAAGGCCACTTTGGCAGAATCATAAAAGGATAACGTTATGAATCATAATGGACAGTTAACTGTTAAGTTAATCGTATCAAATCCCACTGGTGAAGGAATTTTCAGTTATTTTTTTTGTCTGTGCTAAAATACCAATCAACCCAATCCAATCTCTTTGATAATACCTACGTAGTGTAGCGGAAAAAAGAAAAACATGGACTGTCTTCGCTATATTATGATTATCCTTTTATGATTCTGCCAAAGTAACTTTTTTAGGCCCCCAGATTCGATTTCGAAAATTCTTATACTGGCAGAAAGCTACACTATTAAATGGAGTGTGAGTGTTTAACTGCCCGGTACATCCCACTATCCCCATTATGAATCTCCATTAAGATCGATTACGCCGTACGGCATTTCATACAAACTTTAAAGCCCTTGTTTTTCGAAATGAATGCACCGATTTTAATGAAACTTCATACGCATAGGCAGGATACAAAGGTCTAAAAAGTTACTTATAACATTTTCTACATTTACATTTCTTTCCTCAAGACCATTTCAATTTTTTTTCATTTCATTTTTCATGGTCTTCACATGATCTGACTATGATTACATATATCTGGACTTTAAAAGAGACTGTGATCTTTGAGTTTGTTCCGACTTTTCTTCTCAGAGTAATCAGAAACATTAACCTCATCTAGTTTTTAAAATATGTTTGTCGTGTAAAAGTATTTCTGTAAACCTACTTACACAAATAAAATCATTTATCATTCATTATTTCAAGTTCACTTTACTAGTTTGTTAAAATTTTTCGTATTTTAGTAGTAGTCAATAGGCCTAAGAACGCTTAATTACTGAGAATATGAAAAACAGCATGCTGGCGTCTGTACATACATATTCTCGAAAGTTAAGAGAAAGAAAATAGTTCTCGAAAGTTCTAGCGTCAAAATTTCTAGAAGGATCTTGACTCTACTAGTTATGCTACCCGATACTAGATAGCGCTAGTGGCAACTAATGTCACCATGTACCAGGCATTAATTGTGGCGCGCAACAATATCATAATTATTTTAATCACCCATCATTGCATACCATAAAATAATGGGTAGGCATTTGACAATGAAAACTATGTAAATACCCATTAAGCATAACCATTATCAACCTTATGTGGGAACCTCGTGAATGCCGACTAAAACAAAAAATAAAAAAGTAGGTTTTTAAAAAATTTACTCCTACCAAGGTGGAAAAGGGTAATAAAGTTTTAGGGCTGGATTCTACTGCTTGCTTCCACTAACTCGAAAATAGGTCCATACCTATTTTCAAGTTAATGGAGGCGTCTTTGAGTCAAGTTATGAACACAACCCAAACGATTTTCCAAAATTCCACCCCTGTGGGGGTGAAAAGCGGTGATACAGTTTATTTGAAAAATCTGATCCCTTCGATCTATAAACTTAAAAATTGGCCCGAATACTTATTTATTGAAATAAATGATAAAGATCATAAACATACATTTTCGAAATTTTTTGAGGAAAGTACGAATTTCACGCGGACGAAGTCGCGGGCGGAAGCTAGTGTAATATAAAAGTATTTGAATGAAATAAAGGAAATACTATTTTATGTCTAATTTAAGAAATTGCACTTGTGGTGATAATGTGTGTAATAAACGTGATGTAGCAATTCATATTTTAATATCTTTGACTAATTCGATTTTTTCGTCGATTGCAAATTTTTACCGCATTATTTCGTAAATGTCATTATTTAGTTAAGGAGTTTTGTAAGGCCGACTTGCACGGTCTTTGGGTTATCCTAAATAACTCGGAGTTATCAGCTAACTCAGGGTTACTCAAATAGTTCATCTTTCGCCACTAAGAGTTAGAGGTAAACTTTCTAAGCTTCCTGAACACGATTCTGGAGAAATCGCTTAGGTCACTGCTCCTGCGCTGTCCAACTTCTTTATTGACTGGACTAATAATCAGGGTACGCGTTATAAGAATTTAAATGTCAATTACATAACTCCGAGCTTACAAGCTCTGCATTTATTTAATTAACTCGACTAAACGTGCAAGTGGGTCTAAGAAATTCGTTTGTTGTTTTACCTTTACCTTTTATTATTTATTTTATTGTTTGTAGTATTTGTTGTTAGAGCGGCAACAGAAATAGGTACATCATCTGTGAAAATTTCAACTGTCTAGCTATCACGGTTCATGAGATACAGCCTGGTAGCAGATAGACAGACGGACAGTGGAGTCATAGGGTTCAGTTTTTACCCTTTGGTTACGAAACCCTAAAAACTAGCTTCGTCCGCGTGAAATTTATTGTTTTCACATAAAATTAAAGCCAATAAGACGCTCGGCAATACCTACTGTAGCTTTCCATTAGTGAAAGAAATTTCGGAATTCCACATAACGAAAATTTTATTTCCTTTGATGTTAAGGCTCCTTCAAACAGGCACGACATGCGATAAAATCGCGCGCGACACAAAGGCACCGCAAGTCGCGCAACGAGCGGTGCATTTACCTTTACTATATTTTTTGCCTTTACTATACTATAGGTGAGGTCTATGAACCTGTTTTGTAAAACAACATAAGTTTCGACCTTACAATGATAATATATCATGCAGTTAATTGATTCAAAACGTAACGTAATAGTTAACGGTAGCCTATAATACTCGAGTGCCCTAGATATTATTAATATATACATTTATAAGAGCAACGTTTGTAACCTTGACCCAAAGACTCTGAGAATTACCATAACATTTTTTCGATTACTATAAATAATTTACCTGTTTACATAAATAGTAAAAGGTTAGTAGCCTCTGAATTATTTGATTTATTCTATTAAATTGAAATTATTTTAATTAGCTTTTTTATTGGAATACTATTTAAATATTGAACTTACCGCTGTTGCGTTCCATAAATTTTCGGTACGAGTCCACGAACGACATGGTTGCGTTTGAACCTGAAAAAACCAGAAAATAAAATTAAAACGAATTCTCCATGAATAAAGTAAAAGTAATTTATTAATTATAAAATACAAAAGTAAAGGTTGTTGGTCTTGAAAAAACTAACAAAGTAAAATGTTGATGTATCGAAACTTTTTATGTAAGTTTCTAATTTATAAATAAACTAGCAACGCCCCGCTGTTTTACCTGCAGAAGTTTCAATCTTGTTAGAATATCGGGATCAAAAGTATCCTATGTATTATTCCTGGTTATAAACTATCTGTGTGCTAAATTTTATCCAAACCGTTCAGTATTTTGTGCGTAAAGAAGTAACAAACACACTCACAAACTTTTGCCTTTACGAGTATAATAAGAATATAGTGTGATTAATTCGTAAACCGAATTATAAAGTAGGAAATTAACTGCATTTTTATTTTTGTATTTTTTTTAACTAAAAAATAACTAAACGCCCACGAGAACACACCTTGTATTTAAAATTAAAATCCGAAGTCAAAAAAAAACACAGCACTCGGAAAAACAGTGCATTAAAAATCGATGTCGCTGAGACAACGCACTTCTCAGTCAGAGAGCGATCGGAAACTAACACTCATACAAAATTTTGCGTTAACAGTAATTGAGTGTATTGCGAAAATACATAATTAGCCTTGGGATGATACTGGCCCACTTTTTATACGACTTGGGCTCATTAGATATTATAGTATTAAAGCCTAATGATTTTTTTTCGTATTGATTTTACACTCACGACAGAAAGTATTTGCACTTTTATCTTTATCACCAGTCGACAGTAATGCGGATGAATTTTCCGACACTATATTTTAGCTCCTCTCTCCGAGGGGAGGCTGTGTCCCACCAGTGGGAACGTTATAGGCTGATTATCATGAAACACAAAAGCTCTACAAAGCTGACTTTATTATTCATAATAACATAATATCACGCCTGTTATCCCGGAAGGTTAGGCAGAGATAAAACTATTGTATAGGTACACATTTTGGCAGTTTTGTTTAAGTCCCATCTATAGTAGGTACCCGGCGATAAATATTGCACATCGACCTTTTTACACAAAACCATTTTATACAAAGAATAAAAATAATTATCAAAAGAAGCAAATCATAATAAAATTGTTTTAACAGCTCCTAATAGATACCGGACTGTTTGTATTTCGTGCGACAGAGATAACGCTCTACGAAGCCGAAATTAGCCGATTGTCTCTTTCCAAAGGTCGATGTGCAATATTTATCGCCGGGTACTGTAATAGGGGTTGAGTCTATAATTGCCAACAACCGGCACACATCTAGACTCCGGGCTGTTTATTTATTTAGGATCTCCAACAAGAAATTCCTGATGGAAAAAACTATACCACTTTGCGCGACCCTTGAATCGAACCCAGGATCTTATGTTCAGCAGCAGCTTACGACCACTAGATCAGCGAGACAATCCTTATTATTAATCCATACTAATATTATAAATTGGAAAGTAACTCTGTCTATCTGTCTGTTACCTCTTTACGCTTAAACCGCTGAACCGATTTAGATGAAATTTGGTATATAGATAGTTTGAGTCCCGGGAAAGGACATAGGATAGTTTTAATCCCGATATTCCCTCGGGATCGACACTTATGCGGGTAAAACCGCGGGGGGCCGCTGCTTTCGCGGGCTACCATGGCTAAGAATTTGTCCTCTGCGTATGTAGGTATGTTTTAATCTCTACGTACAGTACCCGGCGATAAATATTGCACATCGACTTTTACCTTTTTTGTATTTTATACATAGAATAAAAATAATTATCAAAAGAAGCAAATCATAATTGTTTTAACAGCTCCTATAGATACCGGACTGTTTGTATTTCGTGCGACAGAGATAACGCTCTACGAAGCCGAAATTAGCCGATTGTCTCTTTCCACAGGTCGATGTGCAATATTTATCGCCGGGTACTGTATGTAAGTATTTTTTATAAAATGTCATATTGAACTTTGAAATATTTTAGAAAATGTCTACTTTATATATGGCTACCAAAGTTGTCAGCATATCCCACAGAATAAGCAAGCTGAAGTGGCAATGGGCCGGCTATATTAGCCGTAGAACCGATAACCGTTGGGGTAGACGTGTTTTTGAGTGGAGACCGTGAATCGGCAAACGAAAGGAAGGGACGCCCTCGAGACTAGGTGGAGCGACGATCTCCGCAGGATGGCTGGTAGCAGCTGGATGAGAGTTGCCGAAAATCGAGTTGAATGGCGTGCAACAGGAGAGGCCTATGTCCAGCAGTGGACTGCTGTAGGCTTATGATGATATATTGGCACAAAAGCATCGAAAACTCGAAACAAATCCTACAAAAATTGCGTTAAATTAAATTAAGTAAACAGGAAAAGATATGTCGAAGAAAACTATAGAGCTATTACGAGCGAACAAATTGCAATGATTGCATCATTAACAAGTACCTACATAAAATATTGATAATGGTGAAAGAATTGCTTCTCCGAAATCGTACTAATGTGATAAATTAATGTATTTGAATATTGCCGAAATTCGTCAAGTAATTATATTTTACTGTATTAGTTATTTTGCAAGTGTGTAACCATCACGTTCAAATTCGCAATTTATGGTTTAAGTGGAATAGCATTAAAAGTCTGTGGGGTTATTGCCTAACGCACTAACAGTAGCAATGCCTTTCATTGTGATAGTTTAACAGCATTCATTACATTATCTGTGTTGCTGAGTAGACACATTTTACGAACATACGTAGCAATCAGCAAAATCTTTCAAAATGGATCAGCAGTGCTATTCTGTAAAAATCTCACCGTGAAAACTTAGGTGAAATGAGCGTGGAGTGAGCTGTCAATAGTGTCAATTCCTTGCAAAAACAAACTCACTTCACCTAAGTTTTCACGGTGAGATTTTTATAGAATCGAGCGGCTGGTTCACAAAAATAATTTTGTAACAAATATAGAGCTATTAAAAATATAATTTGATTACCTACTTTAATTTAAGTACGAATAGGTACGTTTAAGTAGTAATACGTTTGTGATCTTTTAATTTAGACACTTATTTAAAAGTTAATCGGTACATTTAAAAAGTATAGGAAGATTAGGAAGTCTGTAGTTTAACTAATAGATATTGACCATTCAATCTTCTTTTATGTAAAACAATTAACATAAAGACTAACCTATTTAATAAAAACACTTCTTTGACGTAGGTACCTACTCGTATGTAAAGTGTATGTGATCTGTAATCCAATAACAGATATTGAGCACAAAGATTATTTCAATGTTCTAGTAGGCAAAACAATTAACTTAAAGGCTAACTAATAACAGTGATCTCACAAATTAATTTCGTCCACAAAAAGTCAAAGTTACAACAGCAGTATGATTGTGAAGAAATAAAAACTGAACAAACGACAATGCTTTTCCATTGATTCTTTCTTTATACGAACGCACTATTTCAATAGAACACTTAACATTTGATATTAAGCGTTTCGAATGTAGAAATAGAGTTAATTTTCAAGTGTGTCTTACCAACGTGAGATAGGACTTTTCTGTTGTGAGTAGAGGATTGTTGTCGTGAGAAGCTGGCTAAGGTTATTAGGTCTTCTAGCACTGTCTAGTTCTTTCGATAAGTACGTTAAGTGATCTACATTAACAATGTCGTCTTTTTAGGGTTCCGTAGCCAAAGGGTAAAAACGGAGGTCCCGTTTTTACCCTTTATTACTAAGTCTCCACTGTCCGTCTGTCTGACTGTCACTAGGCTGTATCTCATGATCCGTGATAGCTAGACAGTTGAAATGTTCACAGATGATGTATTTCTGTTGCTGCTATAACAACAAATACTAAAAACAGAATAAAATAAATATTTAAAGGGGGCTCCCATACAACAAACGTTGTTTTTCGGCGTTTTGCCTTGTGGTACGGAACCCTTCGTGTGCGAGTCTGACTCGCACTTGGCCAGTTTTCCTATATAAATTGGAAATAATCAGCAAAGAAACTGAAAAAATTAAAGATTCAACCACGGCATGAGGTATTCCCATATCGCCTCATTAAAAAACGAACTTTGGTCCAAGCTTTAAGGCTCCTTCAAACAGGCGCGACATGCGATAAAATCGCGCGCACAACAAAGGCACCACAAGTCGCGCAACGAGCGGTGCCTTTGTGTCGCGCGTGATTCGCGTCCCACGTGCGACTGTTTGCAGGAGCCTTTTAGGCCTTTTGTGCACTGCCAACGTGACATCAACGAGAAACGAGATTATTTGAACTGTACGTAAGGTTAAAGGTCGTTCTACTAAGACAAAACAACATTGTCGACGTTCTTCCCAGAGGTAAAAGTTTTTCAAAAACATCTTCTATATGGGGCGTAAAACTCAAATGTTTAAATTTTTTGCCTTTTACTGCTACCAGTACCTATACTGCAGGGTAGCAGGGCACCGACGCACAGCCTGTTACTATGGATTCAGAACATGATTCTGGACACCACCGCGTTGCAATTTTACGTCGGTTATTTTAATAAAACCAGCTGTTTCTCACAAAAGTGCCTAACTTACGCGGTCAAAATGTATGGAAAGGCATTTTTTATTTTAAGAACCAACGAAAATTTTCTAATAGTTTGTGAATAAGTACTTGTACAATGTAAAGGTGCAGTCGCCCTTGCATTTTAAAATCTAGGTAAACACATACATATTTGGTGTGTGAAAAGTTCCTCAAGGAAGAGTTCTGGCCGAAGGGTGTTGTGTACCGCCGGTTTTGTGGCTACATGACACCAGCGAAACACGACGCAGACACTCTTGTGTGTTGATTTTAGTTATTAGTTTTTCGTGTAATTATTATGTTGTAACTTGTATACTTATATTTATAGTATTTTTAAGTTATATTAATATTGTATTGTATGTGTTTATATGGGCCTTGATGCCTGAAATAAATGAATAAATTATAAAAAAGAATTACGGCTCCTGCAAACAGGCGCGACGCGCGACGCGAATCGCGCGCGACACAAAGGCACCGCTCGTTGCGCGACTTGCGGTGCCTTTGTGTCGCGTGTCGCGTCGCGCCTGTGTGAACGAGCCTTTATCAAAGTCGGACTACTCTGTAAAAAGTTATGCGTGGTCATACATAAAAAGAATAAATATACGCGTCGACTTGCGAACCGCCTCCGTTTTTTCGTATGTTAAAAATAAAGCTAATGTGTGAAACTTGTCACTAGCGGGTACAAGTACAAAATTTCTATTAAAATAACATGCCTACACTGGTTATAGATACTTATAAGCCTAACGGAAAGTGAAATGGAAAACAAAAACAACGCAAAGGGGACCAAGAGAGTACAAATATCCCAAAATTAATGTATTTATGCTTAACAATTAGAATTTTATACAGGATGTAAAAAACCCAATCGCAAACTCGTCATCTACGTAAGCAACATTGAAAAAAAAAACAATAAAATTATGATAAATAACGTATTGTCTTTTTAGAATTTCTTTCTTTATTTTGTTTCTAAAAATCCGTTGCGTACTTTAGTAGATTATGATGCGGTCACACAGAAAAATACGAAAAGCTTTAAGGCTCCTTTAATCAGGCGCGACACACGATAAAATCGCGCGTGACACAAAGGCACCGCAAGTCGCGCAACGAGCGGTGCCTTTGTGTCGCGCGTGATGCGATCCGTTTTTTGACAGATGGAACTAGTGATTGCAGCAACGTAACATTTCGATTATTAACACTTTATTTTGTATGTAGTAGCGATTATCGATATTTTGCAGTCGAATAACAAAACGGTGAGGTCTCTATGCCTGTACTTATTATTATAACCAATATTTATTTGGTTGTTTAATTTTCGATGTACAGACGCCAGCACATCAAGCTACCCGAAACTGTCAAATTTTCCTAATTCACTTTTAACCTTATGCTTTAGCGATAAAGTTGAAAATCTTGATATGCCAGCTGGCGTCTATATAAAATAAAAAAAACCAGCAATATAAATCCATTGGATTATTTTCGACATAAAACTATCTTTTCTTATTTTATTTTTATTTTGGTTATTGGTATTATTTTGAGTCGATACAAAGTTTTTCTATACCTTTAACATAAAATTATTATTTTCGATTTATTCATTTAAAGCGAATACCTACATTCGATCCCAAGAATCCCAACACTAGAATAATAGAATGTAACTATATACGCATAACAATTATTTTTTGGAAAATCTGGTACATGTACGTTATTATAATGCCTGTAAAAGTCATAAAAGTATAAATAAATAGGTAATTCAATAAAATATGGCAGTTTATATATTTTTTATCACGCATTTTAAAATTAACCTTTACGTAATCCGGAATAGTTACGTTCTAAATTTCTAATGCAGCTTTCAAAAAACTAATTATCTAGTGGACAGAGTGTAGCTGACCCAACAGACGTAGTCTTGTCCAAATTACAAAATTTTCCTTATCGTAAAAACCAGATTTTTCTAACCTACTTTTTCTTATCATAATGATCCGGACTATTAAAATAGCTGAATCGGTCAAGCCGTTAATATACGCAACACTTAATAACGCCTGGACTGGTTTAGCATATGTTTTTTATTTTAAAGAAGACAGATAATTATGTACAAGTCTAGATTTACCTACCTGCGTTTCATCAGTTACAATAACTACGAGTAGGTATATGTTATGTTCTGCTAATAAAATATCATCTTACTCAAAGTTTGCATGTCGAAATGATAAGGTCAAAATGTGCATCTGTAAAGTTTACTATACTCCATTTGGGATAAGATTAGACATTTAAATAAACCTTTTTTACAGTCCGTTCAACCGATTTTTACTTCAATTCCGTACGCATAAGGATGGCATTCAAAGCAAAAAACTGGTTACAATACCAATTGTTTATTGCAGCTGCCATTTGTCATGGCACCAACGCAATAGAAGTCAAAATCAGTTGAACGGACTGTAAAAAAGGTTAATTTAAATGTCTAATCATATTTCAAACGGAGTTTATGTGGGAAAGCATAATAAATAAATATTGAAGAATGATATTTAAAGTAACAAAAATAAAGTAGTTTTACTAGCTAACCCCCGCGGTTTCACCTAAATAAGTCTTGATCCCGTGAAAATATCGGAATTAAAAGTATCTTTTGTCTTAATCCAAGTCATAATCTGCTCATGTGCCAAAGGAGGTCAACAAAAGCCCATACAACTTTGCCCAAACATGTACAGACGCCAGGCTACCCAAAACTCAAATTTTCCCAGTCAACTTTGATCCTTCTTATTTAGCGATAAAGTTGAAAATCTATTAAAGAAATTTGACAGATTGTAGTAGCTAGATGTGCTGGCGTCTATATCTCGAGGTACAAGTGTACCAAATCGTAGAGAAAAAAATAGAGGAATTCGAAAATAATTGTATCTTTATCCTTACATAATTTAAAACGACATAATAAATTATTATTTTAATTACCTGTAACACAATTAAAATATGTTTCAACTTTACATGTACAATTGGGTTACATTTGGTTGATACTCGAGCTGACATGTTCGTAAATGTCATTCGCATAATAATATCATTCCGTTCGTTTCTGAGTTTTGGAGTACAAGTTATTATTGAATTCAGATTGAATTATTTATACTATGTAATTCGAAACGAAACAAATGTGGAACAGTGGTTGAAGCAGACAGCAGACAGCTGTCAACTTGACAGTTTTTTTTTAAATAAGTAAGGTAGTTGCGCCGATGAAAAGGTGCCAAAATGGCGTGCTTAAGTTATTTTATTCTCGTCCCCGGGTATCCAAAAGAAAAAATATTAATGCAATATTATTCAGTGTAATCTAGTTTATTTTATGCCACTAAGGGCTGATTTTACCAAAGTCGGATATATTTTATTAGTGGAATAAAATTGACGTCTGACAGTTCTAGTATGGAAAAACTGTCAAAAATTCAAAATTTATTCTCAGCATAAGACTTATTCTAGGTATAAAAGTTTGGTGGAATGCGCCCTAAGTGTACCACGGTACTTCGTTTGGGCAGATTTTGGTGACATCCTTTCATCCAAATCCGTTTAGCCGTTTTAGCGTGAAAGCGTGAGCGTAACAAACATACAAAAAAATATGTTCTCTATAATATTAGCTTAGACAATGTTTATTTGAATGCGTACCTACCGGTCATAAGCAGTGACAAAGGCAGGATGCATAAAATAACAAAATATATATCATGAAAACTTTTTTAACCATTTCTATTGTCATAGGTCGAATCTATTAAGTATTCGTAGTTTATTATGTGTGATGATGTGCATAAAAAACACAATTTGCATTATTATTTAATAAAAATATCAGTCAATCAACATTTTAGTATTTTGTTAGTTTAATTTTGACATGTTATTTGAATACTGTAGAGGTCAATGTTTGGCATGATTCAATAAATTATATCAATTAAATGTACAGACGCCAGCACATCAAGCTACCTGAAACTGTCAAATTTACCCAATCAACTTTGAACCTTAGAGATATAGTTGAAAATCTATTAAAGAAATTTGACAGATTGTAGTAGCTTGATGTGCTGGCGACTGTAATTGGACGAATTTTCATCTAATCATCATCATCTGCCTAGCCATTTCCCAACTATGTTGGGGTCGGCTTCCCGTCTAACTGGATGCAGCTGAATACCAGTATTTTACATGGAGCGACTGCCTATCTGACCTACACAGCCCAGTTACTGGGTAATATGACACCCCTTGGTAAGACTGGTTCTCAGACTTTCAGGCTTCTGACTACCCGTAACGACTTATGTTTTTATCTAATCAAAGACATATAATGTTAAATTAATAATTACAGAAATAATTCTGAAAAGCTACTGAGTTTTGATTTGCCTTAACCCATTAAAAAAAAAATGAATGAGATTTTTAAGGCTATGATTTAAATTTCAACGTTCCTATTATTGCTAGCCAATAACAATATTTTTTTCTATCACTCAATCTTTACGCATTTTCTCTCAACCTTCAAAGTACAACTTATAAAAATCTAATTCAACATTACAACACATAATAACACGTGCCTACTAGGCGAGCGTGCCAGTGACATTCAAATAATTAAAGATCACTAAAACGGAACGTAATGGCGGACCGAGAAGGTTTGGCCTCAATTTGACAGCTGGGTTCCGTATTATTTATGACAGCTGTGATAGTGTTGATGGATGGTGTTCATCGAGATGAAATTGCTTTGAGGAAAATGTTAAAGTTTTGTTTTGGTGTCGATGAAAATTGGGTATGTTAACTTCAACTTTGATAATATAATTGACATCAGTCATGGTTTTTCCATGACGGATACGATGGAAATTATACTTCGAGTAATAAGGGGACTACAGGACCTAAACGTAAAAAGCACAAGTTTTATAAAGCCTAAAAGTATACGATCGACTACAGTAAAAAAAAGCTGAAAAATATATGATATTCTTCAGGATATATGCTAGATAGATAGTATATTGAAAACATCCTAATAAGCCTATAACGTTCCCACTGCTGGGACACAGGCCTCCTCCTTAGTGAGAGGGAGTGGGCTGTAATCCACCACGCGGGCCCAGTGCGTGTTGGTAGATGTCACATGTCTTCGAATTTTTGGTTCTAGGACATGCCGGTTTCCTCACGATGTTTTCCTTCACCGTTTTGAGAGCAGTGGTGATAGAATAATTTACACAAAGTAAAGCGCCTGTCTGGGTTCGAACCTACGACCTACAACTCGTACGTCGCGGCCGTTACCACTGAGCCACCACTGCGCATTGAAAACATAACACTAATTTGATACGATAGAAAAAAATCATGAAGATACCTCTAAAAACTTTCTTTTTACAATAAAAACCATACTAATATACACACAATAATTCTGATTTTTTGGCTGATTATTCTACAAGCAACATACTAAAGCACTAGTGTTTAAATTTTTTAGTCCAAACAGTAGATTATAATAGATTTTTGTAAATAGATAATTGCTTCATATTTTGCAATAAATTACCAGCGTTGCGTCATCGCGCTTCTCTTTCTTTTCTATGCAGTCGGACAGTGACCGCGCTTTAGGTCATGTAGTCCCCTTAATCTGATAGAAAGTAAGCCTACCTACACACTTGGAATTAAGGCGTTAAAATACGCGGTGTAATTCTTAGATTCTCAAAGACAGCCCTGTCTGTTGTAATGACAGCCGTCAAGAAAATTATGGCGCTATCTAGGGAAACATTCCAACTTACTTTCATAAAAATAATGTTTCAGTGACGTCATTTGACGGTAAATTCCGGACGCTATGTATTTATTATTTTTTATTACAATGGTTACACCAGTGACAATAATTAATTAATTTCTTATGTATTGCATTTGCTATGTAGCGTTCACCACAGTCTTAGGAAACCCTAGATTAGCACCGTTCCGTGTTCCCTTAAAGGCTCGTGCAGACTGGCGCGACACGCGACATAATCACGCGCGACACAAAGGAACTGCTCTTTGCGCGACTTGCGGTGCCTTTGTGTCGCGCGCGATTATATCGCGTGTCGCGCCTGTTTTTAGGAGGCTTTATCCCACTTCCTATTATCCTACAAATATTATAAACGCGCGAGTTTGTGAGGAAGGATGGATGGATGTTTGTTCACTCTTTCGCGCAAAAAATCTCCGTAACGGATTTGAATAAAATTTGGCACACAGATAGTTTATAACCAGGATTAACACATAGGATACTTTTTACCCCGATATTTCCACGGGATCGAGACTTACGCGGGTGAAACCGCGGAGCGCAGCTAGTTTTAAATAAATGTTTAAATTTGAGTTTGAATTTGATCCAAGCCGGTAAAGCATATCTCGAAAAATAAAGACGTGCCGCTCCTTAAATATATGACAATAATTTCGATAGATACCTGCGAATATCTTTGTCGAGCAAAGATACGCAGTTATGGTAATGCTTACTTCATAAGTCTTTTACGTTTACTTATTGACATTAGATTGTATAATTGGAAAACACACATCGTATCTTTATACGGTGTCCAAATAAACGGAATCGTGACACGAAATTATGTTAGATATAGTTAGGTTGTAAATTAGCAAACAGTATTATGTACAGACGCCAGCACATCAAGCTACTACAATCTCAAATTCCTTTAATAGATTTTCAACTTTACCGCTAAAGCATAAGGTTCAAAGTTGATTGGGAAAATTTGACAGTTTCGGATAGTTTGATATGCTGGCGTCTGTACCTAACAGCCTTGCAAAGCAGGGGCGGATCGCTAATAATGTAATAATAGGTCAACGGAGCTAGGTACAGACGCCAGCACATCAAGCTACCCGAAACTGTCAAATTTTGCCAATCTACTTTGAACCTTATGTTGAAGCGATAAAGTTGAAAATCTATTAAATAAGTTTTACAGATTGTAGTAGCTTGATGTGCTGGCGTGTCTTTGATCTCAATGACTTAAGTTACTTAGGGCTGATTTTACCAAAGTCAGGTATCTTTTCTCTGTGGAATAAAAATAACGTCTGACAGTTCTTCCATCGAAAAACTGTAAAAAAATAAATATTCTCAGTTTATGACGTTATTCTAGGTATAAAAGTTTGATGAAATTCGCCCTTCATCATTTAAGCCGAAAGACGTCCACTGCTACACATAGGCCTCCCCCAAGCACCTCCATTTCGACCGGTTCTGTGTTAAATAAAAAAGTAAACATTGCTTACTTCTTTAAATTCTTGTGTGCGTGTGTGAAATTCACCCTTAGCCTATTATAGCCTATTGTAGCAATGTGTGTGCGCACTTATAATAAAATACCAAACAATTTCAAACTATTAAATGTAAGATTATTTAAAAACAAATTATACAAATGGCTAAATGAATGTAGCTTTTATAGTTTGAAAGAATTTATGGATAAAAAGTATTGACATTATATTCTAATATTATGTACCTACTTAAATATAATTACCCGGTAACACTAAAATTTTGCATGCTAAGTTTAATCATAGCTAAACATGTTTGTGCCACTCTGACCTATGCTTAACACCATTGTATACCATGTTTTATGCAAATAAATTATTTTATTATTATTATTATTATAAAAAACTAGGGTAAATGCGTAACAGACTAACAGCAGCAAATGGCTTTCAATTTGACAGTTCAACAATATTCATTGCGTTATTTACGTTGTTGAGCACACATTTTTTTTGAACTTATGAGGCAATGGATTGGCAATATCCTTCAAAATTATTCAGATTATGAATGATCGGCTTGGTAGGCGTTTCGGCCGCTGAGTTTCGTCCGATCCGGTCTAAACAGGACGTGGCTTGAGCAATTAGAGTGTAGTTTTTACTTCAGAAATAGCATTTTAAATACATCTAAATTAAAATGGTTTCCATCGCCTAGTCACTAAACCTTGAACTATGGGCTTGTTTGTGTAGTAAGCCATAAATAGTTAATTATTCGTTGTAAACATGTTGATTTTTGCAAATTTTTACATCCTGTCCCTCCTAAATCGAATTTTTCAAGTGCAATAAGTAGGATGATCTTAAATGAGGAAGTTAAAAACAATGCGAAGTTTACCTAATAGGACCGATAATAAATTTTAAATTTAATACCCACTAATAATACTCGTAAAAGCAAGAGGGGCCCGTGGCTAAATAATAACAGCCGCACAGGTCGATCGATCAGGTTAAGCTACGCTTGCCGCGGTTGGTCTGTGGATGGGTGACCATCTTTACATACCGTGACCCCTCCTTGCCTCGGAAAGCACGTTAAGCCGATGGTCCCGGCTGTCATACGTGGATCTTTGACAGTCGTTACGGGTAGTCAGAAGCCCGAAAGTCTGACAACCAGTCTTACCAAGGGGTATCGTATTACCCAGTAACTGGGTTGTGGAGGTCAGATAGGCAGTCACTCCATGTAAAATACTGGTATTCAGCTGCATCCGGTTAGACTGGAAGTCGACCCCAACATAGCTGGGAAAAGGCTAGGCAGATGATGACCCACTAATAATAAAAGCGTCATTTTTTACTAGATAAAATAGTGTTAGGAATTAATTATGATGATTCCGGAAAGACGATATTTTATTTTCCTTTAATCAATTGCATCAGAAAAATCATCAATTTTGGGATTTTCTCACACTTATTCTATTTCTCTTAGAATAGGTAGGAATGTATTTTCAACCCCCAACGATAACAGAGGGGTGTTATAAGTTTGACATGTGTATCTGTGTATCTGTATGTCTGTCTGTGCCATCGTAACTCCCAAACGGCTGAACCGATTTTCGTATTTAGGTGCTAAAATTAAAAAAAGTTAAAAGTAGTTCTATGGGTATTAAACAATTCAAGTCACAGATCTACAATCCCTCGGTCGAATTATAGTTTGCGTAACAATCAATTACTTCACTGAATCTGCAATTATTAAAGCCCACGACTAACCACATAAAATTAAGACAAACAAAGGAAAATTTCTTCATAAAAAATTAAAGAGTACGGACTCAAACAATGAGTTATGTTCGGTGGGCGTGGTACGAACAAATTGCCCTTAGCAGCACTTTGCTTGTACTAGAGTCAGTACGTTCTATAGGTAAAGAGATAAGTCCTTTATTGTTATTTTTTGGTTCAAATTAAAAAAGAAAGAAAATAGAAATACGTTTATATTATGAGGTAGAAGTGAAACAAAAAAAATTGGACAATTAAGACTCTTGTATCTTTACTTACTAATAATCAAGCAAAGATCTCACAGCTTGGCATAGTAGACTCTCCCGTATGGAAGAATAGTAGACCCTCCCGTAACTACTTAGATGTGATACCTAGCTACCTATCACAGGTAAAATTAGGTTACAAATCTATGTATGGTATATGCTCAGTTTGGCAATAAAAAAATATACAATTGGCAAGCAAAACGAATCGTTTTTGTTTGTAGCAACCGAGCATTAGGAAGGTGGCTCACGAAAATAATTTTGCTTACATTTTGTAATGTGCGGGTCAGTGTCAGCCTGTATGTTGATTAAAATATGATTCGCGATCGTAAAAATGGCTTTAAAGAATTATAATCATTGGAATCAGCAATAAAACTCAGTTTGAATTGGGCCTCAAGCGTCACACGATTTCATAAAATTTATAACATAGATTTCATAAGATTTTTATGATTGTAGTCTATTAATAAATTAATATCTGTCACGGCCGCGAATTATTTTAGATCAACTTACAACCTTATGCTGCCATCTACAAATTGAAAAAAAAAAACGTAACGTGTAAAAACGTTTCTCCAACCTTTTTATTTATTTAATATTCTTGAAGTTTTCATAGAAATTGTTCCACCAGAGTGGCGTCGTCGTCGCGGCGTGTCGCGCCTGTCTGCGGAAGCACTTAAACTTTTAATTGAGAAAATGGATAAAAAGATTATTGGGCACCATTGTATGCAAACTATACCCACATTGTATATCTAGGTTTCGTTACCTAGAGACATTAATTTAATGCAACCCATACTATCGTTAGTATGAGTTGCATTAGTGTGGGAACTGTCTGTTAGGCAAAAAAAATAAAGTGTATTTTTCCAAGTGAGTCTATAATAATTACAAAATTTATTTATTTTATATTTTTTTTTAACAACAATTAGGTAACTTCTTAATCACGCATCATTGTTAACTTTGATTATTTTGCGCCATTAATTATTACTGATAACTAAACACTTTTGTATTGGGAAAAATAAAAAAATGGCTTTTTTTAACACGTTCAACGCGGGAATAACCATTATGGGTTTATCACCGGTTAAGAGGTTAATGAGTTACTTAAATCTAGTTTAGTTTTTGTACGCAAGTTTTTCCGGGTCAGATTACGCCCAATGACTTTTCAAAACATGCAGATCAGATTCAGTATGAATATTTAACAACATAACATCAAGCCTGTTTACCCGAAGGGTAGGGTAGAGGTGTATATTTCGCAAGTCATGTTTTAAGTCATTACGTAATAGGGGAAAACAGATCCCAAGACACCGACTTCCGAAATTAAAGGTATATGAATGTTGTTATAACCTGTCAAAATGAGAGCTATTGCTACTGTTAGCGTGCTATACAACCACCCCACCGCCGCCCGTCCGTATTAGTTAAACTGAAGGGCATTAAAAAATTAATTCTGTGCAAATTAATGTATTTTCTTTCTTTCTGATATTGAATCTTCATACAACCCAACTTGATGCTAGTTATGATACGAGTAAATACTCGTACAGAGGCACACGGTTCCTGTACGAGTTAGTTACATTACACCATTTAAAACTCAAGAACGGCTGGACCGATTTTTGTGGTCTGCGATTTGTTGGATTTGTTTCCGCCCCAAATAGCTGAATAGCTATATTAAAATTAGGTAATTCATTTCAGCATTTATTGATTCTAAGGCGGTATTGAGTTTGCTAAGTCAGCTAGTCTTATAAAAATCAATTGCCGTTCGTTAGGCCCAAAAAAACTCGAAACTGGTTCGGCCGATTGTGATGAAACTTTGGTAAGTTGTGTTGTGTGTGCGCAAAAGAAGGTTCGTAGCAAAAAAAAAATGGAAAAGGCATTAGCTAAAAATAAAAACAATTAATTGTAAGTCCACAAGGCGGTACACACCACAGATTAAAAAAAGACTTCAAAATGTAATAAAATAACAAAGTACTGCAAATTACCTAATTTATATTCAAGTGAGATTTTGTGCAAGCGTTAACATACACATGAAATAACATCTAATCTTGTTGGAACAACAAAAAGAAAAATAGCCAAGTGCACTTGGAACGTGAATCACAATGGTTCCGTAGGTATGCATGCATTTGAATTAATTACATTGGGTGGATTTCTGACACGGGGTAGTAAGGGTTACTTTAACCGTGGCTACAAGAAAGCGTTCTGGAGACTGTCCTTGACTTTTTGCTCACTCCGTCTGAAAAACCCAGCCTGTACATTATAGAAAGAAAAGAAAGAAAAGAACGAAAAGAAAGAAAAGAAACTTAAGAAAAGAAAAAGAAAAGAATTAAAACATTTTTATTTGGGACACGCACAGGAAATACAAAAGTAAAAAAGGAGTACCTATTTAAAACTAACAAAGTTACACTAAAAACAACCAGAAAAAAATTAACCAATAAAATGCCTGTGCGAGGCAAAAAAAACTCCTGCGATTTAAAAAAAACCGCAAAAGTTTGACAACTTATTTTTTTTTACCGTGTTAAAATTGGTGACACCCATTATTGTAAAAGCAAAAACATGTATTTCATGATATTATTATTTAATAATTTACTTTTTTTTAATATTTGATAAAAGGTTTAATCAACTAACTGTCTTATTCTGCCTTGCAATTATTCCAATACGAGTTTCTGTTTCTTTCTTGTGGATACGGAACCCTGACTGTGTAGTTGTTTGGAAAAAAACACCATGGACACGGTTCGCGCATGTAACGAAAGACCGTGTACATTGGTGTTAGAAGATTGCCCAACTGCTGTTATAACCTTCATCTATTTAATATCCCTTCACGTATATTATTATTATTAACTTTGTCTACAAATTGAACCACACTGCGTGTATGATTTCGCACATAATATAATCAGCATATTATATACCCATTGCTGGGACGTAGGTCTCCTCTTGGAAAGAGGGAGTAGGCCGTAATACACCACGCAGGCCCAGTGCTGGTTGGTAGATATCACATGTCTTCGAATTTTCTGTTCTAGCTTCCCTGTCCCATGAGTCATATATGATTCATGTTGATTATTTAACTATTGTGTCTACTTTATGGACAGTTAAGTTGTTAAGACATGTCAGTTTCCTCAAGATGTTTTCCTTCACCGTTTTGAGAGCAGTGGTGATAAAATAAGCCTAACTACTTGTATAGGGTTATTGGTAAAATGTAGGGAACAGCTGATTTTTTTTCGCCATTTTCATGTTTGGTCCCATAGTAAAAGTTGTTCATAATGATGACTACAATGACCTCATAAGAGGATGTTAATGTTTTATCAATAACCCTGTACCTATATATTATATAGGTTTTAATATTATCCTAACTAATATTATAAATGCGAAAGTAAGTTTGTTTGTTACCTGTTCACGCCTAAACTACTGAACATCATCCTGAAATTTTGCATATACGTTGTCAGGTGTACAGAAACGGACATAACACCTTTCATTCTGAAAAAAGTGCTGTTCCCGAGGAAAACAACAATAACGTTATTGTGATAACAGATGGCGCCACGTGTCTTTCGAATAAAAACAGGACAACGTCTGTCGGATCACCTAGTAATTTATACAAAGTAAAGTGTCTGAATATAATTCGTAAGTCGCAGCAATTACCACTGAGCCACCACTGCTCCCATAACTGTCTATGGTCATTTACACGATAATTATTTTGATATTATATTTAATAAAAATCTTAAATTCACTCACTCACAGTCCACGCACTTCCTAAACCGCTGGGTCCAGAACATTGGTCCAGAAACATCAAATTTCCATATATTACGAAGGTAAGCACTAAGGAATAATTTTAAAAAAATCATCCGCTAAAGGGGTTAACTAGGCGATAAAACTTTGTATAGAAGTACGTCATTTTTGCCGATGGGAAAACCCATCGGGCTATGCCTTGATTCAAAAGCACATACTACAATATAATGCAGCTCAAAAGAAAATCTTCTTCTTCTCTTCGTTTAATGGCTTAAAGCGGCCAGGTGCGACTTTTTCTTCAGTCATTCAATGACATTGTCCTATTTATTCTTTTTAATCTTAAATGACATTAGTGCATTGACCACTAATAAACAAGTGTTGGGAATGAACAGTAGCGAGTAAACCTCTATCATACAGAACGCTGAACATATCTCAGAACGCTGGACTAACGATACTCTACGAAATGACAGTTATTTTTTGTGTCGATTCAAAGCGCCCCGCTCGAAGCCCCCAGGAACTAAAATTGACACGTTCTTTCAAATGGACGTTGAGTTGTTTGGTTCGTCTCTGATGATTTTGGTTAAAATCGTGGAAAACTGCTTTTTTTGTATATTTTGTGTTTACTACGTGATATTTAGAACATTTTTATTATGAAAGCATGCGTATTTTGTAAAACTCGCTATCAAAAAGGCAGCGGAATAACCTTTCACAAGTAAGTGTATTTCATGACTATAAAATATGTTTCGATTAAAATATGTTTCGATTGCTTGTGTGAGCATTTTTAATACTTATATTATATTTAGAATAAATGAATTCAATAATATCTCATCATATTTAAGTGTAATTAGGGCTCAGTTTTCAAATATATTGAATACAATAATTTGAATAGGGTTGTAAATGTTCCATGTCGATAATGTGTCGATAATTTTCTTCAGACAGTTATTAATTTTTTTACGTCTTTTAAATAGAAATTTATTGTTACCTGAAATTTCTGCAATTTGATTAGCTACAACAAATTAGCAAATACTATTTTCTAATTTCAAAAGATACATCCGTACCAATATTATAAATTCGAAAGTAACTCTGTATGTTACCTTTTCACGCCTAAACCACTAAACGGATTTCGATAAAATTTGGCAGAGAGATAGATTGCATCCCGAAGAAGGTCATAGGGTAGTTTTTATCGACATACCTCGCGGGCGAAGCCGCGGGCGGAAGCAAGTATTATATGTGATGTGTTCTTGTTTCTATAGTAAAGCCCTAACATCGAAATAAAACTTGCCATCTACAATGTACTGTATACTTTAGTCATCTTTAATTAAATTAAATACTTAATTTCAGATTTCCTACCAACTCAACTAAGCAGGGCTGAAAAACATGAAAATTGGAATTATCATTTTTGTAGTAAACATTAGGTACACTGCGGACTGTTTTGTTAAACACTCTACACGAACGCTCTTCTCCATACGAACACTACCTTTTGGAAGACTAGAATCAATTCTATCTATTTGTATTTTTTGACGTTCAAAAGTGCTTTTAATGTACCTATTTGAAATAAATTATCTGACTTTGACTTTGTTATTTTTTTGTTTTTTTTTTTCCATTAGAATGCACGCTATCCAGATTGCCAACAATGGAAATGGGATCACTTTTCTTTCCGCTAATAATCACTACATGGTAAGGTAATGTTACACGTAATGTTACACAACCAAATGGTTGGGGGGGCATCCTCCCATAGGGTTG
Organism: Luperina testacea; assembly: GCA_927399505.1. Classification (NCBI taxonomy): domain Eukaryota; kingdom Metazoa; phylum Arthropoda; class Insecta; order Lepidoptera; family Noctuidae; genus Luperina; species Luperina testacea. Next base: position 2,731,704 of record OV656759.1, on the reverse strand, counting down.
CCAACTCTCTTTTAAAAAATCGAGTGGGGGAGGGTTTGAAAGAAAATCTCGTAATTTATTAGTTTTTTTTTTATATATGTACCTACTTTGCTTTCGAGCAGCATCTAATAATTGACGGTTTTTTACCACAAAATCATAAAAATAGTATTTGTAACTGCTTTTACTAAAGAAATATTCATTCGGTTTCTTTCCTTACTCCATACTTGTTCCATCATGCTGAATACGCGCTCGCAAGAAGCATTAGAGACAGGAATGGAAAGAACAAACTTAACGAGTAGCGATGTGTAAGCGATGCGACGGATGCGTGTAATTTTAGAAAAACCGGAGGAATTATTGCACCTCGTGAGGTCGAGAGGTTAACCATTGTTTCCGGAGACTTCCGGGCAATCCGGGAGGGTTGGGAACCCTGGCATCCCACTCTACGCTTGCCGATACGCGGTCTCACTCCTAGACTCGTCTGCTCCACCGGCCATCGGTCCTTCGACAAACATGGCCAGCCCACTGCCACTTCGGCTTGCTTACTCTGCAAGTTATGTCGGTAACTCCGGTTCTTTTCCGAATGCGTTATTACATGTAGGTATTGAATATCAGTACAATCTGTCAATATTGAACTATTTATAAACATTTACATAATATCAATTACACTTGACAGTTCAAGTGAACGCGACACGAGTAGCTTGCATTTACATATTTTTTGCATATCATGCAGTTAATGATTGTTAATTATGCAATGGTTTGTTTACAGCCTCATTGATGAAATAGAAGAAGTTGGTTTATGTTTCACATTTTGAAAATCCAATTGCATCTTCTTACAACCAGAAGCGAACCGAGTGGAAGAGTGTCTATAAAGTTTCTTGCCCGTTCTTCTCCATAGGAACCTATAAAGTCGTCCAGACCGAATTTCGGCCATGACGACCAATCTCAGCGAAGACCAGCCTTCGGTGCGGGAGATATTATAGTGTCACTCTCTCTTCTCTCACTCTCGTTGTCCGAACCTACTACGCTATGGAATGGGCAACTACCTTTATCCTTCTGACTGACCGTCCCCTTAACGATTCAAAACTGCCAGTAATTGGTTTTATTGAAATAGATGATATGAGTTTGAGTTTGTAGAGAAGAATCCAAATCCGGTTTGTGTTTGGGAGTTAGAGGGCTTACGATATATGGCCGTTTTTTACACGGAATTTTGCTGTTCATAATCCGAGTACCGCCCACGTGTGACCTTTATAATGTCAAACCACTAATTTGTTTAATCTAGTGTTACACTACCTACTAAAATACAGTGGCACTCCGGGAGTGCTGACAGAAGTGAAAACAAAACACAAACCGAATTGCGATGGCAAATGAGTGATTCACTGACATATCGGATATACATTAAAACCGAGTACGTCCCGAGGACAGCCGAACACATCCGAAACGGGTATTTTTTTTAATCGTCTTATATACAAAACACGCTCTGTGTCGCTTACGACAACGTCGCGCGAGTTCAATGATGTGTTCCTATCTCAAAAAATGCCCAAGGCCCCTAAAAAAGATTTCACTTCAAAAAAAAAAACGTGATCGATTACGGCCCATTCCGACTCACAGAGAGTAGCTCTGTGTCTCAGCAGTGGGAAAATTATTAGCTGATTATGCGATACTGATTTATCTGCAAAACTACCTTTAAGTATTATGTTTTCAATTTAGTGACATTCAAAATTCGCACTTTATAAAATATTCCTTCACTGACAACTGAAATGCTTATCTTTTTATTAATTACAGTGTATACAAATCACCATATGGTTTCTAGTATTCAATGATAGATTACAAATTATAGATTTTATAAATAGGTATGTATGTCAAGTGGGTAGACCACTATGAAAGCAAAAGTTGAAGGTCTAGAAAAAATCTAGTAATAATAAATCTATACTTAAAATTATTCATTTATTCTAAAGACAGACAAACTAAAAAGAGTTAAAAAAAGAATTTGGCAATAACGGCTTTAGTGCGTTAGCGCATCTAATTTATTTGTCCTCGGATTAGTACGACATCACATTAATCTGATAAGAGTTCACCTGGATGTGAATGGTTTAGGAGTACACTTGCAACATTAAGGTAAGGAAATTTATTCTTGTGATGAAATTGTGGTAACTTAATTTTCTCTCGAAACACATATATGTACAGACGCCAGCACATCAAGCTACTACAATCTGTCAAATTTCTTTAATAGATTTTCAACTTTATCGTTTTAACATAAGGTTCAAAGGAGATTGGGAAAATTTGACAGTTTCGGGTAGCTTGAAAAATAATTTACAATATTTTGCATACATTAAATTTGTATAATAATATGTGAAGACGATGCACTTAAAATAAAATGACTATACCACAATAGGTAAAAGAATTAAAATGAAACCATGACATATAAATTTATTATCTGATAGATACATCGCAACAATAACTGAATGAGATGATTAGTGCTATTTATTTTCAAACCGCAAAATAATTACTGATAGTCACCATAGTCACATTAAAACAAATAAGATTTAATTAAGCATCATTACCATCTTCAAAACCGCAAACATAATATTGTACTACACTTCTTTTTTTTCAGTGTATGTTCAGATACAAGCATTTAAAGCAATGAAATTCCATGAGCATTTAATAGCAACGGTTACAAAACGAAAGTTACGAAACTGACATTTCTTTTTTTTTCAGTGTATGTTCAGATACAAGCATTTAAAGCAATGAAATTCCATGAGCATTTAATAGTAACGGTTACAAAAGGAAAGTTACGAAACTGACATTGACCTTAACAAAACTGCTTACTCAGACTGCTTAGTACAAGTATTAGGTACTTCTTCTACTATTATGCTTTTATAGCAGTTGCTACATAATATATTGTATTGTTGCCAGGCGCGAATGTAATAATTAATATTCCTCCAGACGGAGAAATGTTGAGATGTTGACCATGGCGGCCAATCTCAACCGAGACTATTTATTTATTTATTTGATACTTCAAGCACATAAATGTACATAGGCGGACTTAATGACATAGGCATTTTCTACCAGTCAACCTTTGGGTGGTGCAGAGACAAACAGTTTAACAGTGGTAGGTGCAATCATGAACATTGAGCAATAAATATTTTAAATATAAAGATACGCATAAACCTATTAAAACTGAATATAATATATACCTAATTACATATAAATATAAGTACAAATAAATATACATAAATAAACTAAATAAAAAGAAATAAGACATACAATGAGAAAATATTACCGCTGTGATGATACTGCCAGCTTCTTGCGAATGTGCTCGCGAACCTTAACTTTAAAGGATATCGGTTGGTTGGACTATCCGTCGGCGCGGGAGATATTATAGTGCACAAGTGTGTGCGTAGACACAGGTACACTGACGGCACGCAATCCGACACGACCGGAAAGAGATCAGGCGCCAGAGGCACACCAGCTTCACGTACTTTCCGAGTCACGGGGGTATCACACCGCCAACTTCCAAACTGCTTATAAGGCTATTACTAAGAAATTCCTAATGGAAAAACCAAATAACACTGCCCTACTTTGGAAATCGAACTCAGGACCCGACACTCATCATTAGCTCTTGCGACTACGACACCAACGGGGCAATCAAAAACCGGGCGCGAATGTACAGACGCCAGCACATCAAGCTACCCGAAACTGTCAAATTTTCCCAATCAACCTTGAACCTTATGCTTTAAAAATCTATTTAATAAATTTGATAGATTGTAGTAGCTTAATGTGCTGGCGTTTGTACACTTATCTCCCGGGCCCCCGACTCATGGTAATAACATGTGCGTTAATAACATTTTTGAGTTCATCAGAGGTTAATGATCTTGATTCATTGGAATATACGTCGTCTTTAATTTCTCATTATTTGATTTTATGTGAAAAATTTCCGTGAGATTGGTGACTGGGCTTCCCACCTACCACTTAAGGGATAATATAAGGAACATCTCCCAACTCGCACTGGGCCCGCGTGGTAGATTACAGACCTCTCTTGTCTCGAGGATAGGGGGGCTTGTCCCGGCAGTGGGAACATTATACTCCGAGTATGATTTTTGGAGGCAGAGTAAAGTCTGCCAAGCCTTTACCCAAATATGTTGGTTTCGTCTTCCAGTATAACCAAATGCAGCTAAATACAATGCGTGCCATGAAAGATGAGACTTGACCCCGCCTCCCCCGCTCTTTCCGCCGCCCCTATGACGTCCGGTCCCGTCCCGCACTCAGACCTCATACCGCTAAAGATACCTAAAATCGTTTACTGCGCATGTCAAACCACGTGGTGTGTCAAGTCTCATCTTTCGTGGCACGCATTGTACCAGTATTTTACATAGAGCAACTGCCTATCTGACCTCCACAACCCACATTTGGGCTACTGACTATCAGTAACGACTGTCAAAGATCGATGAACGACGAACGATCCACGAACCGACCGCGGCAAAGGTAGCTTTACCTTTGATCGAACTGTGCGGCTGTTATCACATAGCCTCGAGCCTCTCCCCATGTTTATAGAGTGCGGGCAGGATTGTTTTATATTGTTTTATTGACTACTTAGAAATTAGGTTAGACTGGAAGCCAACCCCAATATAGCTGGGAAAGGGCTGGGCAGATGATGATGACTACTTAGAAACTAGATGCTCTACCTTCGGAGGCTTAAGTGTGATATTTTTCACTCACGTTCAATTGCGAGCGCGTTAGAATTTTATATGGGAAAAGTTATAGCGCCACCTGGTGGTCACTAGGAGAAACCTAATTTTCCATAAAAAAATTCTAACGTGCTCGCAATCGAACGTGAGTCGAAAAAACTCACACTAAGGCCACTGACCCGTTTAGCAACTGGTTTTCTCTCTGTGATTATTGTCATAGCAACAGGATGGCCCTTGTGCTTATACTAATACCTCTTTGATTAATATTATTACTAGAACTAGTTTTGGAATGCTTCTTTAAAAAAAAAACCTGTGATCCAAAAAATTTCTTCATGAGTTAAGGCTCCTACAAACAGGCGCGACACGTGCGACATAAAGGCACCGTTGCGCGACTTCCGGTGCCTTTGTGTCGCGTGTCGTGTCGCGCCTGTTTGAAGGAGCCTTTAATATTTTGGTGGTATTATTTAGGTACTTACATACTTGCTCGATTTTCTGGATCAATTTTGACGGTTGATATTGACATCGCTGGACACTACACTATAAGGTAGATTAGGACATATAGGATTATATAGGCTTAGTTACATTTAATAGATTTTTGATTTTAGTTTTCTTAATTGATGTGCAAAATCTATTGGCACGCCTTAAGGGTAAGATCGTGCCATGACGGCAAATGACATGACGCTCTATTACGCCGTCATGCTTCATCTCCACCATGTTTCAAATATGGCGCGCGTATGGGCGCACCGTATGAGACGTCGCGTCGTGACGACCACGTTTTTTTTATCATAATCAATCTGCTAAATTAAATAAAGAAACACCACGAACCCGCACTGGACCTACGTAGTGGATTACGGCCCATTCCCTCTCACAGAGAGAAGGGGTGTGTCTCAGTAGTGGCAACGTCCTAGGCTATTTGTGCTTAAATAACAAAATCGTATTAGTATGCAAACAATATTTGCTCTAAGTTTTCCATCGATAATGGAAAATTTTCCATCGATAATGGAAAATACTGGAAAAGAAAAACAATAAAATTTAATTTCCGTCAACACGTTCGACTCATTTTATAAGCAAAATGAGGGGAAAACATCAATTATGACAACTTAATGGAGGTACCTACTTATCTACCAGCACACGGAAACTTCCCTTACGTTTGTTTAAACGTCATTGTATTGCGTAGGTTAGTATACTGCGATCTACGATCTTAACTATTGTACAGACGCTAGCACATCAAGCTACTAAAATCTGTCAAATTTCTTTAATAGATTTTCAACTTTATTGCTAAAACATAAGGTTCAAAGTTGATTGGGAAAGTTTGACAATTTCGGGTAGCTTGATGTGCTGGCGTCTGTACATGACGATTTTTTTTTCTGACAACCAGTCTTTTCAAGGGGTATCGTATTACCCAGTAATTGGGTTGTAGAGGTCAGATAGGCAGTCGCTCCATGTAAAGTACTGGTATTCAGCTGCATCCGGTTAGACTGGAAGCCGACCCCAACATAGTTGGAAAAAGGCTAGGCAGATGATGATGACTTCGTCGATTTTATTGATAGCGAAACGCCTTAGCTTTGCACCGGTAAATCATAAATTATAACGTGCAAGAGCAAGCGAATTGAAGGAAAAAAGAGAGCTCTATGTCAGCGAGCGGCGCAGGCGGTATTAGTTTTCGAATTAAGAATTGTGAACGACTAAAAAATAATTTATATTATGTATTAAAATTTTATAATAGGTTCGAAAAGAGTATTATCGTCTTAATAAACGTATGTTATAAGAATATGACTTTTGCCTAACACTTAAAAAATCATCTGTGTGACAAAGTTTATGTAATTAGGTACTGAGATGAGAATGCACTCTTAAACAAGGACAACCAACAACAAACACAATTATTTCATTGACGCAAGTGTGCAACCTCCTTAATGAAGTTGTTAAATGACAATATTATGTTCTTAACGCCTTACATTATTATTCATTTAAACGTTGATACTTTAACTTCAGTTAATAAAGACTTTAGATCACAATAGTTGTATTTTCCAATGATATTGTTCTGTACTCAACAACCGTATAAGCTCAAAGGGACAAATCATTTTGATATATTAATTAGACCTCGCGACGTCACACAAAAAACAGCGAATTTTAAGTGGGACTGGGTCAGACACGATTGCCGCATATCGAACTAGTCATGGGCCAAATTTACCACCATGTAGGTGGGTCCCAGGAAACGTCCGGCGACATCGAGGCAGACCTAGGAGAAGATGGCGGGATGAGCTTGACGCTTACAGACAGGATTTAACGTTCTTTCTCGATATGTAATGGATAATCACGCATCACGGACCGACTTCGGCAACACCACGGTAAAACCGTAAACAACATTTCTTGTGTACGGGTCGTAACAGTTGTTTATATGTATAAAGTACGTAAAGGCAGCAATGTCATTAACATTTGACGTAACTGGCATACTTCGAGTGTTACAAACTTGTTCTGTGTGATGGAAATGCGCGTTATTAATAGTTTTTCTTTGTAATGAGATGTAACAACTACCTACGTACTCGTATAGGTACAATTGCTTGGTAAGATAGATCGAATTAATAATGAAAAAATACTATTTCTGTTATTTGATTAAATTAGTCCGAATTGATTCGAACATAATTATTATTATATAAGCCTTGTGCTCGATAAGGTTTCCCATCGCTAAAAATTACGAATTTCCGAATTACCTACGTGAAAATAGCCTACACTGTCCCACTGACAAATAAAGACCTCCCCCAAATTCATCCTTTTCTAGAGTCACCTTAATCCAACCCTTCTGGCAGGCGCCTAGGTCGCCTCGCGACCACTTTCTGGGCTGGCCGAACAAATTTTAAGAGATGAATTAAAAAAAAAATACTTAGTGCTGACCTTCGGTAGTGCAGGAACTCTTGTGCAAAATTTCATGTTTAAAATGCTTCGATACACATATTTCAAAATGATTGACATGTAACGAAAAACGTTTTCCGACTTCGGAACGTATCTAAATAAGCACTTTAAGATACACGATAGAGCTATTGCCACATTTCTATACGAATCGATTCTATAAGTCACGATTCATGTAAAATACTGTTTATCAAAGAAAGTTGCTGGCTTGGTAATCATACGAATCTTATGCACAGGCAAGCGCGTACCACAAAAACAAACATCGTTCAGTTTTTTTTTTATTCGGCCCTTTCTGTTCTCATCATCATCATCATCAGCCTATAATGTTCCCACTGCTGGAACACAGGCCTCCTCTCAGTGAGGGAGTGGGCCGTAATCCACCACGCGGGCCCAGTGCGGGTTGGCAGATGTCACATGTCTTCGAATTTTTTGGTTCTAGGACATGCCGGTTTCCTCACGATGTTTTCCTTCACCGTTTTGAGAGCAGTGGCGATGAAATAATTTACACAAAGTAAAGCGCCTGCCTGGGTTCGAACCTACGACCTACAACTCGTAAGTCGCAGCCGTTACCACTTGGCCACCACTGCTCTCACTCACTGCTTTCTGTTCTCTCATCTTTCTGTGAGAGGGAGTGGGCCTATCAAGCGGACCCAGTGCGAGTTAGTTAGCAGACACGCGCGACGCGACCGTGCGACGCGATTCTGGTAGAACAATTTCCATGAAGTTGTCGTAGAAATTCTACTAGAGTCTCATCGCGCTTCGCAAGAGCCCTGACGCATACGGCGTGGAATTTTACATGATATAGTTAATTAATAAAATGGAATGTCATTCATTGGCATGTTAACGATAATTGATTACTCATAGTTTTCTAAACGAGGTGATTTAAGATACAGGTGAATCTTATGACAGGGAAAACAATGAAACTTGTATTAATTTCTTTATTTATTTAGGTAAATAAACGGTTATACATTAAAGTACTAAAATTTGAGCTGAAGAGTGAGTAAGTGAGTTTTATAAGAGGAAATGAGGTCGGAGAGACTTTTTGAAAAAGCCTAAGTAAAAAGTTATATTTCGAGGTTTGGCTCTCGCCTATTTTCTCCTCCAATATTGGACCAATTTAAAAGATATTTCACATAGGTACAGAATAAGAAGGATTTACTGTCTCTATGTTTTCCTTTTTTATTATACATTATTTTAATAAGCACTAGAGCCCTCAAAAAATGCTGAAAATTGCCGTTGTCAACAGAGGCCTAGTGTAACAACAACAACTATAACAACAACAACCAACAACTAACAACAACCAACCAACAACTATTAATGAAAAAAGAATAACGCGGAATTAGATTGTGATTTTAATACTACTCATAAAGGTTTTTTTAAGCTATCATTAAATGTATGAATCTCTTTCTAATACGGCGTTAATGTGGAACAAAAAAAAAACAAAACTGAAAATAAGAAATTAGTTTGTATTTCCTAATTTAATCACCGTAAATGTACAAAAACTTGTCAAAAGATATGGTTTTATATGTCTAATTATTTGATGCAATCAAAATTAAAATAACAAGTTCAGTTACTTTTAAATATATTGTTTTGTGTAATTCCTGACCCGGCTATAAGCAAACTTTTAGTTTTTTTTATGAAGGTCTATGTGTTATTATATTTCGGAGTTTTACTCTTATGTTTGTAATAATAATAACTATGGAATTCTTCAATCAAACCAAGGTAAGCCAAAATGAGGGTTTATACACACTGTGGATCGTTACGTAATCGTTTTCAAAAGCGTTGACAATATTGATAAAATTCAAAACAATAATAAAATTTGTTTTGTAAAATAAATCGGTCTGATATTGGCAAAGATACGCCGATTTTTTAATTTAATAATGAAGGTTTTTTATGCATAGTACAGACGCCAGCACATCAAGCTAGTACAATCTGTCAAATTTCTTTAATAGATTTTCAACTTCGCTAATCGCTAAAACATAAGGTTCACAGTTGATTGGGAAAATTTGACAGTTTCGGGTAGCTTGATGTGCTGGCGTCTGTACATAGTAGGTGTTCTTGCATTCAAATTGTTTCATAAATAAAGAATTATTTGCTTATATTTGCTTTATTTAAATTTTATTGTAACTTATAAAAAAGGTGTGACTTCCATATTTATGGCAACATAATATTATGTACTTATTTAATTTAAATCAAAGGTTATGGTTGGTATAATATTTGAATATGTTTAGGTACCTATTTATTTATTTAAACATAAACATATTTTACATACTGTTGAATATTATTGTAAAACATGTTTAATAGACTAGAATCATCTATGAGAAAAGCCATAATAAAAAAATAAGACATAAAACTGTTCCCGGTTATCTGAATAGTAAATAGGTGTAATGTTATAAATAATGCAATCAGTACCTACCCAAGTAACATTTTAGGTTCTAGAAAGGTTTTGAAAAGGTTTTGAAAGGTTCTAGAACCTTTTCAAAACCTTTCTAAAACCTAAAATGACCTAAAATGTTACTTGGGTAAGTACTTTATCAGTAATCGAACCTCAAATAATTCTCATTTTGCTCTCCTAAAAATATTATTGTACACGTACCTACTCTATTAAAAACAAATGCGCTTTGTTCGCTTCGAACCTCTAATAATTTCTATTTTGGGAAACTAAAAATACTAAATAGTCAAGTAACTGCGATGAACTTGGATGTAGCGGTTTGTCTCGGTTCTAATTTTTTTTTTCGACGAATATAATGCCTAACGCATACCACGCCGTCCGGAGAGACAACATACATAGTTATGTGGGGCTTGCACCCACTAAAAACTCCGCCTGTGCACCTACTTTCGCCTTGATAGCCCGTATGGCATTCGCGACCCATCCAGCGTGGCCCACTTCCAGGCTCCATCTTCCTTCGGCGATGTCCGGGTGCACTGGGACATCACCACAACTCCAGGGACCGCGCAGCGTGGACGATAGAGTCCCCGATCTATCATCCGCTGGCCCCTCTTGGCGGCATCAAGACCGCATTTCGCCACCTGGTCTTGGTTCTAACCTAACCTAATCTGGTTGGAGTGCCCTAGCTTGCCCCATTTACTGCGGCTAATTCGGCTCGAGCAGGGTCGGTCACAGTTCCAACCATAACCCAGTTGGTCGACGTCCCCTAGCTTAGTCACTGCGACCAATTTGACTGGTGCGTGATTGGTCACCGTTCTAACATAACCTAACCCATTTGGTCGGGGTGATCTAGCTTAGTTACTGCGAAAAATTATGTGAAAAGGCCAGACATTTAAAAAGAGGCAGGACAATGATGATTGTTCAAATATAAGTGTTGATTATTTTATTTGTAACGAACTAATTACAAAAAAGAGGCTCATTTATTTATAAAAAATGTGCATCATTAGAAGCCCTATATATCATTTAAAGTATCAGTAATTTAAAAAAAAATACATATAGAACATGAATTATCATGATCATCATCTGCCTCGCCTTTTCCCAACTATGTTGGGGTCGGTTTCCAGTCTAACCGGATGCAGCTGAATACCAGTATTTTACATGGAGCGACTGCCTATCTTACCTCCACTTAAAGAAGATGAATATCTGTTAAATATTTGCGTGTAGTTTATCCTGCCTTACAGGTGTAAGGCAGGATAAACTACACGCAAATATTTACTGGACACACACGAAATACACGCGAATATTTTTCGGGGACTGATTGACATGCTAGCAGGTGCTAGCATGTCAATCAGTCCCCGATCAGACTTATTTGTTTACATTAAGCAAGTTGACTCCCAACGTCCTCGCATTTCTAACCCCGTGAGAAATTAGTGTGAGAAATCCATGTTTAAACATTACAATCGTTTTATTTTTAATTGTTTCTTTTTATTGCGAGTGGGTGCCTAAGTAATGTAGGTGAACTACTGATGTACTTGAAAATTTTATACAAAACTAGTTGCGCCTTGCGGTTTCTCCCGTATAAGTCTCAATTCCGTGAGAATACCGGAATGCCATGTGCCAAATTTTCTCCAAATTCGTTCGGCCGTTTTAGCCTAAAAGCGTAACAAACAAACATACAAATCTAATCTTTTCTCTTTATGATAATAGTATATTTTCAAATTGGATTTTTAATCTAATGAATTTTAGCTCTGTGAATCAGACTTGGAATTTTATAAACGTATTATCTTCCGTTCTTGTCTTTATATGTCAACGAAATTAAAGGGCAATATTTTTTTTAATTGAAAACACATTTTAAAAAAGAAAAAAATAACTGATATGTTTGATCTTGTTGAAATTAATTTTGGTACTAAATAAGCAATCAATCAACAGTGATCCGTAAACCAATCAACAGTGATCCGTAAACCAATCAACAGTGATCCGTAAACTAAACAGTAATTTATATAAAATTAGCTGCGCCCCGCGGTTTTACCCGCGTAAATGTCGAAAATTTTATCAAAATTGCTCCAGCCGTTTCAACGTGAAGAAGTAACAAACATAATTATAAACACACTCACAAACTTTCGCCTTTATAGTATTAGTGTGATGTTATGTTTGGATATAAAAATATCTAAATAATTTCATACACTTGTAGTCAGTGACTAAAACCAACACACAACTTAGACCAGAGTCATTAATTATTCAATTGACATGTTGCAATCTGTCATGTGTTGTACTGACATGTATGTAATTGATTTTATGCAGTTGCGGTTCATTCCTTCGTTATTTGCAACCTGCGGCTTGTTTTGACAGTTTAATAGAACTGAGGGGCAATTCCTGTACAATGCGTGCCACGAAAGATGAGACTTGACACACCACGTGGTTTGACTTGCGCAGTACACGATTTTAGGTATCTTTAGCGGTATGAGGTCTGAGTGCGGGACGGGACCGGACGTCTTAGGGGCGGCGGAAAGAGCGGGGGAGGCGGGGTCAAGTCTCATCTTTCGTGGCGCGCATTGTACGTCCAGTTTTAAGAAGGTTCACAGTCTGATCTCAGCCTCAATCTGTCAAAAGTACTTCTTATTTCCATACATTTTTGACAAGTTTTGACATTGATTGGCGCTGAAATAAGATATCGATCTGAATTTAAACGTTTTTTAAGTACGGTTATTGGACTTCAGATGTTAACGTTGTGTCCTTCAGAAAATCGGAAACGTCGAGAAGAATCCACCGATTGTGCAAGTTGCATTCAAACAGTGCAGAGCAGTGGTGGCCAAGTGGTAACGGCCGCGACTTACGAGTTGTAGGTCGTAGGTTCGAACCCAGACAGGCGCTTTACTTTGTGTAAATTATTTCATCACCACTGCTCACAAAACGGTGAAGGAAAACATCGTGAGGAAACCGGCATGTCCTAGAACCAAAAATTCGAAGACATGTGACATCTACCAACCCGCACTGGGCCCGCGTGGTGGATTACGGCCCACTCCCTCTCACTGAGAGGAGGCCTGTGTCCCAGCAGTGGGAACATTATAGGCTGATGATGATGATGATGATGATTCAAACAGTTGGCAACGTCGCAAGCAGCTGTCAAATATTTCGCTATTTTTTATTACTTTTTTAAATATAACTAAATAAATTAGTGAAATATCGTTAAAACATTGACATAAATTGCAAAAAATAAATATCGTAACACTGAAAGTTGAAATGCGTTGCTACCATGACACGTGATAGGGTCAAAAACGGACGTTACGCATAGCGGACGTAATGCGGCTCCCTTTTTGAATTCTTGCATGAATATTAAACATCTGCTTATTACCCATATTTGTAAATAAATGATTTTTAATTTTAATATTTAGTTTTGCACAAATGAAACTTTCTAAATCCTCTTAAACACATTCAATCGATAGGTTTATCTTAAAGGCTGCTACAAACAGGCGCGACACGCGATAGAATCGCGCGCGACACAAAGGCACCGCTCGTTGCGCGACTTGCAGTGCCTTTGTGTCGCGTGTCGTGTCGCGCCTGTTTGAAGGAGCCTTAAAACATGAATCAAGACTCCTGCAAACAGGTGCGACGCGCGACGCGAATCGCGCGAGTTAAAAGACTGAGACTTGTGATGGAGATAAAAGTAATTTTATTCTCAAAACGTGTTAGTAGTACAGTGGTATGTTGTAGAGTCAATACAATAATGTGCTTAAATTATAGTTGGGTTAGTTTATATACTAAGTCTTATCAGCTAACACAGTGGTGGGGACAGAATGGTTGTCACCACAATTCACTTATCTAATCGCTTCCGTTTATTGATGTTGTTTATTAGGGCGGTGGTGGTATCTCCACTGTCTGGTCTCGTTATCTTGACTCAATATTAATATCCTATTTATATTTATTACTTTATTTATAATCGACTCCGCTTATCCCGTTGTTATCGGGTAGTAGCGTTATCTCAACTGTTGACTGTCTGACCTCGTTATCTTGACTCTCCCCGCCTAGTCTTTTTGTACTCTGTCGGGTTTTTATGATTCGACGAGTTAAAAAGACGATAGTTAACAAGATTATGGTTACTATCGTTATGTAGGTCAGGATCCCTATGTCTTTGATCTTATCAGAGGTTAAGTCGGGTCTATTGATTGCTGCGATCTGCTCTTCTATATTGTCCATATTTTCTGGTAACGTCATTGGTAACTCGTTTGCTGGTTCTGTGATTTCAGTAAAGGTCTGAATATCCACAGGATCTTGAGTGCTTCCGCATTTGGTGTTATCTTCTATATATGAGTCTACGATGGTCACGCTTCTGTCGGCACATCTATCATAGATTGTTTGTTCCTTTAATCTGAACTGGAAATATAAGTCATTCTGAATTTTGTATGAGTATCGTGCTGGACAGTTGTTGCGTTGTTTCAGAATGCTTTCTTCTACACATTTCTTTGTTGGTGAAGCTGTACATATATTGTTATTACATTTGTCTACTTTATACACATGATTGGTTCCCGTTAAATACTGGCCGTTCTTAATACTAGGCATTTGACAATATTGGTTAGATGGGGTGATTACGCTAATTACTGTTTCTAGATTATATTGTTCTTTAGAGACCATGGGTACAGCGAATTGGAATATTAATAGTTTGCTTTGTATAGCAACGCTTGGGACTATTAGGGATTGTAGTTTGTTTATGTCTCGTACTACGTTAATTTTTCGTAAAAAGTGTAATTCGTTAGGTGTTTTGTTAGTGGCACTATGTATAGTGGAATTATATGCTAGTACTGCTAAGTTAACATCTTCTTTCTTTAGTTCCTGTTGTACTCTTAATCTCTCTATTAGGGTGGAGTGAAACCGTTCTATGTCTCCATGAGACGTGTGGTGCAGGGGTGTTGTCACATGATGTTTGATTTTTAATCCTGCTAGAAATTCTTTTACTATTTCCGATATTAGTATAGTCTCGTTATCTGTTGAGATTAGTTCGGGGGTTCCTATTAGAGCGAAGAGTCGTAATAGCGTTTCTATTACTTGTAGGGAGTTGTTTTCAACTAGTTCTGTGGCGAAAGTCCACTTAGAAAATGTGTCTATTCCGGTTAAATAGGTTTTCTTTTTAAAGTGGAACGTATCTATTTGCCATTTTTCCATTGGTTTTGTTGGTGTTTTGGTTTTTTCAAAGGGCGGTTTAAATGGTTGTCGATCGTATTTTACTTTAGCACATGTTTCGCACTGATTCAGATAGTTTTGCGTATGTTTTTTGATGTTCTCGATATAGTATGTTTTAGAGATTTCCTTTATTAAAGCTGGGTTTCCTATATGTCTATCCATAAATTCATGCGTTGATCTAATTATTTTTAGGATTTCTTCTTTGTCTGTGATTTCTACACGTGGTTGTGTAAACCAAATGATTGTGAGTTCTTTATTATTGAAATGTTTCCTGTATATTTCAGACAGTTGTTCTATGAGTTTATTACTATTTCCTACTATAGCATATCTTTTTGATCCGAGATATTCTTTACAGAATTTTATAAAGTCTTGGGGATTGTTTATTTTTAGATTATAATCGTAGGTGTGGTTGTCTTTTTGTATTACTTTCACTTGATATGGTTCTGACGTTACAAATATTCTATTCATACGCCTAGGGGGATGTTCTGATTTTATTATAAATCCTTCATCTGAGTCATCGAAGTTGCTATGTACCGTTGCTTGGTCTGAGTTATGCATTAGTACGATTCTAGACAGAGCGTCTGCTACGTGGTTAGTACTTCCCTTTTTATGTGATATTTCATAGTCGTATTCTTGCAGTTTTAACTTCCATCTGGTAAGCTTAGCGTTTGGTTCTTTAAGTTTGGTTATCCATATTAGTGGTTGGTGGTCTGTTTCAAGTTTAAAGTGTCGCCCATAGATGTATGGTCTAAATTGTGTTAGGGCATAAAGTATACCTAGTAGTTCCTTTTCAGTCGCGTTATATTTTTGTTCCGTTTCCGTTAGTGTTCGAGATGTGTATGCTATAGGATGATTTTCTTGTGAAATAACAGCTCCTAATGCTATATCACTTGCATCAGTCGTTACTGTGAATATTTTATTAAAATCTGGATATGCTAGGACTGGTGGGTTAATGATTAAGTCTTTTGCTCTTTGGAAAGCTTCTAAAAATGGTTCATCATGTTTTATCTCTTTTCCTTTCTTTGTACACTCAGTTATAGGTTTTACTATTTTGGATAGGTTTGGTATGAATTTCCTATAATAGGATACTAGTCCTAAGAATGACTTGATTTCTTTGGTTGTTTTAGGTGGTGGAAATCTGGTTATTGCTTTGGTTTTTTCTGGACATGGACTGAGTCCCTTCTCTGTTAGAATATGTCCTAACGTAATCGACTTGTTTTCTTGATAATGTAATAGTATAGTTATATCGTCTGGTGTTTTTATTTTGTTCTCGCTAGGAATTATTAATAGGTTTTGTTTAATTAATGTGTCCCATCCTATTAGGTATTCATAGTTATTAGAGAAGTCGAACATATAAAATTCTATTGGATTACTGTGTTGTCCGAAGATATTTACCATGGGGTAGGTTATTATTTTACCATTATGTTTTGAGAGTCCGTGCGGAGTTTGGACTGAAAATGTTTCGTCAATATAAATCGCGTATCCATCCGATATTAATTCTTTAGCTATATTGGGTTTAATAAATGAGCGTGTTGATCCGGTGTCTATTAGTATTTTTTCGTCTGTATTAGGTATTTTAATGTATGGTAGTTGGGTATGATTAGGTGTAGATTTTATGTTGGGGTATTCTGGGGTAAATCCGTCTGAAAATCCTCCGAGTTTGGGTCATATTCGTGTGTTGGTTCACAAATTTGATCATTATTTTCATATCTAGGGTTGATGTTAGTAAAATATTCGTTGGCGCATTGCTGCATGTATTCTTCAAAAGGGGTATCGGTATAGTCATCACTATTACATTCAGGTTCGTCGATGTTAAATACTCGGTTTCTTTTTAATTGAGGTCGTTCTGTTACAGTTCGCATAGTCGCGTCTTTATCCTGTAGTTCGGGATTTTGTGGTTTTGGTTGCCAGTTTGGTCGAGTTGGTTGCCATGGAGGTCTTTGATTAAAATTATTAGCATTATTATTAAAATTACGCGTAGGGTAAACGTGAGTTTGATTATTATTATGGTTGCCATACCAAGGTTGTTTAGCTTGTCCTGCTTGTTGCATCCGAATCCTAGCCGAGAAAGGTGAGATTGGATATGCGTGTCTTTGCTGAACAGGTCTATTACCAAGGTTTGAATTATACACAAGGGCGTTGTGTTGTTGGGGGGTTGAGCTCATATTATTTTTAACGAAAGGTTGAGTATGACCATTCGGTTTGTTTCCCGTATTTCTGATGTTAATTACATATCCTTCTTTGTCAAGAGTTCTAGCTCTAAGGCAAGTTTCTAAGAAGTCTAGTTTTTCACAGGCTGGTTTATATTCAGGTGGTAGGAGTGATATTAACTTTTGGTTAGCTATTTCCTTTAAACCGGTGTGTACATGTTGGTTAATTGTACATCCTTCAGCTATTAACATTTGTAACTCGTATATAACGTTAGTTAAGCTTGGTGAGCTTGGTCTTAAGTTATTAATTTCCTGAAACACATCTCCTATCGTTCTATTCCATGATCCATACTGTTGTTTTAGGATTTCTTTAATTTCTAACCAAGTGAAGTTATGGGGGTAGCTATATATGAGAGTAGCCGCATTGCCTGTTATCTTTGACAAGATTATATTGACTTTTTGTGCATCTGTGCCAGAGGTTATTTGAATAAAACGTTCTACTGCGGTGATAAAACCGTGTAGGTATCTTTCTCCACCTTCTCCAGAGAACTGGGGAATAGGAATATTACTTTCTGGTCTAATTTGAGGGTTGGAATCTACGGATGACGTCATTATTAACTTTGGGGTGTTTACTAATTTTCTACCTGAAGGAGTAAATGCCAGTTTGAGGTTGTTTTAACCGGGAATTAATCACGTGTACTTACAGTTGTGTTGTGAGAATGATGAGGGCTATCACTGTCTTCATCTGGATGTAGTAGAGGCTTCGTAGAGTCGGGTCTTTGAAGTCCGTCGATTTACTCCGATGAGCTTCTATACTGCGATGTACGAAGAGAAGTTCTTCTTGGCCAGCGTCACCTTGATGTGTACGGAGAAGAGTTTTTCTCTGAGTCAGCGTCACCTTGCAGGAGAAGTCTTGAATCTTTTTCTTTATTTGTAGGTTCTGGGCAGGTTTGATAGAGTAATCTTCTTGGTTCGGTGTCTGGTAGCGGAGATACAGCAATTCAGCACGTCGCCTTGATTGATAATTTCTTCAAGAAATGCCCGTAACGTTGGGCGCCAGTTAAAAGACTGAGACTTGTGATGGAGATAAAAGTAATTTTATTCTCAAAACGTGTTAGTAGTACAGTGGTATGTTGTAGAGTCAATACAATAATGTGCTTAAATTATAGTTGGGTTAGTTTATATACTAAGTCTTATCAGCTAACACAGTGGTGGGGACAGAATGGTTGTCACCACAATTCACTTATCTAATCGCTTCCGTTTATTGATGTTGTTTATTAGGGCGGTGGTGGTATCTCCACTGTCTGGTCTCGTTATCTTGACTCAATATTAATATCCTATTTATATTTATTACTTTATTTATAATCGACTCCGCTTATCCCGTTGTTATCGGGTAGTAGCGTTATCTCAACTGTTGACTGTCTGACCTCGTTATCTTGACTCGCGCGACACAAAGGCACCGCTCCTTGTGCGACTTGCGGTACCTACCTTTGTGTCGCGTGTCGCGTCGCGCCTGTGTGTACGAGCCTTCAAGCTTAAAATATTTCGGTCGTGATCGTTTCACGACCGAAATCTTTTAAGCTAACAACAGCGAATGCGCAACTAAACCAACAAGGGCTACAAAAATCACAACTTAATTCAAATTCCAAGGTTAAGTTGCAAGCAATGATTGCGGCGATTTCATTGATAACTTCAATTAGAAGGGCCTTGGCGCCTCCGTAATGATCTGTTACTATAATAGTCGTGAATAGGTGCTATGGTACTAAAGTAGTAATAGTAGTGTCATGGGTTTAAAAACCCACGGGTTTTTATGGTAAACAAGCATGCAATATGTGGTGGCGGGCGGCGGTTTGACAGTTTCTTTATCGAGACTGGTATTTTTTTGAAGGTTGTAACTTATAGTATCACCGTTAGATCAAACTTAAACTGGAACTCATTGCATTTATTTCAAAGTAGTTTCATTTATTAAAAGTAATTTATTTAAACTAGGCTGAGAATCAGCACTTTTGGAACATCAAAAATTGCATTAGATAGTCCCACAAAACGCCCGCCCTTGACCACTTCCTATTGCTTTAGCTGGAAAGAAGTGGCGCATCTAACTCCCCAGCAGCACAGCTATCAGAAGAACATCATTCTATACCATTTAGACACTTCTGAATAGTCAAAGATGTCGGTCATTTAGAAGGACCAAAGCGTAGTAGGTTCCTATGGAAAAGAGCGGGCGAGAATTTCAATGGACACTCTTTTAAATTATATTGTTATGAAAATATTATTAACAGCATTAATCCACTAACCTCAGCACTCAAAAAAGTGACCACTAAAATTATGGTGACGAAAAACACAGCGTTGGATGATGGACCGATGGTGACATTAAAAAGGCAATTGGCACCGACTGGATGTGGACAGCTGAGATCCGAGCTCTGTGACCTAAGAGCAGTATTTATTTCAAAGCGAAATTTTAAGTTAAGTAATGGAAAACATAGTAAAGAAAACTGGATTTGATAGACTACTGAACTGAAACAAGCAAGGTGTTAAATGCTCCTCACATAATAATAATTATTTTTATTGGGTTTTTTTTTTCATTTCGAATATTTCAGGAGCAGTCCGGAATCTAGATTTCTACCCGGTTGCTGCCCCCTAGAGGGGGCTTAAACATAATTGGCGAAATATGGGAGCGAAAATAGGTGCACCTCTAACTAACCCTTCAGGGATGCAGGCGTGATGTTATGTGTGTGTTGATATCTCTATGAGAGGCTTTTGTTTGCAGTGGCACTATAATAACAAACTGGTTCAAGCCATAAGATCGTCTCATCTGCCTAGCCTTTTCCCTAGCCGTTTCCCTATTTTACATGGAGCGACTGCCTATCTGACCTCCACAACCCAGTTACTCGGTAATACGTTACCCCTTTGATAAGTAAAGGATACCCCTTGGTAAGACTGGTTGTCAGAGTTTTGGGCTTCCTACCCGTAACAATCGTCAAGGCTCCACGAATGAAAGCCGGGACCAACGGCTTAACATGGTTTCCGAGACACGAAAGGGTCTCGATATGTAAAGATGGTCACCCATCCACAGACCAACCGCTGCAAGTGTAGCGTAACCTGACCGATCAACCTGTGCGGCTGATATTATTTAGCCACGGGCCCCTCTTTTAGCAACGGGCCCCTCCCATAAGACCATCTATCAAGCAATAATCAACCGCTGATACGAGTATATTTAACTATCATTTTAACATCTACATAAATAACTCACTATGCAAATCACTAACGTATAACATGCAAATAGACTCATAGCAAACTACTATACTATATATAGATAAATAATTTACTTCTCCTAGACAACAAAAATATATTAAATCAAGTTATTTTTAGCATTTATTTCTGTACAAGTGATTTGTAATCTTTAGAAATACATGAATTTAAACCGTAATTATTATTTCTACATACGTTTAAACAATGGACACAGCATTTATAACCTATTGTGATTTACAGGTCATGGAGTGATCAGTTCAACCTACATTGAATTTAAATAAGGCTTGATGGATCAAGGCTTATGCGTCTATTGTTGGGATAGGCCATGTTAAAATCTACTTTTTGGGGCATTCTTGAATAAAATCTATTTCAATCTTGAGCAACTTGTATATTTTATTCAAATAATTGGGTATGGTGAAATGTTTGTATGGCGAATGGTGCATTTAATTATTATATTTCTGCATTATATTGTATAGTTATGAATAAATAAAATCTATTTATTTCCTACAAAATAAATGATATCAGTTTGAAAGTCGTATTTAACAAACAGACTTGTTACTTGTGATTTGTTTGTTTGATTAGTCCGAATAAGCGAGAATCATTTTCAGGATAATCTTATCCTGAAAATATTCAGCAAACTTTAAACTGTATGCAAAATATAATAATGACTAGTAAGTATTATTCGGATCAATGCGAAATAATACGCAACGTTTTATATTAAGTAGGTAAAGTGGAGTCATTTTAATAGGTAACATTTGACAATTCATCAAATATTCAACAACGTAATCTTGTAACGGCGGGCATAAAATAACATATTTTTTCGTTTTGTTAGAACTGCACAATTGCTTACCTTTTTCAATTACTATTACATATTTATTGTAACAATGACCGATACGAGTAATTTTACGATTTGCTTTCATTAATAAACCATTCTAAACATAATAAACAATTTCTGATCTAAAGAACTGAACGTCGTTACAAGGTTACGTCAGTTAACCATTTTTCTTTTTAAACACTAGGGATGTTACTCTAAAAATCGAAAGCTGATAAGTAGAATCGAATGCAATGATGACTTGTGATGAAATATCACCATAAATTAATAACCACGTTGTGATTATAATAAAACATTTATTTAATAGAATAATAATAATAATAGAATAGACAATATTATTGAAAATGAATTAATAATATCTCTGAGTGCTTACAGCAGTGATGAAGATGACAATACTTTTAACAGTTCTGATAGTTCAACTGAATAAATGCATTTTTTTTGTTAAATTGTGTACTTGTCTTATTTTGCTCCTTAAATTTACGAAAAAAATAATAATAATGGGACAGGGATTCGCCTGATGATTTTTAAAATTCGCATATGTTTCAAGTCCGTATCGATTCATTCACTTTAATCGATGTTTATAAGCAGGTCACTTCACTATGAGGATAAAACTGACAGACGTCAAATGTTACCTATTAAAATGACTCCACTTTAGGTATATTGATTATGCTGACAGGAAAGGAAAACATAGATTGATTAAAACGTGTATTGTGCACAAATGTGTTTTAAACTTAAAAAAATTGTTAAATTACATTTGGACATCTATCTCGATTTGTTCACGTTAAATATTCATATTTAATTTGTACGTTTTTGGATGTAGATTAGTTAGTATCCATTTTCGAAAACAGATTTTTTTTAAGTAAAAAATTTGAACTAAAAAAAGTTTAGCAATTCTAATGAAATAGTAGGTATGAATACCATATCATATTTATTGTTAAATTGTTTGAAGTAACCTAATAATTTATAAAATATACCTACAAAAAAAATGTGACAAGGTTTGTATAATAATTAAGAACTCTATCGCTGGACAATGCAGCGGTTAGAATGTCATTAAGAAATTGTATCAAGACAATTATCAATTAGTTACTGTGTTTAACAAAGGGCATGTGGACATCAAAGAAAAAGTTGTATGTGTCACCCATAATGAGAACACGTTATAAATCGCAACCAATTAAATACATAGTTTCACTATGAAATTCCCAGAGTTATGTAACAAGAAAATAATAACTTACCATTCATGTTTATTAATTCCAACACTAATTACTGTCCAAAACCACTGTCTAAATTACACTAATTTGTAATTAACTGCAATAATTATGCAGTCGATTATACACTACACTTTAAAATTACACATAATAATAATAATATGTATATTTTTTCCTAATAATTATTTACTCTAAAATAATTATTTTATAATCCTTTTTCGATTATATAATTTTTTGTTGTGTTCTTTTTTCGAAATGCGGCACTGGAGGCTGCGTGCGGGCAAGCGCGCGAGTCGTTAGATCGATCGGAACAAAATGCAAGGGAGTCGCGCCGGCGTCGTTGTAATAAACATTCTGTGCGCGCACGGCGATAAAGATTCTGTAGATCAAACTGTACGTACGCGATATCTTTGCAAGTGATAGTAATTACACACATATAATTTTTTCCCTGGTAACTTGTAATAGTTTTCAATGGTTATTTTGTTTTATAGATTGATTTCGTATCGTTGAACTCAAAATATTTTAATGTGTGACCTCTGAGTTTGTTTCGATCTTTCTTCGAAACATCAAGCTACTACAATCTGTCAAATTTCTTTAACAGATTTTCTACTTTATCTCTAAAGCATAAGGTTCAAAGTTGATTGGGAAAATTTGACAGTTTCGGTTAGCTTGATGTGCTGGCGACTGTACAAACCTAGTACAAACAGAAATAGAATCATTTATCATGTGATGAACGATAACCTGTTACATACATAAGTCAGTCAATTTAAGTGAGCCATGTTGTATCGACTGCCTCAATGGTCTAGAGGTCCTCAGCGGTACTGCAGAGCATGAGGTCCTAGGTCCAATTCCCAGGTTGAGCAAAGTGTTAATGGGTTTTTCCATCTGAAAGTTCGTAGTACCAGCCCGGAGTCTTGATTAGTACCCAGTTAATGGAAATAGGCTCGCTCCCTGCTTCATGGGACTTAAACTTAGCTATCGAAATGTGGGCGTTGGTGGAAAGCCTTGATGTCTTGTTATGTTATGTTAAATGGATAAATTATAAAACGGTAGTTCAATAACTTCTGTTATGGTGACATACAGGAAATCCTAATTTTTGTGGGTGTCAAGGTTAGAAAAACTGGCTGCGCACTAAGTAGTGTCATCTAAATACGGTTATAGGAACTTGAGGAGATCAGAAACCACAAAATATGACCGGTACTTATCATAAATTTACAAATATCGTCATCAGAACGTTTTTGATTGGTTCTATTGACATCATCATCTATTTACCAAAAATACCTAAATAGCTTAGGGATCGTCTTATCTGTGACAGTCGTTACAGGTCGTCAGAAGCCCGAAAGTCTCACAACCAGTCTTACCAAGGGGTATCGTATTACCCAGTAACTACAAAAATTATAAAGCGAAATCGCGAAAAAACAATCAGCTGTTCCCTACATTTATGTTCGTATAACTCGTCAACATGTAGGGAATAGATGATTTTTTATTTTTTGAAAAAAATCATCTGTCGTTACTACGGTCTACGTTACGTACGTTACTGCGTTATTTCGTTACTACAAAAACTATTGTATAACAGAAAAGTAATGAATATTTTTCACTTTACGCCCATGTGATGGTGGCGAAACGGCCAAGCCACATACTCGTATTTTGACTAAGGTGTAGAGTTTGTAAAGTTAGGGCTTGTAGAGTTAGGGCGTGTAGAGTTAGAAATTTGGCTCTGCATGAGATCTGATAACTTTTTAACAGTGTGAGCCATATGTGGTCTCGTCTTGGCAACATTTTACATGAAAATGTTTTTGGTAGTAATATTTGTTTAATTTAGGCGAAATCGGGGTTTTTTTAGATATCAATAAAATCTAAAGTATAAAAGCTATGCGATTGAAACTTTATATCACACTAATATTATAAAGGCGAAAGTTTGTGTGTGAGTGTCTGTGTGTTATATGTTTGTTACTTCTTCACGCTCAAACGACCTGGATCAATTTTTATAAAATTTGGTATGAAGGTAGCTGACACCCTGGATTAACATATAGGTTACTTTTTATGCCGATATTCCCATGGGATCGAAACTTATGCGGGTGTAACCGCGTGGCGCAGCTAGTGTTTAATAAATCCACTATTGACATCATATCCCGAGAATTTTGTTTATCTGCTAAAATCCAAACCGAAGTTATGAGGGTACAAAAAACGACGAAGCGCTTCGAGAAAAGGTGGGTAGTGCCCTTGCACTTCGCTTGGCTCGTCTCGGCGGGGGCACTGCCGTGCCCCCAGATTAGAATCGATTTCAATAATTATAACATAACAAAACATCACGCTAATTACTAGCGTGATGTTGCCCTGAAAGGTTAGCCAGAGGTGTACTTATAGTACAGACGCCAGCACATGAAGCTACCCAAAACTGCCAAATTTTTCCAATCAACTTTAAGCCTTAAGGCTCAACACACGGGCGCGACGCGACACGCGACACAAAGGCACCGCTCGTTGCGTGACTTGCGGTGCCTTTGTGTCGCGTGTCGTGTCGCGCCTGTGTGTACAAGCCTTTATGCTTTAGCGATAAAGTTGAAAATCTTTTAAAGAAATTTGACAGATTGTAGTAGCTTGATGTGCTGGCGTCTGTAAATCCACATTTCGACAGTAATATTGAAGGGGCCATATGGGGCGAGTCTATTGCCCTCAACTGAGCACAAATCCAGTCTCCGAGCTGCTACTGAGAAATCCCCGACAGAAAAACCCAATAACACTTTACCCTACTCGGGAATCGAACCCAGGACCTCATACAGCAGTAGCGCTTGCGATAACTAGACCACCGAAGCATTTAACCTTTTGACCGCCACAGTCGTGTATAGATGACAAACCAAAATGTGCCCAGCACGCCACGGTTTGACTTCAAGACAGACTTTGACGCTGAGGGCACGGTTTTGATTTTTTGACGTGTGGCGGTCAAAAGGTTAATAGATGGATTGATTGATTGCTTTGTGGGTTTCAATATACCTACTAAGGGAAAAGATAACTATGATTCACTGTGTGATCATCTGTGACATCTACCAACCCGCACTGGGCCCTCGTGGTGGATTACGGCCCACTCCCTCTCACTGAGAGGAGGCCTGTGTCCCAGCAGTAGTAAATATGCACTATGCGATCACACTTATAAAATCGCAAAACCTTGTCTAAAGTGTAAGTAAATGCCGGGTCAGCGGGATTGTCCGAAAGGGTTACCGCTAGCCCGGAACATAAAGGGCTAAGGAAGGAACACGGGTGGGTTTTAGTCAGTAAGAGTCTGACACTCCCTTCCGCTCCACCCAGAGCGGAAGGGGTCATTTGATGATTTCCCATACTGAAAAAAATAAAATAAAAAGTAAGTAAACATTTGCTGAAAACTAAAATCCAATAACAATGGAACGTTGAAGGTCCGAGAATTTCTTAAGAAGTCAAAGTCCGGTGTAAAATGTCTTTATTGGGTCAACTTGTTACTAAAACAATAGGCAAAGCATTGAACTAGCATTCATTGTAGGTGTGATTCATTCACTTTGACAGTGTGCACACTAGCCAGAAATCAGTTTAGTTTATCATAGGCAGGGCAGTTTCGTCTGGTGTCAAAACCAGTTCTCCAGCACATTCTGATGACTCTCAAGGTTGATTTTCACCAAACGACTCGTAACGCACATGAGCGAACTTCAATTGGTGAACCAACACTTGGTACTTTTGGAAGTCGATTGCGGCAGTATCTGATTGACTCTCAGAAAAAACTGGACTTGACGGTCACAAACACGTCCATAACATAGCAGATGGCTGGGGCTCTGCTCCACATGACATGTTTACCTACACGTTATCCTGTAGACAAAGATTGAGACAACTTTGTAAAACAAAACGTATATAACATAGGTATTACAATAGAAAAATACATTCATATTACAAGCAATTACGCCATAATCAATACATAATTATGTATTATAAAACCATAACATAACAACATTATTATAAACCAACATGTAAACTCGTACACATACACGCTTAAAACATAAACTAGTCATTCATTACCTACACTATGATAATCAAGTAATCCAGTAGATACTACATAAATATTTATTAAGTTTAAAATTTCAAAATCTTACTTTCTGTCGGTTTTTAAAAGCAATACAAGTTAACTGTGGGTACTTACCACCTTTATAATATACACGCTGCACTATGCAGGTACCATTTTGTTGAAACTCACATGTGTCTTCTCGACATCCGTGTGTCACTAATGGGATGCAGTAGAATACCAGCGTCAGGTATTGTAGCTGGCATATGCTGAGCTGGACTCCCATTTGGTGTAACCATGAGATACACACCGCCCAGTACTGATCGACCGTTATAGACATCTAAAAAAATAAAAAAATGTAAATTAAAAAAAAAACATAAAAAATATAAAAATACTTAAATAAAAAATAAATAAATATAAAATAAAAATAAAAAAAAAGAATTAAAATATAAATTGACCCATGGACACCTAGCTCATAAACATTTATGAGCTAGGTGTCCATGGGTCAATATATATTTTTAATTTTTGTTTTTTTTTTCACCTTTTTTGATGTTTTTAATACCTTTATTGTGTCTTTTGTTGCACTGAATAAACGTTTTATCTATCTATCTATCTAACCAGCCCGACTGTCAGTATCCACGTTTCAGCGCCGTATATTATAACAGAAAAGCAGTGGAGGCTAAGTGACTTATCAGTTGTAGGTCGTAGGTTCGAACCCAGACAGGTGCTTTATTAGGTGTCACCACTCTCTAAACGGTGAAGGAAAACATCGTGAGGAAATCGGCATGTCCTAGAACCAAAAATTCGAAGACATGTGACATCTGCCAATCCGCACTGGGCCCGCGTGGTGTATTACGGCCCATTCCCTCTCACAGAGAGGAGGCCTGTGTCCCAGCAGTGGGAAAATTATAGGCTGATTATGACGTCATAACAGGTACGCAGACTCTAAGGCCGGCTATACACGGACAGCTTGAAGCAGCCAGTATCGACTGCTTCAAGCTGCGACTGCATAGCAAACTACAGTCTTCTACGTACATACATACACGGAACCGCTCGAGCCATCGCGATTGCTTCGGGCGGTCGGCTGCGCGGTGAAATTTCATCGTGCGATCAAGCAGCGGTTGACTGCCCGAGCAGTCCGTGTATGTTGATCACTGGCTTACTGCTCGAGCAGTCCGTGTATGGCGGGCCTAATATACAGGCTTCAACTAGTTACACAGTCTTCAATCAGTCTGCACACAGGTTAAAAGTCGATAGTCAAGGTGTAATAAAAGTTTAGCAACACTCGTGTTGAAATATTTTCTCATACACCTTATTACCATTGTGATGTTCTTTCATTTCGTATGTTTAATTAATTGCTTTTTGACATGAATGATGAATGCACTCGTATTAACAACCTGGCAAAAAGTCTTTGAAGTGTGAACGACAACAATAATAGCATAAAGAAATCAATTGGTTTAGATGTTATTTTGCAACTTGCAAAACGAAATAAGAATGAAATATGTGTGATATAGTTTCAAAAGTAGTAACTTCGATTAGCATTGCTTTTAATTTTTTGATAAATCTTGTTTTTAAACGAATTTTATTCCGTTTTTCACCATACCTAATTTAAAAAATGTATTCCGGAACGTTTGTGTGTTTAATAAATTAATATTATTAAAAGGAACTAATAAAAATCTTGATATTTTGCCAAATCGTAAAAACCGTGCGAAACAAAGTCGGATCGCTAGTGACAAAATATAATAGTGTTTAAACTTAAAAAATAACAGCGGACAAAGTCCAGCTGCACATTATGAAGTTGTGATTCAAATATGGGTGGTGAAGGCTGTACATTGATCATCTGATATTTGCATTGCGTAAGTTTTGATAGAATTGTAGGCATCCAATTTTTGAGCAAAGATTAGGAAATTCTTGTGGGACTGACATTCTTAGCTGTATATTCACAACAATAGGTCTATGGGTATATCTAAGTTGTTGTTGTTGATAATTTGCGTCACACACCCAAAAATAGCCCTTAAGGTAAAAGGCTATTTTTGGGTGTGTGACGCAAATGATCAACAACAACAACTTTGAGTTGCCTTAGAGCGTTTACGTCCGCATCGTAAATTACAGCCAAATTAGACCGATTTAAAAAAATTCCATAGAAACAGAGATTTCCAGTTATCTTTTTTTTAAATAAAACATTTCGAAAATGTTCTGAACTAACTTTTTAGACCTTTGTATCCTGCTTATGCGTATGAAGTTTCATTAAAATCGGTTCATTCATTTCGGAAAACAAGGGCTTGAAAGTTTGCATGAAACGCCGTACTGCGTAAACGCTCTTAACTATAAAACAATCAGCCTATAATGTTCCCACTGCTAGGACACAGGCCTCCTCTCTGAGAGGAGGTCATGAGAAGAAGTAGATCATTGATAGTATTCATATCATTGATAGTAAATTGACAGTAGATTCCACCACGCGGTCCCGGTGCGGGTTTGGTGGATGTCACATGACATTAAATTTTAGCTTAACCGTTAGATATCTGTCAATATCTTTATCGTATGTACACAGATTTAGTAAAAGTTTTTTTTTTTATTTTGAAATGAGTTTGCTCTTGACTCTGGTCTAGGTCAGAGGTGACAGAGACAAAGTCTACGATGGAGTGAGCTTACCCAGAAGAAGCCTGTTCACTCTTACTTTGAAGAGATTCGGTCTTTCTTAGATTTGATATTGTTAGAGTTTTGACAGCAGAAAGGGCGGGGACATCACGTCGCTGCGATGACGCTGTCAGTGGAGGGGTTGACACACCATGAGCCGTGTGCTCACTCGCCTCTAGCACTTTTGCTGCGGAGCTCGGATGGGATGGACGCGTACTAGTGATCGTATTGAATTATTTTCTTGTAACGGTTTTTGTAATTTAAATAAATAGTTGTAGGCCGTGTCGTGTTTTCTTTAAAAAAAAAAAAACTGGCACTCCGGTAGTGCCGACAGAAGTGAAAACTTGAACAATTACGAGTGTATTTTGTGAATCGTCTTATAAACAAAACACGCGTGTTAAGGTGTTCCTTATTTTATAGGGTTTTTTGCAAATCAGGTATGATGACCAAAGTGACTGGTTTATTCTTCTCGTGAAAGGAATTTATTCAGATTTACAAATAAGCACACAGTTATATATCCGTGGTTCAGCGCCATCTCGTCGTTGTTGGATGAACTACGTAGTTAGTACGCGAGGCCCTCGTAGTTCTTCCCGATGTGCATAGATGGCGCTGTCCTCAACAACGCGCGTCTTAAGTTTTACGTCTGACGTTGGTACGCGAGGCCCTCGTAGTTCTTCCCGATGTGCATAGATGGCGCTGTCCTCAACAACGCGCGTCTTACGTTTTACGTCTGACGTTTTACGTCTTACGAATTTTCGATCAGGGTCACGTGACCTGACGCGAATTTAGAAGTTTTTACCCATTCCAAAAAAAGTACACAGCGCCGCTAAAGAAGTTTTCACTTCAAAAACTAATTAGGCTTCTGATCGCTAAGAATATATTATCAGGAAAATCATGGAGTGTTCCCGCTACGTGGGTCAGACAGAAGTAGACATTGTTCGCAACAAGATTTCCATGTTTCTCTTTAACTTTTGTCTCTTATAACATAATAATTAAAAAACGTTGCGTCTAAACAACAATTGAGATAATAATTATTATTATCTCAATTGTTGTTTAGACGCAACGTTTTTTTTTAATTTCTATTTGATACTTACTAAACTTAAGATCAAAGTACAAAGTTAGTTGCAACAGAAGAACTACTTACTAAACCAACAGCGGTAAGCGTATTTAATGTATAAACCTGTCCTACTGCTGTTTGCAATTTTTCACTTTATTTGGAACATATCAGCAACACATATACACTACACATTCTCAAACATTTCAACACACTCTCACGCAAACGCTAAACACTACTACACACACTCCCACATACACACCCTCACATACATCCCTCATTCTGACAGTGACATACACATCCTCACTCTAACATACACATTCTCACACATATACACCTTAAAAGTCGTTTCCAATATGCCTTATTCCTTCGTTATTGATTTTATTATACATACTTTGTAACCTTCACTGTCAATGACTATTTTTGTAATGTTAGAACATAACATAAAAGGTTTCTCACAGTGACAGCAGAACACTGACTCCTAAGTCACAGGATCACCAAGTTTAGTAGTCAGGGTTTACTTTATTTATTTATTAAACTTTATGCACAAGTAAGAAACTGTACAAAGGTGGACTTAATGCCTTGGGCATTTTCTACCAGTCTACCTTAGGGTGATGCAGAAACAACATTCAGTAGGGGCAATAGCAAAAAAACAAATAGAAAATATTTATAAAATATAAGAATAAATACATATATACATACATATAAAAAAAATATATAAAACAAAACAAAGGAAAAAGTTATGAGAGATAAACAAGGAAACCTACAACAACTTAATTCTGAGACGAATCTGCCAACCGTAAGTGTTATCTGTATGACCTTTAGCTAACCAAGTTAGGTATCCTAGTCTTAAGAAATGTCAAAGGTTTTTGTATCAATAAATATTTTTATTTATGTATTTGTCGGCGGCGTTGTCCAAAACAACACATGCACCGGTCACGCCACCGACAAGTACGTCACCTGACTTCTCCCACCGCCCCACTGCTCGACTTGTTTTGACACCAGTATAAAAGAGCGAGCAACGAAGCGGCAGGGAACTTGACCATTGGACATCGTACGGACATCATGTGCTCAGAAACTATATCGCGTTCGTATCTGGTTGTATCGTGTACCTATAGTGCTTGATTTGCTAATGTGATTAAATTGTTCATGAAATTATAATCTGATGTGAAGTGCAAACCGTGTTTCTATTGCGCATTAACCAACACTACCCACTTAGTACGCCCACAGTAATTAAGATATGCCTGATAATAATGACACACACTTTACCTTTTCCTATATCAGAAGTGGGATTCGTGTTGGTTCATGCGCAAAATGAAAACGCTAAAAGTGAAAGTGACCGTTGACATTTTAAAAAACAAAGTGCAAACTGCGAACGCTTATTAAATAATCGTGTGGACCTGTTAGAGTTGAACCCAGACAAGCCAGATACGGATGCGCGATCATAGTGAATATAGTTTTGGGCATAGGCTGTATGCCGAAATACCTTTGCCCAGTGACGCGCCAGTTGCGCCCTACCGCCATGTTAGGAAAAAAAGTGTTCCCGTAATTAGAAAACGCGATAGGACGCGTGTGCAAACGTAACCGCACACAATACTACAGCTGATTTGTGATTTGCTGAAAATTCACTGCAAGGAGGTCAACTTGTGGCCGTCATTAAGGCGCACAAAGGAAGCAGTATCAACGTGGCTATCGTAAATAGTACGAAGGACGTAACGTGGAGCTACCAGTGACGTTGGGTGACTTCAAGAATCGAGCCAAGCAGCCCGCAGCCTTCGGTGAAGCCCTTCGTGTGCTGCAAGTGAGGGAATCCTGGACATGTCGTGACCCGGTGCACGAGAAGTGGCAGCCAAGCAGATGATGGAGGTGGAGCACGCGCTGCAAGCAGCAACGGCGAGTGGATGTTTGCGTCGTACAACTACGCTCAGGCAAGTTAGAACAAAGGTGAGCTGTATCATTGTTTTGTTACGATTCTGGTGCTGAATGCTCGTTAGTAAAAGCGAGTTGTGCAGCCAAATTAAGTGCCAAACGAGTTAATAATGTTATTGCGTTGACTGGTATTGGTTAAACGCGTGTTTTCAGCACAAAACAAATCATAAGAAGCGTTGCGAATAGCGAGCCACAACTTGAGATTTTATTTCATTACTACACGACATTTACTTGCAAAGTATTATTTTGGGTAGGCTATTTTGTGTTATTATAAAACGAAGAGTGAAATCAGATTATCAGACTAATCTAGATCGGAAGTTCAGAGGTCCATATCGCTATACGTCATAAGCTTTAGATTCTAACCGAACTGACTAGTATGCTCACGATCGCATACGAAAGATGCCTCTAAGTAGTGTTCCTAACGTGTTAAACGTAGAAGGCGGTGAGGATAGTTCCTTCACCGAGTAGTAGAGCACATACCATGGCTAGGTCGCACTGTACGTACTTGTCTGTAGTCGTAACTGCAACTCGCTTGTGAGTTGTTCAGGGAGCGATGGGCTCTCAAAGGAGACTATTGTGGTGTTGGTTTTCTAATGACCTGGGAGTCGTAGACTATATGGGATGTGATGTGTGTTGGTCGTATCACTTGAGGTGATGACTACATGGGTGGCATGAGTGTCACTAGATGCTGCGGCAGCCGGGTCATGAGCGTTGTATGTGATCTATTACCAAGGCTTAGAGGAACCGCCCCTAAGACGAACCACCGACCGAATCTTTTATTATCAATGATTGTTATTGTTTTTATTAAATGTGGTCAGAATTGGCCGAGTGGAACATGCACTGCTGTTGATTTTTTTTGGTTACAGGTTTACACACAAGAACGTGTGCAAGCAGAATGACAGTGGTGGACAGCGCTGCACTCTTTGGATCTCCTGTACGAATAATCGCTGATCAAGGACGGTGCTTTTCGAGCGAGGGTTTCGCGACTTCTGCCGGGGAGACGGTGGATTGCAACCACTACAGCCATTAAGCCAGCTACAGATCTATTGTCTACTGGATTTGGTGAGTCGTTTTCATTATGTTTTGACTCTGGTACCGAATGCTACCCTGCTAAACAACAGCAAAAAAAAAACTGTTACATTGTTAGGTATAGCCCAATCTAGTTAACGATGCAATTTTTAAACACGCTCACGATAGGTTATGAATGATGCCAGTAGGTCATGTACCAGTCGAAATAGATGGTAATCACAGTGGTGATGAGCTATGAGCAAGCCTAAGTAGTGGGAACCACGCGAGTAGGGGTTCTCTATCGGCCGTAGTAAAAAGTGTGTAGTCACAGGGTGATGCACATGGATCCATGCGCTGGATGGGTGAGAGCAATGCGATTGCTGGTCGGCCGGAGCGCCGTGGCGTTAGAGTGGTTTACTCGTCTGTGGGTTTCCAGGTGTCTAAGGCTCTTAGTGAAAAAGATTGTTTAATGTGGATAACTATGGTACATGGCTCTGGTTGATATTTTTTTTGCTATGATTAATTAAAGTTTGATTACATGGCTCTGGTTGAATCAAGTACGCTAATGAGGCTAAGGCATATGCCATGGCACAGGCCAAGGGATCAGAGTATTAATGACGAATTTGAGGAAAGCTAAGTAAGTCTTGTTGATGAAACAGAGTAGAAATTAAGTTGAGTGATAGTGGTGAATCTTAGTTCGGCTGGTCGGGGACCATACCAGTAGTTATTACATAGTCGTAGCCCTGTAGAAATCGGTGTCTCTTGAGGCAACTCAAGTAGTCCGTGGGTGCGCGATGCGTGTTTAGCTCTGGCGGAGGTCAGGGTCTTGTAGAGACCATAGAGCCCGTAGGACTCGGAACTCAGGAGGAATTCAAAGAAATAAAGATGAAGTTTGTTGTAGGGGCTTAATGAAAAGCCACAGTTCATGAATAAGATTCCTGCTGTGTTTTGTGATGCTCTAAGGATGTTTTATTGGCTGCTCCATCATGTTTAGTTGATTATTTAGTTTGTGATCTTGAGATTTGGGAATCAAATAATGATACTATCTCTGCCAATAGTGATACTATCTCTGCCAATAGTGATACTATCTCTGCCAATAGTGATACCATGTCTGCCAATAGTGATACCATGTCTGCCAATAGTGATACCATGTCTGCTAAAAGTCCCACTATATCTACCAGTTCTCATAATAATGCAAATTGTAGAAACCCTGGTTTACGTGCTACTTCAGTAGAATCAATTGGTCCTGAGTCAATTACCATTATAACAGAAGCACTTGTACATCAACCAAAATATTGAGCTATTTGTTAATTAAGCTAAAGGAACGATACTTGTTCGGCCTAGCTACGTCCGGTCCAGTTTAACTGTAGGGACACACCTGAAAGGCAAAACAATTACCGGACCAGGAAGCTAATCTTGTAGGGTCAAAAACTGATCGGACCAGGAAGCTAATCTTGTAGGGTCAGAAATTGACCGGACCAGGAAGCTAATCCTGTAGGGTCAGAAATTGACCGGACCAAGAAACAAGTCTTGTAGAGTCATGGCTGACTGGACCAAGTGGTTAAATATCTGAAGGGTCTAACTTGACCGGACCAGAAACAATAGCAGAATGACCAAACGGTAGTTAATCAGTTTTTCATGCTTTAGATGTAACATTGTAATAATCGTAATTAGTAATCAAATAATGATTAATGCTCTGAACTCAATTTTTTTTTTAGTTTGTGCGAATTTTCATTGTGTTTTAGTCTGTACCAAATTCGGTTAGAAGTGACCGAACTATGTGATACTTTGCGGGGTATGTTTCTTTGCAGATTAATACACGAGAATGTGTGCGAGCAAGATGGTCGTGTCGGCGACATTCATTGACTATTCTGAACGCCAGTGTCACCCGGCGGCGCTCGACAGAGTCTAGCCTGAGTTCGTGTGGAGTGGAAGAGAGCGCGCTGTGGTGTAACGAGACAATCTTGGCTCTGGCGTGTCACGGTGAACGTACGTTACGGAAGCATCGTACGTTCCCGCGACCCCTGGCGTAGGTGTGATGGAACACCGGGGTGGTTTTTAGTCAGTAAGAGTCTGACAGACCCCTCCGCCCGCCCCGTGGCGGAGGACATCCATGAGGATTTTCCACCCCGGAAAGTGTATGACGGGGCACAAGTTGCACTTTATGTCCGTTTATTCGGAACCGATCAATAGTAACGCGAGCTGATGTCCATAAAACTAATGATGACAGTTAAATTGCAATAATCATTGTAGGGTTAAGCCGGTCCAATGATAAATCGGCTATAGGGAATAATAATATTCCGGACTAGCCAAAATAAGATAGAATAAATTCTGAAGGGCTTGTAGCCGGACCAGAACTTGTTAATCTGTAGGGCTTGTAGCCGGACCAGAACTTGTTAATTTGTAGGGCTTGTAGCCGGACCAGAACTTGTCAATCTGAAGGGTCATTGAAGACCGGTCCAGAACTAATTCTTACCAGCCTGTCTGTAGGGTTTAGATAAACCGGTCCAGATTGTAAAGTACGATTTTTGGTCAGGATAATCGAACGATTTATGCTTATTACAGATGTATGAATTGTAAGCGCACGAGGACGTCCGCACGTCAGTATGGCCGTGTCGGCGGCGTTGTCCAAAACAACACATGCACCGGTCACGCCACCGACAAGTACGTCACCTGACTTCTCCCACCGCCCCACTGCTCGACTTGTTTTGACACCAGTATAAAAGAGCGAGCAACGAAGCGGCAGGGAACTTGACCATTGGACATCGTACGGACATCATGTGCTCAGAAACTATATCGCGTTCGTATCTGGTTGTATCGTGTACCTATAGTGCTTGATTTGCTAATGTGATTAAATTGTTCATGAAATTATAATCTGATGTGAAGTGCAAACCGTGTTTCTATTGCGCATTAACCAACACTACCCACTTAGTACGCCCACAGTAATTAAGATATGCCTGATAATAATGACACACACTTTACCTTTTCCTATATATTTATACAGCTGTTTAACTTTCTCAACTATGGTATAAATATGGTGCGATGTTTCTTACTATGGTATGAGCTAATGATCGGCCAATTCACACCGGCCTAATTTTGTCCATCGATCATCTATACTAATATTATAAAGCTGAAGAGTTTGTTTGTTTGGTTGAACGCGCTAATCTCTGGAACTACCAGTCGGATTTGAAAAATTCTTTTTGCATTTGATAGCCCAATTCTTGAGGAAGGCTATAGGCTATTTAACATCACGCTATGACCTTTAGGAGCCGAGCAAAAAGAAAGAAAGTCAGAAAGAACGCTAAGCAAAAACGAAGTAATAGAGCGGACAGGCGATGCAATGCGACGGGGTGGGTCGGAATAACAAGAAATTTCACTCGGACGACGTCGCGGGCAGAAGCTAGTAGCGATATATTATAACAAATGGGATATAATACAATTTTATTTCAGTAAACTATGGATACAAGCAAAACCATAATCAGACTATAATGTTTCCACTACTGGGACGCAGGTCTCCTCTCTGTGAGAGGAAGTGGGCTGTAATCTACCACGCGGGCCCAGTGCGGGTTGGTCGATGACACAAATCTTAAAATTTTTGGTATTAGGACAGGCCGGTTTCCTCAAGATGTTCTCCTGCACCGTTTTGAGAGCAGTACACACCTCTACTTACCCCTTTGAGGGATACAGGCAAGATGTTATGTTAATACGGCAAATTAACTGCCTCGTTAGTGTAGTGGTCACAAGCGCGACTGCTGAGCGTGAGGTCCGGGGTTCGGTTTCCAGGTGGGGCAAAGTTTCTTTGATTTTTTTCGTCAGGATTTTCTCAATAGTAGCCAGTTTGAATTTGTGAACGACTTATGGAAATAGGCTCGCCCCCTATACATGTGAAACCCATCAACCCGTACTGTGCCCTCGTGGTGGATTATGGCCCACTACCTCACAGAGAGGAAGCCTGTGTCCCATCATAGGCTGGTTATGCATATGCGTCTTATTTCCGATATACCTTTTTTTTTAAATTTGAAATGGGTTTGCACTTGACTCTAATCAAAGTCAGAGATAATACAGACAAAGTCTACGATGGAGTGAGCTCACCCAGAAGAAGCCTGTTCACTCTTACTTTGAAGAGATTCGGGTTGTATGCACTCGGAAACACAAACGCAGGTAGAGAGTTCCACTCTTTTGCTGTGCGCATTATAAAGGACATTTCAAAACGCTTAGTACGAATTGGTGGAATAGCAACTAGGCAGGGATGGTAACTTGCAGTGCGTCTGGATGTCCGAAGGTAGAAGGGGGCCGGTGGAATGAGGTCGTGGAGTTCTTAGGCACACTCAGCTAAGTACAATCTGTAGAAGACCGACAAGCAGGCAACCTTGCGGCGATGAGCCAAGCTGTGAAGCTTGGCATCCACCAGTTTTACGTCGCCAATGAGCCTCTTAGCTAAATCTTTTAAAACGACACAATGATTGACTATTTCATAATCGACCAACTTGTTATTAAACTAAAGTAAATATACCTACATAATCCATAGTGTACATACAATACTTGGGTAAACCCAAGTGTGAACCAAGTGTGTGTGTTTTTGAACAAATAGTAAACTATTTGTTCAAAAATTATGGCTTCTGTTTGTTTATTACAACACGTGTTGAACACACAATATTTAAGAGTAAATTACGTTCGGCTGCAGGAGGATGTAAAAGGAAACCGATATAATTTGCTTAAAGCTATTTAATTAATAAAAATATTACAATTAAATCGGTAAAACTAGGACGCGTGACAATTGTTCGATGTGAGAATCAAGAGTGGTCGTCGTCGTCTGCACGCTATTGAAAATGTTGAGGTGACGATGGTGCCGGCGACAATGGGCTCATTGTATTAATTATGGTCTTTAGATTTAAATGTGCATCAAGTACGACATAATAGGGCGCTTTGTTATTAGTCATGCTCTTCAGATTTCAAGGTGAAGCAAGTTCTACATAACAAGTAAAGTTCTATATTAAAATAGAAAAGATAGAATGTTCATAAAAACACACACGTATATCAATGGTAAAGCTGGCTCTACGAAAACCACCCTTACTACTACGGGATGCATGAAGAAGCCTCCTCGTGTAGCGCAGTTTGTTCCACCAGTTACTCAACTGAACCGAGCCTGGATATTCACACCCAACACCTTATTTGACTGGTCAATTCTTCCCTTGCGGTGGTAGGGCTAACGCCCGCCTGGTTAGCGACCAACCCTCCCACCGGAGTCCGGCGTCAAGCAGCCTGCTGTGTTTCGTCGATCCGTGGGAGTTCCAGTGCCTTAGGCATCTTCTGGGCACGCTCGTTCCATTATAGACCTCATCCATCGCTTTCCATCAGGCGTGATCGAGGTCAAGAGCGGACCAATTCAGAAATTTAAAAAAAGGTATAAACGAGCTGTTAAAACTTTCAATGCACCCCTGCATTTAAAGTATTGTAAGAAGCTGTGTTCAAAATCTACAAAGTTTTTACTGAAAGGCTGGGTCTATGCCTTTTACAGGCGGCTTTGTTATCCAAATTATAAAAAAAAAATTGTTATTCTGTATTTATGTATCATTATATTTTGTAGAATAATTGTGCTTATTTTTTTCATCATCAGTCTTACCAAGTGGTATCGTGTTACCCAGTAACTGGGTTATGGAGGTCAGACAGGCAGCAGTTTCATGTAAAATACTGGTATTCAGCTGCATCTTGTAAGACTGGAAGCCGACCCGAATATGAGAAAAGGCTAGGCAAATGCGGATGTGATGATTTTAATCACATCACACTAATATTATAAAGGCGAAATTTTGTGAGTGTGTTTATATATTTCTTACTTCTTCACGCTCAAACGGCTGGACCAATTTTAATAAAATTTGGTATGGAGGTACCTGACACCCTGATTAACATATAGGCTTTTTATCCCGATATTCCCACGTGATTGAAACTTATGCGGGTGAAACCGCAGGGCGCAGCTAGTATTAAATAAAGTTAATTTCCAGTTATGCGTCATAGATAAATTCTTGTGTTTTGAGCATTATATTCCCAAGAAAAGTTAAGCAAGATGTCCGGATTAGGTACGTCTGAACAATTCGGACAGATAAGTATGAGTGATCGATCATCAACAACCATGACACTTGGCATTTAAAAACCGACGCGCTCTCAAAGTACCTTACATAAGCACCACAATCCAATGTCAAGTGTAAGTTGCAAGATTTATACAATGTAGGGCAAAAGTAATCACCCTATTGGAATGCACTAAAACTTTTGAAAATGGCGGCAAATGTCAATTCTGTTTTGACATTTGTGAAGTAAACAGATGCAGAATATATGTCAATATGCCATGGAACGGTATACTCCTCAATAACGCACAATAATTGTCCACGTCGTCTAATCTCTAGCTTTGGCGATTTGCACTGGCCGGCTAGATCACCCGATTTGGCCACTCCAGACTTTTTTTTGTGGGGTTACTTGGTGTTCCGGATTTATGTAAACAAGCCTAAGACTCTTGAAGCCCTTACCGAGAATATTCGACAGGAATGAGAGAACATATCACCGGAAGTTCTGACACAAGTAATGGAAAATGCCATAAAACTAGCCCGAATGGTCATACATTTTGATGCCGGCCACTTGACCGATACCATTTTCTCGACTTCATGGAAATGATTGTAATTCATTAAATAAACACAATCCACATGAAGAACTAAAATTTTTCATTGTTAAGTGAAACCTTCAAAAACACTGTATAATGCTTCCTATCTCATTTTCTCCCACGTTAAATCTTATGAATTTACATGTCTCTAAAAAGAGACATGTAAAAACTGTCGCTTTTTCGTTTCTTAAACTTTCAAATAACAGCGATGCTAAAGAACATCCATCAATTCTGATTCTGTTTCTGGTTCTGATTCTGATTCTGGTTCTGGTTCTGATTCTGATTCTGATTTTGATTCTGATTCCGATTCTGATTCTGATTCTGGTTCCGATTCTGATTCTGGTTCCGATTGTGATTCTGATTCAGATTCTGATTCTGATTCTGAGACAGAAACAGAGACAGATTCTGATTCAGATTCTGATTCTGGTTCTGATTCTGATTCTGATTCTGATTCTGATCCATCCATCCATCCATATTGATAAGATCTATCAAAAGTCGCCGCCGCCACTGCGGCGCCTTGTGCAAAGGTTCATACAAATCCAAGGGCAACCAACACAGCGGCATCGCGGCGCGGCGGCGGCATAATGTGTATACCTACTGGGTAATACGATAGGTACCCCTTGGTAAGACTGGTTGTCAGACTTTCGGGCTTCAGACGACCCGTAACGACTGTCACAGATCCACGAATAACAGCCGGGACCAACGGCTTAACGTGCTTTTCCGAGGCACGGAGGGCTCTTGGTATGTGAAGATGGTCACCCATTCACGGGTCAACCGCGGCAAGCGTAGCTTAACCTGATCGATCGACCTGTGCGGTAGGTATTACGTAACCACAAGCCCCTGCTATTGTAATTAGTGTGTTAGGTAACTATCCCGGCGCTCTTAGCCTTATAATAATAAAGCATATAATAAGAACGTTTGATCCATACGGCGAACTGTCGCTTACCTGTTGTTTAAGAGCACAGTGAGAGTATTACATAGTTTACCTTATCGAAGACCTCGTTAGTTGCAACATTAAAAGCTCGCCCAAACGATGCGGTTTGAGCGACCGATCAGTTAATGTATTGAAACGGATACTAAAGGATATTACCTCGATATGAAGTTTTATAAATATAATGAGAGGATATCTACTTCAAACTGTAATAACAAGATTAAGCATGAAAGATTTCCCAAGATTAAATGTGAACTGATTAAGTAAGTCGGGATCTTTGGAAATCGTTTCAGGTCCTTTCAAAAACTACTGGCACATTAAAATGTACTGTACTCGTAAGAGGAAGGATGTCTTGTATGAAACCATAGCTGAGCAAAAAAGATCAATCAAGCATTACTTAGGTAAAAAAAGAAAAGAAAGAAAAATTGTTTATTCTGCACAAACAAAACGCACATTACAAATAAAAAAATTAAAAAATATATAAAATATACACATACAACGTAGTCAAAAGCCTCGTACTCAAGCATATAAAATGTTGAACATTTTGTCCATTGCTTGATGTCAGGGCCAGGGACCTAAGGCAAAACACATAAACTGACAATGACAATACATCATAAAAAAAAAACACAAACAAACAACAACAAACACAAACAACACAAATAAAACACAACACAAACAACAATACACAAACACAAAACAAACAATAACAAAACAACAACAAACACAACACAAACATGTTATATCTGTGAGTGCCTCCCAGATACGTCATCACGGTTACTGTGAATGGATTGCGCAACTCATCTTGGTGCACCCAACAAAACCAACCATCAGATTCGGCGCGGGGCCTTTCGACACATACATCGGTCGTTAAGACAACCTTTTAGTATTAAGTACCTAATATTAAGAATAAAATGTAATCATTTTATTAAATTAATCTCACGTGGGAAATTTTGGGTTTTCTTTGGACTCCTCCGCTGCCCATCACATAATTGGCGCAGTCGGTAGGATTGTCGAGTCAGTGCGTGCAAATCAAAATCCACAATCGAGCTGGACATTTGTGCGTGCTGTTCACGTTTCAACGTGCGTCGTCGGCAATCCAAAAGAACCAGAAGCAGCCGTTGGAGTTCCTGTGGACTGTATCCAGACATCGATACTACGGGAGCCACCGATATGTACTTTATGTGAGTTGCACAAATTCCTTACAGTCGGTCGCTATTTCCCGCCTCCAAAATTTTCCACCCACGATCATCGCGATCTACTAGGGGTATCGAACCCCTGACCAATCGGTTGTCCTCTCGCAACGTGCTTAGGGACGCTACCCGATATTTAGAGTTAGGTAGCTTAGGAACAATAATGGAAAATCATGATGAAATGATCGATAAAATTGTTAAAACATTAAGACTAGTACCAGAATTTTATGGTGATAGTAATACTCTAATTAGATTTTTATCACTATGTGACCAGCTTGTTACAAGCTATATTCATCCAGGATCCAGCGCCTGGTCATGAACTAACTAATTTAGCATTATTAAATAGTATATTAAATAAAATCACCGGGAACGCCGCTAGAACACTAGTAAACAAATGGTGTTCCCCGGGATTGGAACGGTATTAGGAATAAGTTAATTCATAATTTTTCGGACCACAGAGATGAGTCTGCCTTATATAATGATCTATCGTTACTATCTCAAAGATCAGATACGCCGCAAGTATTCTATGAGCGCATGTTAAACCTTTTAAGCACCATCATGACATATGTAGAAATACATGATGTTGTCGCTACCACCGTCGAAGCGAAAAGAACTTTATATAAAAAACTAGCTTTGCAGACGTATCTACGAGGGTTAGCGGAACCTCTAGGATCTAGGATTCGATGCATGAGGCCTCCTTCCCTAGAGAAAGCATTAGAATATGCCCAAGAGGAGATGAACGTTGTGTACCTCCAACAAAAGATCATACCTTCAAGTAAAAGATTGCTTCCAATATTCCCAAATGTGCAAGCTCAGTATCCTCAGATAAATAGAAATTTGATGCCTTCTCGAAATTTTGATCCAAACCGTTTATTTCACGGCAGCCTAGACCATTTTACCAGGGACCATCTAGAACCCAACAAATGTTCAAAGCTTTACCGCGATCCAATATGTCCACCGGTTTTAGAGTCAACCCTAGACCCCCAGCGTCTCAGCAGACACCGAACAACCAGCCTCGACCAATGAGCGGTGTTAGTCACCCCGTTGCACGTATCCTGCCACCGACCAATATGCATGATTGGTTTCATTACGGTAATCCACCCCCTAACAATTAGGTACTTTAGAACATGAGAAGCAAACGTAACGGATTTTTTGTACAAGAACCCGACTTTGACTATTATATCCCAGAGGACTTTTGCTACTGTGACTATGTCCCAGACTGCGTCCCAGCTAGTGACCCAGCTACTCACTTGACACTGACACATGATGTCTCCGTAGGTGAACCCACACCCACAGTTCCATCTGAAAATCAAAAGTCGTCAAATTTTCCA
The DNA here is from genome assembly GCA_927399505.1 of Luperina testacea. Classification (NCBI taxonomy): domain Eukaryota; kingdom Metazoa; phylum Arthropoda; class Insecta; order Lepidoptera; family Noctuidae; genus Luperina; species Luperina testacea. The sequence continues at coordinate 2,688,383 of OV656759.1, read as the reverse complement.
AAGGAAGCCCCGAAAAATGCCCCCGAATAGAAATTAATATACCTACAAGGGAAAAGACAATTGCCTTTTTTTTAATTATATGTTAGGCCCGACTTTCCACCGTTAAAATTTTTAATTGATACGGGAGCTAACCAATCGTTCATAAGTCCTGAAACTGTGTCAAAATACTATCATGACTATGAACTTGACTATGAACCATTTATAGTTGCTAACGTGCATGCATCCACCATGAATTATTACTCAATCACTATACCCTGTTTCGGAGAATTTAAAGACAATAATCCAATCAAATTGAACATATACAGATTCCACGATTACTTTGACGGACTAATAGGGTGCGATCTTCTTGAACGACTCCTAGCGAAAATTGACTTAAGTTCTCGTGAACTTAAAACTGAATTTTCTAGTAACCCTATTCATATGTATACCTCCCAAAGTGTAAATTTGTATGAGAACATTATCCCGGCACAATCTTCTAAAATAGTAAATTTGCCTATTAATATTGGCCAAGGAGACATACACATAGATCAGCAAAGTATACAGAGTTGTAACATAAGTGAATGTGTAACTACAGCAAAAAATAATCGAGCTTTTTTAGAAATATCTAACCCTACAAATAATGATGTAATTTTATCTTTGTCGGAACCAATCGTCGCACACGTATTTAGCGAACAAACTGTACCTGCAGTGACATCGGATACTTACAAGAACAATACTCGTCGAGCCGAGCAGGTGTTATCACGATTACGCATATTAAAACTGAAACACAAAAATGAATGTGCTATCACTCTAGTCCCTTACGCCCTTTTGGCATATAGTAGTTCCATTCATAGTCTGACTAAATGTAGGCCGTTTGACCTTATCACTGGACATTTCGACCCACGGGACCCCATAGATTTAAATCTGTCGGAAAGATTACTACAACAGTACATTCAAGATCACCGTACTCGAATGGATACGGTATATAGCCTTATCCATGAATCATCGCTTACCGAACGCGAAACATTAATGACGCAACGTAACAGCGATAGGGAACCTGAAATTGAGTACTCAGAAAACTAGGAGATATACATACGGAGTCCTACTGCATCCCGGCAAAAACTTGCCCCCCGATTTACTGAAGACAAGCTTATTTCTAACTTACCTATTCATATTTACATTTCAAGGAAACGAGGACTGGTAGCTAAAAGTAGACTGAAACGACCTAAAAAGAATCAAGACCCTCGATTGTTACAGGTATCTACTACTGAGGATAATGAGCCTGGGCCGAGCTCAAGAGATCCAACTTGACAGTTTAAATGATGGACCGGGACTTTTACCTTATAATCTAGGTGACACGAAAATCGTATCCCATCATCATACGTTCTTACAGGACATAAACTTAATTCAGATCGAACGACAGATACATGACCTTCAAGGACAATTACGTGACACTGTGGACAAATTAAGTAATAATAGTTTGCTCATATTCAGTGTACAAATTAAGTACTTACATATTAAATTAAGTAAAATCCTTTTATAATTAGAAACGTTGCAACCTAGTAAAGTCAAACGCGGCTTGATAAAACCATTGGGCACTTTGATAAAATCAATTTCAGGAAATTTGGATCATGATGATGCTATAAGGTTCGAAAACGCTATGAAAATTCTAAGACGAAATAATAAACTCATTTCAAACAAAATTAATCAGCATATTTCATTATTTAAGGAATTTTCCTTACAGCAAACTCACGTACTGAATAATTTGACAATAAATCAGCTCAAATTAGATAAAGCCTTTTCGTATGTCATCAATATGACTATGTCAGAGAGCGATCGTACCTTAAGATATGCTCACCTTGCGCAACTCTTCGTTATACTTAACGATAACGTACAAGAGTTATCTGGTGAAATAAGTAGGCTAGAAAATATATTAGCCTTTAGTCGCACGGTATCGGTATCCTTGCACCATTCTATTCTATCTGTTAGGGAATTAAGAACTATGATAAGCAAATTACAGCATTTATACAGCATTTATACAGCCCCGATCAGGTCATAGACTTAGACACTAGATATTACTATGATATAATTAGTTTAGGTTCATATTATGTCGATAAGAAAATCGTGGTTGTCCTTCAATTCCCTATCACTCTTCCCAGTACTTTTGAACTATTTAAACTTTGTCCAGTTCCTAATAAAAACCTTGACGTCATCCTGCCTTCTTATCCATATGTAGCGATCAATTTAGAGGAATATGTGTACATGGAGGCTGAATGCCCGAAGGTAAATAACTGGCATATCTGCGAGCAAAAAACAAGTCACCAGATCCGCTCCGGTCAGGATTGCATAGAAAAACTCATACATTCCCAGGAGATAGATGAAACGTGCCAAATCACGCCTATCTCTCTGGCCAAGGAAGCCCTGCTGGAGCTGGATAGCAAGCACTACGTAGTTTCGTTCCCGAAGCCCACCAAGGTTCAACTTTACTGCGGCCCTGAAAAACATCAAATTCTGGAAGGAAGTTTTCTGGCTACAATTCCGAAGTCTTGCAGAATGAAAACCCCGGAATTCACATTGGCCAACATCGATGACAAAGTCAACGGAATTTCAATTGAAATCACAGCGCTCCCACGGATGACTAATGATTCTCAGAAGATTCAACCAAATTACCACCTGACTTCAATTGATCTGAGTACATTGCACAAGATACAGAAACAAATTACAATGGAAACGTTTGTTGAAATCGATAATGCGGATTCCTCAAGTCTCTACCACACAACAATACCATTGTACGCGATTGTACTTACATTGTTAAGTGCAGGTGCACTTATTAGCATCTACTTTATTCGTCGTCATCGAGCAAAACTCAGAATTGAATCGAATAAAGAAGCCATCGAGTTGTCGCAGCAGAACAAGAAAGCCGCAACTTTTGCCGTAGAAATTAGCAAATAGTTGCTCATCTAATGGGGGAGGTGTTATATCTGTGAGTGCCTCCCAGATACGTCATCACGGTTACTGTGAATGTCTGTGTGTCCTCCGCTGCCCATCACATAATTAACACAACAATACACACAACAATACAAACACAATGACAATACAAATGATGACAAGACAAATACAAACAAACATGACACATGATGCATTTGTATTGTTGATGACAATACAAATTTAAAATAAAAAAAAATGAAATGATTTTGTTTATAACTGTAGTCAATCATAATTATACTTTAATTGTTTCTAAAACTTGCGTTTTTTGCGTTTAGGTCCTGTGAGCCCCTTAACATCTAATAAAAGTTGCATCATTGTAGTGGAATACGGGCACTCATAAGTCCTTATCGTGGTGTACATGTACTGATCGCTTTCAGACTCATTGATGAAAGCCGCTAGAATAATCAGCCTATAATGTTCCCACTGCTGGGACACAGGCCTCCTCTCGGTGACAGGGAGTGGACCGTAATCTACCACGCGGGCCCAGTGCTGGTTGGTAGATGTTACATGTCTTCGATGTTCTGGTTCTAGGACATGCCGTTTTTACTGATGAAGTTTTCCTTCTTATTGAGAGCAGTAGTGTTGAAATAATTTACGCAATCTAAAGCGCCTGTCTGGGTTTGAAGCTACGACCAACAACTCGTAAGTCGCGGCTGTTACCTCTGGGCCACCACTGCTCTGCAAGATATACGAGTACATTTTAAAATTAAAGAGATTTCGGAAGCAATAAAATTAACTTTGCTGAGTTTTATCTTATGGATAGGGGATAGGATTTTAGAGGATGCATTTAAACTTATAAAGTTTGTAATTTCATGTTTTTTGTTGCCCTAAATCACCCTAAATTAAAGAACTAAATAAAACGTTCAAAATCTAGTAGAAATCTCAGCGACAATCGATGTCAAAAACTTGTCAAAAATGTAGGGAAATTAAAGGTATTTTTGACAGATTGCGACTAAGATCAGACTATGAAGTGAACTTTCTTAAAATTACGGAAATTGCCTTTCATATGTTTTCACGAAGCCCTAAAAATAACTTCACATCCGTGTCGAATCCATGGTATGTTAAATACCCAATTTGTCCACCATTACCATACCAATTAGCAAAATGTGAGAAACTGTAAAGACTCAGTGCTAATAATATAGTTATTATCTTTCATTCTGATGATAATAATGTAATTTTCTTTGAAAACGTTCGCGTGAGTAAATACGGATCGTTATTGCTTGTTAGCGTCAAAAAGTGTAATATGGGCACTTATACGATTTGGTGATGCTTCCTTGATGCAATTCACGATCTTTGCGACCTACTTATAAGTTCCGGTTAACTTATCCTGCAAATAGTATTTTATTTGAACACTTTCGCATTTTTAAATCATCATATATTCCGCAGGGTAAGAAAAATGCATATTATTCACATTTTTATTTTATTTTATTAAAGTAATGTGTAAGAAATCTAGCAAAATATGTTTTAGGCCTCTGCGTCATTAGACCTAAAAAAAATAAAAATTTGTTAAAAAAAATTGGTAAAACTTCGTCTAAGACAACCATGGCTTAGGAGGCTTACATGACCTAAAGCGCGGTCACTGTCGGACTGTATAGAAAAGAAAGAGATGCGCGATGACACAACCCTGGTAATTTATTGCAAAATATGAAGCAATTATATAATTATCTACAAAAAATCTATTGTTTGGACGAAAAAATTAAAACACTAGTATTTTAGTATATTGCTTGTAGAATAATCTGACAAAAAATCAGAATGATTGTATGTATATTAGTATGGTTTTATTGTAAAAAGAAAGTTTTTAGAGGGATCTTCATGATTTTTTCTATCGTATCAAACTAGCTGTATTATGTTTTGAACACTTTATCTATCTAGCATATATCCTGAAGAATGTCATTATATTATGTTCAATATAAAACACAATGAGGATACTATTATTTTGCTAAAATGGGGGTGTTCTACCCATCAATATGAATAACTTTTACTATGGGACCAACTTAGAATTCATGCGGTGCGTTACGGCTCATCGTCCCCGCGCTAACGGCTCATCGTCCCCGCGCTTACGTCTCTCCGTATCCGAGCTTACGTCTCTTCGTCCACCCTTGCCCCTCTCACCCCTCCGGCCTACCTGCTGCACCATCAACCAGCGGTCGCGCGGCGTCGCCTAGCCGTAGCCGAATCGACGTATCGAAGCTTCTGATCCGCTTTGAATGGTTACGTGCTTACGTTAGGTTGACGCCAGTTTGACGGCGAGGCGAAAGGCGATATGGTGACGATCTCTTTCTGATTTGATATGGACGTGTGCTTATGACCTTAAACGGGCAGGTCATTTTTTTTTGCGAATTCTTTGTTGGTCCCATAGTAAAAGTTGTTAATATTGATGGTTAGAACACCCCCTCAAATTATGTCGCATGTTTTCAAAGTCAACCTGTATAAATAAGGTTGTAGACTATTGCTAGCAGCTGTTGTCACGGTTTTTACCACCGCATAATTTTTCTTGAACATTTCTCGAGTAAACTAAACCTTACCACAGGATGGCCGTGAATTTGTTATATTTTAATATTACGGTGCTTGTAATGTTAAAAAAAAACCCAATGAATGTTAAATAAAGCATTGTTGATTTAACGGAACTTGTACTAATCATGAACACTTATAAAAATGAAGGTTTCGCAAAACTATAATTATGAGAGAATATTATTTTTATTATTGAAGGATAACCGACGACACATTGATGGCAAAATCATTGATCAAATACTTTCAACATAATTATTACAAAGAAAACGGAAGGCCAAAATAATTGTCGAGTCATGATTTCAGCAATCATCTACGTATAGTAGGTACTTACAAACTGATTGGGTTAATAATGACCTTAACCCAATCAATTCATATTAGTCGAGATGACACGACACGACACGAACACACGACACACACACGAGATACGAGGGACTAAAGTACAAAACTTCAGCATTTTCTACTAGGAGGAAGCTTGTTGTTATTAGTGTATTACTTATAGTATTCGGCGATAAATATTGCACATCGACCTTTGGAAAGAGACAATCGGCTATTTTCGGCTTCGTAGAGCGTTATCTCTGTCGCACGAAATACAAACAGTCCGGTATCTATTAGGAGCTGTTAAAACAATTATGATTTGCTTCTTTTGATAATTATTTTTATTCTTTGTATGAAATACAAAAAAAGTTAAAGGTCGATGTGCAATATTTATCGCCGGGTACTGTACCTACTATTGTTTAACTGCCCCGTTGGTCTCGTGGTTGCAAGCACGACTGCTGAGCGTGGGGTCCTGGCAGGGTTGCCAACATTTTTTTGTCTGAATATAGTATAAGCCATAAAAAATATAGTACGCTTCAAAAAATATAGTATTTTACTATGGAAGACTAAAAAAAAAAACAAAGTTATTTTTTTTCAATCTCAAATTCTTTATTGGATTGAAAGACGCGTTCAAAATTGCAGGAAGTTTTTTTCATTTTACTAATTTTAGTATTGCAAAATATAAACATTGAGCTATTGTACTGAAATATAGTATTTTCGCGTACTATATATTTCTTCACCAGTATATAGTACGGAGACCCTAAATATAGTACAATACTATATATTATAGTACGGTTGGCAACCCTGATGTGCCTTACAGGCGTTGCACAGGGGGGTTCCGGAATTGGTCTTTTAAGAGGAACCGGGACCACCCCTATGTGCTGATGGTGATCACCGGGGTGGTTTTAGTGAGGTAAAAATCCCACACTCTCCGACCCCCCTCCCCGGAGGTCGGGTGCCTTTTGAAGGTTCCCACCGACAACAAAAAAAAAAAAAAAGAAGGTCCTGGGTTCGATCCCCGGGTCGGACAAAGTGTTATTGCGTTTTCTATCAGGAATTTCTTAGTAACAGTCCGGAGTTTGGAAGTTGGCGGTGTAATACCCCGTGCCTCGGAAAGCACGTTAAGCCGTTGGTCCTGCGCCTGGATCTCTCTCCGGTTGTGTCGGATTGCCGTCCCATCGGACTATGAGAGTAAAGGAACAGAGAGTGCACCTGTGTTTGCGCACACACTTGTGCACTATAATATCTCCTGCGTACCTGGATAATCTCCGTTGAGATTGGCCACCGTAACCGAAATCGGTCGAGAGGGTATTATTGTGTAGAATCAAGTTCTATTAACTGAATAGACAACTGTCCTGCTGGGGAGTTTGTTGCCCCTCTTCTTCCCAGCTAAAGCACTAGGAAGTGGTGAAGGGCGGGCGTTTTGGAGGACTCTCTTATGTAATTTTGACGTTCAAAAAGTGCTGATTCTGCCTTTTGAAAAGCCCTGTCTTGTGCCTTAAATAGATGACTTTCATTTTAATGTAGTTCTTTTTTTAAATTTTGTCCTTCGTGTATCATTCATTTCCTCCAAAAAAATGTCCACTGCTTCCAAATAAAAATTTCAAGATAATAAATTAAGCTATAGAAAAACAGAAATTCATACGCTTTAATATTATCTATCTTTACGTGGCGAATTAAATGAAGAAGAAACCTAGTCAGAAGGTAGTCTTGAATCACTCTGTTGAACTCAAAAACTCAAAACTCAAACATTTATTTCACTTAAATCATTCACAGGCACTTTTGAACTGTCAAGAAGTCGGTCAGTAAAAAATTATGAAGCTAGTTGCCCATTCCAAAGCGTAGGTACCTATGGAGAAGAACCGGCAAGAAACTCCATGGACACTCTTTTAAATTATATTTTTGTAAAAATATTAGTTACATCATTAATATTGAATTTATAATTATATGTGAGAACCATGTAAAAAAGACGTAGGTACGCGTTAAAAGCGTCCGCGCGCGCGTGAATGAAATCTTACACCTCCCGCTAACATATCCACACGAAATTATTAGAAAAATTCATGCCGAACTCTCCTAGTCAGCAAGGCTGTCACTAGGCTATAGTCCCTTGTCCGACTGATGCTTCACCAAAAATTGAAACCCAAGTGAATAGACCGCTTAAATAAATGATAGAAAAAATAATGGCAGCCAGCGCTGGGGCTCTGTCATTATGCTGAGTTTTTCGTGGATGTGACGAATATTTTCCCCAAACTTGTTCTTTTTGTGTTATTTCTCAGCGGCATGTTTACTGCATTAAACGTTTTTTTTTCGCTATTAAAAAAGTAAATACCAATAATTATCCAAAAGTCTAAAAATAAGGCCTATATAAAACAATAGCGGATATCCTAACCACAGGTGCTCATAAGGTAATCCTTATGAACAAGGTAATTCTTAAGATTATCCTTATGGGTAATCCCATGAACTGTAATAAAAGGTAAAAAAGACAAACTGTCGACTCATCCTACCTCTTACTCATTACTTGCTAAATATTTGAAGACACTAAGTTTACTGGGTGAAGGCCATTCTAACACTTTCGTCATGATTGTCACGATAAATAGTCGTTCTATACAATTAAGTGAATCAACTGACAGTTCTGTAGCAGAATTATGAAGAATGGTTTACTGTCCGTTCACATTTATCTTACCTGTGGCAGTACCAACCTAACAGCAACCTTATTGTAACGAGAATAAAGATCACAATAATTTTGACAGACTTATTAACATAATGAGAATAAAGATGACTGAGATTTGGGTAGTGATGCAAAATCAGAGCTAAAATAACTATGGAAGGACTGTCTGTCGGTAGTGAATAGTAAAATATTTGGGCTGGGAACTGTAACTTCAGTAACAAAAATAGAGTTACCGTTAGGGCCGAAGCCTGCCGGGTCAGCGGGATTCTCCGAAAGGGTTACCGCTGGCCCGGAACATAAAGGGCTAAGGAAGAAACACGGGTGGGTTTTAGTCAGTAAGAGTCTGACACTCCCTTCCACTCCACCCAGAGCGGGAGGGTTCATTTGATGAGTTCCCAACATGAAAAAAAAAAAAAAATACTCAACAATAAGATATTGTTCTAAGACTATGCATTCCTTTTTTTCCATAAATAATATCGCAGCCATAGTACCTACCTTAACTGTGTTTCCTTCCATTTAACCCGTCTGACTTGAAAGCAAGAGTGAACAGACATCTTCTTGGTGTGCTCGTTCCATCATAGACCACATCCATCGCTTTCCATCAGGCGAGATCGTGGGAAAGAGAAATAAAAATCAAAAAAATAAAATTCATTCTCTTTGCAAGGAATTTTGCAATATCGTTGGTGTCTGACGAGAGCCTACTCAGGTGGAGGTTCTTGGCTATTGTGCCATTGGCCGTCATGACTATCAGCACAATGACTGCTGTATCCAAATCAAACATTTCGGCAACTTCGCAGGTCAGGTCAAAATATTTAATCTGTTTATCTTTTTCAGCTTTAGCTATATCATTAATCACTGCGATATTAATTATTATTAGGGGTACCTTTCCTACTCTGGATCTAACTTCCACTAAAGATCCCATTCTTCAGAGCTTTCTCTCTATCGCATAATAGATGGCAACCGTGTATTTTAAGCTGGTAAGAATCTGACATAGGTACCATTCTGCCATCAACAAGAAAATAATAAATGGTCACTTGCTAAGATGTAGAAAAATACTTGGCACAGTCATGTTTCTACCTATAATATTGTTACGAGCTTGGGGTTCGTGACAATAAAAACTACCGATTTAATAACCAAAAAACTGACACTTTACTCACCAACACTAATTACAGCTCAAACACACAAATTAAGAAACACAATGTCACTTACTGATCACTTCTAGTCGCACTCGAATATCGCTTTTGATGTTATCGCATGTATAGCTTACTCAAAACTATGTGTCTCGCGGCTCGCGCCCGCCTTATATAGTCCCACAGAGCCACTCGATAAACATCTAGTATGTTCGAGTACATAGTGGTCCCGACCGACTCGACGTCGATAGTTCTCGGAATTACTAGTACATGAAGGGTCAATGTCCTAGCTAGTACCAAGGTACTAGTTCTGCTACCCGATACAAGATGGCGCTAGTGGTAACTAATGGCGATACTTGGCGATGTATCAAACATTATTTGTGGCGCGCAACACTGCCCCCTCCTAAGACATGCTCGTCCCGAGCATTATCGACCCCATAATAACGCGCCAGTCGATCCACATGGACGATCTTAGGAGTACCTCTTGCACCTTTCTGTATCCGATAGGTTACGTCATTGATCTTCGTCACAATCCGGTACGGTCCGTCCCATTTAGCTTGAAGCTTAGGAGATTTCCCTTTGCTGCGGACTGGATTGTGCAACCACACTAGTGAACCTTCGTCGAACTCTTTATTGTTCATTTTCCGATCATAACGGGTTTTCATCTTTTCAGACATTTGCTGGCCCGATTGTCGGACGTGCTCATAAATGTCATTCATCTTGTTCCGCAAATCATTCGCATAATCAGTTACACTGCGGGGGGCATCAGGTGGTATTCCGGTGATCAGATCTGCAGGTAGCCGTAGTTCCCTTCCGAAGTTTGCGAAAGCTGGCGTCACCGACGTACTCTCGTGAACAGCGCTTCGATATGACAACAAAAACGGTTGTATGTGCTTGTCCCAATCTCGTTGCCGATTTTCCACAACTTTCGCTAGGTACCTCTCCAGTGTCTGATTAAATCGTTCCACCATTCCATCCGATTGTGGGTGGTAAGAAGTCGTTCTTGTCTTATGAGTACCCATAACTCGACAAGTCTCCTGGAATATTTGGGACTCAAAATTCCTTCCTTGGTCACTGTGAATCTCCAAAGGTACTCCAAAACGACAGAAGACTTCATGAACTAATTTATCTGCAACTGTCGAAGCTTCTTGATTTGGAATGGCGAAGACTTCCGGCCACTTAGTGAAATAATCCATCACAACCATGAAATACTTGTTACCACTTTCACTTTCCGGAAACAGCCCCGCAACGTCGAGGGCTATCCTCTCCCATGGTGCACCAACATTGTACAATTTTAATGCACCTCTACTACGAGTCTGAGGTCCCTTTACAGCTGCACAACTTGTACATTTGCGACACCAATCCTCGACATCGTTCCGACAGTGGATCCAGTAAAACCGTTCCCTTATCTTCAGTAAAGTCCGTTTTACTCCCAGATGACCTCCTGAACAACCATTATGGTACAGCTGTAGAACATCCGGTACTTGAGCTTTAGGGACAACCATTTGCAAATGACAGCTGTCTCCCCGAGCGTTTTCCCATTTACGGCACAGGACTCCATCCTGAACCACCAAGCTGTCCCATTGGGCCCAATAGCTTTTTGTGACCGAACTCATCGCTGAGACGTCACTCCACCTGGGCTTAGGAGCTCTGGCCTTCATCCACTCCAGAATCGGCTTAATGTCCGAATCTTCCTGCTGTGCACGTTGTAGGCTCTCCTTCCACTCGTTGCTGAGGTCTGTCCTGAGCATCCTTACAGGTACCACTTCCTTACTCTCCTGCCTAGTACAGTGCTTACAGTCTTCAGGACAAGGTCTTCTTGACAAACCATCTGTGTTGTCAAGAGACTTCCCGCTGCGGTGTTTAACCACAAAGCCGTCCCGCTGCTGCTGGGCGGTGCTGTTAGCCGCACTACCCTCTGGAGACCAGCCACCTTTCCTTTCTGCAGTCCGCTTAGGGCAACTGGATCGAAGGTGGCCCCTTTCCCCACAGCCGTAGCACCTAGGTCTATATCCTTTATTGCGGTCGCGAACTGTAGCCGCTTCAACCTCCCTGACGCGATGGGAACGATGATCCTGCCGCACCGCTTCCACCTCCAGTGCATGGGCCAAGGCATCCTTAAGAGTTCCGTGGTGACCGAGCCTCACAGCAGCTTTAACTTCAAGGTTGCGGATGCCATCGATGAATGCCTGCAGCAGATTCCCATCAATAAGCGCAGGTACGGACTGGTACGCTTTGCGAACCAGCTTCTCCACTTCCAGGGCCCACTGCTGCAGGTTTTCATTGCTGCGTTGCACGCGATCCTTGAGCTGCGCCCGAAACACGTGTTCCAGGTGAGCGTCGCCATACCGAGCCTCCAATGCCTCAAGGAGCTGCTCGTAAGTCACTTCCTTACCGAGAGCTTCCAGGACAGTTAAGGCCTGGTCACGCAGGCCCAGGGTGAGGGCAGTCATGGCCTGACTTTTATTCCACCCGTTCGCCTTCATGACAGCCTCGAATTGGATTTTGTAGGCCGACCAGGAAGAAGTTCCGTCGAACGGTGGCACTTTGAATCCCCGTAGCGAAGGTGTTGTAGCTACGGGAGCTGCGATTCCATCACCCAGTTTCAGGTAATCCAGCGTTTTCCTTACGTCAGCCATCACGGTTTGTTTCACGTCAGCCATCACGTTGTCTACCTGGTTTTTCACTTGGTCGATTCGGGTTTCGGCTTCCGACAGACGGTTGTCATGTTGAGCAACCTTATCCTTCACCTCCTTCATGTCTTTCCCGAAGGTAGCGTGAAGGTCCTTTATAAGGAGCATCTGCTCTTCCTGGCGGCGCGCCTGCTCCTCCTGTCGGCGGGCCTGCTCCTCCTGTCGGCGGCCCTGCTCCTCCTTGTCCCGCTGGAGCTGTTCCTCCAACCGACGAGCCTGTTCCTCCTGTCGGCGAGCCTGTTCCTCCTGTCGGCGGGCCTGCTCCTCCTTGTCCCGCTGGAGCTGTTCCTCCAACCGACGAGCCTGTTCCTCCTGTCGGCGAGCCTGTTCCTCCTGTCGGCGGGCCTGCTCCTGCAGCATCATCATCAGAGCAGCAAAATCTGGTGCTGATGATGCTGGAGCAGCTGTGGATGGGCCCGCCTCCGTGGTCGGTATCTGGCCTTCCGACCTCTGTGGCGTTGTTCCACCGAATCGCCTCTGGTCCGTCTCTTGCTGGCGTTGACTCCGGGTACGGGTACCCTCGATGTCGTCTTTGGGTAAAATCGGCATTTTAAACCTCGCTTCTGACACCAATTGTTACGAGCTTGGGGTTCGTGACAATAAAAACTACCGATTTAATAACCAAAAAACTGACACTTTACTCACCAACACTAATTACAGCTCAAACACACAAATTAAGAAACACAATGTCACTTACTGATCACTTCTAGTCGCACTCGAATATCGCTTTTGATGTTATCGCATGTATAGCTTACTCAAAACTATGTGTCTCGCGGCTCGCGCCCGCCTTATATAGTCCCACAGAGCCACTCGATAAACATCTAGTATGTTCGAGTACATAGTGGTCCCGACCGACTCGACGTCGATAGTTCTCGGAATTACTAGTACATGAAGGGTCAATGTCCTAGCTAGTACCAAGGTACTAGTTCTGCTACCCGATACAAGATGGCGCTAGTGGTAACTAATGGCGATACTTGGCGATGTATCAAACATTATTTGTGGCGCGCAACAATATATATGGCAGACGGAGTTACCCATCAATCTCGACAAGTACTTTACAATGTGCAATATTTCTCACTGTATTTTCCTAGATCATAAACTTAAAATAATTATGTATCAAGTAATTAATATGCAATTTAACAGTCCGGTCAGGTAGGAGCCGTTTATCTTGTGTACAAGGAATTAAAATATTATATTAAGGCTCGTACACACAGGCGCGACGCGACACGCGACACAAAGGCACCGCAAGTCGCGCGACGAGCGGTGCCTTTGTGTCGCGTGTCGCGTCGCGCCTGTGTGTACGAGCCTTTATGTTTTTGTGATGTACAATAAATTATATTATATTATAAATAAATATTGTATTTTATATATCACTTTTTTCTTTTTTTACTAATTATTGTATTCATTTTTAGGTTACAGGAAAAATAAAACGAAGTCCCACTATCGGTCAAGAGATGCCACTGACATAAAACTGCAATATTCTACACCGCGGTGCGCAGGGTCAAAATTATCTTACGAATATAGGCCTCGCCGATGAAAGTTTAAAAACATATGATGGTACGGACCCCTCGACTCGCTCTTGCCTGGTTTTTATTTATTTCCTTTGGCAGTTGCCGAAAAAAGAATATCTGTACTTTAAACTTGGTGTCAACGTCAATGAAGGTAAAGGAACTCGATATGGGAGCAACTTTTTTATGTTTGATTGACACAGAATTGGATAAATAAGGACTTGTCTTGTTTGATTTTTCCTCTTTCATCGGTACTCGTAAGTTTCTTTTACAATTGTAAAAGAAACTTACTTACGAGTACCGAGTTACGAGTAGAAGAATTATGAGATGTAATTACATCTCATAATTCTTCTGCCCTTAAGGCAATTTATTTGGGGTCAGTGCAACATATATTTTTCTTCCATACTCCTCTTAAGCCGTCATATTGGTAGTCACCCCCACCACCCCTAAGTTTCTTTTGCAACTGTAATTAATATCTTTGAGTCAGTATGCTATTAGATATTTAACCGTCATCTCGGTGCAGTTAATCACATGTTCCAAGTTCGTCTGCTAATCGCGAAGAACCTACTAGGCTCCATTGACCTCAACCCTTATATCGAACTCCGAACCCTTATCCGAAAGTAATCAACGACCTATAAAAAATGTTAATCTACAGCCTATAACATTAATTAACACTTTTAATTGTTGTAGCGTACGTAAAGATCATTGACCTTGACCTTCGGGTCACTGCGACGTGCGTCCAAGCGTCGCGTCGCGAGGTCTGCGACAAGTTTGTTGCACAACTAATACAATGAGCAGACGAAAGAGGAGCGCAAAAGTTATTTGGTAAGTGTTTAGTTAAGTACTGTTAAAAACACAATTTATATTTAATAAATAAAAACCGGTTAAAATCAAGTCGGACTCGTGCACCGAGGGTTCCGTACCCTCATAATAATATGTTTTACTTTTCCATAATCGTTATCGCTGATAAAAGTCACATTTTTAGACCTTTTTTTTTTCAGGATGGGAAATCATCAAATTACCGCTCCCACTCTGGGTGGAGTGGAAGGAAGTGTCAGACTCTTACTGACTAAAACCCACCCGTGTTTCTTCCTTAGCCCTTTATGTTCCGGGCCAGCGGTAACCCTTTCGGACAATCCCGCTGACTTTTACTCTATTTCCGCACCAAATGGAGCAAAAACAAAGAAAGAGAAGCGCGATGACACAACGCTGGTAATTTATTGTAAAATATGAAGCAATTATTTAATAACAAAAAATCTATTGTTTGGACTAATAAATTAAAACACTAGTATTTTAGTATGTTGCTTGTAGAATAATCTGACAAATAATCAGAATGAATGTATGTATATTAGTATGGTTTTTATTGTAAACAGAAAGTTTTTAGAGGTATCTTCATGATTTTTTTTCTATCATATCAAATTAGTTGTATTATGCCTTCAATACACTATCTGTCTAGCATATATCTTGAATAATATCATATATTTTTCTGATTTTGTTTACTGTAGTCGATCATATACTTTTATTGTTTCTAAAACTTGCGTTTTTTGTGTTTAGGTCCTGTGAGCCCCTTAATTTGCTTTCAATTACTTACAGGAGACCACAGATAGTCCGAGATTTCGGTGCATAAGTTTGCTAAAAAATTGTGGTGGTATTGTTTGTATATGCAATTAATTAGCGGTGTGAGGTTTCTTGACATACCGATTATTTCAAGGTAAATGACCGATGATAAGCAAATGATTTTACACATATGCCAAATAAAGTATTATCTCAATTAACAAAAAAATATGCAACGAATTAATAGGTAATTTGACCTGTGCTAATTTACCTATATTTTCAATGCCAACTGCGACATGCTGGCAAAAAATATAAAGAGGAAAATCTCAAACAAATCTGCGAATAGTCTTACGATTGATCGCAAAAAAATAAGAAAGTAAAAAAAACAGTGGCACTCCGGGAGTGCTGACAGAAATGAAAACAAAACACAAACATAATACTTTGCCATCACTCACTGTCACTGACGTATCTGTACGGTTCACGTACAGGCAAATTGCTAACGCCGCGACCTACTTTTCGCTACTGGTTTTATTTACTTTTATAATAATAATTATTTTGTTGACCAATAGCTTCCGTAGCGCTATAACCGCGGATTAGCATCCAACAGAACTTTCATGTAAATTATACGAATAAACCAAATTATCGTGAACTCTGTGGTTTTCGTCAACTCACATCCAATAACTCAACTTTAACTGACTACCTTTGAACCATACAATATACATTAAAACCGAGTACATCCCGAGGACAGCCGAACACATCCGAAGTGGGCATTTTTTTAATCGTCGTATAAACAAAACACGCGCGGTGTTACTTACGGTAACAGTGGCGCGAGTTCAATGACTTATTCCCATTTAAAATAATACCCAACGAACCTAAAGAAGTAGAACCGACACTTAGAATGAATGAATCGTATGTCGTATATGAATGATTTACCTATAGAAATCTGCAATGCAATAAATGCAAAGAACAGTTCAAAGGTATTAAAAAGATACTATATAGATTGCAGTTTGCAGTGCGATCTAGAAAAAATAAATAAAAAATTATCTATGTACTTAATTGCACCGAGTCTGGCCATACCGCTGTTCAACCCACGATGGTTTGTATGGTATGTTTAATTTGTTCAACAAGGATTTATTTATGTTTTGTTTATGATTAATAAATAAAAAATTAAAAAAATCATTTTTTTTACTTTATTTCGCGGGTTTCTTTACACCATCTCATAGTTCTTGACTAGAGCAAAATTTCTTTCCAAAAAAGATTTTCATCCGAGCTACCATTTTGGAAATATAGAGAATTAAAAATAAAAATAATAAATTAAGAGCCCATAACTCGGAAACGGTGCGTCGTAGGGCCATGCTTCTCAGTAGCTAAATGATTCCTATGGTCAAGGTCAACCAGATACTGCTATAAAGTTGGTACATACATTTTTGAAAAATACTTTTCGAAAAAAAAAAAGCAACAAAAATTTTCTAAGTCCTCGCTCCATAGCGCCCCTAAGGCTACACTCCAACCCATTAATTTGCTTACCTTACAAAAAGGAAACAATTTCTCTCTTCAATCATTTTCAAAGAGAAAACTAGTCTTATTTCTCTTCAATATCAACCTCACGATTCTTCACAACCCAAATTATATCTTACAAGCTGCGCCCCGCGGTGTCACCCGCATAAGTTTCGATCCCGTGGGAATATGGGGATAAAAAAGTTGCCTATATATTAACCCAGGGTGTCAGCTACCTCCATACAAAATTTTATCAAAATTGGTGCAGCCGTTTGAGCACTAAGAAGTAAAAAACATATTTAAACACACACACACACAAACACTCACATACAAACTTTCGTCTGTATAATATTAGTGTGATTCATTTTATACACAACACCCCTTTTATATTCCAACAATACATAGTCACACATTTCTCTCTTTCGCAAGCGCAACTGTCATAACCGTCGACAAAGAGACAAGGCGATTACCTAAGATGCCATGATTTATGGTGTAAAAATGGTGGCTGTCAACGTAGCAAGGACAGGCCTTTCACTTGACAATGTAATGCTTAGTTATGGCGCAGATAATAATATAACTTGAAGATTGTCCTTCTTTATGTAAAGTTGACTTCTTGATTGATTTATAACTATTATTGAAACTTCACTAAATTATTCAACACACAGCACAAGCCGAACGTAAACTACTGCTATTTTATTTTGTGTTCAGAAACGCACATAACCTAACCTAACCTAACCATCGCCTAGTATTTGAAGACAAATTTAAATAGGTTCAGTGATGGTTCAGTGGTAACGGCCACGACTAAATGATTTCATCAATTTCCGCGATCATTACTGCTCTCAAAACGGTAAAGGAAAAAATAATCGAGAGAAAACCGGCAGATCTTAGAACCAAAAATTCGACGACATATCGCCGTCCCCGGAGAATAAAATGATAACTGCCATTATCCTAGTTTTAGTGTTATGTCATTTTTGGGATCTGTGGGTGTTAATACATCTACTCAATTTTTTTCGCAGTTTTTAAACAGTTATTAACGAAACAAAAAAATATTACAATAGTATTCAAAGATTTAAAACAGTTCATAAATTACGAGAATAAAGTGTTAATATAATAATATCAAAATGTATTCCCACTTTTTAGTATGACAAACAGTCATACAATTATATTCTCGTGAAAAAATATTCGACTAAATAATGATAAATGCAGTTATCATTTTATTTATATTAAAATTAATATTAAAAAACAACAGTATTTTTCTTAATTTACTATTATTAGTCTTTTTAAATTGGTATTAATTAAAATCGGCCTTATAATAACATATCATGTGAATTAATATTACAATACTAATGAAATTATTAAGTAATATAATCTGTTACACATTTTTTTTTAATAGCCCGTAAAAAAAAAACTCGTAGAATAAAATGATACGTGACGAGTGCAATATTTGATCCTGGTCAGGCTGTACGGAGAATAAAATGATAATCGACATTATACAACTTGGACGATGATTAATTTTGACTAACTTCTTATTTTTTAAATAATATCTCTATTTTGATACTTAGGCGTATTTGATTATAACATTTAGAACAAACAAAAAATAACCTTTTTTAAAAGTTGACAATCATCTGTCTACGTCCAGTATTTAAGAAGCAATCAACGAAAACGTGTTTTTTATTTTTCCTGAAAAGTTGCATTTTTGTAGTTATCATTTTATTCTCCGGGGACGGCGATATGACATCTACCGACCCGTACTAGGCCCGCGTGGTGGATTATGGCGCACTCCCTTACACCGAGACGAGGCCTGTGTTCCAGCAGTGGGAAGATTATAGGCTTATTATGCTCGATATAGGTATGAGTACCAGTTGCAGAGCCTGTGCTTATTCTTAAGCAGTTAAAAGCTGTGGTTAGACGAGCAATTATAAACAGGCGGTCATTCATACTTGACACACTAAACGATATTGCTACAGGCTTTAAACAAAGCAAATTAAACTATTAATTTTGTGAGCTGACATGATTCCGTTGTGGTTATAAAGGATGACTTCATTCTAAATACAAAACTGCGTGCAGATATGCTAAAGAAACCATTTTTTATTTAACATAAAGACCAATTTAATGAATAGAGAACGTGCTCTGATGAATTGAGTAGCTCAACATTATGTTCGCTTTCACGAACGATTTCAAATAGTCTATTTGCAGTCAACCCCTACTACTGATACTTTCCTACATCTTCTGTTTTTTGGAAGCTTCTCAGTATATCTACCTACCTATAAAATTTTGTAGCGCTTGAAATTTTTTTAAAGGCCCCAGATTGTAGCATAACTCGATCAAGCCTCCTGTAACAGCGTACCAATTAAACCATAGATATCCGAATTAAACTGAAGTTTATGGTATACGGTTGAATGACTGCAAAATGTAAATAAAGAAAAATATGAGATTTTTGCTATTTTGCATACAAGATAAATATCTACCTACGAATTGCAAACTATTGAAAAAGATTGTCATGTTAGTTAAATTATGATTTGGCTTGATTTCACTATCTAGACGTATCGTTAATCATATTAATTAAGCGACAGCGTCTGATATTGTAGGTATTACTTTCACGCGACTCCTAAAGCAGTATATTGAAACAATATGAACAAATGATTGACGCCAGCACATTAAACTACCTGAAACTGTCAAATTTTCCCAAACAACTTTGAATTTTATACTTTAGCGATAAAGTTGAAAATCTATTAACGAAATATGACAGATTGTAGTGACTTGATGTGCTGGCGTCTGTACAATGAATACCTACCTAAGTCCGTAATATTGTCAAAGTCGCGGGAAACACCTGGATGAGGGACTCATAGAACCGGGAAGTATTGCAGAAGAAAGGGGAAGGCTATACCTAACAATTGATGGTTCTGCTGGACTGAAATGATGATGATGATGATGAATGAGTAAGTCTGACACCAATAAACAATTCCTAAAATACGGATAGAAGGGTCAAAAGTGGCACCAAGTGGTTCGTGTAATATTACACTCGGCGCTGGCTAGCCAGTTCCTTTGCTTGAACTTGGCTTGACACGCTGCCGCGTGTCTAGATTTACTGGTTAACACTGCTGTGGGGATAACTCCGTTTATAGATCATCTCCACGAACAAAGAATTTTATTCATCAAATAGCTATACGGTTGTTAGTTCACTAATTCTGGCAATCAAGACAGAGTTAGATTATTCCACGTCTGTGCTATAGTCTCTTCCAAATTACGCCTCGTTGATATTATTATCCGTATGGTGACATTGATTAAAGCATTGGAACAATCGAAACACCATCACCTTCACGACACACCAATTAGCGTGTGATGGTGAACTACAAGTACCAAACCATAGCCTTTCATAGAATACTTCAAACAACACATAATAACGTCTTCATAAAAATCGTCGTAGCGTCTCGCGCACGAATTTATAGATCATCTCCACATTCGTGCGCGAGACGCGGAGTCGACCGCACGCAGCATAAACAGCTTTCTATTTTGTTTTATTTTATTTTACATCTACCCACTGATCATACTTATTCAAATGTTTACTGATAATGGTTGATGTGCCGGATATTAGTAATTGTGAGTTGAGTGGGAGTGATCTTATGGAAGAAGAAATAATGACTGAGAGTGAGCAACCAGTTATTGTAAATACAATAGAAAAGAGTACCAGTTTGTCGATTGAGAACCGGAAAGTTCCAGAAAAGAAAAAAAGACAAGATAGTGAGGAAATCATAGAAGACGAAGATGGATTTATAACGGTTAGAAGTAAAAAAATAGCAAGAAGACTATCCAAAAAATATGATAGTGAGGGCGGTGAAAAAAACTTACAATCTATGAGTTTCACTGTCAGCATTACGGGGAAAGAAACAATATTACCGAAACAATTTGGTTTGGCAAAGCTATTGAGAGCAGAAAAGATACTAAATATAAGAAAAATTCAGTATAAAAATGCGTACAAAGCTCTATTGGATTTTGAAGACAGAGAGGATGCTGAGAACCTAGTTAAGTGTCAAAAGTTACAGAGTTTAGGCTATAGATGTCAATTTGTAGATGAAATAAATCTAGCCTATGGAGTTGTGAAACAAATAGATTTGGAAATAGATGTAGAAGAAATTATGCAGAGCTTAGAATGCGAGTACGAGATTGTCACGATAAGAAGATTAAAGCGACTCAACAATTCAAGGGAATGGGTAGACAGTGAAACTGTACGTATTTGTTTTAAAAGCTCCACGTTACCCTCTCATGTGAACATGTATGGATGTAAATTTAAAGTGGAACCCTACATGTTTCCAGTCACGCAATGTTCCGGGTGCTGGCGTTTCGGACATTTATTAAAGGCTTGCCCAACCAAGATAATACGCTGCCCAAAATGTGGAGACAATCACAGCAATTGCGATACGACCACCTTCAAGTGCACTAATTGTAAAGGATCACATTTGGCACTTGACAAATCTTGTCCCGTTTTTAAAAAAGAGAAACGTATAAGGGTGATAATGTGTGAGAATAACTTTACCTATAGAAAAGCCTTGTCCACATATATACAACAACAAGCTGCCCAATCTGAGCATCAGCATGTTGAGGAAAATGCAAACATTGAAAAAAATAGGAGGATTAATAATAAGAAATCGTATAGAGATGTATTGATCACAGAGACACAAACAAATATGTATGAATTAGAAGGAGAAAGAGCACAGATAGACACCGAGGACACAGAAGAACAAAGCATGGGAGAATCTGCAGGATCAGTCATTTTGGGGATTTCATCAAGGAAACATAATAAAAAGAAAAAGAAGTCAAATCAGAGTCGTAATAGTGCACATGATCACGTGGAAGTATTGTCAATACAACAGCAAAGGAGTGAAAATAAAGATGAGTCCCCAAAGCGAAAAATAGATTTTAAAAGACTGTTACACAAAATCAAAGAGGTTTCTGTATCTGACTCTAATTTTGACGTTAAAGTTAAATCAGTATTTAGTTTAATATTCCAAGAATGTTTCCAGTACATTTTGAACTTAGTCAAGGAGACAGATATGATTAGCACTATTATTTCCGCATTTTATGGCTTGTTTACATAAAGTCTTTAACTTGAACATAATGCAGTGGAATGCACAGAGCTTGAAACCGAAGATAGAGGAAGTCAAATGTTTATTGTTACAAGAAAAGGTACACATAGCGTTAATAAGCGAAACATGGTTGGGAGAACAGGTACGTCTCAATTTGAATCAATATAATATTGTTAGGCGAGACAGAGAAGATTCGTATGGCGGTATAGCTATAATAACACATTACTCATTAAGTGTTCAGGAAGTACACATTGGGTTAAATAATTCAGGCATCGAGTTAATATGCATAAAACTAAATAATTCTAGATGCATCCAGTATATAATTCTTATATATTGTCCTAGTTCGGTACACACAACCCAAACAGATTGGGATGCTATCTTTTCTATGTTTCCTAAAAATTGTTTGATTGCGGGGGACTTTAATGCCCATCATGCAAACTGGTCATACAAGAACGATACTCGAGGTAAACAAATTTTTGAATCTGCGTTGGAATTTGGATTTACTTCCCTCAATAATGGACAAGCCACTAGAATTAAATTAGTGAATGGGGTTTTGCAAAGCTCATCTCCTGATGTCACATTTGTATCGGTGGATATCGCTTTTTTCTTTGATTGGTATGTTATGAATGAAAATCTTGGAAGTGACCACTTGTTTGTCAAAATTAAAGTCAAGTACAATGAGGAGGTAATTATAAATAATAAACGGAACTATAAATTAGCAGACTGGAAAGGTTACAAAGAATCTCTGCTGGATGTTTTTTCTTTACCTATTAACAATAACGATGTCCAAGTTTACAATGAGGAGGTAATTATAAATAATAAACGGAACTATAAATTAGCAGACTGGAAAGGTTACAAAGAATCTCTGCTGGATGTTTTTTCTTTACCTATTAACAATAACGATGTCCAAGTTTTGTATGATCACTTCATTCGTCAAATAAATAATGCGGCAAATACTAATATACCTTTGATTAAAGTCTGTAATAACCCAAACAGCAATTTTAAACCGAAAGGATATTGGAGTCCGGATATTTCTAAGTTAGTCGGTGAACGTAGATTAGCCTTAGGCCATTTTAGGAGAAACCCAACACCCGCCAATCTCTTACTACTTGAAGAAAAAACACAAAAAGCAAGGCATGCAATCCAAACAGCTAGATCAGCT
The DNA here is from genome assembly GCA_927399505.1 of Luperina testacea. Classification (NCBI taxonomy): domain Eukaryota; kingdom Metazoa; phylum Arthropoda; class Insecta; order Lepidoptera; family Noctuidae; genus Luperina; species Luperina testacea. The sequence goes on along the minus strand of OV656759.1, from coordinate 2,665,294 downwards.
GATTATCAAAAATTTTGTGATAGTATTGATCATAAGGTATCGGCGTCTGACATGTGGCACCGTTTGAGATGGGTGAAGGGCTACAAAGGAGCCAGGGCCATTGTTCGCGGGAGTCAAGTCTAGAAATGCTTTGTGATATTACACCTGACTACGTTATACCACCTAAACCACTATTCATGTCTGAAAATGAATTATTAGAATCAAAATTTACATTACAAGAAATGATTCACTGCATAAAAAAAAAAGATTCTGCGCCAGGAGAAGATAAAATTACGTATTCTATGATTTCACACTTACCAACGGTGGGAAAATTATTTTTGCTTGAAATTTACAATATTATTTTGAAAACCGGTGTTGTTCCATTCCAATGGCGCGATATTAGAGTTATCGCAATCCCAAAATCGGGATCAAATACTAACAAACCAAGACCGATATCATTGATGTCTTGTACTTGCAAAGTATTCCATAGCATGTTAACAAAAAGGCTAGAGTGGTACATTGAAAGGAAGCAGATTCTATCGCCATGTACAACGGGTTTTAGGAGGGGTCAATCTAGTCTTGACTGTTTAACGCGTTTGGTGACCCAGGTTCAGATAGGCTTTTCACGGAACTATTCAACCCTAGCTTGTTTTTTGGACATTAAAAGTGCATACAATAATATAGTAATAGAAAAGTTATTGTCCATTCTAGATAGTTTTGATGTTGGTAAAAGGATATGTAATTATTTATGGAACTTTTTAAGTGAACGTCACCTCAAAGTTACTGATGAATCAGTGGGGGGAACTGATATGATCAGATATGCAGGAAAGGGATTAGCCCAAGGTGACCCTATGTCACCATTACTGTTCAACTTAGCGACATATAAGTTTTGTCGCGAAATCATTGAGGTGTTTATATGTCAGTACGCCGATGACTTTGTACTGTATACAACTTTTAATAATGTTTTTGAGGGTAGGAATAAAATCCAGAATGCATTAAATGTATTTATCATCTTACTGGATGAATTAGGATTAGAATTATCTAATAGTAAATCTAAATATTGTATTTTTAGCAGGGGATTCAGACAACAACAAATTCAGCTTTTAGGAAACAATTGTGAACTTGATTCCGTACTTACTTACAAATATTTGGGTGTTTGGCTAGATAAGTCATTGCGCTGGGATAAGCACATTAATGAGACTGTCGAAAGGGTTCAGAAACTTATTAATGTTCTTAAAATTCTTACTGGTACTTCTTGGGGTATCCATCAGATTCACTTACGTAGGCTATATATTGCTTTGATTAGAAGTAGATTGGATTATGGCTGTTTCTTGTATGACAATAGTGCAGACTCAAATATCTACAAGTTAGTCAAGGTGCAAAATCAAGCTTTAAGAGTAGTAGGGGGCTTCATAAGAAGCACTCCGATTCATGTTATGGAATCCGAGCTCTGTGTTACTCCACTGCATTTAAGAAGAAGATGGTTAGCCGTTAAGTATTGTTTGAAGGTGCGTTCATTGTCAAATAATATAACAACCAAGCTGTTGGCAGAGCTTAGCGATGTTAGACACATCAGATATTGGTCAAAGAAGAAGATCCCGTTACTTGTTAGTATTTTTGAAGAAGTTAAGGAAGAGAATGTGAGCTCGTCTTCCATCCTGGAAATGTTTACTTTGGACACGTGGGTCACGAATATTAATACTCAGAATACAATTGCAATTAATTTAGATTCAATTAAAAAACCTAAAAGAGCGTATGAGCATAATTTAATAAAAAGAGAGGTGTTGAAAGAAATGAGGGAAAAATATAATGATTATCATATTATTTATACTGATGGGTCTAAGAGCGTTAATGGAAATGGCGCTGCGTACTATGATCCTTTGAAACCGGAAAATAGTGATAACAGCTGTTTTAAAATAATTAATTCTGTGTCGGTAATGACTCTGGAACTCCTTGCAATCTCAGAAGCACTTGGTTATATTCAAACTATCGACAAAAGAAAAGCAGTAATTTGTGTAGACAGCAAAAGCGCGTTACAACATATAGCTCGATGCGCCTCTGGTTGCAGAGGTGCACCGATAGCTTATGGTATTCTGTCTAAGATACTAAACTTAACCAATAGCGGGTTTGATCTGAGGTTGCAATGGGTTCCATCGCATATAGGCTTACAGGGTAATGAGGAGGCGGACCGTTTGGCAAAATTGGGAACAAAAGAAGGAAAAGAAATACATATTAAATCCTATTATGTGGAACTATTACCTAAATATAAATACAAGTGTCATGATCTTTGGAAAGAATATTTTGATGAGAGATCGAAGAGTAAAGGAATATGGTATAGATGTATGGTATCGGAGCCTCCTCATATACCATGGTTTTGTAACACTAAGTTAAACAGAGGGCTGGTTGTGGTCGCCCACAGACTGAGGTCTGGGCACATGCCGCTCAATAAATTTGGATTTTTGATGAAGAAGACGAATTCACCCAACTGTGAGGTGTGTGCAACGCCGGAGGATGTCTTACATTTATTGACGGAATGTGTCCGATTTCGGTCTGAAAGAGAAGACTTAATTACTCAATTAGAGCTAAATAGATATGATGTGAGTATATTTCACCAAATATTGTCTACACCTAGTTCGGAGGCGGCCTTCAAAGTTTTTAAGTTCGCTAAGTTACGATTTAGTTAATTAAGATTTTGTATGAGGTACGATGGGACTGGCATACACAGTTGTGTAAAAGTCCCTAATTAAAAATAAAGAGAAAAAAAAAAAAAAAAACATCTCCACGAACAAAGAATTTTATTCATCAAATAGCTATACGGTTGTTAGTTCACTAATTCTGGCAATCAAGACAGAGTTAGATTATTCCACGTCTGTGCTATAATCTCTTCCAAATTACGCCTCGTTGATATTATTATCCGTATGGTGACATTGATTAAAGCATTGGAACAATCGAAACACCATCACCTTCACGACACACCAATTAGCGTGTGATGGTGAACTACAAGTACCAAACCATAGCCTTTCATAGAATACTTCAAACAACACATAATAACGTCTTCATAAAAATAAAACAGTGGCACTCCGGGAGTGCCGACAGAAGTGAAAACTTGAACAATTACGTGTGTATTTTGTGAATCGCCTTATAAACAAAACACGCGCGGTACCGGCTACGGCCATCCGTCTTACGAATTTTCGATCAGGTCACGTGTCCTGACGCGATAACATTTTTTACCCATTACAAAAAAAGTGTACAACGCCGCTAAAGAAGTTTTCACTTCAAAAAAAAACTTTTGTCGTTGAAGTTAGTATTGCCTGAAGCATAGTTTGAAGTGACAATAACTATATTGATCTCAATCTACCTGATTTTTAACCGACTTCTAAAAAGGAGGAGGTTCTCAATTCGGATGTTTCTATTTTTTTTTATGTATGTTCGGGCATAACTCCATTGTAAATAGACGGATTTGCAAAAATTTTTTTTTGTTCCAAAGGGTTTTATTCCGAAATGTTTCCATTTTTTCGTAAAGATCTGATGATGAGTTTCGGAGACAGACGACGGAACTCTTCAATAAATACCAGCAAATCAACCGCGATTGCTGCTTTAGTATTGTTTACGCAATCACACAACATAACATCACGCCTGTACCCTTTAAAGGGTTAGGCAGATGTGTCCAACAGCTTTCTGTCACTGATATTCACATAGCAAGTAGTGATATGTGAATTTGTTTGGGGTAGGTAGGTACAACTAAAAAGTGACAAAAAAAACAACCGTCATCCAAAAAATACTACAAAGTGAAAAATAACTTTAATTTCGAAAGTCAGTGTCAAAAAACGAAAATACAGAACCAACGACACCGACTTCCGAAATTAAAGTTATTTTTCACTTTATAGTGCTTTTTTTGGAAGTAGGTTGTTTTTTTTTTGTAATTTTTTTTTTGTAGGATATTGCTAATCCATTGCTTCATACTTATGTAGGTATGTTTGAAAAATGTGTCCGCTACAACAACGCAATGAACGTTGCTGAACTGTCAAAATGAAACGCATTGCTACGGATAGTGTGTTACGGAATTACCCCACTGGTGAACATACCACGAAAGTTTGTCGCATTATTACAGCGTGTTCCACTCTCAGTGTAGTAGCGACAGTTTTCATTTGGGCATTTTGTTCACATGAAGCTTTGAAGGCTTCTTTACAAGGCTGTTTCATCCATGGTTATTCGTTTCTTGACTAATCAGGAAATTAGAAACTAGAACTTAGAAACAATAAAAGTAGTACTAGTCGACTACAGTAAACAAAATCAGAAAAATATATGATATTCTTCAGGATATACATATGCTAGGTAGATAGTGTGTTGAAAACATAATACAACACGATAGAAAAAATCATGAAAATATCTCCAAAAACTTTCTTTTTACAATAAAAACCATACTTATACATACAATCACTCTGATTTTTGTCAGATTATTCTACAAGCAATATTATATTAAAACACCACTGTTTTAATTTTTAGTCCAAACAATAGATTTTTTGGAATTAAATAATATTGCTTCATATTTTGCAATAAATTACCAGCGTTGTATCATCGCGCTACTTTTTATTTTCTATGCAGTCCGACAGTGACCGCGCTGAACCGATTTAGATGAGATCTGAGGGCCAATTCTACTAATTTAAAACGTTCAAAATCTAGTCGCAGTCTCATCTCAGCGACAAAGAAATGTCAAAAAATTGTCAAAATGTAGGGAAATTTGAAGTATTTTTTGACAGATTGAGACTGAGATCAGACTGTGAACGTTCTTAAAATTAGTAGAATTGCCCCTCAGGTTTTGAGATAGTTTCGAGTTCCGGAAAAGGACATAGGATAGTTTTTATCCCGATATTCCCACGGGATCGACATTTATGCGGGTGAAACCGCGGGGCGTACAGTGCGTGCCACGTAAGAAGAGACTTGACCCCGCCTCCTCCGCCTCTTTCCGCCGCCCCTATGACGTCCGGTCCCGTCCCGCACTCAGACCTCATACCGCTAAAGATACCTAAAATCGTGTTTTGCGCATGTCAGACCACGTGGTGTGTCAAGTCTCTTCTTACGTGGCACGCACTGTACAGTTCGTGCCACGTAAGAAGAGACTTGACCCCGCCTCCCCACCTCTTTCCGCCGCCCCGATGACGCCCGGTCCCCGTCCCGCACCGGGCGTCATCGGGGCGGCCTCGGGCGGCGGAAAGAGGCGGGGGTGGCGGGGTCAAGTCTCTTCTTACGTGGCACGAACTGTACTACATAAATTATTACTATGTCAATCTTTCACTGCAACCTACAGTTCAATGAACGTGCATGTGGCGCTATCTGTGAATTAAGTCGTAACCTATTGTGTTAAGCGCCCTCTATTGTGTACGTGTGACTCGGTTGAAGTTTAAAATGAATCTGGTGCAGTGGCTGTATTGAGTACGTAGTTCGCTCAATATCGTAGAGATGGCGTTAAATACCTACATTTTTACCATCGTGCGTAAGACGGGGTAGGTAGGGTAATTAGTTGTATCACCACATGCACCAACTCTTTTGTTGAGCTAACATTTATGAATATTATATAGGCTACTAAGAAGTCTATGTTATATTATACAAAAACATGCTGACCGAGCATTGACCGAGGTAACTAGTACCGATTTCTTCCTTCTTTGTCCACTTCAAATGAGTTATCACTAAGCAAACTGCCTATACATTTTAATTGGTTTTTAGACGCAGTACCTATTTACATACAATTTAAAGTTCTCACTAATTAGTTCGTCTTCTCGTTAATAAGTTCGTCTACCATAAACAAAACAACTCAATATAAAGCACCGGTCTGTTATGAACTTATGACAAATAACTTCGTGAACTCATCCGACCAACATTATCAGAAACAGTTAATTTGTAAATTTCTACTAACTAGGAAAGTGTTGGAGCGCTAACTTCGTGGTGAAAGTTTTTATTCGCGAAACAACCCACGACGTAGCCCATTAGAAGAACGAAATTAACTTAGATTGGAAACATAGGGGACTCTAAAGCGATTGTAACCGCGATTTGACAAATAATCGTTAACTCGGACGTGTCGGTTGGAAAACAGTTTATTTTCACATGATTAGTTTTCTAATGATTTTTATTAGCTACGGTTTACGTCATTAAAAAAAAACATGTATTTTTTGTACCTGATGTCAAGAAGGTGTGGGTCATGGTGTGTGTGTGTGTGGTATCTTTTACCTATTAATTATTTTATTAGTAGATAACCGCTTTAAAATGAAGTACATAATGTGTCACTCACTTTATGTTCTATCAAAATAAGAACATAATCCATTGATCGTTTTTTTCAATTCATTCATATGCTACGACATTAATACTCTGAAACTGTAGTAGTTAAATGATGTACATAGGCATAGATACGTACTCTTAAAGAAGTTACTTGAAGAGGCGTTGCCGCGTTGGTTTAATTTAAAAAAGCACGTAATTTTTTCATAAGTTAATGATAAGTTAATGGGTGATTCTTTGAATTTCCATTCCAAAATAATTTTTGGGGACAACCTCCAGACTTATTACAAGACCGCTATGTTTTCACCACAACTTCGGCCGAAAACTGGAAACAATTCTCGAAATAAACCCCCTGACACACCGCCACACTTTGCATAAACAGCCTGTTTATCAAAACCCGGATTATATTTCACTCTAATAATGCAGCAAATATTAATTCTGGCAATTTGTTTTAATATATTTGCAATTTACAGCGCAATATTGCCCATCCCTGGCTATAAGTCGGCTTTGTAACGCAAATATAAATTACGCCTATGATAAAATGATTAGCAATTTGTTTTGAATGTGCTACTGTTATTTTAAGCAGGCGTTTAAATGTTTCAAGCTTTTCACTTTTGATTAGTTTAAAACGATTTATGTACCTAAGTGTTGTTTAGAAGGGTCAAAGATTACACCTAGTAAAACCCAAATTGTTTTTGGTTAATAAATCTACGTAAGATTTTACTATATCTAATATTAAAACGATTTATTGAAATTCGAGTTGAGCGGAAGAAGGAAAGAGAGGCATTTTTCCTGCAGTGAGACAATACGGGCTAATTATATAATTAGACTAGTTTGGGCGTTGCGCGAGCTGCAAGCAGCTCGCGGGGTCGTGTTTTTGAGGAGTATTTCTTACCCTTGTAAAAAGTATTTGGGCGTTGCGCGAGCTGCAAGCAGCTCGCGGGGTCGTGTTTTTGAGGAGTATTTCTTACCCTTGTAAAAAGTATTTGGGCGTTGCGCGAGCTGCAAGCAGCTCGCGGGGTCGTGTTTTTGAGGAGTATTTCTTACCCTTGTAAAAAGTATTTGGGCGTTGCGCGAGCTGCAAGCAGCTCGCGGGGTCGTGTTTTTGAGGAGTATTTCTTACGATGGGGGGAGGGGTGAAGGGGGGGAGAGGGGGGAGTTTTGAAAAATGATTTTGACCAACTCTGGGCCCCTTGATATGAATCTGAAAAAAAAAATTTTCCAAGTCTCTTAACTTCCGAGATCTACCTAGAGGGGGGGAAAAAGGGGGGCAAGGGGGCAACTTTGAAATGTGGATTTTACTTTTCCGAGCCTCCTCTATACGAATCCGTAAAAAACAAAAACCAGATTTCTTAATTTCCGAGATACGATGGGGGGAGGGGTGAAGGGGGGGAGAGGGGGGAGTTTTGAAAAATGATTTTGACCAACTCTGGGCCCCTTGATATGAATCTGAAAAAAAAAATGTTCCAAGTCTCTTAACTCCGAGATCTACCTAGAGGGGGGGGGAGAAGGGGGGCAAGGGGGCAACTTTGAAAAATGGATTTTACTTTTCCGAGCCTCCTCTATACGAATCCGTAAAAAAACAAAACCCAGGTTTCTTAATTTCCGAGATACGATGGGGGGAGGGGTGAAGGGGGGGAGAGGGGGGAGTTTTGAAAAATGATTTTGACTAACTCTGGGCCCCTTGATATGAATCTGAAAAAAAAAATGTTCCAAGTCTCTTAACTTCCGAAGTCTACCTAGAGGGGGGGGGGGAGAAGGGGGCAAGGGGGGCAACTTTGAAAAATGGATTTTACTTTTCCGAGCCTCCTCTATACGAATCCGTAAAACAACAAAACACGGGACTCTTAGTTTCCGAGATACGATAGGGAGGGGGGAGAGTGGGGTGGAAAAGGGGAGGTTTGGGATTTTTCCCATACTCGTGAGAGTTATTTCTATACGAATCTGTAAAAATATACCCACCTCCCCCTTCACCATCTGGGAGAACAATTATGTCAGTCAGTGAGTCAGTGGTAATCGAGCTTTATATAGTATAACTAGTATTTGGGCGTTGCGCGAGCTGCAAGCAGCTCGCGGGGTCGTGTTTTTGAGGAGTATTTCTTACCCTTGTAAAAAGTATTTGGGCGTTGCGCGAGCTGCAAGCAGCTCGCGGGGTCGTGTTTTTGAGGAGTATTTCTTACCCTTGTAAAATTTTGAGAATTGGACAGTAATCCAACTTTTACCCATTTTAACGGACATATCCGTCCCGACCGATCCACCACAAGTCAGATAGCATCCACAACTTGACATCGAATCTCATCCTGACTTTCGCGCCACAAACAATGCAAGACATCCTAGCAATCAACCGACACCGACCACACTTTACTGACCCCCCATCACCGGTACGAAAACTCACCTCAACGACGAATTCGCAATCACTCCGTTATATTGACTTCATCACCAAACGGAGCATGTTCTCGACAGTTAGCAGACTCTGATCAGAATCCAAATCCAACTACTTACAGATCGGACAGTTAACCCGCCAATTACCCGCTTCCGATCTACAATAGGAAAGATTCCCTACAGACCAACATGGTTCAACGGATCTCACACTGAGACGCATATCATCAAAAACTTTTCCGAGCCTCCTCTATACGAATCCGTAAAACAACAAAACACGGGACTCTTAGTTTCCGAGATACGATAGGGATGGGGGAGAGTGGGGTGGAATGGAAAAGGGGATGTTTGAATTTTGAAAAATGATTTTGACCAACTCTGGGCTTCTTGATATGAATCTGAAAAAAAAAATGTTCCAAGTCTCTTAACTTCCGAGATCTACCTCTAGAGGGGGGGAGAAGGGGGGCAAGGGGGGCAACTTTGAAAAATGGATTTTACTTTTCCGAGCCTCCTCTATACGAATCCGTAAAAAAACAAAACCCAGGTTTCTTAATTTCCGAGATACGATGGGGGAGGGGTGAAGGGGGGAAGAGGGGGGAGTTTTAAAACATGATTTTGACCAACTCTGGGCCCCTTGATATGAATCTGAAAAAAAAAAATGTTCCAAGTCTCTTAACTTCCGAGATCTACCTAGAGGGGGGGGAGAAGGGGGGCAAGGGGGGCAACTTTGAAAAATGGATTTTACTTTTCCGAGCCTCCTCTATACGAATCCGTAAAACAACAAAACACGGGACTCTTAGTTTCCGAGATACGATAGGGATGGGGGAGAGTGATCCTAGCAATCAACCCCCCATCACCGGTACGAAAACTCACCTCAACGACGAATTCGCAATCACTCCGTTCACTTCATCACCAAACGGAGCATGTTCTCGGCAGTAAGCCGACTCTGATCAGAATCCAAAACCAACTACTTACAGATCGGACAGTTAACCCGCCAATGGGTCATGTATGAAAATATTAAATTGTCTCGATTTTTTTTCTGCACTTATGAATAAGCTAATACTATCTACAAAAAAAGTATCAGATTTATCTGATTAGTATTTCCAGAGAAATAAATTAAATTCTGTTAGAAGCGGCCATCGACAGTAACCCACGGATTTTTATTCAATTTCCTTAGCCTACTCAATTAAAAAGTAAAAACTGTAGATAATCTGTACCGTCTGACATCCATCCATCATAACTTGTCAATTTGTCATAACATAACCTCACTTTTCACCTCTTGCTTTGTGTTTGTTTGCGATTTTATGGATATATCTTTACGATTACGATACGATTTATCTTTATTTTATTCAAAGCGTGAGGGTTTTTACTTTTCCGAGCCTCCTCTATACGAATCCGTAAAAAAACAAAACCCAGGTTTCTTAATTTCCGAGATACGATGGGGCGAGGGGTGAAGGGGGTGAGAGGGGAGAGTTTTGAAAAATGATTTTGACCAACTCTGGGCCCCTTGATATGAATATAAAAAAAAATGTTCCAAGTCTCTTAACTTCCGAGATCTACCTCTAGAGGGGAGGAGAAGGGGGGCAAGGGGGGCAACTTTGAAAAATGGATTTTACTTTTCCGAGCCTCCTCTATACGAATCCGTAAAACAACAAAACACGGGTCTCTTAGTTTCCGAGATACGATAGGGATGGGGGAGAGTGGGGTGGAATGGAAAAGGGGCGTTTGAATTTTGAAAAATGGTTTTTACTTTTCCGAGCCTCCTCTATACGAATCCGTAAAAAAACAAAACCCAGGTTTCTTAATTTCCGAGATACGATGGGGGGAAGGGTGAAGGGGGGAGAGGGGGGAGTTTTGAAAAATGATTTTTACCAACTCTGGGCCCTTTGATATAAATCTGAAAAAAGTCTCTTAACTTCCGAGATCTACCTAGAGGGGGGGGGAGAAGGGGGGCAAGGGGGCAACTTTGAAAAATGATTTTGACCAACTCTGGGCCCCTTGATATGAATCTGAAAAAAAAAATGTTCCAAGTCTCTTAACTTCCGAGATCTACCTAGAGGGGGGGGGGGAGAAGGGGGGGCAAGGGGGCAACTTTGAAAAATGGATTTTACTTTTCCGAGCCTCCTCCATACGAATCCGTAAAAAAACAAAACCCAGGTTTCTTAATTTCCTAGATACGATGGGGGGAGGGGTGAAGGGGGGGAGAGGGGGGAGTTTTGAAAAATGATTTTGACCAACTCTGGGCCCCTTGATATGAATCTGAAAAAAAAAATGTTCCAAGTCTCTTAACTTCCGAGATCTACCTAGAGGGGGGGGGGAGAAGGGGGCAAGGGGGCAACTTTGAAAAATGGATTTTACTTTTCCGAGCCTCCTCTATACGAATCCGTAAAACAACAAAACACGGGACTCTTAGTTTCCGAGATACGATAGGGATGGGGGAGAGTGGGGTGGAATGGAAAAGAGGAGGTTTGAATTTTGAAAAATGGTTTTTACTTTTCCGAGCCTCCTCTATACGAATCCGTGAAAAAACAAAACCCAGGTTTCTTAATTTCCGAGATACGATGGGGGGAGGGGTGAAGGGGGGGAGAAGGGGGGCAAGGGGGCAACTTTGAAAAATGGTTTTTACTTTTCCGAGCCTCCTCTATACGAATCCGTAAAAAAACAAAACCCAGGTTTCTTAATTTCCGAGATACGATGGGGGGAGGGGTGAAGGGGGGGAGAGGGGCGAGTTTTGAAAAATGATTTTGACCAACTCTGGGCCCCTTGATATGAATCTGAAAAAAAAAATGTTCCAAGTCTCTTAACTTCCGAGATCTACCTCTAGAGGGGAGGAGAAGGGGGGCAAGGGGGGCAACTTTGAAAAATGGATTTTACTTTTCCGAGCCTCCTCTATACGAATCCGTAAAACAACAAAACACGGGACTCTTAGTTTCCGAGATACGATAGGGACGGGGCAGAGTGGGGTGGAATGGAAAAGGGGAGGTTTGAATTTTGAAAAATGGTTTTTACTATTCCGAGCCTCCTCTATACGAATCCGTAAAACAACAAAACACGGGACTCTTAGTTTCCGAGATACGATAGGGAGGGGGGAGAGTGGGGTGGAAAAGGGGAGGCTTGGGATTTTTCCCATACTCGTGAGAGTTGCTTCTATACGAATCTGTAAAAATATACCCACCTCCCCCTTCACCATCTAGGAGAACAACGCTTCGCTTTACCGCTACCTAGTTTCCGAGATACGATGGGAGGAGGGGTGAAGGGGGGGAGAGGGCGGAGTTTTGAAAAATGATTTTGATCAACTCTGGGCCCCTTAATATGAATCTGAAAAAAAAAATGTTCCAAGTCTCTTAACTTCCGAGATCTACCTAGAGGGGGGGAGAAGGGGGGCAAGGGGGGCAACTTTGAAAAATGGATTTTACTTTTCCGAACCTCTTCTATACGAATCCGTAAAAAAACAAAACCCAGGTTTCTTAATTTCCGAGATACGATGGGGGAGGGGTGAAGGGGGGGAGAGGGGGGAGTTTTAAAACATGATTTTGACCAACTCTGGGCCCCTTGATATGAATCTGAAAAAAAAAAATGTTCCAAGTCTCTTAACTTCCGAGATCTACCTAGAGGGGGGGAAGAAGGGGGGCAAGGGGGGCAACTTTGAAAAATGGATTTTACTTTTCCGAGCCTCCTCTATACGAATCCGTAAAACAACAAAACACGGGACTCTTAGTTTCCGAGATACGATAGAAATGGAGGAGAGTGGGGTGGAATGGAAAAGGGGAGGTTTGAATTTTGAAAAATGGTTTTTACTTTTCCGAGCCTCCTCTATACGAATCCGTAAAAAAACAAAACCCAGGTTTCTTAATTTCCGAGATACGATGGGGCGAGGGGTGAAGGGGGTGAGAGGGGAGAGTTTTGAAAAATGATTTTGACCAACTCTGGGCCCCTTGATATGAATATAAAAAAAAATGTTCCAAGTCTCTTAACTTCCGAGATCTACCTCTAGAGGGGAGGAGAAGGGGGGCAAGGGGGGCAACTTTGAAAAATGGATTTTACTTTTCCGAATCTCCTCTATACGAATCCGTAAAAAAACAAAACCCAGGTTTCTTAATTTCCGAGATACGATGGGGGGAGGGGTGAAGGGGGGAGAGGGGAGAGTTTTGAAAAATGATTTTGACCAACTCCGGGCCCCTTGATATGAATCTGAAAAAAACAATGTTCCAAGTCTCTTAACTTCCGAGATCTACCTAGAGGGGGGGAGAAGGGGGGCAAGGGGGGCAACTTTGAAAAATGGATTTTACTTTTCCGAACCTCTTCTATACGAATCCGTAAAAAAACAAAACCCAGGTTTCTTAATTTCCGAGATACGATGGGGGAGGGGTGAAGGGGGGGAGAGGGGGGAGTTTTAAAACATGATTTTGACCAACTCTGGGCCCCTTGATATGAATATGAAAAAAAAAATGTTCCAAGTCTCTTAACTTCCGAGATCTACCTAGAGGGGGGGAAGAAGGGGGGCAAGGCGGGCAACTTTGAAAAATGGATTTTACTTTTCCGAGCCTCCTCTATACGAATCCGTAAAACAACAAAACACGGGACTCTTAGTTTCCGAGATACGATAGGGATGGGGGAGAGTGGGGTGGAATGGAAAAGGGGAGGTTTAAATTTTGAAAAATGGATTTTACTTTTTTGAGCCTCCTCTATACGAATCCGTAAAAAAACAAAACCCAGGTTTCTTAATTTCCGAGATACGATGGGGGGAGGGGTGAAGGGGGGGAGAAGGGGGGCAAGGGGGGCAACTTTGAAAAATGGATTTTACTTTTCCGAGCCTCCTCTATACGAATCCGTAAAACAACAAAACACGGGACTCTTAGTTTCCGAGATACGATAGGGATGGGGGAGAGTGGGGTGGAATGGAAAAGGGGAGGTTTGAATTTTTGAAAAATGGTTTTTACTTTTCCGAGCCTCCTCTATACGAATCCGTAAAAAAACAAAACCCAGGTTTCTTAATTTCCGAGATACGATGGGGGGAGGGGTGAAGGGGGGGAGAGGGGGGAGTTTTGAAAAATGATTTTGACCAACTCTGGGCCCCTTGATATGAATCTAAAAAAAAAAATGTTCCAAGTTTCTTAACTTCCGAGATCTACCTAGAGGGGGGGGGAGAAGGGGGGCAAGGGGGCAACTTTGATTTTACTTTTCCGAGCCTCCTCTATACGAATCCGTAAAACAACAAAACACGGGACTCTTAGTTTCCGAGATACGATAGGGAGAGGGGAGAGTGGGGTGGAAAAGGGGAGGTTTGGGATTTTTCCCATACTCGTGAGAGTTACTTCTATACGAATCTGTAAAAATATACCCACCTCCCCCTTCACCATCTGGGAGAACAACGCTTCGCTTTACCGCTACCTAGTTTCCGAGATACGATGGGGGGAGGGGTGAAGGGGGCCAGAGGGGGGAGTTTTGAAAAATGATTTTGACCAACTCTGGGCTTCTTGATATGAATCTGAAAAAAAAAATGTTCCAAGTCTCTTAACTTCCGAGATCTTCCTCTAGAGGGGGGGAGAAAGGGGGCAAGGGGGGCAACTTTGAAAAATGGATTTTACTTTTCCGAGCCTCCTCTATACGAATCCGTAAAACAACAAAACACGGGACTCTTAGTTTCCGAGATACGATAGGGATGGGGGAGAGTGGGGTGGAATGGAAAAGGGGAGGTTTGAATTTTGAAAAATGGTTTTTACTTTTCCGAGCCTCTATACGAATCCGTAGAAAAACAAAACCCAGGTTTCTTAATTTCCGAGATACGATGGGGGAATGGGTGAAGGGGAGGAGAGGGGGGAGTTTTGAAAAATGATTTTGGCCAACTCTGGGCCCCTTGATATGAATCTGAAAAAAAAATGTTCCAAGTCTCTTAACTTCCGAGATCTACCTAGAGGGGGGGGAGAGAAGGGGGGCAAGGGGGCAACTTTGAAAAATGGATTTTACTTTTCCGAGCCTCCTCTATACGAATCCGTAAAAAAACAAAACCCAGGTTTCTTAATTTCCGAGATACGATGAGGGGAGGGGTAAAGGGGGGGAGAGGGGGGAGTTTTGAAAAATGATTTTGACCAACTCTGGGCCCCTTGATATGAATCTGAAAAAAAAAATGTTCCAAGTCTCTTAACTTCCGAGATCTACCTAGAGGGGGGGGGAGAAGGGGGGCAAGGGGGCAACTTTGAAAAATGGATTTTACTTTTCCGAGCCTCCTCTATACGAATCCGTCAAACAACAAAACACGGGACTCTTAGTTTCCGAGATACCATAGGGAGGGGGGGAGAGTGGGGTGGAAAAGGGGAGTTTTGGGATTTTTCCCATACTCGTGAGAGTTACTTCTATACGAATCTGTAAAAATATACCCACCTCCCCCTTCACCATCTGGGAGAACAATTATGTCAGTCAGTGAGTGAGTGGTAATCGAGCTTTATATTATAGTATAATATAATATAATAATAATGTTCCAAGTCTTAACTTCCGAGATCCGCCTAAAGGGGGGAGAAGGGGGAGAGAATGGGGGGAATTTTGAAAAATGGTTTTTACTTTTCCGAGCCTCCTCTATACGAATCCGTAAAAAAACAAAACCCAGGTTTCTTAATTTCCGAGATACGATGAGGGGAGGGGTGAAGGGGGGGAGAGGGGGAGTTTTGAAAAATGATTTTGACCAACTCTGGGCCCCTTGATATGAATCTGAAAAAAAAAATGTTCCAAGTCTCTTAACTTCCGAGATCTACCTAGAGGGGGGGGGGGAGAAGGGGGGCAAGGGGGCAACTTTGAAAAATGGATTTTACTTTTCCGAGCCTCCTCTATACGAATCCGTCAAACAACAAAACACGGGACTCTTAGTTTCCGAGATACCATAGGGAGGGGGGAGAGTGGGGTGGAAAAGGGGAGTTTTGGGATTTTTCCCATACTCGTGAGAGTTACTTCTATACGAATCTGTAAAAATATACCCACCTCCCCCTTCACCATCTGGGAGAACAATTATGTCAGTCAGTGAGTGAGTGGTAATCGAGCTTTATATTATAGTATAATATAATATAATAATAATGTTCCAAGTCTTAACTTCCGAGATCCGCCTAAAGGGGGGAGAAGGGGGAGAGAATGGGGGGAATTTTGAAAAATGGTTTTTACTTTTCCGAGCCTCCTCTATACGAATCCGTAAAAAAACAAAACCCAGGTTTCTTAATTTCCGAGATACGATGAGGGGAGGGGTGAAGGGGGGGGAGGGGGAGTTTTGAAAAATGATTTTGACCAACTCTGGGCCCCTTGATATGAATCTGAAAAAAAAATGTTCCAAGTCTCTTAACTTCCGAGATCTACCTCTAGAGGGGGGGAGAAGGGGGGCAAGGGGGGCAACTTTGAAAAATGGATTTTACTTTTCCGAGCCTCCTCTATACGAATCCGTAAAAAAAGAAAACCCAGGTTTCTTAATTTCCGAGATACAATGGGGGGAGGGGTGAAGGGGGGGTGAGGGGGGGAGTTTTGAAAAATGATTTTTACCAACTCTGGGCCCCTTGATATGAATCTGAAAACAAAAATGTTCCAAGTCTCTTAGCTTCCGAGATCTACTTAGAGGGGGGGGGAGAAGGGGGGCGAGGGGGCAACTTTGAAAAATGGATTTTACTTTTCCGAGCCTCCTCTATACGAATCCGTAAAACAACAAAACACGGGACTCTTAGTTTCCGAGATACGATAGGGAGGGGGGAGAGTGGGGTGGAAAAGGGGAGGTTTGGGATTTTTCCCATACTCGCGAGAGTTACTTGTATACGAATCTGTAAAAATATACCCACCTCCCCCTTCACCATCTGGGAGAACAATTATGTCAGTGAGTCAGTCAGTCAGTGAGTGGTAATCGAGCTTTATATAGTATAATAATAATAATAGTATTTGGGCGTTGCGCGAGCTGCAAGCAGTTCGCGGGGTCGTGTTTTTGAGGAGTATTTCTTACCCTTGTAAAAAGTATTTGGGCGTTGCGCGAGCTGCAAGCAGCTCGCGGGGTCGTGTTTTTGAGGAGTATTTCTTACGATGGGGGGAGGGGTGAAGGGGGCGAGAGGGGGGAGTTTTGAAAAATGATTTTGACCAACTCTGGGCCCCTTGATATGAATCTGAAAAAAAAAATGGTCCAAGTCTCTCAACTTCCGAGATCTACCTAGAGGGGGGGGAGAAGGGGGGCAAGGGGGGCAACTTTGAAAAATGGATTTTACTTTTCCGAGCCTCTTCTATACGAATCCGTAAAAAAACAAAACCCAGGTTTCTTAATTTCCGAGAAACGATGGGGGGAGGGGAGAAGGGGGGCAAGGGGGGGCAACTTTGAAAAATGGATTTTACTTTTCCGAGCCTCCTCTATACGAATCCGTAAAACAACAAAACACAGGATTCTTAGTTTCCGAGATACGAAAGGGATGGGGGAGAGTGGGGTGGAATGGAAAAGGGGAGGTTTGAATTTTGAAAAATGGTTTTTACTTTTCCGAGCCTTCTCTATACGAATCCGTAAAAAAACAAAACCCAGGTTTCTTAATTTCCGAGATACGATGGGGGGAGGGGTGAAGGGGGGGAGAGGGGGGAGTTTTGAATAATGATTTTGACCAACTCTAGGCCCCTTGATATGAATCTGAAAAAAAAAATGTTCCAAGTCTCTTAACTTCCGAGATCTACCTCTAGAGGGGGGGAGAAGGGGGGCAAGGGGGGCAACTTTGAAAAATGGTTTTTACTTTTCCGAGCCTCCTCTACACGAATCCGTAAAAAAACAAAACCAAGGTTTCTTAATTTCCGAGATACGATGGGGGGAGGGGTGAAGGGGGGGAGAGGGGGGAGTTTTGAAAAATGATTTTGACCAACTCTGGGCCCCTTGATATGAATCTGAAAAAAAAAATGTTCCAAGTCTCTTAACTTCCGAGATCTACCTAGAGGGGGGCAGAAGGGGGGCAAGGGGGGCAACTTTGAAAAATGGATTTTACTTTTCCGAGCCTCCTCTATACGAATCCGTAAAACAATAAAACACGGGACTCTTAGTTTCCGAGATACGATAGGGAGGGGGGAGAGTGGGGTGGAAAAGGGGAGGTTTTTGGGATTTTTCCATACTCGTGAGAGTTACTTCTATACGAATCTGTAAAAATATACCCACCTCCCCCTTCACCATCTGGGAGAACAACGCTTCGCTTTACCGCTACCTAGTTTCCGAGATACGATGGGGGGAGGGGTGAAGGGGGGGAGAGGGGCGAGTTTTGAAAATGATTTTGACCAACTCTGGGCCCCTTGATATGAATCTGAAAAAAAAATGTTCCAAGTCTCTTAACTTCCGAGATCTACCTAGAGGGGGGCAGAAGGGGGGCAAGGGGGGCAACTTTGAAAAATGGATTTTACTTTTCCGAGCCTCCTCTATACGAATCCGTAAAACAACAAAACACGGGACTCTTAGTTTCCGAGATACGATAGGGAGCGGGGAGAGTGGGGTGGAAAAGGGGAGGTTTGGGATTTTTCCCATACTCGTGAGAGTTACTTCTATACGAATCTGTAAAAATATACCCACCTCCCCCTTCACTATCTGGGAGAACAACGCTTCGCTTTACGCTACCTAGTTTCCGAGATACGAGGGGGGGAGGGGTGAAGGGGGGGGAGAGGGGGGAGTTTTGAAAAAACTAATTTTGACCTACTCTGGGCCCACGGACATGAATCTGAAAAAGAAAAATATGTTCCAAGTCTTAACTTCCGAGATCCGCCTAAAGGGGGGAAAAGGGGGAGAGAATGGGGGGAATTTTGAGAAATGGTTTTTACTTTTCCGAGCCTCCTCTATACGAATCCGTAAAAAAACAAAACCCAGATTTCTTAATTTCCGAGATACGATGGAAGGAGGGGTGAAGGGGGGGAGAGGGGGGAGTTTTGAAAAATGATTTTGACCAACTCTGGGCCCCTTGATATGAATATGAAAAAAAAATGTTCCAAGTCTCTTAAATTCCGAGATCTACCTAGAGGGGGGGGAGAAGGGGGGCAAGGCGGGCAACTTTGAAAATGGATTTTACTTTTCCGAGCCTCCTCTATACGAATCCGTAAAACAACAAAACACGGGACTCTTAGTTTCCGAGATACGATAGGGATGGGGGAGAGTGGGGTGGAATGGAAAAGGGGAGGTTTAAATTTTGAAAAATGGATTTTACTTTTTTGAGCCTCCTCTATACGAATCCGTAAAAAAACAAAACCCAGGTTTCTTAATTTCCGAGATACGATGGGGGAGGGGTGAAGGGGGGGAGAAGGGGGGCAAGGGGGGCAACTTTGAAAAATGGATTTTACTTTTCCGAGCCTCCTCTATACGAATCCGTAAAACAACAAAACACGGGACTCTTAGTTTCCGAGATACGATAGGGATGGGGGAGAGTGGGGTGGAATGGAAAAGGGGAGGTTTGAATTTTTGAAAAATGGTTTTTACTTTTCCGAGCCTCCTCTATACGAATCCGTAAAAAAACAAAACCCAGGTTTCTTAATTTCCGAGATACGATGGGGGGAGGGGTGAAGGGGGGGAGAGGGGGGAGTTTTGAAAAATGATTTTGACCAACTCTGGGCCCCCTTGATATGAATCTAAAAAAAAAAATGTTCCAAGTTTCTTAACTTCCGAGATCTACCTAGAGGGGGGGGGGAGAAGGGGGGCAAGGGGGCAACTTTGATTTTACTTTTCCGAGCCTCCTCTATACGAATCCGTAAAACAACAAAACACGGGACTCTTAGTTTCCGAGATACGATAGGGAGAGGGGAGAGTGGGGTGGAAAAGGGGAGGTTTGGGATTTTTCCCATACTCGTGAGAGTTACTTCTATACGAATCTGTAAAAATATACCCACCTCCCCCTTCACCACCTGGGAGAACAACGCTTCGCTTTACCGCTACCTAGTTTCCGAGATACGATGGGGGGAGGGGTGAAGGGGGCCAGAGGGGGGAGTTTTGAAAAATGATTTTGACCAACTCTGGGCTTCTTGATATGATCTGAAAAAAAAAATGTTCCAAGTCTCTTAACTTCCGAGATCTTCCTCTAGAGGGGGGGAGAAAGGGGGCAAGGGGGGCAACTTTGAAAAATGGATTTTACTTTTCCGAGCCTCCTCTATACGAATCCGTAAAACAACAAAACACGGGACTCTTAGTTTCCGAGATACGATAGGGAGCGGGGAGAGTGGGGTGGAAAAGGGGAGGTTTGGGATTTTTCCCATACTCGTGAGAGTTACTTCTATACGAATCTGTAAAAATATACCCACCTCCCCCTTCACTATCTGGGAGAACAACGCTTCGCTTTACCGCTACCTAGTTTCCGAGATACGAGGGGGGGAGGGGTGAAGGGGGGGGAGAGGGGGGAGTTTTGAAAAAACTAATTTTGACCTACTCTGGGCCCACGGACATGAATCTGAAAAAGAAAAATATGTTCCAAGTCTTAACTTCCGAGATCCGCCTAAAGGGGGGAAAAGGGGGAGAGAATGGGGGGAATTTTGAGAAATGGTTTTTACTTTTCCGAGCCTCCTCTATACGAATCCGTAAAAAAACAAAACCCAGATTTCTTAATTTCCGAGATACGATGGAAGGAGGGGTGAAGGGGGGGAGAGGGGGGAGTTTTGAAAAATGATTTTGACCAACTCTGGGCCCCTTGATATGAATATGAAAAAAAAAATGTTCCAAGTCTCTTAACTTCCGAGATCTACCTAGAGGGGGGGGAGAAGGGGGGCAAGGCGGGCAACTTTGAAAAATGGATTTTACTTTTCCGAGCCTCCTCTATACGAATCCGTAAAACAACAAAACACGGGACTCTTAGTTTCCGAGATACGATAGGGATGGGGGAGAGTGGGGTGGAATGGAAAAGGGGAGGTTTAAATTTTGAAAAATGGATTTTACTTTTTTGAGCCTCCTCTATACGAATCCGTAAAAAAACAAAACCCAGGTTTCTTAATTTCCGAGATACGATGGGGGGAGGGGTGAAGGGGGGGAGAAGGGGGGCAAGGGGGGCAACTTTGAAAAATGGATTTTACTTTTCCGAGCCTCCTCTATACGAATCCGTAAAACAACAAAACACGGGACTCTTAGTTTCCGAGATACGATAGGGATGGGGGGAGAGTGGGGGTGGAATGGAAAAGGGGAGGTTTGAATTTTTGAAAAATGGTTTTTACTTTTCCGAGCCTCCTCTATACGAATCCGTAAAAAAAACAAAACCCAGGTTTCTTAATTTCCGAGATACGATGGGGGGAGGGGTGAAGGGGGGGAGAGGGGGGGAGTTTTGAAAAATGATTTTGACCAACTCTGGGCCCCTTGATATGAATCTAAAAAAAAAAATGTTCCAAGTTTCTTAACTTCCGAGATCTACCTAGAGGGGGGGGGAGAAGGGGGGCAAGGGGGCAACTTTGATTTTACTTTTCCGAGCCTCCTCTATACGAATCCGTAAAACAACAAAACACGGGACTCTTAGTTTCCGAGATACCGGGACTCTTAGTTTCCGAGATACGATAGGGAGAGGGGAGAGTGGGGGTGGAAAAGGGGAGGTTTGGGATTTTTCCCATACTCGTGAGAGTTACTTCTATACGAATCTGTAAAAATATACCCACCTCCCCCTTCACCACCTGGGAGAACAACGCTTCGCTTTACCGCTACCTAGTTTCCGAGATACGATGGGGGGAGGGGTGAAGGGGGCCAGAGGGGGGAGTTTTGAAAAATGATTTTGACCAACTCTGGGCTTCTTGATATGATCTGAAAAAAAAAATGTTCCAAGTCTCTTAACTTCCGAGATCTTCCTCTAGAGGGGGGGAGAAAGGGGGCAAGGGGGGGCAACTTTGAAAAATGGATTTTACTTTTCCGAGCCTCCTCTATACGAATCCGTAAAACAACAAAACACGGGACTCTTAGTTTCCGAGATACGATAGGGATGGGGGAGAGTGGGGTGGAATGGAAAAGGGGAGGTTTGAATTTTGAAAAATGGTTTTTACTTTTCCGAGCCTCTATACGAATCCGTAGAAAAACAAAACCCAGGTTTCTTAATTTCCGAGATACGATGGGGGAATGGGTGAAGGGGAGGAGAGGGGGGAGTTTTGAAAAATGATTTTGGCCAACTCTGGGCCCCTTGATATGAATCTGAAAAAAAAATGTTCCAAGTCTCTTAACTTCCGAGATCTACCTAGAGGGGGGGGAGAGAAGGGGGGCAAGGGGGCAACTTTGAAAAATGGATTTTACTTTTCCGAGCCTCCTCTATACGAATCCGTAAAAAAACAAAACCCAGGTTTCTTAATTTCCGAGATACGATGAGGGGAGGGGTGAAGGGGGGGAGAGGGGGGAGTTTTGTAAAATGATTTTGACCAACTCTGGGCCTCTTGATATGAATCTGAAAAAAAAAATGTTCCAAGTCTCTTAACTTCCGAGATCTATCTAGAGGGGGGGGGAGAAGGGGGGCAAGGGGGCAACTTTGAAAAATGGATTTTACTTTTCCGAGCCTCCTCTATACGAATCCGTAAAAAAACAAAACCCAAGTTTCTTAATTTCGGAGATAGGATAGGGAGGGGGGAGAGTGGGGTGGAAAAGGGGAGGTTTGGGATTTTTCCCATACTCGTGAGAGTTACTTGTATACGAATCTGTAAAAATATACCCACCTCCCCCTTCACCATCTGGGAGAACAATTATGTCAATCAGTGAGTCAGTGGTAATCGAGCTTTATATAGTATAATAATAATATTGAAGTTAAGAGCGTTTACGACTTAGGTCATTTCATACAAAATTTTCAAACCCTTGTTTTTTGAAATGAATGAACCGATTTTAATTAAACTTCATACGCATAAGCAGGATACAAAGTTCTAAAAAGTTAGTAAAGAACATTTTCGAAATGATTTATTTAAAAAAAGATAACTGGAAATCTCTGTTTCTATGGAAAATTTAAAATCGGTCTAATTTGGCTGCAACACTATTTTTCGATAATGTTCTTAACTAACTTTTTCGACCTATGTATCCTGCTTATGTGTATGAACTTGAAAGTTTGTATGAAATGCTTCACGTCGGTGAACGCTCTTAAACCGAAAGGTCTTTCATTTATCTTTTTGGCACGACATTGGTAAATACCGTATTTTATTTATGTAGTTTGTTAATTGAGTAGTAGGAAAGTAAGTAGAGTAGACTATTATCATAATAAATAACCTTCTTTAAACTTCAGAGAAATCCTATTCAAACCATCAAAATGCTGACCAGACCAATTCAACACAACAAAACATAAGAACAGAAACACGAAATTACTTATTTGAATAATGGAATCTTCTAATAAATTATGTGCTGAACAAGAAGCGAATAAATGGGTCCAGGGTGCAGAGGTCCTCGCGGCTTTATTAATCAGTTAAAGAAGCACCCGACAGTTTGTTAGCCAGGAGATAAAAAACTTTGCTTTATTTGATTGAAATTGAATTCGACCATTTTGATTCGATGAAAAATTACTTTTGTGATTTGAAACAGAATAATATACGACTAACGCCCACGAAGCGAACCCACGAAGTTGTCCGCGTGGTTTTCGAATAGTCTAAAAAACCTACAACGCTCATTCTACAATTTACTACAAGGATTTCACCCCAAACTCATCAAAATCGTTTCAGCTGTTTAGTCACAACACACAGGTATAAAAATTTTCACATTTCTAATATTAGTAAGAATGTATTGTAGGTCGATGGTTTCTGATACTTACGTTTTATTGATATTTACGAAGAAAACCATTGTTTGAAGGTGGCAAGGGTCAGGTTAAAATTTAACCTATTGACTTTTGTTTATTACATTGTGCCAGGATCTCGAAGCGTAAACTGCAGTACGATTCTGTAACCATCTCAACGTGAAAACTTAGGTGAAGTGATCGTGGAGTGAGCTGTCAATAGTGTCAATCCCTAGCAAAAACAAACTCACTTCACCTAAGTTTTCACGGTGGGATTTTTACAGAATCGACCGGCTGGTAGCGCGTCGATGTTCCTGCCACCCAGAACACATGGCTTGCAAGCAATCTTGTAATTCCTGAAAACTAAATAAGTAAATAAGATGTCTCCGCGTCTAAACTTACTCATCGTATTCGTATATTTTTAATCTATTAGAACACGCTGACAACTTTATGATAGATAAATGATAAATTATTTTATTTTTGTAAGTAGGTTTTCACAATTACACGTCAATCATATTTTAAAAACTAGATGAGGTCGGCATTTCCTATCTGAGTAGTCTGAGAAGAAAGGCCGAAACAAAGTCAGAGGTCACAGTCTCTTTTAAAGTACCTATAGACATAATCTTGGTAAGATCATAAATGAAGACCATGTAGATTTTATATAGCATCTTTAATATAGCATCTTGAAAAATACAATTACATCATAACTCCAGCCCTCTTCCAACAATTTGCTCATTTTACAACAAAGATGGCGGACGGCAATTCTCGCCAAAAGTCTAATAACAATGTACTCTCAAAATGATATTCTTCACGCTTATGATGTAAGTAAACAACTTTTATGCCCACTACATTACGCGAAGCGTTCCCTGATGCAAACTTATGATAAGAAAAAACAAGTAATGTTCAGCAAAGTTTTTAAACTGTCGAAGTTTAGCTGTTCGGGATGATTTCTGGTGTTTTATTTGAGTTTAAGACTGTAATGGGTCTTAACATTGCCGAATGAAGTAAGCCACATAAATGAAGTAGCAACAGTCTATGGATATTGACGGTTTAAGTTTAAATTCAATTATTTTCGGAATTCCCAAGACTGACAGAGGGTCTTATTGAAGATTAACAGTTATTGAGCAGGCCTCAGTCTCGGCCCCTGTGGGATCATGGATCGATCGTGATTAATTAACACTGTCAATAAACAAACAAAAACAAATACTTACTGTCGAAAATTTACTTCAAAGAAAAGAAAGAAAAAGTATTTACTGTGACTCGTACACGAAAATTACAAACTAAACTAAACAGAATCATAAATAAAAATTAAAATTATATAAAAATAAAGTAAACAAAACACAGAAAATCCTGAACGAGGCTAAAAGGCTACATTTGTACAGACGCTAGACGCCAGCACAACAAGCTACCAGAAACTGTAAATTTTTCCCAATCAACATTGAACCTTATGCTATAGCAATAAAATTGAAATCTATTAAAGAATTTGACAGATTGTAGTAGCTCGATGTGCTGGCGTCTTTACCTTTTGATAGTTCAGAACAATGACATTATCGGTACCCACTACAGTAGGTTACAGTAACTAACAACTCACACAATTAATAATTTATATTTCCAACATAAAGGCAATTGGCACACTGCACCGCATTACGCAGCGGGACGCATATTACGTGCCCCCGCGCGAGATTTTTTACATACAAATTCAATACGTTTACCTTAGGATAATCTATGACATAGGGTTCGGATTAATGATAACTGTGACTGAATCATCAACTGTTGGCAAAATTCAATACTTTTTATTTTTTATTCGTATAATCTGACATAGTATTTAAAAAAGGCACATGTTTGTGCTTTAAAAGAGTCCTTGCTTTTTGAGACAATGTGTTTTCTGGAATGTACCTACGCAAGAGTACTAATTAAGTCAGTGTCCATGGAGTTTCTTGCCCGGTCTTTTCCATAGGAATCTACTACACTTTGGAATGGACAACTTGCTTAATTTTTCTGACTTACCAGCCCCATAACAATTCAAAAGTGCCTGTAATTGGTTAATTTGAATAAAAATGCTTTATGTTTGACTTTGCTCAAAATTCATATATTCCTAGGCCCAATTTACGCATAAAAAAAACAAATACGATCTCACTTACCCATGTAACAAAAGTCATTTATTATTTGAACCAAAGTCCGTCTCCCCCCATAACTCGAACTATCCAGCCTGTAGTGTTTAATAAACACAAGTAGTTCCAACCATTTGATAGAGGAAGTTTGGTGGTACCGCAAGAAGTCATATAGAACTAAATTAATGCAATAGCCCCGTACTAACACAAAGCGGGCTAAAGTGGCTGGAAGCTATGTAAAGTAAAATTAATGAAGTGTAGGAACTGGTGTTAAGTATAATCTATGAGCTACCGCTTGTGCAGGTAAGTGTTGTCGTCGTGTGTGTAGAGTAGGTAGCATGTTGTGTGTATAATCCTGATTTGTTGTAAGTGTTACTGTACGCATCAGTGAAGGGGCCCGTCAGGGCCGAAGCCTGCCGGGTCAGCGGGATTTTCCGAAAGGGTCACCGCTGCCCCGGAACATAAAGGCCTAAGGAAGGAACACGGGTGGGTTCTAGTCAGTAAGAGTCTGACACTCCCTTCCGCTCCACCCAGAGCGGGAGGGGTCATTTGATGATGTCCCATATATAAAAAAGTGTTACTGTACTTATTTAAAAAAAACTGTGTGGAAAACCAAATCTCTCATTATCTAAGTACAAAAGAAAGGTTGAATGCTGTTTTGTCACATGAATTACAGTTTCTTCTATCTTCAATGAGGTGGTACATACAAAATTACCCCAAAGGTCTTGCCACCCATACGTTTCGATGATTACCGGAAACTATTATTTACTCTAAGTTCTCACGCGAATTGCCAAACTTAAGTGGCAGTGGGTATGGTACATTGCTCACAGAACAGATGGCTGTTAAGGCCAAAAGGATCTGGAGTGGCGACCGCGTACCAGAGGACGTAGCGTAGGATGGCCTCCCACAAGGTAGGCTGATGACCCGGTTAAAGTGGAGGTGTTTGTGGGAGGCCTATTTCCAGCAGTGGACGTCTTTTGGCTGAAATGATGAATGATGATGAAAAAGTTATCACGTGATTAAACGTTCTGTAACTTTAGAAAACATCCCAAAATTATGCAGCCTTTCTCCGCAACTAGAATGATATTACGTACAAAAATGCCACTGTTCCATTGAAATCAATAAAAATTAAATACTTCAGGCGATAATGCCAGTCTAAGAACAATAAAAATCTCAAATCGACATCCAGTCTTCATTAGCCCGATAACAACTGTCTGAGACTGACATTTTGAGGGCAGCTAATAACGTCACAGTTTCCAAGCTCCAGTTACTAAGCTATCTAGCGGCTAACTTAGTTCAACACTATCTCATTCACTATCAGGAACTGACGGTTCGTTGAAAGGAATCTTTTAGGCTTTAGGTACAACTTTTGTAAGTTCTGGTCATATGGAACACAGGGGAACGGCGAAATGGATTGTAAGTTTGTTTTGGGAAGATTTAGCTTCAGGATATCGACAAGTTTCGATTTATATCTTAAGTCTTGAGATGACTATAACTAGACCAGAATGATTTTATTTTCGTACTTTGAAGATTTGTTTGGGAAAGTATTTATTAGGAACCAAAGTATATCGAAAGTTATTAAAACTCTACAGCACATAATATTTATGATGATAAAATGTGTTGGTAATTGGTACTAACAATATCGATGATTTATTTTATTGTTGAATATGAACCCGTGACTATAATGCTCCACGTAATCTAGTAAGCTCATTTATAAGGAAATACATAGTTTCCCACCTTGAAAACGCAAAATCCCATAGTAAATACCACTGAACTTTTACCATGACCAACACTTTTAGTAAAGAAAGGTGATATGTTATCAATTGCACGTCATATATGACAAGGGTCAAAGTGACAGCTTTCATTAAGGTTATCGACACCACCGCTAGTAATATATAAGTCAATGGATACCACAATATTTCTTTACGTTTTTAAAATGTTTCTATATTTTCCGACAAATAGTGATACTTTTGTAGAAATGCACCGAGATGAAACTAACTAGGAAAATAATAACAAATTGGGTGTTTTTATCAAAGTGCATGTATCATTAGAAATGACATTGTGACGCTCTTGTTAAGATTTTCCCCAATGTTACTAAGGAGAAAACATGAAGAAATCATTAGGGTGCAACGATAATGCTCCATGTGTTCAAGTTTGCAATTGGGTAGTTCTAAAATAACATAGATATTGCTATTTTGGCCAATCACAGCGTCTTATATGAAAAATTTTGCTGCAGTATTACCAAGAATTAGCAGAATATCCTTATACAACTCTCTCACCAACTTATAGCAAAATATCGTGTGAAGGCTCATTGGAATGGTCTTGCGAGACACGACTAATGAAAACGCCAAACTGACGAAGCTTAGCCGTCCCCCGACGCGACGATGTGCGACGCTTGCATTAAAATATTAAACTTAAAGAGTCAATACATATTATAAGTCTTAGAGTGTTTTGTTTTTATCTGGGTTTTTCAAATTTTAAATTAAATTTTTAATAATTTAATACATTCGTTTGTACGGAACATTGTCATGCTCCTGCTGTTATCCCAATTTATTTGGGATCGGCGCAACATGAATTTTTCTTCTATTTATTTATTTATCAAACATTTTGTAGACTTAACAGGTCAACCCAAGTCGTCTACAAACAAGTTACATTTAGTACTATACGCGTACAGTTATTTGTTGTTAAAATAGATACTATATTAAATACTAATGCTTGGCTACTAACTTAAAGTGAATACAGCTTAGCCTAGTTAGGTAAAGTTCAGTTTAAAATCCTTAAAAGTCTGCTATCGTCGCCTTCACTTGTACAGACGCCAGCACATCAAGCTACCCGAAACTGTCAAATTTTCCCAATCAACTCTGAACCTTATGCTTTAGAGATAAAGTTGAAAATCTATCAAAGAAATTTGACAGATTGTAGTTGTAACTTGATGTGCTGGCGTCTGTACAACAGTGTGACAGTCCATACTTGTCTATTAGTCGTCATCTCGGTAGTCATTCCCTGTCTAGCCATATCATAGATTGACCGAACAATAAGTGAACAATTCATCCTTACAATATTACGTTTTCACAAAGTGCGACTAATATAAAAATGTGAAGGGGAAGATTGTAAAAATTATACCGTCCGACTTGCTGAACCAGATGCTCCTGATGTCACTTTAACGCTAGTTTTTATTTTATCTCTGACTGTTTCGTGTTATTAGACAAGTTCCTGAAGTTTCATTATGTTTTATTAAGGTCCGAAGGAAGGTGGATCAAGAAGTTGGTAGGGAAGATAATGCTGATTACAAAATTAATAATCAGCTGGTAGTTCATCATAACCAGCCTATAATATTCCCACTGCTAGGAGACAGACCTTCTCTCGGTGAGAGGGTAATCCACCACGTGGGCCCAGTGAAAAGAAAGAAAAAAAGAAAATACGTTTATTTGCGGCAAACATGACGCATAAAAATAAAAACACAAACAACAGAAAAGCAAAAATAACAATTTGGGAGAAAGTATGCGTCACATCTACGCAAAACAGCCAACGCTCAGCATAATGCTAAGACCTATACGAGACAGATCCCCAGCGCTGGTTTTCAGCGACAGCCGGTGATTGACGTGATGACGTCAGCCAGTGCAACATACGATTAGATATAAATAAAAACAACAATCAAAATAAGAAATAAAAATATACATTACAAAAAGTGGTATGAACATGAAATATGTATATCAAATGGTAACATTTCGGGCAACGACTTGCGCCGCCGGGTCAATGTCACATGTCTTCCAATGTTTGGTTCTAGGGCAAGCCGGTTTCCTCACTATGTTTTCCTTCACCGTTTTGCGAGAGTAGTTGTCAAAATTGAATCAGCAGTAGAAGTAGATAAAAGTACAATATCACTAGGGCAATTAAATGTTTTATTCTTCTTTGGCAGCACTTAGAAATAACGGTATATGATAATATTATCTTTATTTCTGAGTGGGGCAAATATCTTTTTAAATGGTAAAATGTAGTGCAAAATTAGTGGTTGTGAATTGTGAAAGAGGTACTGCCGGTCGATTCTGTAAAAATCTCACCGTGAAAACTTATGAGAAGTGAGTTTGTTTTTTCTAGGAATTGACACTATTGACAGCTCACTCAACGCTCACTTCACCTAAGTTTTCACGGTGAGATTTTTACAGAATAGCAACGCAGTTGTGATATTATCAAGAAAAGAGTGTTGTCCGTGTTGTGTCATTGTTGTGTTTCTTTTTTGTTTTGTTCTTTTTTGCGTCATGTTTACCGCAAATAAACGTATTTTCTTTCTTTCTTTCTTTCCATATTTTCATCATTCATTTTGCTAATTAGAACGAGACTATCTTTAGTAAACTATCCTTTGTCTAAAATACGCATAAATTCATCACCAACATGGAAACACGTCCCACTGAATATGGCAAGTTTACATTGACAATAATCGTGAATAATTTGTTAATTACAATTTGACTTGTAAAACATGTAATATGAATAATTTATAATCACCTCAGTGCGTAACGACTTTAACATATTTGCTTGTAGTTTTGTGGAAGGGTGAGGGAAGGGTGGGTGTATTGACTCTAATTTACTTTAAAGGGATCTAGATTCCTGTTGGTTATTTATGTACTGGCGTTTTATTTATCAGTAGCGGACCCGACCGACGTTGTCCTGTTGTCCAAATTTCCATTGTTCATACAAAAACCCTATAGAAAATAGGATATTCAGTTCAGGGAAATTTTTCAAATTTTTATTCCATAAAAACTTGATTCGGACTATAAAAAATAGTCAAATCGGTTTCGCCG
This sequence comes from Luperina testacea, assembly GCA_927399505.1. Classification (NCBI taxonomy): domain Eukaryota; kingdom Metazoa; phylum Arthropoda; class Insecta; order Lepidoptera; family Noctuidae; genus Luperina; species Luperina testacea. The sequence goes on along the minus strand of OV656759.1, from coordinate 2,635,102 downwards.
TTTTCAAGTGATGCGCTTACTAACGAACAGCGTTTCATCTTTTAGGTTAAGATTATTGTCATAATTCCTCCTTGTAGGTATTATAAGGAAGCAGCTGCTGAGACTACATAATTGGCTTGAAAACGGATATAACTAGGCATCTGTTACTCTTATTAAAACGTAGAGTGTCATAGCATTGCTTAGTTATTTCAACTTTATTTTACTTCAGTCTTCTTGCATGACCAAATCAAACAATCCACACTAATATGATAAATTAGCTCTCTTTATACCAGTTACCTTTTCACGCCTAAACTATTGAACGGATTTCGATAAAATTTGGTAAGGAGGTAGAGGGCATCCTGGGGAAGGACATAGGTTTTTTCTCACGGCAGCGTGTTCCCGAGCATACATAAAACAAAACCGCAAAACCGCAGGCAGAAGTTAGTTGAGAAATATACCTGGGGGCCTGAAATGGTAACTTTGGCTGAATCACAAAAGGAAAACATTATGAATTATAATATGGCGAAGACAGTCCGTGTTTTCCTTTTTTTCGCTGCACTACGTAGGTATAATCAAAGAGATTGGGATTGGATTGATTGGTATTTTAGCACAGACAAAAAAAAATTACTGAAAAATCTTTCACCAATGAGATTTGATACGATTAACTTAACAGTTAACTGTCCATTATGATTCATAATGTTATCCTTTTATGATTCTACCAAACTGGCCTTTTTAGGCCCCCTCAAGTCGTCCAACAAGTAATTTTTTGCGTTTCTACAGACTAACTAAAATGGGTTATCAACTAAAATGGCTGTAAGCAGTACGAACAGCTTTATCCATTTTGTCTACTTGCCTACCATTATACATAATTATTATACCAAAATCTGTTACCAAATACCTATTTAGTATTTACCCAAGCACCAACACAATAGTAAACCTTTTTTATTTAAATCCGTCCGTACAAAATAATATTGAATATTTAATAAAAAAATAATATTGAATTCAAAACTTGGACACTAATTCGAAACTAAGTTACTAGGCCCGTAATTCTGTTTATGGATTGAAAACCTGTCTCCAATTTAGTTATTTCGTTGTTAGATAGAATAGAGGTGTGAATTGATGGGTAAAGTGGATGAAACTTGTCCATCAGTTGATAGAGGAAGTTTTAGAGCTGTCGTGGCTCAGTGGTAACGGCTCCGACTCACAAGTTGTAGGTCGTGCGTTCCAACCCAGGCAGGCTTGCCTTTTTGTAAAGTTCAGCACCACTGGTGGGGGAACAGATGAACAAACATAAATACTTAGATAGCCTGTTAAAATTATAACCTCTTTTGGTTTTGCCGTAGTCGGGTAAAAATCGAAATACAACAAAAGCTGCCTATCACTTTGTCTCTTTCCTCTAAGTTTAGAGAAAGGAGACAAAATCGAAACTTATAAGGGTGAAACGTAGGTACATTTCACCTGCATAAGTGTTGATCCCTTGGGAATATCGGGATAAAAATCCTATGTCCTTTCCCGGGACTCAAACTATCTCTATACCAAATTTCATCTAAATCAGTGCAGCGGTTTAAGCGTGAAGAGGTAACAGACAGACAGACATACTTTCGCATTTATAATATTAGTATGGATAATCAGCCTATAATGTTCCCACTGCTGGGACACAGGCCTCCTCTGTTCGAGAGGGAGTGGCCTTTAATCTACCACGCGGGTCTAGTGTGGTAGATGTCGAATGTCTTCGATTTTTGTGTTCTTGGACATGCGGGTTTCATCACGATGTTTTCCTTCAACGTTTTGAGAGCAATGGTGATGAAAATTACACTCAGTTAAGTGCCTGCTTGGTTTCCAACCTACGGAAAAGTAAAGACCTAAGTCGGGGCCATTACCACTTTTTATTTTTTTGTTTCCGGGGTGAAAAATCCTCATGGATGTCCGCCGCCCTGGGGCGGGTGGCGGGATCTGTCAGACTCTTACTGACTCAAAACCAACCCGGTGTTCCATCTCACACTTACGCCGGGGTTCGCGGGAACGTACGATCCTTCCGCAACCCCCGACTCGTGCCGGCCCACCACTGCGGGTCTCGTCGGGTCAGGGGGGGGAGTTAGGTGTTTGACTACCCCGCGACGTATAAGAGGGGCGCGCGTGGAACACTACGCGCTGCCACCTCGGGTCCTGATGTGTGGTGGGCAACGGACGTTCCCGAGTCCGTCGCATCTGGACCCATTTAGGGGGGCTGGAAGAGGGCGTTGTCCGCCGTCCGCCGACGCCCGGTGCTCCTGCTGCGGGCTGGGTGAGTGGACCAGATCTCCCTCTCCCTTTCTGTAGCCTCCTTCTGCGAGACGACTGTTTCGGAATCGACTCGACCACGGCCGGCAGCGACAGGTCACTGCCTACTTCTGAGATGAGGGCACAGCGCGGCTCGTCCCAAGCGACACACTCTGCCAGCGTATTATACGCCGTGTCCTCCCGAGGAGCCATTACCACTGGGACAACACTGCTCTCTGTGCTTAAGTATTCAAGCTATGATCCTCAGAAAGTGTATTATTTGAAGTTATGACCCCACCAGCCATTGAAGAGTGATATCTTACCTTTATCTGTACAATGTAACTTAATAGCAGAAAGTATCGTCATATCCTCACTTTAAATCTTCTCTATCTCAATGCGTTATTGGTAGTATGGCGAGCGACGTGCTTTATCTACTGTGGATGGATGAAACAGTTTTGATACTTTGTCTTGCTTCAATGAATGTTTTTGCAGGGCGATGCATGGATCTTTTCCTGGAACATCTGTGTTCTGCAACTAATATCTTTAAACAGGGACAGCCCTCCACAAACTGACAGAGTCCATTCAGCTCCATACTTTGAATCATATTCCACCGAAATTTTTCTCAGGATATTTTTTTATCGTTTTTCAGTTTTATTTCAATGTAAAATTACATTCTCTGAAAGCAGCACTCCATTTATGTAAACAATAAACAACCGGTTCTTGAGGAAAGCTATGCTATGTAGCATCACGCTATGACCCTTAGGGGCCGAGCAAAAAGAAATAAAGTCGGAAAGATTGCTAAGCGAAAACGAAGTGACAGCGCAGGCAGGTGATGTAATGTGACGCTGTGGGTCGGGGGAACAAGAAATTTCACGCAGAGGAAGTCGCGGGAAGAAGCTATATAATTAATGATATAGTCCACATTTCATCGTTAATATCTAATCCCTTTAATATCTAATGCATGCTTATTTTATCGCATTTATGCGAATCGTCACGGAAGGCTAGAAAACATCTTTAAAACTAAACATAATAATTATCTATGTGGGGCTATCCCCACAATAAAATTAAAATAAAAAATGGCAATAAAATTGTAGCCTAATTTTGAAGTACCTAAGGACTATTCGAAGATATGAAACCAACAAATTTATGATTCGGTATTGCTTTACTACCGAAGTGAAAATAAATATAACCTACAATGTACGAAAGTATCAACACTGCTTGTGCACATATCTGCACAACGAACTCATATTGTTAACCGCACAGAAAAGATCAACTAACTGTTGCATTCAGATGAGACAGTACTTTGTAGTCTACGTTTTTATTCGTGTCAGTACAGTACATTCTAAGAATGCAAGGCTTGAGACGAATGTTGAATGACTTGTGTTCACACGAGCATACGGTGGCTTAGAAGAGTTTTTTTTATAGCCCTTGTCATTGAACAGTTGTATCTCACGTTAGAAATTAATTGTTGCAACCAGTTCTGCGAGATGGCCGTAGTCACAGTATTAATATTTATTGTATTAACAGAAAACAGTAACGATATTTTATCTCTCTCATTTGCTGTAACCACCACTCAGTGCATCCCAAATACGAGGAAACGACTACGTGTACGTGGCAGACCCAGACAGAGATGGCAGATGGTCGATGGGATGACTCCTCCTTAAAGGATTGGCGCACAATCGCAGTAGACCGGAAAAAGTAGAAAGAGGGAAGATAATTAATTTAGCCTGCATCTTCTAACTCTTCTTTAACCTCTGTAGTTGAACGTCTGTCACCTGCTAAACCAAACTTTCTTCTTCTTAGCGTTGAGATGGTAAAAATATCGTTTTTTTTTTCTTAAATTTGTTTGGCCCAAAATTCAGCAACGGGAATAACATTCGCTGACGCAGCCATTAGGTCCTCACGTGTGCAGGTAAGCGTGAGACGTGCGCATGGGAGCAAGATGGAAGATGAGCGGTGCAGTGTCTGCGGAGACATCGCATACACACCGGAGGTCTGAGCCTTCCATGAACCCTCACTTGTGGAGGTTGTCCTTCCAAACACATTGTTTTGAAACCATAATGACGAATAAAATAAGACTAACAAACACCTTGCCCATCTTAATCAAATTAGTTAGAATGCTTCACCCACTACAGTAAAACGAAATTCTATAACCCAAGTTCAAAACTATGTCACGACCTCGGAAATCCGGTCGCATCTGCGCCCTAACTCTTTGCTCCAGCTACATCCCTTTTCGATACAACGTTTGTATTAAAACTCGATGCGTCCAGGAAATTACTATCATACTTGATCTCAAACTGTCACTGTTATGTGGCTGCGACGCGTGGCGGGCGGAGCGGGGAGGGATTATTTCTAGAGGAAGGGGACAAATTAAAGTGTAAAAGGGATGGCCGGGTGAGTGTTTGTTGGTTGATTTGGGAACGAAATAGGCTGATTGTTATCTATACCGCTGCTGTGCCTATTTCGTTTTGTTTATGTAGTTGTGTATCTAGTGATATACTGTGATTGTTACTTGATGGCCAATTCCCGTAATTAAAAACCTCATCGTCAAAATCTAGTCACGATCGCATATCAGCGATAATCAAAATCAAAAACTTGTCAAAAATTTAGGGAAATAAGAGGATTTTTCAATAGATTGAGACAGATCAGACTGTGAACCGTTCTAAAAATGTTGGGAATTAGCCCTCTGTTGTCTACTCATATGCTGTTGTAGTTGCCTTGTGAATATATATGTCGCAGGTTTTTCATAAAATTAGGTTTTTGATGAAAAACCTAGGTTTTTGATGAAAAACCGGAAGATGACACATTTCAAACTCAATTTCATCATAAACCTCTACCAATCCAGATTTTTGATCAAAAACCTGAACTAGTTTGGGTTTATGATAAAATATAAGCGCTGGTCAAATCAAATCATTTATTTTTTGCCAACATGGGTAGAGGGTAGGGGTATAAATGTTATATATGTTACGGCTAAAGGTAGGTGTGAGCATAAACTTAAGATTAGCCGGTTAAACCTAGGTTTATCTTCGACGAGGTGTTAATGTTAGTTTCTTCTATCTTTTTCCGACTAAACTTAAGTGTAACTGCAGGCCCTTGGCTAAAAATGTAGAAGGAAATCGGTCGACGTCAGGGGCACCCCGAGGTTCGGTTTGGTTAGGTTCCTTTAAACCCTGCAGACAGAAATAGGAGCCCCGCGCAGCGGGGCTCCGTCGACCTGACCTTTTTTATCATAAAACTAATACAGTCTAGGTTTTTGATAAAAAAAAACTGGATTTTCTCAGGCTTATGATAACATAAAGTAATAATTTTGTCATCTTCCGGTTTTTCATCAAAAACCAAGGTTTTTCATCAAAAACCTAATTTTATGAAAAACCTGCGACATATGCACAAATAAATAAAATTGAAGCCTCTGTTTGTAATGTCAAAATAACAGCTTTTTAGTATTTAGTAAAACATTTTTTTTTCTGTTTGTTCCGGCTAATCTCCGAAAAAACTGGACCGATTTTGATGAAATTTTGTATGGAGATATTTTTAACCCTAGGGAAGTAAATAGGCTACTTTTTACCGAGATACCATGCGGGCTAAGGCGCGGGAGGTAGCTAGTCAGAAATGATTATGTTACTTGTCAGAAATGCAGTAGTTTACGAGTGACCTATTTTACATTACGCAGAGAAATAGATGAAAAGTTTCACGAGCTTCTTTTACCGTACTTTTAAATTGGAACACAGTATTATCGCTTGGAGGCACTAAAAAATAGTAAGCTGTCATTGATAACCTCTTTCAGTAAAACTTCTACTGTCTTCATCAAAAAATACACGTTATTACGGCGACTACAGGACCAAAGCGCAAAAAACGCATTTTTTATAATGCCTAAAAGTATATGATCGACTACAGTAAACAAAATCAGAAAATTATATGATATTCTTCAGCATATATATGCTAGTTAGATAGTGTGTGGAAAACACAATACAACTAATTTGATACAATAGAAAAAAATCATGAAGATACCTCTAAAAACTATCTTTTACAATAAAAACCATACTAATATATACATATAATCATTGTAATTTTTTGTCAGATTATTTTAAAAGCAACATACTAAAGCACTAGTGTTTTAATTTTTTAGTTCAAACATAGATGTTTTGTAAATAAATAATTGCTTCATATTTTGCAATCAATAAAATCAATTACCAGAGTTGAGTCTTCGCGCTTCTCTTTCTTTTCTATGCAGTCCGACAGTGACCGCGCTTTAGGTCATGTAAGCCCCTTAAACATCTTAATTCCCATCTTATATTCTTTCTAGTATGTCTGCACTATGCATAGCAAAATATATGCATTCAAAAGTTGGTCGCGTTGATTGTCCTTAATTTGGCCATTCAATCGTTTTTCATAAAATATTTGATCGCTCCGCCTCCGCTCAACAACATCTCCACACCCCAAAAGCTTTGTAAAGCATTTCGACCCACACACAACTGGAATTGAAATGCAACCCTACAAGACAACACAGAAGATTGCTTTTCGCAAAACCCACACGTATCAATGGGGATGTTCATAAAATAGAAAACGTAAGCCCGTCGACGGATCAAAAAGTGTTTAGCTTTGTGTTGCATTGTGAAGTGCGAGAGGTATCTCGGTTGCCATGACAAAAGCAACTGGTTGCTATTATTGGCAATCGCCATGGATTTTGACAAGTTTGACGGCGATTGGTTATTGTTAAGGTTGTAACATTTCGGACGCTAAGTGGGATGATTGTGACGTTGACATTTGTATCAATGTGATAAGATAAATAAATAGATAAGTATCTTGTTTTAATACGGGACCGGGAAATAATCCAGCCATAGCCAAGTGGCTATGGCTGGGATTTATCACCATTTTCATTTAAATTTATTTCAGATCATAAAAAAAAACCAATTTGTTAGTAATTGCGTACACAACTTAAACACTAGTGTCAGTACTTCAATAATTGTTAGGAAATGATTTACGCCGTACGGCATTTCATACAAACTTTCAAGCCCTTGTTTTTCGAAATGAATGCGAATTTGATGTAGGTACAGAATGCGTACTGTATGGGTAGGTGACCTATCACCTTTCGTACTAGAAACAGGGTGTAAAAAGACCTATCTTTTTACACCCTGTTTCTAGTACGAAAAGTCTCTGAGCTAAACCGTGAACAGACAGACAGACGGACGGACATGGCGAAACTATGTATAAGATTCGGAAGGATTCCTTTACGAAACCCTAAACAAGGACATTATTAGGTACGAGTAGTTACCTACTCTATTTTTAATATAATTTTTTCTTGTTAAACAAAAACACGTGAAGGGGAGAACCTTGACTTTTACCCGATAAAGTGAAAAGCCACGTGCCACTTAATGGAAACGTTATTCTCTCATATTCTGAGACATTACCATATAAATTGACATCGCCATAACAACATTTTCCTCAAGCATAGATCATTTACCTTATGTTCTAACGTAGGAATATTGATATTAATATCAGTCACATATTTGTCACAAGGGTAGTTGATATTATTTGGCGTCCGGTTTTCGGGCCTGAAATACGAGGTTGTGGCTCACCACGACTTGGATTTAGGGTCATAAGAGAGGATATTAATTTGGGTGTTTTTGGTATCTGTAGGTATTTTGGTTGGTCATAATTTGTGTGTTTTAACAACATAAAATAGGCAGTATACATATCCTATATATATATATAGTACCTACCTACACCGCATCGCTGCCAATGCGGTGAAGGTGTCGAGTGCCTCGGACACCATGGCTTATCCTGCAGTAAAAGCGCAGGCCGGATAGCACGGTATACCGGCATCAATGACATCATCCGTTGTGCACTTGTCACTGCCGGGGTGCCAGCTGTTTTAGAACCCAATGGCTTGGCACGCGACGATGGGAAGAGACCAGACGGAATGACCATAATGCCTTGGAAGGTTGATAGATCTTTGGTGTGGGATGCAACGTGTGTCGACATCCTTGCGCCATCCCATCTTCCAAGCACGGTGAGCTGTGCTGGGGCGGCTGCTGCAGGTGTGGAAAACCTCAAACGGCGCAAATATTCCAATCATTTTGGAACTTATATGTTTGAGCCGTTTGGGGTTGAAACACTAGGGCCATGGGGCCCGAATGCCCACTTAGTATTTTGAGACATCGCCAAGCGGTTGGTCGAATCTTCACGTGACCAGAGGGCTGGCCTATTTTTTGGCCAAAGAATCAGCATTGCCATACAACGTGGCGTTTCCTGTTGACCTGTTTCCCCTCTTTTTTATATACTTGTAGGTACATATTATTATTTTAATACCGTTAGCTTTTAAAATTATGTAAACACTTTAAATAAAAAGGCAGTTGGGTGGACAAATAATTTAAAAACATTCGCTAAGTAGGTACAGACGCCAGCACATCAAGCTACCCGAAACTGTAAAATTTTCCCAATCAACCTTGAACCTTATGCTGTGGCGATAAAGTTGAAAATCTATTACAGAAATTTGACAGATTGTAGTAACTTGATGTGCTGGCGTCTGTACTTACTATAACTTGCCATTATGCGAAGGCTTATCCCTAGAAAACTTTGCGTTATATCTCCTTAGCAACAAATAATACAAGATACAGACGCCAGCACATCAAGCTACCCGAAACTGTCAAATTTTCCCAATCAACTTTGAACCTTATGCTTAAGCGATAAAGTTGAAAATCTATTAAAGAAATCTGACAGATTGTAGTATGTTGATGTGCTGGCGTCTGTAAATTACTGGTCAAGTAAAGGCCGCAGGAACCCGTTGGATGCGAGAAGCTCAGAATCGGTAGAAATGGCGGTGCTTGGGGGAGGCCTACGTCCAGCAGTGGACGTCTTTCGGCTGAAATGATGATAATGATGATGACATTACTGCCTTCTTTTGTAGTATACTTGAACATAATGATTTGTGGATTATGCCTCATCGCTGATTATGCCTCATTGTTGAATGATACTCATTTTTTGACAACCTATGCCTTATTGTTGATTAAGGGCGGATTTTTCAATAATCTGATAACTTTATTCGAGGAATAATATTTAAAATTTGACAGTTAATTCATACAAAAACTGTCAAACGTCAATTTTATTCCTCGAATAAAAGATATCAGGCGATAGAAAAATCAGCCCTAACAATAATAAAAAAATACTTATCTAAATAACACTTTATACCACGATCACAAATATAGAATACTAGGAAAATATAGAATACTAGAAAAATCTGAATGATATAAAATAAGACAGTAAGTAGCTACTGGATATTAAAAAAAATCCAATAAATTCCTTTTCTACTCGATTTCAGTTTCACGAGAAAACTGATGTAAAAGTTAAATAAGTTTTGTTCGCCACTGATTCGATGCGCTCTGCTATCGCTCAAACAAAATCTTTCTATTTTGAATATATTACTTCGTCACAAACAAGAGGAAAGACTAAACCGATCGTCATAGGAGATAAAAAGGAAAATTTTCGAAAATTCCAACTGGATTTGCAAGTATTTTATATAAATCAGGCTTTATTGGTATCGAGAGGGCCGTATCATTTTAGTAGATATCTATTCAGGGGCTATGCCAACTGTACGTGGTTGGAATACCAACTATTGCTATGCAAACTTTATATTGCGGTCTTGAAACTGCAGAATTGAATCCTTAGAACCTTAACATTGAAGACTTAAGGCTCAATATCGAACATGATAGTGCAAGAGTAACTGAAGATGATTAGGGTGGATTTGCACAATGTACCCAGCACTATCTGTCAAACCATGAAATAAAGTGAGAATAAATCGAGATATTTTTAGGATTGTTAAACTCTGAATGCTCTTTAATTTGGTTCAGATGTATGGAGATTTGTGGATGTAATATTTGATTTTACATTAGAATGTGGTATTACAATTTGATCGCTTACAATTTCAGATAAATGAATGTTATGTTTAAACATAAAGATATTGAAAGATTGTATTTTAGAAGTTTTTTTTTTCTTATTAAAGTTTGATGTTAGCATATAAGAAATCAAAGCTAACTTTGACTTCAAAAGTTGAGTATGCTCTCGAGTTTGTTTCGACCTTTCTTCTCAGTCAGATAGGAAACGCCGACCTCATCTAGCTAATTTATTTTTTATAATACGAGGTGTAAAAGTTATTCCGTTATCATATTTAAAAAAATATTTCAGTAAAATATTATTTGTTTCTTTTTTCATTTCATAAGCTGGATAAGTTTAATTGATGCTAAATACATCACTGAGAATATTGGGATCATAGATTTATTTATTTTTTGTTATTTATAGTTTAGCAAAAATAAAAAATATCATCCTAAAAGTTATTTTGCTCAATCCAATAAACGAAAACAATATACACGGCGATAACCGTTGGAATCCATCCATGTAACATTGTATGAATTTGCAGCAACAATGTGAAACTGCAGTATCAGCTAAACGCGTAACCGTTGTAAACTTTTCAGCTCTACACTTATTGACACATGTGTGTAAAGATATTTTGAAAATGGTGCTGGCGAATTGGGAGTTATTATAGTTATTCCTAATTATACTATTTTGTTTGTTTTCTGGATTAGGGATGTATAAACTGATATATTTTCTAGTAGATAGAACAAAACTGTATGGTATGGATGTCATACAAATATGAAATCCTTTCCATTCACGTTCCACATTCCATTCAACAAAACGTTTCCAAAAACATTCTAGTCTTTAGAGGAAAAACTCTCTAACTATTAATTATTTATTTATTTAAACTTCTCGCACAAAAAGGTACAAAGTCGGACTTAATGCCTTAGGCATTCTCTACCAGTCAACCAAATTAATTAATTAATTTAATAACCATTAATTAATTAATTAATTTTAATCGTTAATTATCATTGTGCAGTTGTTACATATTTTCAGTTTTAACAAGGGGTATCATGTTGCCCAGTTACTGGTTTGGGGAGGTCGTATAGGCAGTCGGTCCATGTAAAATCCTGGTATTTAGCGGTATCCGGATAGACTGGAAACCGACCTTAACATGATTGGGACATGACAAGCAGATGATGATCTTACATAATTCACGTAAATGTTAATCTAATTAATTATGGTTTATTGAATTGTATAATATTATCTTATTTTTAAAGCTAACAGTCCTAAAATAATAATAATGGGGGGGTGGAGAAGTATTATAGGGTATAAAAAAAATCGTCCGCATATATTCACGTAAATTGATTCGATTAAAATAGATAAATATGACTCAAGCGCCGAAAGTTTTTAAATAGCTTTCAGTTTAGATATCTTTATCGCAATTAAAACTGCTTATACAATAATCGTAACGAACACCTGATCTCACGTACCATAATAACATTAAACACCACCCTTCATAAACGACAAGATACCCCATCGAACATGAACAGGAACACCCGAAACCTTTGCCCGAATTCTAACAATTTGGACGATCCGAACATAGCAATTGTCCTTTATGACTCCCAAAACCTTAATATTAGGGAAACTATATCACTGATGTGAGCATTAATATATCCTATGGAAATATAATAAAGTATTTGTCTGGAATTAGTTTGGAAATGGCTGCCAGTTTAATAGGACGCTTTATTTAGTGTATTACAGTAGCTATTGCGTTATCTGGGCTTAGTTGATGGTAAACCAACCACCGTTTGTAGATATTGCATACCAGGATATAATGCATACTTATAGTATAGTTTACCAGAAGTCTACCTACATCTAGTTGTTCTGAAGGTAAATTTACAACAGCCAAAACTGATAGTTGTTTAAGCAAAAGCTACACAGAAATAGGCTAAAAAACAGTCACTCAGCATGGTTGATTTGATAGTGTTAACTGCCCAGAGGGTATCAGAGGTAACGAAGTAAGAACACTTGTAGCAGCTCTTTTATTGCTCTGCCAAACTTTGGTGGGAAAAAGGCAAACCAAAGGTCTAACCCATTAATTGGTTTGTCAAAATGCTTCAGGCAGTTGTCGATAGACACGTCGAAATGAAAAAAACTGGCACTGTTTCCAACTCGTGCCACACCAACAATAAAGAATCAAGGCCAACACATAGCCGAAACAAACTGAAAGCTTTTACAGAACAAAAGCACTCAAATAAACCACATGAACATCAATAATGCCACAAAATACCCTTCAGAACAACAATAAAGATCATCCCAGTATCAAAACCGGGAAGTGCATTTATAAAAATTTACAACGCATTTAAAATTTAACTGCACTCATTTGTTTTTGTGCCAAAAATACGCGGTACCATTCCGCAGGGCATTTCAACTTCGCTATGATTTCTTAGCCGAATCACAAAGTTACGTTTGCAGTTGGGGAAATTCTTGTCGATTATGAAGACGTCGTTTTATAGTAGTTTCTTAGGACTGAATTCCAAATTGCTCGGCGACTGAGCCCTCAGCTTAAACTGTGTTATAGATATACTCGCATATTTTTTGCTGAATGGGCCTTCTCTAGACCTCGATCACGCCTGATGTAAAGCGATGGATGAGGTCTATGATGGAGCGAGCGTGCCCAGATACCTGATTATTTCAGTCTTACCAAGGGGTATAGTTGTATATAGTTATATTATATAGTTTTACACACTGAGTTGTGGGACCCAGTTAGGCAGTCACCTCATGTAAAATTCTGATATTCAGCTACACTCGCTTAGTCGTTGGAAAAAGATTAGGCAGACGATGATGCATAAAACGCAATTCTCAAAAAAGTTCAAATTCAATACATCAACCAACTCTATTGTCGTTTAATTACAAAACGTTTATTTTAAGGCCAGCATCTTAACTTTGTTTTCCCGTATGTGCAACGTATTTCAGGATAAATAGCATACGGCAAGGAAACCGCGTTCATAACAGTAAATGGTGCGTCCACAAACGAATATATTAGCAGCTTTATGTACCGGATACGAGGTGCTGATATTATTGTATGACTTCAATATAGAGGCAAGGAAAAATTGTAATGTTTATGTAAATTTTGTTGGCGGTTCCAGTTGTTTTTGGACTTTTGATCGTTTTTAGGTGTTTTTCTGTGTTGATGATTGATTGTTTTGCTATGGACATAATTGTCCAATTAAAAATAGGATTAGTTAGTAGCTTTTTTTCAAATCCCTGTATATGTTCATTTGTTGTACTAAGTTGTATCATACACTGATGATGGTCTGTTTAACCACAATGGATTCGATTATTGATTGCAAATATTCCAATGCACTGAATAATAATGACAATATCTTTGAAGAAGAAAATCATAGTTTTCCCACAATTTAGTGATCATTTAAAAAACCTACAAATACCAACCTACAAATGTTAGGAAACCGGTATGGCTTTTTTTTTTCAGGATGGGAAATCATCAAATGACCTCTCCCGCTCTGGGTGGAGCGGAAGGGAGTGTCAGACTCTTACTGACTAAAACCTACCCGTGTTCCTTCCTTAGCCCTTTATATTCCGGGCCAGCGGTAACCCTTTCGGACAATCGCGCTGACCAACCGGCATGGCTTAGAACCAAAAATTCAAAGACATGTGACCTCTACTAACCCGTACTAGGCCCGCGTGGTAGATTAATTCGCACTCCCTCTTGAAGAGCGGAGACCTGAGTCCCAGCAGTGGGAAAAATATTGGATGATTATCTCTATTGCCATCAACTACAACTGTATAATCCGCGCGCGATTAGAATGGGATGCTACCTTTTGGAACGGAGACGCACGTGATAATAGTAGTCTATGCGTGCACGGTCCGCTGACTAGCGTCGGCAAACGCTACTTGAGAACTGTCATTTTCGATTTACTTTGACATGCTTCCATCCCATTCTCATCGTGCGCGGATTATAATGACAAATAAGTAATTCAACTGCCTTAAATATTCTATATGTTTGGATGTGGTTTAATGTTCTAACAATTCTAATACCTACTATAATATGTAATTTTATCTTTTTGTTTGTTTCAGTCCTGTACTAACCCCACAAGATCTACAAAGTTCAACTGTATCATATTTATTATATACCTATATAAATTACTTTTCTTTTTTTTTGATACATAATGCACACTTGCTTTTCCAATTCACTGTTGACATTGGCAGAATAGTCGACATCGGCTTTACTTGCCATAATAAAAAATAGAATAGAAGTAATTCAACGTTTTACGTCTCCATGATTTTAAATTCAACATACACATTTGTTTAACGTCAGTCAAGTAGCAGAGGTTGAATCACAAAGCAAATTAAAAAAAAAAAGATCGAAATCCAAATATTTAGCTGTTCACACTACCGATATGTTTGGTTTCAAAATATATTTAATCCGACTTCTGTTAAAGGTATGGTAACCATTTTTCAAGTATGTATATTTAGGCTACTTCGAAAACTACTTAGATATATACTCGTACCTAAATGCTTTTAAATCTCAACAATTTACGTATATGTGGTAATAAAAAGGTAGATAACTTCCTTTTTATGTGGATTTTAATAATATATAAATAAGCACAAAAAACAAGGGGCCCGTGGCTAAATAATAACAGCCGCACAGGTCGATCGATCAGGTTAAGCTACGCTTGCCGCGGTTGGTCTGTGGATGGGTGACCATCTTTACATACCGTGACCCCTCCGTGCCTCGGAGAGCACGTTAAGCCGTTGGTCCCGGCTGTCATTCGTGGATTTTTGACAGTCGTTACGGGTATTCAGAAGCCCGAGAATCTGACAACCGTCTTACCAAGGGGTATCGTATTACCCAGTAACTGGGTTGTAGAGTTCAAATAGGCAGCCGCTCCATGTAAAATACTGGTATTCAGCTGCATCCGGTTAGACTGGAAGCTGAGCCCAACATAGTTGGGAAAAGGCTAGGCAGATGATGATAAGCACAATCAGTCTATAATGTTTTCACTGCTGGGACTCAGGCCACCTCTCCGAGAAAGAGTGGGCTGGAAACCATGTACGCCCAGTGCGAGTTGGTAGATGTCATACGTCTTAGAATTTTTGAGAATCTTTAACCATGATTAAAATATATTTTTAAACTAGCAGCGCCCCGCGGTTTTACCCGCATAAGTGTCGATCCCGTGGGAATATCGGGATAAAAACTATCCTATATCCTTCCCCGGGACTCCAACTATGTATCTCTATGCCAAATTTCATCTAAATCAGTTCACCGTTTTAAGCGTGAAGAGGTAACAGACAGACTTTCGAATTTATAATATTACTAGCGACCCGCCCCGGCTTCGCACGGAAACATTATTATTATTATACATATAAACCTTCCTCTTGAATCACTCTATCTATTAAAAAAAACCGCATCAAAATCCGTTGCGGAGTTTCAAAGATTTAAGCATACAAAGGGACATAGGGACATAGGGACAGAGAAAGCGACTTTGTTTTATACTATGTAGTGAAGTATTGATTTTCAGCAAAATGCCAATTTTATACTTATAATCAAAGCGTTATGTCAACAATGGGATTGAGTTTTGAGTACACGACGTCTCATCTCAACTCCGGGCCTCAGCCGCAGGGCTATTTCTGCTTCTTAAGATATGCATGAAGTAGGTATTGCGGCTTGTTACCAGGATTCGCCATCCGT
Source organism: Luperina testacea (assembly GCA_927399505.1). NCBI lineage: Eukaryota > Metazoa > Arthropoda > Insecta > Lepidoptera > Noctuidae > Luperina > Luperina testacea. The sequence continues at coordinate 2,619,300 of OV656759.1, read as the reverse complement.
CTGAGAACACTGTACAGAGTCGTGCTTCCTAGATAGTAAGTTTGTTGGCTCAAGTTACCACTTCCAACTAACGCTTAACATCTCCAATTTATGCGTACCTAATGTTTATAGCTACTCGTAGAATATTCAAAATTCGAAACAAGTTTTGTGTTTATTTTTGATTATAAAACCTTAAATCTATCTTTACAGGTTGCCCTAATATACTATTATAAACTAAATTCACAATAAAATAAACAGAAATTAACTCCTTAACTTAATTGTTATAACACAACACCCTCGAGGTGTTATTTATTAAACATCTGTTTTTGTACTGTCTGCTTAATATTATTTACGTCTAGGTTTAGTTTCAGAAGATATTTATATTATTCTAAAATCTAAAGCATAATAAATATGTCTCCGTCAGAAATCAAAAGTTTGGTAACCCTGCACAAAAGTAACATCTTAGCCGTGACCACATGTTCCGTTTATGTTTTTTACAAGTTTTTTGTAATTTTTTTGCGGAGAACTCCGAAACGAAACTCTTACACATGTCAAATACTTAATTTCTTGAGGATTTATAACTGAGGTTAGGTCCGGAATAGACGGCACTATTAATACAGAGACTGGAACACTGCATTTTTAATTGAATTTTAATATCTACACATTAATTTAAATGAAAAGGGGGAAGTAAAGCACATAATTTTGGTTAGTTGTGTGTTCGAGGATTATGTTGTCATGAGTGTCGCAATTAGATTGATTAGGATGCAGAATATTTCATTATACAATGTCTGAATTTCTGTCAATACAAACAAAAGCAGGAATAATAGTTTATGACTACAGTTCATTCAGAGTTATTTTACTTCTGATTTAGCAACACTGTCAATATTATAGTGATCTTTAATCTCCTGACAATATGGTTACTGTTGGAATGCTGCAACTGTCAAGTCTGTCAAAATCAAAATGATCTTTATAGTGATTGTAAGAAGGTTTCTGTTGGGTTGCAGCTGTCAGAGGTAGAATAACTGAGGAAGGACAGTATTTTTTTATTGCTGAATAGGCTCGCTCTTGACCTTGATCACGCCTGATGGAAAGCGATGAATAAGGTCTATGATGGAACGAGCGTACCCAGAAGATGCCTACGGCACTGGAACTTCCACACATCGACGAAACACAGTAGGCTGCCGGACTCCGGTTGGACGGTGGTTGCAAACCAGGCGGCCGTTAGCCCTACCACCGCAAAGGAAGAACTGGCTAGTCAAATAAGGTGTTGGGCGTGACTATCCAGGATGCGCCGAGCGATCGGATCAGTTAAGTAACTGGCGGAACAAACGCGCTACACGAGGAGGCTTCTTTATGCTTCCCAAAAAGTAATTTTATGAGACATCTACATATGCAACGTGTAATGTAGTTTGTGTACATTAGCCTTAACTTTGCCTCAAATTACAGTCATGTGATATTGATTTGATACGGTTTTGTGTTATGGCTCAATTTGTTCGTCGAAGTCTATTAAACAGAAGCCCTTCTTCGAAGTGACTCGTGTTTGTTTTATTTATGACTTTTAAAAGGACGTCTTGAGAATGAACGCTTTTATCATATTTAACGTGACGATGTTATCGTGGACGTTCACGTCCATAAAATGTATAAATACCTGCACGTTATGACGTTATCGTGGGCGGAAATTTAAAAGCAACTTCATAATATTTACATAAATTTTGTTTTTTATATATTTTTTTTATTTTCTGTGTTATCTGGATGACGTGATGTGGACATGGAAGTTCACGATAATATCGTCACGTTAGAAATTATTAAAACTCACAATGGATCCCAAAAAGTACACACGGCTACATATCAGGCTATAAGTTTTCATCATAGCCCGATCTCGCATTGGTTTGGCTTGCTGTACAATAAGAGGACAGATTAAACTGGAAACGTATATCTTGATGCCGTGTGTACCTACGTCCTAAGAACCATTGTATCTTTGTATCAATACCTAATGGGTTAGTTCAATGTTAGAAAATCCTGGAGTGCATTACGGGACGAATCTTGAGAATTCGGCCTGAGGCCGCCAAGAAGAAGAAATCTTATATGAAACCGTATGCGGCCAGCTAAGAAACCTATTAGCTAGAGAAGTCTAGAAATTGAAGTTCTTATCCATACTTAAATATAATGAATTAAATTCTAATAGCTTTCTGTATATCTCGATTATTACCTAACACTTAGTCGGGGAAACTATGAAACGAGCAAGAAAAACGTAGCGGAAACTTCGTAATTAGTTTTACAGCAGGAAGTTGCACCTAACTTAAACATCGGGTTTAGCAACGTTGGCTAGCGCTAAATTGAATAAAATTTAGCAAAAGTAATTGGAAAAAGTGAATTTATTTTGATGACTTTGAAATTTAAAAAGCTTGATATTTCTAATGGGAAAAATTGCTTTGAGTAAAAAAGTTTTGTAAAAATGAATTCAAATTAAACTAATTTATTGTTTTACTCGTAGGTTATGTTCTAACCTTATTAATAAATTATTAATAAACGTATTATCAGATGAAAGTTACACACGGATTTCTCTCTTTCAGTCGTCAGTACTTTGACTTTCGAAAGAAGAAGACAAAGCGTTGTGTAATTATACAGACGCTGTACAACGTTTGTTAGTAAGGGGGTTTATGTCCAGCTAAAGTATACAAGAGACCAGTTAAAAAAGTCATGTTGTGTGTTTGTTCCTTCTTATCCACCTATCAGTCGTTTCTGTAAAAGTCTCTCCATGAAAACATATGAAGGGCACAGGGGAAAAACATGCAATGTCACATTTTTACATTTTTTGAACTGGCAATGCCATTGTATAGTACAAAAGTGGTAGAACAAAATGCCAAAACACACACTGCAGAAACATGCAGCATTACGGAATAATCTTTATTTGAAAATATCGATACAGTGCAATAATAAGCAATGTCCAATACTACACTACAATACTTTTCAGAGATAAAATATAATGATGTTTAAATAATAACTTTTTCATGGACGTTTTTTGCCTGTATTTTTTCTGACCTACTTCTGTATTTTTTGATAACTTAATAAATATAAGAAAAAAAAAGGTTTGTTGTAATACACTACTAAAACAAATATATTTTCTTTATAAATAAATATATTTATCTTTTATTTCAAACTTTTTGCACCTTTTTATGAGGATCAAAAGACTAATTTAGCAATTACTCAGTTCATTGTCTCTGTGACATGGCATGTTTTTCCCCTGTGCCCTTCATATGTGAAGTAAGCTATCAATAGTGACACTATAGCAGCTTACTTCACATCCCTAGCGTCAGTTGGAATAACAGCTCACTTCACTTAAGTTGTCACGGTGAGATTTTTACAAAAAAGCTAGAGTGAACAGGCAATTTCTGGGCACGCGCATTCCATCATAGACCTCATTCATTGCTTTCCGGCGTGATCAAGGTCACGGGCGGGCTCATTTAACACTACCAAAAATAAAAAAGAACCAGTTGTTACCTCGAATTCGACAAGCGAAAGGCACAGTCGCTGAAACCATACTACCTATGCTGTGAACGTAGCCCACATCTGTCGCAGTTTCGACACGTGACGAGCTTCATGATTATAGGCTCCGGTTCGAGAGTTTGAAACTTCATGAGAACTGAAATTAAAAGCGCGTAAGTAAAGAGGGTTCACCCCCACTCACTTGAAGAACAGACTCATATTACATTACAAACTCACCGACCAGCACACGCCAAGTACATTACACCATCGCTATAAATATGGGAGAAACTGCAGCACCCAACCACCCAGTCATGGGCCAAGTCAAACAAACTAAGCTTTAGGCTGAGTTTGTAACTAAGCTGCTCTTATTTGCACAGACCGACGTTTACAACAGCCATCGTTTACTAAATGAACAAACAAGATTACTTATACGTGGTGTGGTAATTTTAGATGCAAAATGTAAAAAAAAAATGTGAATGTTAACGTTGAAAAGTTAGCATAAATAGGTAGGTATTCTACGATTGACTAGTGGATTGGCTGCAGTATTTCCACAGATAATCAGGGTTGCTATGGTCCAGTTTGAATTGTTTGGGTACAGGTGCACATAAAATATTTCACCCTCAATGCCTCTGGAATTGCTGATGTAAGAAAAATAAAGAAAGATAGGTTTATTTGTCACAGAAACACATGCGTGCAAAAAGATAATTAACTCGAATAATAAAGAATTTTTTTTTTTATATTTTATTTTGTATTATATTCAATTCTGGCATTTTTATAATTTTATTTTTTTTTTCTTTTTGACAAATTTAATTACGTATTATTATTATTATTTTGAACTGATCACAATTTTATTCTGGGTTTTTAACTGTTTTGAATTTAATATTATATTTTATAAGTAATTTTAATGTATGTTTGAATCTATGGACTAAAATTATGTCTGAAATAAATAAATTATTTTTTTTATTTTTTTATTAATAATCACCAGCACAAATCAGAAATAGCCGACAACTGCACGTCATGGCTGTGACAAGAAGGCTTCCACTCAGCATAATGCTGTGCTATGAGGGACCCACAGCATAGCGCAGATGTACAGAAGTGATAGAAACCACTTAACCATCAGCAAATATCATAATAGTACTGACGTCCATCAATTCGCGTAATTTTAAGAATGTTCACAGTCTGGTCTAAGTCTCAATCTGTAAAAATTTCTCCACTTGGGTCACACCCATTTCGTTACGCTCCCGTTTGGCAACGCTACATATACTTACCAATAGCGGTGTATCGCATGCACCAGGTACAGTCAGTATGCTAAGTCTAATTTTTGAAGGAATGTTTAATATCTGTTTGAAATGAAATAAGTAATTTATTTTTTCGACAACTTTTTGGCATTGGTTGTCGCTGAGATGAGACGAGATTTTAAAAGTTTTAAATTACGGGAATTGGTCTTCAGGTGGAACGTGTGCTTGTTTGCCACTCAATGTCAAAAAATTACTAAAATTGTACTCGGTCACTAATTAACTGCACTGCTGAAACTGCATTGTCTAGATCGCTCAGAGGTATAATTTTTACCGAAATCATGCACAATATTTTGCCTTACCTACCTAAGTTTTGTAGCTGCACAAAAATCGGAATATTTATTCAATAGTATCATTATTAATTTAATATCTCTATTTTTGTATTTGTAAAATTTTATTTGTGTACCTACCTGATATTTGCGCGCCCCACGTGACAGAATGTGATGAGACTATTTATTAATTTATAAGACCATTGTAATGTACCATGTTCGGACAAATAAATGAATTTGAATTTGAAATTTGAATTTGGAAAAGCAGAAATACCCAACACCTATGCCACAGCTATGCGTCGGGTTTAAATACAGAAGTTTCTTTAAATACTTTAAACTCCGTTTAGACCCTCGCTTCGATCCACTGCCCCAGGGACACAAGGTAAATAACGTGTAATGGCACATTTTTATTCATAGGCTGCGTCCAGGTGGGTTATTGGTTAAACCACGAGAGGAATTTTGGTTCACATAAATTATTACGCGCCCGCCAGCGCGTTGGTGGTTCATTTTCTCGTTGAATTTTCCAATAAATTGAACATAATTGTACTATTAATGAAGCCATTTTAGTATATTATGAAATTGTTAGTATACCTATCTGTAAAAAATCATCATCTGCCTAGCCTTTTTCCAACTATGTTGAGGTTGACTTCCATTCTAACCGGTTCCATCTGAGTACCAGATTTTACATGGAGTGACTGCCTATTTGATCAGCAGCCCAGTTACTGGTTAATACGATAACCTTTGGTAAAGGTTGTCGTACATCCGGGCTTTTGACGACCCGTAAAGGCTGTCAAAGATCTAAGAATGACAGCCAGGACCAAAGGCACGGAGAGATCTCGGTATTTAAAGATGGTCACCCATCCACAGACCGACCGCGGCAAGCGTAGCTTAACCTGATAGATCGACCCGTGCGGCTGTTATTACTTAGCCACGTATCTGTAAAAAATATAAGGCATTTATAAAATAGGATGATTATTATAGTATCAGTAAGAAGAATATTAAAGCTAATTACCTTACAGCAAAAAATAATTATGACTGATCTTGACGGTCTTCATTCCACGAGCGACATTTTCTAAGAAAATTAAGGTTGACTTGAGGGCTAGGCTATTTATATTTACTTTACTGAAGAATTAATAAAAATAATGTTACTCGTTTTTTTAATAATTACACTCCTCGATTTCTAAAAAACTTCCAATATCAATTTCAAATATTTCTTTGTGACCAATTTCTACAGTGGAGTCATTTTAATAGGTAACATTTGACGTCTGTCAGTTTTGTCCTCATAGTGAGGTGACCTGCTTATAAACATCGATTAAAGTGAATGAATCGATACGGACTTGAAACATATGCGAATTTTAAAAATCATCAGGCGAATCCCTGTCCCATTATTATTATTTTTTTCGTAAATTTAAGGAGCAAAATAAGACAAGTACACAATTTAACAAAAAAATTGCATTTATTCAGTTGAACTATCAGAACTGTTAAAAGTATTGTCATCTTCATCACTGCTGTCAGCACTCAGAGATATTATTAATTCATTTTCAATAATATTGTCTATTCTCACATCTCGTTCAAAATCTTGTAAAATTATTTTCTTTGTTTTCTCTACGACTTTTTTCCAGTCTTCTGTAGTGACTTCTGCACACGCAGTTTGTAGCAGAGACATCATTTTAGCAGTACTGAAGGGTGGTTCAGTATTGTTCCGCGCTGCATAACCCTTTATTTGTGCCCAAATAAGCTCGATGGCGTTATACTGGCAATGGTAGGGAGGCAATCGAATAACTTCGTGTCCATGCTCTAGGGCTAGTTCATCGATTACATAGCGGAGCTTGGACGGCTTAGTTGCTTTTACTAGATTTAACAACTCAACTTTTAATAAAGTTGGACTTGCATCCACACCATTTCTTACCAGCCACGAGACAATTTCTTGCTTTTTATTTGCTTGAGTTGGTGGTTTATCAACTTGTACAGAATGATACGGTGCATTGTCCATTATAATTTTCGATGGGTTTTCTAAGCTGACTAGCAGCTTCTCAAACCACTCTTTAAAAACCTCAAAGTTTATTTCCTCATGGTAATCACTTGTAGTTTTAGAGGCGAATGCGAGGAGGCAGTTTTTCTATTTCATTATTTTTTGTATTTTTATACCTAGTTAGTTAAAAGAATAATAAATAATTTTTTTATTATAATCACAACGTGGTTATTAATTTATGGTGATAAGTATTTCTTCACAAGTCATCATTGCATTCGATTCTACTTATCAGCTTTCGATTTTTAGAGTAACATCCCTAGTGTTTAAAAAGAAAAATGGTTAACTGACGTAACCTTGTAACGACGTTCAGTTCTTTAGATCAGAAATTGTTTATTATGTTTAGAATGGTTTATTAATGAAAGCAAATCGTAAAATTACTCGTATCGGTCATTATTACAATAAATATGTAACCGTAATTGAAAAAAGGTAAGCAATTGTGCAGTTCTAACAAAACGAAAAAATATGTTATTTTATGCCCGCCGTTACAAGGTTACGTTGTTGAATATTTGATGAATTGTCAAATGTTACCTATTAAAATGACTCCACTTTAGTAACAGTAAATTTTCTTCAATGATATCTTTCATCGAAATTAATTTTCACACAGTAATTTAAATTTTTCATTCACATCAAAAATGGTTCACTATCAACTGAATTATTCAACGACACTTTAATTGAGGAGGTGGGGGGGTATCAATAGTGTTGCCAAGCTCGCAAACTTAACCGGATTAAAATAAAATAATTTACGGGTAATTATGATTAAACGAATCAGTTGAGATATTTTTTTAAGGTTTTTTCATACAATGCGGCCGACGAGAGAATGCATTCTGGACACCTGCCAGCTTCATACAAACGAATACGTGTTTTGCGAATTTGATATTTATTAATTACTTGTCGCATTGACAGGTGTCAGTAACGCGTTCTCTCAAAGGCCGGACAGTAGTTAGGTACTGATGATCCGAATTAAATTGAAATACAAATGACGTGAAATAATTTTTCAATACCGTTTATAACGTTTATTTATTTACTAGCAGCGCCCCGCGGTATCACTCGCGTTAGTTTCGATCCCGTGGGCATATCGGGATAAAAAGTATCATGTGTGTTAATCCAGGGAATGGTCTATCTATGTGCCAATTTTCATCCAAATCTGTTTAACGGTTTACGCGTGATTGAGTAACAAACATCCAAACATCTTCACAAACTTTCACATTTATGATATTAAGTAAGATATACACACGAAAATTAAAAATAAAATACATATGTGTATATTTATATTGAACAAACAAAGTTGCCCACTCAACAAATCAGAAATTAATATGAAATCGAAAATTCTCGTCTGCTGGCTACCCAGGGCGCCAGTTTAATTTACTTCTCTACTATATCCGGATGGGCTCACAAAGAGCTTTATTGGATTTTTCAGGCGCCTTTTGAGTAAAAGGTAGGTTATGATTTAGATGCACAGTGCTCAGCGGAATACCGTTTATGACACCCGTTGGGTTTCATTAAGGACTGGAAATTATATCGGACGTTTTCTTCTTAGTGTCCGTTTCAAAGGAATATTTTTCGTTCATTTTGTGTGATTTTATAAACTGAATCTTTCTAGATGTTCCATGTTTTAAGGTAAAATATATTTATCTACATATCTACATTCGGTGTCGGAGGGGGTCATGGCTATGTAATAACACCCGCACTGGTCCATCGATCAGGTTAAGCTACTCTTGCCACGGTCGGTACGTGGATGGGTTACCATCTTTACACACCGACGCCCCTCAGTGCCTCGGAAAGCACGTAAAGCCGTTGGTCCCGGCTGTCATTACTGGATCTTTGACAGTCGTTACGGGTCGTCAGAAGCCCGGAAGTCTGACAACCAGCCTTACCAAGGGGTATCGTGTTACCCAGTAACTGGGTTGCGGAGGTCAGATAGGCAGTCGCTCCATGTGAAATACTGGTATTCAGCTGCATCCGTCGGACTAGAAGCCGACCCTAATATAGTTGGGAAAAGGCTAGGCAGATTATGATTGTCTACGTTTGGTGTTATTGCTCGGTTAGTAGAATATAGTGTGTAAAAAAGGCCCTAAGATTTTCTTTAATTTCCCAAAACCTAACATCACCTGCCAGTATTTTTTATGACGCGATATCCTATCAGATTTTATGCCTAAACCACAATATACGATCCTCTTCAGTCACGTTCGTTGGTTTAATATCCTAGCATTAGCTTATTATTTTTTGCTCGTACAAACGACAAACAAGGCTGAATAAAATATTCATGTTAAAGGTATTATGGCAAAAGGGTCAGGGAAACCCGCAAAATTCACATTTACTTACGTTTTTTGCAATTTGTAGGTATAAGGTTGTACGTCGAATAAAAATATGATTCGCGGTCGTAACAAGTAAAAGACAGAAATATATATAAAGAGAGATATAGTTTTTATGGTTTTCGTCAGTTTGGGGCTCACTAGCAAATACAATATTGTAACCTAGCTGTAGGTAATATTTTAAGCTACTCATGTCGTCTTAACTTGCTGTTAACCAGTGAACCTGCTTACTGTACCTGGACAATAAATATTTTCTATTTCTAAAATGAAAATACAAGATGGCGAAAATTTTCAAATTTTCATCATGGGTATCGTCTTCATAGTTTTCGATGGTGCTGAAGACAATAGTGAGGTCAAAATGAAAATCCAAGATGGCAGCTGCGAAAAGTTTCAAAATTTCATCATGGGTGTCGTTTTCATGGTTTTCGAGGGCGCTGAACTTGATAGTGAGGTCAAAATAAACCCAAGATTTTTTCAAATTTTCAAACTTTTCGTCATTTTTAAATTTTCGCAGCCGTAATGTTTAATTTTCATTGTGAACTTCATTCCTGCCGGGGGTCCCTCGACCCCACACTTTGTTATTAATAGAATTACTAGCTTCTGCCCGCGACTTCGTCCGATTTTTTGTTCCCCCGTTACATCGCATAACACGCCCACGCTATTACTTCATTTTGATTTTATAACTATAGTCTTCCTCATGAAATGGGTTATCAAATTAAAACAAATAATCAAATCCGACTACCAGTCGGTTCCAGAGATTAGCGCTTTCAAACAATTAAACAAACAAATTTTTCAGCTTTAATATTAGTAAGTATAGTTAAAGATAGATAATCATAAAATTCATCTATACATCTCTCTAAGTTCATATTACCCTATTGAATGCTAATAAATAATTCTGTAAGGCCATGTTTGTTACGGTCGCGAATCATATTTTAGTCAACATACCACCTGACACTGACAAAAAAATGCAAAAAACGTAAGTACCTACTTTTAAATTTCACGGGCTAACAAAGCGCATCCCCCTTAAGGGGGAAGCGCTAAGGTAGCCCGCGAAATTCAAATTTTCTTACGTTTATTGCAATTTGGTGGTCAGCATTAAGTTGTACGTTGATTAATATATGAATCGCGGCCGTATGAAATATGTGTTTACAGAATTATAATCATTAAAGTCATCAACACAACTCTCTAAGACCACGTAAGTCTAAAGAATGATGATTTCATGAAACAGTTATTCTTGGGACTTACGTGGTCTTAGAGAGTTGTGTTGATGACTTTAATGATTATATTTCTGTAAACACATATTTCTTACGGCCGCGATTCATATATTAATCAACGTACAACTTAATACTGACCAGCAAATTCCAAAAAACCTAAAAAAATTGAATTTCGCGGGCTACCCTGGCGCTTTCGCCTTAACCCAAAAATATTCACATAAAGGTGTTGTTATTGCGGTATAAAATCGGTGACGGTAATGATCCGCGGTGTGTAGGAGCGAAACTCGGAATTGATGTCGCGGTTTTGAACCGGCTTGTATTAATGTGTTTTTGAATGAATGAAATTCCCGTCCACTCATTCAAATAAAATAGAGTGTGTTCCTGAAATGGCGATAGATAAAGCGATTGTTCATACAGTCCACTTTATTGATATGGCGATTTGAGATTTCATATAGGTCAAAACTTATTTTTGATTGACTCAAAATTTTATAAAAAAAAAGGAAATACTTTTACTTGCGGAACATTGCGCAGAGAAAGAACACAAACACAAAATAGAACAAGTTGGAGAAAAATATGCGTCACATCCACGCAAAAGGCCATCGCTCAGCATAATGCTACGACCATGACAGAGACAGAGCCCCAGTGCTAGTTTTCAGCGACAGCCGGCGTTGCCATAACGACGCGACTTCAACCGGTGCAATATACGATAAGATATAAATTTATCTATCTAGGTATATAAATAAAACAAAAAAAATATTAATTTATCTATGTAAATAAAACAAATTCGACTTAGTTACATCATTTATAACTCAAGAAAAGCTAGACTGATTTTTATGATCTTTGATTTGTTGGATTTGTCTCCGCCCCGAATAGCATAATAACTATTAAAACAAGGCAAAATTCTACGAAAAAAAATTCTCTGGGTCAGCTAGTAAGAAACAAAATAAATAAACAATACCTGCCGGTCGATTCTGTAAAAATCTCACCGTGAAAATTTAGGTGATGTGAGTTTGTTTTTGCTAGGAATTGACACTATTGACAGCTCACTCCACGCTCACTTCACCTAAGTTTTCACGGTGAGATGGTTACAGAATCGCACTGCTGTTTTGAATAGTTAATAAATTCCTCAACATAACTTCTTTAGACCCTTGAGGTTTTATAGTAAATTATCACTTTATCAGACTACTATTAATAGGTAATTTTTTTTTCATCGCCATCTTTGGTAAACAGTCTAGTGGTCTTAAAATGTGTCTTGTTTTTCACAGCGTCCAGGTTTGTACTCGATATTTATTTTCTTTTTTACATTAATGGCTAGTAAAAAAATATTTATGATTTTTTACTAGCCATTAATGTCTCACTGCTGGGCAGTAGGCTCTCTTTCCATCCCTCTCTGTCCAGAGCTGCCAGTGACCAATCTTTATTAAAAGACTCCAGCTCATTCCACCAGCTCTTTCTGGGGGTGCCGTGATGTCGTTTGCCACTAAGCGGGACCCACTGGGTCGAAAACTTGTTTTGATTTGCTAGGCTAAACGCGATGACTTGAGCTTTCACTGTCTTTATTTAACAGAATGTCAACTTAAATGCAGCGATCTTCGTAGATATTCTTTCTATAATTCGAATCAAAACTGCACGTTTGAGTCACTGTACACGATACAGAGCAGACGTTTGCTAGTATCCGTTACATGAACAGTCCGGACTGTTGCAAACTTTCCCTGCTGCTAACTTGGGCCGCTCGCTTGCCCTACATTTTGTCTCTTACTCGTGAGTTAGGGCCATAAACCAAGGCATTCAAGCGAAATGTCATGGTAGAAGTAGAAGTACATTCTAGGAAATCAACTGTTCATCAAATTAAAACACTAAGTTAATTTGCCGTGATACCATCATCAGCCCATAACTGTCCACTGCTGGACATACGCCTCTCCTATTGCACGCCATTCAACTCAATTTTCGGCAACTCTCATCCAGCTGCTACCAGCCATCCTGCGAAGATCCTCGCTCCACCTAGCCGTGATATAGTCAGAATAAATAACTGTCAAAGAATATCAGCTGTGGTTTGAATAATTATACAGACAATTTAAGTTGCTAGTCAATTGGCTTGTCAAATAATTTCTCAGAGTTTATATGGCTGCCCTGCCATCAAAAAGATCTGTATTGTTTGGGTTTTACCTGGTGTTTCCCATGATGACGTGACGTTGGTTGTCTTCTGCATGGAAAACGACTGGTGTCAATTTGCTACATCAAACCACTGTCAAAGAATGACAGTTGTGATTAGAAAGACAACTTAAACTGGTAGCCAATTTGGCGAATATTACTTTCCTTGACTTTACTTGTTACATAAGTAGGTAGAATTTTAATAAAAAACTATCTATAAAAGACACTGAAACGGAAAAATCATACAGGCTCAAGTCAAAAAAAAAAAACAGAAAGAAGAAGTGGCACTGATTATAATACATGACCTAAACTAAAGTCAAGAGCAAACCCATTTCAAATAAAAAAAAAATACAAAGAAACCACAGCAGTTCATTCCAGAATAAATAGTTGTACAGACGCCAGCACATCAAGCTACTACAATCTGTCAAATTTCTTTAATAGATTTTCAACATTATCGCTAAATCATAAGGTTCAAAGTTGATTGGTAAAATTTGACAGTTTCGGGTAGATTGATGTGCTGGCGTCTGTACCTACTGCTAATCAGCGTAACAGCTCAGTTAAGAAATCCCTCTAAAGTCCTTCTCGTTTCGTGGCCCAACGTTTAAAGATACCTATAAGTGCCTACAAAATGTTCATATTCACTAAAGTGGAATATTTTACGTAGCTAAGTGCATTTCGCAGACTCTAACTTTCAAAGTTCTGAAAAGATACGATAACTTTTTCGCAGTCAAAACAAGCTGTTTACTTTTTAAAGGTGTTGAGTATAAATTTGACAAATCATTATTATTAGAATTTAGTGGGACTACTGGGTAAGAGAAAAGTGAGAATAGTATTAGTCTTACGAATTTTCGATCAGGTCACGTGTCCTGACGCGAGTTTGACATTTTTTACCCATTACAAAAAAAGTGTACAACGCCGCTAAAGAAGTTTTCACTTCAAAAACTTGTCAAAAATGTATGTAAATTGTATTTTTGACAGATTTAGACAGAGATTTGAATGCGAACGTTCTTAAAAATACGGGAATTACCGCTAAGGTCGACCTTTGCAGACAACCTTTACTGACAGTACATACCAATTCCATGATAGCTGCTAAACCAACATGGCGTTCAAAATTACCTAACCTACACACCCTGAAAAATAAAACCTTTTCCACACATCCTCGTCTTAAACAATTGACGTCACGCCACAATTTCCCATACAAGCGTGTAAGCAGCCAGTGCCACACATGTCTGCAGAGCTGTCTAATAGAATCTGCATAACAGAGAGTGTTCGCATAACTACGGCCTCAGCTTTGTCGAACTCGAAACAAAGTCACTGTAGCAATGAGTACCCCGCTATTTTGATCGGGATATTGGCATACTTGGTAAGTGTTTGGTACAGTTTTGAATTGGGTAAAGTGATATGCAGGCGAGTATGTGACGGGTTTATCGGATTTTAGCTAAAATACAGGAACGAATTAAAGCTAGCGAAACTCCGCGGACGTGATAGGATCTAAACACGATAAAAGAAAAAATAAATTAATTTGAAGATTTTTTTCTGGGGTCACCGACCGTACAGTGCATTTATTTGAAATATCAGTTTCAAAATCAGCTTTTTTTGTGTAATCTTCACAGACGTGATAGGTATCGATAACTCAACACGACAAAACTAAATAAAGGCTCCTTCAAACAGGCGCGACACGCGATATAATCGCGCGCGACACAAATTGCTCGACTTGCGGTGCCTTTGTATCGCGTGCGATTTTATCGCGTGTCGCGCCTGTTTGAAGGAGCCTAAAAACGGATTTTCTCAACTCATATTTCAAGTAACAAAACACACAGTGGTCGTTGAACCCCGAAAAGTTTTTTAGTTAGTTTCGATAGCTAATTAAATTAGGCCCTGTATAGATTGATCGAGACAGTCTGATTGGTCAAAGGGAGGATTTCTTGGATATATTCCCGGCTTTTATTACCTATATTTTTTTTTTTAATGCTCATTGTTTAGAGAAAAGTCTAGATTCGGATTAGATTTACGGCTACAGATTCGCCCACAACGACAAAAAACAGCAAAATATGAGTGTACCTACATCTCTGATTCTTAGGCGGATCACACACTAAAACGTGCCACGCGACAGGGCGCGGGAAACGGAGCCATAATGTCCCGCGTGGAAGCGCTTTTGTATTGTATACATATAAAAAACAAGCGCAGGTTATTGTTTTTTGTGTTTACATCACAATCGCCCATAACGTCTGTACAGTTTAGCTAGCTCACTGAATTTGACCCGTCGCGTAACGCGTTGTAGTGTGTGATCCGCCTTCCCCCTTAAGGGGCTTACAGGACCTAAACACAAAAAACTCAAGTTTTAGAAACAATAAAAGTGTATGATAACAGTAAACAAAATCAAAAAAATATATGATAATTTTCAGGATATTATATGCTAGGTAGATAGTGTATTGAAAACATAATACAACTAATTTGATATGATAGAAAAAAATCATGAAGATACCTTTAAAAACTTTCTTTTTATAATAAAAACTATTAATCTGACAAAAAATCATAATGAGTGTGTGTACACTCGTTATGATTTTTGTCAGATTATCCTACAAGCAACATACTAAAGCACTAGTATTTTAATTTTTTAGTCCAAATAATAGTTTTTTTGTAAATAGATAATTGCTTCATATTTTGCAATAAATTACCAGCGATGTGTCATCGCGCTTCTCTTTCTTTTCTATGAAGTCCGAGCCCGACAAAGACCGCGCTTTAGGTCATGTTGTCGCCTTAATATTAGCTTTGCTCTGGGATGGTATCGGCGGTGCCTTTGGTACCAGTATTGTAGATATCCATAGGTGACGCTGTGGTGACCAGATAACATATGGCGAGTCAGTACTTTTTTGCCAACCATTAACGTAACAAAAACAATGCGTCTTATTATAAAACAAGTTCTAACTTTATAACTAGCCTAAACCTTTGATCCAGGTACTGTATTTTGAATTTTATTCCGACAACAGTAAAGTTTAAATTGAAAACTTAGACTCGGTTTTAATTGTTATAGTTCAAAATTTGAAAATGGGTTGATGGCTTAAACCTGGGTTTAAAGATAAACTTTTTTATGTGATAATAAGGCTGAGTAGGTACAAAACTATTATTAAAACATATTTTTTATTATAACTTTACGCTCGGTAAAACAGGAGCTAGCTAAGTGTTCCGTCAACGTTATTCGATCAAGATATTGGCATACTTGTTCGCAGTTAAATATTGTTGAACAGTTTCGGAGAGGTTTTCCACTTCTAACAGTTGACAAACTGCAACAAACTATGTTGGGAATTGAGTCGTCCTGGCGTGGCATCCAGTTTCCTTGTGATGGCTTGCCGATTTTGAATTAAAATTAAATGGTCTACAATATTAATGCCATCGTGATTACAGTCCGAAAAAGGCATAATAAAAAGTAATAACAAGTTTTTTACTACATAAAAACAACAGCACAATACATAGCATAATCGAAACAGTCGGTTGCACAATCGCCAGCACATCAAGCTACCCGAAACTGTCAAATTTTCCCAATCAACTTTAAACCTTATGTATTAGCAATAAAGTTGAAAATCTATTAAAGAGATTTGACAGATTGTAGTAGCTTGATGTGCAGCTGGCATCTGTGCTATAGTCTGCGCGGAACTGGTTGACGGCGCCTTGGGTGGGGACGGGGGTGAGGGCGGCGGGATTGCCTATTGTTCGCAACGCACGTACAATGCGTGCCACGAAAGATGAGACTTGACCCCGCCTCCCCCGCTCTTTCCGCTGCCCCTATGACGTCCGGTCGGTTCGGTCGTGTTCTGCGGATGTCAAACCACGTGGTGTGTCAAGTCTCATCTTTCGTGGCACGCATTGTACTGAGTAATGACAAAGCGCCCCCGCCCCGCTGTCCCAACGCTCACATACCTAAGGCGCGGCCACCTAATTCTGCGCGGGCTATACCAAGTTAAAAATTATTGTCAGCTTTCTGGGCTTCTAAACTAGGTACGCACTACGCAGATCTGTATCTTAGGAGTCGGAGATTTTGCGGCTTCAATTTATATGATACAACCGTGACATTTCTGTTTGCTTACTGTGGTTGTTAACAGCAAATGGAGTGAATGATTGTGGTGTATCTAGGAGTGTGTATATGTGTGTAGGGAGGTGTGTATGTGAAGAGTGAGTGTTTGATAAGCTTTCTTTCAATGTGAGATGGTGCTATCGGTCATGTATAGCTCCGTCTCTCTCTTACACTGGAATCATGATGGCATTAAACCGTCATAATACGGCACCAGCGGTGCTATTCTGTAAAAATCTCACCGTGAAAACTTAGGTGAAGTGAGCGTGGAGTGAGCTGTCAATAGTGTCAATTCTTAGCAAAAACAAGCTCACTTCACCTAAGTTTTCACGGTGAGATTTTTACAGAATCGACCGGCAGTACTTTCTACCCAACAGGGAGATGTTATGACACTTTACAATTCAGTAATGTTTTGTAGCAAAACAGTTACCGTCTATTTGATGAAAGGAGTTAAGCATTGCATTGAATTTCGGTAATCATTCTATGTTGCCTAATTAGGTATGTGAAAACTCATTTACACAAGCGGTTAGCTTTAAACACAAATTCCGCTAACAGTGTTATATTCCGATTTAAATAATGAACCATCACCGTAATTACGTGACACGCTCTCAATATCAATCTGAATCAATTTGAGGGATATGGCTAGTCGATCCATACTAATATTATAAATGCGAGAGTGTGTCTGTTTGTCTGTTACCTCTTCACGCATAAACCGCTGAACCGATTTAGATGAAATTTGGTATAGAGATAGTTTGAGTCTTAGGAAAGGACTTAGGATATAGGAGTTTTTATCCCGATATACCCTCGGGATTTTTATATAAGGGAATAAAAACATTTTAACAATTTGACGTTTGAATTGATATAGATCTGTGTCAAGGATACGTCATATATGTACCTACTCGTCCTTTTTAGACGTCGGTTTAAAAAAAAGACACAAAATTTCTCACACGAAACCCACTCGCTGCAACCCGCAGTAGGGGTGCTTCTTATCAACGTGCATACAACAGACTGGGAATGCAAATTCACTACTCTTATTGGCACTCTGTTGTCTTGTTCAGCAGTTAATTATCTTTTAGAATTGTTTACTAGATAGTGTTTGGCTTTGTTCAAAAGCATGTATCACGGAGATTAGCTGGCGTTGTGCGAGTTTGTCTTTCTGTGTTTGTACTGTACTGTAAAGGGTGGCAACCGTGGCAAGGTGAATGTGAGTGTTGCAGTCCTGTTTTTTTTTAAAGGATTTGTTGCAAATATTTTCATTCCGAACTTTTTGGTTACTTTTCTGTTACTTATTGGTTTATTTGGACCTAAACTATTTATTATACATGTAATTAATATTCCTTGCACCATTCGTTTAGTTTCCATCACTATTTAACTCCTGAAAAGTGCTACCTTGTAGGTAGATGGAATTGTTAAATAACAAAATTTTAAAGCAAAGTAATAATTTATTAGCGCCCCAGCTTTGCTCGTTTTTATCACTTCACAAAACATCGAAATTTCGTTATTTTAAGTAAGTTATATATTATATAGTAATCGACTTTAATTTAAAAAAATTAAATGATAAATTGTAGGTACCACAGAAGAAGAATGAGCTTCTCTTTTAGGTCAAATTGGGATCTTATATTCGCCCTAACGATCGAAATACAGGTGCGATTGAGGTTAGTAGGTATCTATAATTAATTTACAGACCATGGAATAGGTAATACCCTCGTCGAACTCTATTCACCTGCAAATTCTTGGCCGTTTCTAGAAACAATAGCATACGATCGTGAATTTAGATAGGTATGCGTTTTCCATGGTGAACCGCGCCCATTGTATAGATTATACCAGTCTTCTGTATTTATTGTTCCCCCGACTCACCCCGTCGCATCGTATCGCCTGCGCGCACTCTAACTTCGTTTTCGCTAAGCGTTATTTCTGTCTAAGCAAAGACTTTGCTTTTGCTTGGCTCCTGAGAGTCCTTGCGTGATAGTGCCGTGATATAGCTGCGGTGGTGAGCGTTAAAACCATCTGCGACGATGAGCTCGCGTGGGGCCGCCCAAACCCCGCAGCACCGGAGCCGTGACAGAAACAATGCTTGCTGCATGTTGCATGCCTGCTTGCATGCTGCATGCCTGCTTGCACGCTGCATGCCTGCTTGCATGCTGCATCTATCTGCATACATCCTTGTTTGCATGCTGATAGATGAAAATAGTGTGCACAAACTTTCTAGGCGTTTGGTGAAATGAAAATACGGTAATTAAAACAGTGGTATAATTAATGTTTGGAAACATAATACTTCGAACAAATGTTATTTCGGCTAAGTGTAACTTCGGTAAAAAGTTTTTTGACCAAATGAAACGTCGGAGTAATGAAAAAAATCGAATATAAAAATCGACAGTAAGAATTAAGATTATATGATTAATAAGAAAGAAAGAAAATACATTTATAAAAAAAATAATAATAAAGATTTATTGTTCTATCTTTCTGTCTATTCAAATATTAAACATTTTTCAGTCATCAATATATTTTCTCCATGACATTTGACGGTCACGTAGTCAAATGATTCTATATTGTCCTTACATACAAGTTAAATAAACTCGAAGGAGGCTTGATTGCCTCGAAGATTGATTACGATATTGGTTGTTATAATATATTACAGTTTTGGGACAGTCAGACACATAGAATAAGAGCAAATGGAACTGGTGCTGACGCTATATCATCACGATCTAGTATTCCTTTTCAAACATCATGATCAGCGTCTAATGTGTCCACTGCTGGGACACTGGCCTCCTCTCTGTGAGAGGGAGCGGGCCGTAACCCACCACGCAGGCCCAGTGCGGGTTGATAGATGTCATATGTCTTCGAATTTTTGATTCTAGGCGCATTTTCACGATGTTTTCCTTCACCATTTTGAGAGCACTAGTGATGAAAATTAAATAATTTACACAAAGTAAAGCCTGTCTGGCTTCGAACCTACGACCTACAACTCGGTAACTTGTGGTAACTAATCGTTTGAATTTTACGTTTCAGCTCAATTTATTAGTTACTTTCTATGTTCCAGTCAAGAAGACTGACATTAAATTATATGACAGGCAGATTCGGACATTGAAATAGGAAGCGCTTTTATAATGTCAACACTGTAGTCAAATACTCAAGTGGAATGTCGTAGATTACAGTGCGGCCGACGAAAGAATGCGTTACTGACACCTGTCAGTTTCAGAAACGAATACGTATTTTGCGAATTTGATCTTTATTAGCTCCTAGAATTCTCGCACTGATAGGTGTCAGGAACGCATTCTCTCGATGGCCGGACTGCAATCACTATGCATATTTGCTAAGAGTTCGTCGTACCCAATTGCATTTATTTACTTAAGTACTTTGCTTTCGTAGAATTCACCATGCTCGAGTTTCACTTCCAGCTCCTTTTCATCCCAGTCCCGTATAGATCTGTATGCATTGGCTCACCAACGCTATTTGTTCGGTCCGTGTCGATCGCCATATCTCACATTGACGCGCTATTGATCAAACTACTTGTACGACATGTGTTCCTAGTACTTTTGATAGATAACTTGCAAGACTATGGTTTATGGGGTTTGGTATTCGTTAGTGCATTAGTTATTTGGGGGTTAATGTTATATATTATGATACAATTCAATAAAATTTTTATTGCATCCATAATGTACACTTACAGGTGTTAAATATAAAATTATAGAATCAATAAAATTATGGACCCTGTCGGGAACATTTTAAATAAGTAATAATATTAATATGCAAATAGATGAAACCGGTGAAGAACCGGTCGAAGTGGAGGTGCTTGGGGGAGGCCTATGTCCAGCAGTGGACGTCTTTCGGCTGAAATGTTGATGATGATGATGATGAAATAGATGAAAACGAAATAGGTCTTCATCACAAGACATCTTTAACATAACACCCTACATGCTGCATTTACTTGGCTTCGCTCCATAAATGTTGCAAAAACCAGCCAAAGTGCTGAGAAGAGAAAACACTCTAAATAAAAATAATATATATTTATAAAAAAAATATAAGGCATGAAAATTAGTACAATTTTGCTTAAATATAAATTATATTCCTAAGACTTACGTGCCTGAACTAGGTAATCCTGTGCTTCAGGCGACAGAAGATAAAATAGTCTTTTAAAATTAATAAATATATAATCAAAAGTTGACAATAGATAAATAATTATTTGTTGAGTAGCTTACCTTTACTTTCTAAATTTGATAAATATTTAACGTAGGTGATGATGATATACCTACCTGTACACCTGTACCTGTACCTGTACTTTAACACAGTATATTCTCTGTTTCTTCGTAAGACATTCTTTGGAGAGCATCCTTGAGGATTTTGTTACAATTTGTGTAGTTCAAAGAATAAATGTTTGATTTCCAGTTCAATCTATTCCTATATAATAATATGTGAGGTCCGAGGTACAGGTAAAATTCGGACATAAAAGCACGTTTTGTTGAATTTTGTGGACAAACTACGTCTACACAAACACACTACAAACTATCTACTTTTATACCTAACATTGATAAAATAAAAAAAATAAAATAAACCTTAGATATTATGTATTTAATAAATAAACACTATAATAACAAACACAAATAACTGAAATTTCTAAATTAACTACAATTTCTTAAATTCTAAAAAGTTAAATTTATTTTAAGCTTCTTCGTCAGTAAGAACCCCTCTAGAGATTTCCATTCCTTCCTGCTCCGGCTAACATTACCTAAGAGGTATTTTAATATGGTTTTCATTCATAACTTGGAAATATTTTCTATTCAGATACGAAAATAAATCTAATTTCATGTCTGTTTACGTATCTACATACACGATCAGAATTGCAACTCCATCCCCCAGATTACATGCGACGTATAATTTTCTCTTCGATTGCTGGCACATCGATATAAATTACCAAGAACGATGCGTTGCCAACAAAATGTGTGCGGACGTAGGTAATGCATACGGAATGCACAAACATCATAAATGTACGAGTTATGAGGAGGCTTCCTTGCAAGCTTGGGAATTTAGACTAAGTAAGTGCTGCCGGTTTACCGTGTTCTTAGTCTATTGGGTTTACTTTGTTTCTGGGATG
The DNA here is from genome assembly GCA_927399505.1 of Luperina testacea. Taxonomy (NCBI): domain Eukaryota; kingdom Metazoa; phylum Arthropoda; class Insecta; order Lepidoptera; family Noctuidae; genus Luperina; species Luperina testacea. Next base: position 2,597,401 of record OV656759.1, on the reverse strand, counting down.
TGACCTGAATTCAGTAGATTGTAATTTTGTGCAGCAGTTTGTTCTGGGGTTCAGTCGGTATCATAAACAGCCAATAATGTTCCCACAGCTGGGAACCAGGCCTCCGTTCGGTGACAGTGAGGCCGTAATCCACCACGCGGGCCCAGTGCGGGTTGATAGGTCACATGTCTACGAATGTTTGGTTATAGAACATGTCGGTTACCTCACGATGTTTTCTTTTACCATTTTGGGAGCAGTGGTGATGAAGTAAGTTTACTCAAAGTAAATTGTCTGTTTGGGTTCAAACCTACGACCTACAACTCGTAAGTCGCGGCCGTTACCACTGGGCCTCCACTGTTCAATAGGTAGGTATCACCATCATATTTGATTCTGTCACTAAACAGCGTTCCTGTATTTTGTTTTGAAGGGATTAGGTGCCGGTGAAATGAGACAACGTATCTGCAGCCCCCTGAATGTTGAAGGTGTCCATGACAGGCATTGATCATTTTTATCAGATAACCAGCTGTCGATCAACAGAAAATTTGGATTCGTAAGTAAAATCAAAAGTCATTTAGTCAAATTTTTCCGAACGTCAGAATTATTTAAGACGGTCCCCCAAAACGCCCGCCCTTCACGCCGGGTAACTGACCTTAGGACAAAGTTAAAGGTATCATGCGCTTGCACCGTACGGTTCTGATGAGGACGTTATCCTATCGTATTATATGTATTTGCGAAAGTAAGTTTATTTGTTTGCTACCTTTTCACGCCTAAACCACTGAACCGATCATCCTGAAATTTTGCATATACTTTGTCAGGTGTACAAAAACGGACATAGAGACCTTTAATCCCGAAAAAAAGCGCTGTTCCCGAGGAAAACAACAATAACGTTATTATGATAATAGATGGCGCCAAATATCTTCCGAACGGGAACGACACTTATGCGGGTAAAACCGCAGGACGCTGCCTAGTTATTAGATAAAATACAGTTGCCTATGGGTAGTATTCAACTATATTATATGGAGCTAATCTTCCTATCACTTTAAATTTCCACTCCTAGAAGCGCAAAGACCCTCACGGAAAAATATGGTGCAGTCTATTTTCCGTAGATACCACGATATGCATTATATTTTCATTCTCACCTCGGTAAAGTATATTTCGCGAAAAAATCCCCACTCACGGTAGCACGTGCAATCTTTATTTCCCCAGCATAACTTGTGTCTAAAATTGGAGAAAATTCTTAACTCGAGAGCGTTCCACAATAAATTCTTTTTCTCATTACAAAATTGACGTTTAATTTAATATTATTGCAGTTTATAGTTAGCTGGTACGTTGAGAAGTTCCTTGTACGTCGTAGGAAGCAGTTTTATCGGTTTACAATAAACTTGATGTTGCAAATTGAAGTTAAGCTCATATTGTTAGAAAAGTACAGCGAGGAAATGTGTGAGACGGGACTTTTGGGAGTGGTTGGAGTTTTGTGTAGAGAATTTGGTAATTGTGGTCTGTATAAAGTAACCTTTATTGTGTGTCCTGTTAGAACTTTAACTTTCATGACTGTGGTGAAAGGCAACTGCATGATTTTACCAAATGAGTATTTTAAGAATCGTCTCTTCGACTATAGACCATGGCAGGTACTTATAATTTTTTTTAAATTTTGTTTGTCTGTCTGTTTGTTCTAGCTAATCTACGAAACGGCTAGACCGATTTTAACGGGACTTTCACTGGCAGATATCTGGTGTTATAAGTTGATTTTAGAAAAAAAATAGTAAAGATACAAATGAGTGCATCAATCTCATCAAGATTGATCGCGTAGAACAAGTTTTGCTGAGACTGTTGTTTTCGTTTTTATTTTTATTTTTGTAATGATATGTTTTTGATTACTAGTTTATTTATTTATTTATAAGTATAGAAAGTATGTATTAGGTATAGAAACTGTGTGTATTCCCCATCACTTTTCCCTAAGGGTTCATTAGAAAACCAGCGCCAGACAGCATCTGTCTGGTATTAATGCTGAAATGAACCTTTTTGGCGCAGCCGTGAGCAGCACACACTATTGTTGTTTGAAACATTATTTTACTAAAGATACATATTAGTGATTTCCGATATCCACACGAACAAAATCGCGGGCACAGTTAGTGGACAAATATATTATCACAAAGTATGCATGCATCAGACGCGTTCTGTGCTAAAAACTGCTACATTCTAATTACATACAGCCTAGACTTAAGTCAGATGTTCAAGACAGAACTTAATCGTTTTAGATGTCTCTGCCTTCAGTATGTGCTCAACGTTTAAGTGCTTTCTACATAAATGTTATCATGAATCCTTATAACTTTCCTACTCGTAGGTACTTTAAAAGGCTTTTACGTTGAGAATGTTGAGATCAATGTTAGTATACTTACTCAATGTTAGTATACTTTTAGAAATTATACGATTTAAAAGTATTGAAGCTGAAGCATTTACGTTATGTGTGTGTAGATACAAGTGCAGAGGAAACATTTTACTGCCTTGACTTAAAACATTGGTTTGCGGTTTTCATTTTATTGAACTAATATAATATAAAACTAACATCGGGATGCCTTGTGGAGTTTCCCTGCGTGATCGAATCATTCTTACTTAGGGGCTGAGGGTCGTAAGGCAGAAGCAGTTTCTTTTTCTTAAAAACTGTTTGTAGGGCAAACGACTGTCTTTCTGTGAGAACCTCACAAAGCGAGTACAGTTCAGAGGTCGGAAATCTAATAGGTTTTTTTTTTGCCAGTACTTTTAAAATTGCTTTCTGAGCCCTCTCTAGCCGCAACATGGTTGCTTTGTGGGTGCCCCCCCATGTAGATATACAGTAACTGAGAACTGATTGAGCGAGGGCAAAGTAAACCATTTTATTATGCCCGCAAAAAGTCTTACAATGTCCGTTTACAATCAGCCATCGGCCTTGACATATTTTACGCGTAGAATAAGAAAGTGCAGAAGTTCCACTGCAAAAGTGCAAAAAAATAATTTCCTAATTGTTTCAGCATAGCTACTCACAAGCACTCGATACGCTTCCGTACCGTATCGAGCATCAATCAATGTTATCGTAGGAGTCCTCTAAACGTTGTTCAAAAGTCCAAAACCTATCTGACTACTCTGAGACGAAAGGCCGAAATAAACACAGAGGTCACAGTCTCTTTTAAAGTCCAGGCATAATCTTGGTCAGGTTATATGAAGATCATGTAGTCTGAATATCGGCGGCATTTTCCCACAATCGAATACCGTACGACATTACACTATGAAAATTGCTAAAGTACACTAAATGGGCAGTCTCTCTACCAGTTAAATTACGAATTTTTGTAACAGCGTATGCTGCGGAACTTAGCTTTTTTGACAATTTATCTATATGTTGATCCACTGAAGCTTAGCATCCAAAGTTATGCCCAAAAAAACTGTGTTGTCTTCAGGATTCAATTCCTCGCCCTTTATCAACACATTTAATTTTCACCTGCCTAACGTGGGGTAGCGTAAACTTAATGCATTTGCTTTTTTTCTCGTATAGAAGTAAATTATTAACATTGAACCAGTGTTATCAAATTGTGTCAATTTAAAATGCAGGTCTTTATAACAGAAGGTCTATTCTCGTAATTAAAATCGTGCAAAATTTAGTCGCAATTTCATCTCACTGACAATCAGATGTCAAAAACTTGTCACAAATGTCGGGAAATTATAAGTATTTTTGACGGATTGAGACTGACATCAGACTGTGACCGTTCTTAAAATTACGAGAATCGCCCCGTATCGTATTTACTACTAGCGTGGTAATTGCGTAAAACACTATCAGTAGCAATGGGTTTCATTCTAACTGTTCAACAACATATATTGCGCTTTTTACGTTGTTGAGCGGACACATTTTTCGAACTTATGAAGCAATGGTTTGGCAATATGTTTCAAAATGATTCAGATTGAGATTGATAATGTGTTACGCAATAAGGGAGCTGGGGATTGCGAATTTCTTCAAAGAAATGTGTCCAAAACGTTCATAAAATAGTGTTTCAGCATCGCCTTTCATTATCATGATTTTTTACAGTTACGAGCTGCCGGTCGATTCTGTAAAAATCTCACCGAGAAAACTTAGGTGAAGTGAGTTTGGTTTTGCTAGGAATTGACACTATTGACAACTCACTCCATGCTCACTTCACCTAAATTTTCACGGTGAGATTTTTACAGAATAGCACCGCTGATCTCAGGCTGACAAACCAAGTGATTTTAAAATGTCTTTAAAAATATTATTACCAAAGGTTTCTTCGCATGTTGCTTGTTTAAGTCATAATTGGTAGCTATACGAGAATAATTGCATTGCAGTACGGAAACAAAGAAAGTGGACTTCGTATTTAACACTTTTAGATAACAACATGTCTACTTCATTGAAAAATTCATCGTTTAGATTGATATCACTGTTTTGTAGGTCTATTAGTCGTAAGCGTTACTGCTGAGCATGAGGTACTGGGTTCGATTCCCAGCTCGTAAAAAGTTATAATGAGTTTTTTCATCAGGAATAACTCAGTAGAAGTCCGGAGGCTGGATTTGTGCGCGGTTGATGCCAATAACTTCGCCCCGTATTACTTAGGATTTAAACATAACTGGCTGCCTCACGAAACAGGTTCTCCGTCTAACTAAACAAAAGCTGCGTACCTACGGTTACTGCAGCTTTAATTGTTGGCCACGGCTCATTGAATAAACACCTCTTTGTCATAGGAGTAACAGACAGTCGGCTGTGCCGAGCCTGCATGGATGACAATGAGACAGTGCTTCTAAACTGCCCGGTGGTCGCCACGCACAGGGCAAAGTATTTCGATAACCCAGGTACCCTATGTGAGACGGTCAGTAACATCAAGGCGTTGCTGACCTTCCTTGCGGAGCTGGGGTGGATCGAATAATCGATTTTCCCACCAGTACGCGAAATACGCGCATTGACATGGAGTTGCAGACACCACCCTGTATTACCTATGCGCGCTAGGTGGTTACAAATGATGATGATGACGATGTATGTCAGTAACATACAATGCACATCTTCTCATCAGTGTTCCTTCTGTCTCTTTCTGTGAACTATTTAATTGTATCTCTTCCTATGGCCAGCCAAACAAGACAAATGTTCGCCTGTCAAGATCCCCGCATCGATACGCGATGTCCCACCCCCATTACAAGATGTTAGAAGTTTTGTAGATAAGCCTTTGTTATTTATGTCGTGTTTGGGTACTGTAAGTAGTTGATTAACGGTTTTGTCTTGTGGTTATGTAGTGTTGTGGGTAAATGAGACATCAATTATTCTTTAGATCACGCTGATTTGCTCCAGTCTCTATGAATAAGGTACAAAAGTAGAAGATATTACCGTTACCCGTTAAAATGTTGTCAAATACCCATTATTATCGTGCCATAGAGAAACCTGCAGCTGTTGATTGCTTTTTCAAACTATGTATATTAGGCTAAAACTACCCAGTCATGATGTGACCTACAATTATAGCAATGTAATCAGCATTCCACAGTTAAAATAGGCTTGGTAGGAAGTACCTTAGCAGCAATAGTTTTTTTTACATTTTTATTGACATCAAAAGGAGAAGGATAAAAATTGACACTCATATCAAAACTTTAAACTCTGTTGACGATTGTTCGTCTTCGCGGGAGTTAAAAGTCAAAAAACAAAAAACTCTCAATAAAAATCATGCATCTAAAATCTTAATTCGGCCAGCAGTCTTCCCGTCCCAAGCCGAACCCATCCCGTGATTAGAGGCCGTGATTGATGAGAGCGTCACGCCACGCGACGAATGGATGATCGATCGCTCGGCATCTGCGACCCGACGTTCCTCATTGTAGCTAGGTTTCATTAAACTTCATTAATTTGAACTTGTTGATTTTTAGTGAAACCTTCATCAAATTTTTGGTCATGCCTACCTAAACACGGCGTAATGAAACTACAGCCTGCCTAAATGGCAATTCGGCTAGGCCGCAAGTGACTAAAATCGCAAGTTCCAAAGTAGAGTAGGTTTCGACTTTTGTCGTGCGGCAGTTGACAAAATCGATCGTGAAAATGCTTAGTCGCAGGCGATCGTCCGTCGCATGAAGGTCGATATTTTGATGCAAAATGTGACTAGTTGTAATCACCTGCAATTTTTTTCGACCTGTGTAATTGGGGCGGCGATTCTGCTTTTGAGGCGATTTGGTAAGCGACCAGCCGAACGGCAAAAATCGATAATGTAAATCCACCATGGACATCGACGCGTAAACCTTCACCATGGTAATAGCTTGCGTGTCGATGTGCCTTACAGGGTGTTGATGTACAGACGCCAGCCCATCAAGGTACTACAATCTGTCAAATTTCTTTAATAGGTTTTCAACTTGATCGCTAAAGTACCTATTAAGTTCAAAGTTGATTGGGAAAATTTAACAGTTTCGGGTAGCTTGATGTAATGTTGTCTGTACTATACAGGGTTGTATTGTATCGCAAATTGTTCCTAGAAAAATTCAAGAAGGTTTGAGCTACATGTATTACGGCGCGGGCACGGGGCGGGCGCGGCGCGGCGAACTCAAACATATGAACTTCCTTTGAGTGATGTCCATAGTGAGCATGCGGGCGCGGTGAGCGGCGCGAGCTACTCGGCGCGGCCCGCGGGGAGTGAGCGTTCAACTCATGCCACAGCTCGATCATACAAGTGGCCGCAGTGGGTGCGCGGCGCGAGCGCGGGCTTCCCGCGCGGGGACCGAGGTTCTCAAACTAGTTCGAGCTTTTTTCAAGTAAAAAAAAAGTACTCTTCATCCATATTCACACGACAACACGTAGAACGCAGCCGCGCTCCAGTCTGGCCAAACACTAAAGGTCACGATAACACTATCTTAGTAGGATGAGCTTCAACTTACAATAAAAAACTACACAACTGGACTGTCATTCTCATTTTTTTATGTCTAAGTACAGTCAACAATATTATAAGGTCAAGCGCCTTAAGCCCTACCGGGTCAAATTAAATTAGCTAGCGAAACTCCACAGAAGTGATGGTTATCGACATCTAAACATGATAAAACAAAAAACAAATCCATTTGTTTTTTTTTTTGGTTCAATGACCGCCGTTAGTTTAGTCACTTGAAATATCAGTTTTTTTTTTTATGTACGATTCACACTCGGGATTGGTATCTAATTATCTATACACTACATAAACAAAAGAAAATAGATTTTCTTCTCCGCTCATGCTTTTTTTCTTTTTTTTTTCAGTTGGGAAATCATCAAATGACCCCTCTGGGTGGAGCGGAAGGGAGTGTCAGACTCTTACTGACTAAAACCCACCCGTGTTCCTTCCATAGCCCTTTATGTTCCGGGCCAGCGGTAACCCTTTCGGACAATATGCTTCGAGTAACGAAACTCCCAGCGGTTGCCAACCGCCAAAAAAATACTACAATCTTTTTTTAATTTTCATTTTATCGTGTTTTGACATCGCTCCTCCTCACATGTTCAAAGTTTCGCTAGCTAATTTAATTTGACCCGGATATACGAAAGATGAGACTTGACCCCGCCTCCCCCGCTCTTTCCGCCGCCCCTATGACGTCCGGTCCCGTCCCGCACTCAGACCTCATACCGCTAAAGATACCTAAAATCGTGTTCTGCGCAAGTCAAACCACGTGGTGCGTCAAGTCTCATCTTTCGTGGCACGCATTGTACTAAGCCATCACATTTTTCCTGCGGGGTAATTGCGTAACACACTAAAAGTAGGAATAGCTTTCATTTTGATAGTTCAACAACATTCATTGAGTTATTTATGTTGTTGCAGACAAGTTTTTCGAACAAATGAAGCGATGGTTTAGCAATATCCTTCAAAATTATTCAGATTGTTATTGATAGTGTGTTACGCAATCAGGGCGCTGATAATTGTGGTAATTATATTATCACCATTCCAATTGTGTGGGCTCTTCGTTAACAAAGTCATTACAGGCTCTAACAAGCTCATTACAATCAATACTAACATTCACCAGTGCCTGTAATTGTAGTTGGCAACTCAATCTCCATATCTGGATAGACGGTTTAATTATGCGTTAATCACGAGGTTATTTTGCGAGTGACGCTTCCAAATTAATAACAGTTCATGAAAAAAATATTCATCTCATACATACATTTGCGCGCCTTCAGAAAAGTTGAAAGTTTAATCTTTTTTTTTTTCAAATATAATCCATTGGATAACAAACTGAAAAGTGGCTTACCACTTTGACATGTTAAACAATTTATTTTACAAATGTTAGTAAGTAGGTATTTATTATTTTTCTAACTTTAATTTTTTGCGGTGCTTCTACAAAGTAGGCGCATTGTAAACAGAATTTGTAAAACTATTTAGACTTTTATTCGGTCAGAATACGCAATCTGACACTAAGGGCCTGGACCCACGGCACGGGATCCTTCAGCATCACATCATGCAAGCGCATACTGATGACAACGATGCCGCGGTATTCATAGACATTCCGCGACGTCCTTCTTCAATGTGACAGTCTTAACAGGTACTCAAAAACCCGAAAGTCTGACAACTAGTCGTAACAAGGGGTATCGTATTACCCAGTAACTTTTTGATATTCCAATTTTATTGTCATACTATTACGGTACATTTCTATTCGTCGCATAAAAATCCCTTGCCGTGCCGTGCCGCCAGAGGCCCAGGTATTTAACAGCTGCAGCTCAAATATCTATTCAGCCGTATGTTTTTATTAAGCCGAACGTTAATTTATTATGCGGCTTAAAATCCATTTGCATTTGTACTAGCAGGTACACTTTGATTGCGATATAACAACTATTCCATTTGAATAGATGAATAATTAATGGGTGAATTAGTTACATGTTTGGTTAAATTAAGGTTGTTGAGGTTTTTGATTAGTTAGTGATTAGTAGATAAAAGCCTTTTTTTACGACTGACATGCCACTGGCTGGGGGAATCAATCAGGCATATTATTTCCGGGTGCTTTAGTCCATGATTGTTGACATAATTGTCCTACATGATGAGAACCTCCTGAAAGCCGACAAAGATGTATTTTGACTTGGATCGTGAGGTAGTCGACATGTGGGGATGTGGACTCAAAATAAATATAAATACGGTAAATACGGTATATTTAGATAGATATTAGACTGTAAGCTTTCATAAGAATAAATAATTAAACACAATCCACCACAGAATCTACTGCCAGACTAAATAAAGAAAAGGAAATACCCTCTCCTGTATTTCCTGAAGATAATAAACCAAATGAGACCACTGTATATTCAAATATATGTATTATATTACACTATTTACATACTACTTGGCTCCACATGGTACTTCTAATATACCTCTCTTTACTGCAATGCATAACTAACCCAGCTTCTATGTCATAAGTATAAAAATTATGTTCATTACGTGTACACTATGGTAGTAAATTCCTATAAATATTCAAGAAGATAGCAACTTTATTGACCTCTATTGCCTCCACTAGTCATATTACTCTCAAATACACTCTCACATACAGACACACTATGCAATACTTGTATTCACACTCGAATCGTACTCCCACTAAGATCCTTATTTTTATTAAATATTTTTAAGAAATAAATTCAATTGTATAAATTTAAATAACATGATTTTTTACGCTAGTACCTTTCACAGGCGACAGGTACGCGCAGGTACTCTTTTTGCATTGAACTCTTGCCGGACTAATTTTGGCGAGTGCTCACCAGTCCGCCGTATGGTTGACTCATATAATATTACTTTTGAAAATATTTACATCTTTAATAAATTGTCCAATAAGTAGATTCAGAAGCCTCACCCGCTTCACTTTATTAAGGGGCGTAAAGGACCTAAACGCAAAAAACGCAAGTTTTAGAAAAAATAAAAGTATTATGATCGACTACAGTAAACAAAATCAAAAAAATATGTGATGTTCTTTTGGATATATGCTAGGTTGATAGTGTGTTGAAAACATAATACAACTAATATGATACGATAGAAAAAAATCATGAAGATACCTCTAAAAACTTTCTTTTTACAATAAAAATCATATTAATATACATACAATCATTCTGATTTTTTGTAAGATTATTCTACAAGTAACATACTAAAAAACTAGTGTTTTAATTTTTGAGTCCAAAGTCCAAACCATAAATTTTTTGTAATTAAATAATTGCTTCATATTTTGCAATAAATTACCAGCGTTGTGTCATCGCGCTTCTCTTTCTTTTCTATGTATGCAGTCCGACAGTGACCGCGCTTTAGGTCAAGTACGTCCCATAAATTAAAAAAAATTAAAAGAAGTTTACAACCCCTACGATATTTTGTGCTTTTACTATTCATGTTCGTATTGCGAGCTGATTGAAACGTTGGGAGTGCACTTGATGAATATTAACAACGGACATGACGAGTGTAATGGATTATTCTGTCAAAAAAAGGTTTTGTTTTCGTTGTCATTAATGACAACTAGAGTTGCCAACTTGTTTTATATGTATCATATTATATAGTATTTTCGAAGCCATTGCTTGTAAAAATATAGTAGATGGCAAAAAAAAAGTAGGTGCCCAAACTATTTTAAACTGTATGCTAGTTGCTTCAAATCTTTAGTCCTGTTACTGTTTATTTTTATACTAAACCAAGCATTTAAAATCCTTTCCTTTAACAATTTTTTATATCTACCTATTTATGTAGCAACATTTTTTTTAAGAGATATTTCAATGACAATCAATCAATATTGTTTCTGCCGCCATAATAGCTATTATAATCTCTCCTTCCATTCATGTTTTAACAAACAATTTTTTTTTAACTGAATTTGGCGACCCTCCCCAGCTTCGCAAGGTTTTTATGAATTGACATAACTTTATTATACAAGTCCTCCGGAATAATGATGAAAACTGAATGATGGTGGAAACTGCATCAAAATCCTGTTGCGTCGCTAGAAGAACAACGACACGAAAAGCGGCTTTAATCACACTAATATTATAAAGGCGAAAGTTTGTGAGTGTGTGTATGTGTTTATATGTTTGTTACTTCTTCACGCTCAAACAGCTGGACAAATTTTGATAAAATTTTGTATGGAGGTAGCTATTACGCTGGATTAACATATAGGCTTTTTATCCCGATATTCCCACGGGATCGACAATTATGAGGGTGAAATAGCGGGGCGCAGCTAGTTTATAATAATTATACTAGCTTCTGCAGTAGTTTCTGGCTCGCCTGACAGGTACATCGCATCACCTGCCCGCGCTGTCACTTCGTTTTCGCTTAGCAATCTTACTGACTTTTTTCATATTCCTTGCCTACAGCTTTCCTCAAGAATTGGGCTATCAAATTCAGAAAGATTTTTCAAATGCGACCGGTCTTTCCGGAGATTATTAGCGTTCAAACAAACAAAAACAACTCTACAGTTTTATTATTAGTATAGAAACAATATTATAGATTTTCGTGTAAAGTCCCCTGTAGGTACTGTATCATTAAACTCCCCCTTCTGTGGTAACTTTGATCACCCCAAACAAATGCGTCATTAGTATTACAATATTATGATTGATATCGAAATTACAGCTGGGGCGATGACTTGGGGCTACTGACCCCACGATAATAGCTGGCTTGAATGGTGTCTGATTCGAGCAGTCAAATCCAATTGTTGTTTTGTGCGTCTTGAAAGTAGGGAAAATAATTGTAGGCAGCAAAAATAATGTTCCTACTTTGATTTGGGATTTCTTTTGCACCCTTATCCCACGTCCGAAAGGACGTAAAAATATCGCGGCGGGATTTTATCACGCACTGGATTTTTAACACTCGGTGTTTGGCCGGGCTTTGAAAATCCAACAGAGCGTATCCTAGCGCGTCAAAATAACACACTGTAGGATTTTCAAGCAGTACGTTGAAAATCCAGTGAGCGCAAATAAATCGCCGCGGGATATCGTGCCCGTGCGAACCTGGGCTTAGGCTAGATAGAGCGCACCACATCTAACGGCCCTTTCGGCGTTTTCTATATGAATTAAAATACTGTTCGCTACTAAGCGCTTCACTTGAGAACGGCTGGACCGACTTGGTATTTTTTTTAAATATTTGTATTAGTCCGCATAAGATTTTCAGAGATAGAAAAATACGAAAACTTGCCCGGAAAATAAAACACTGGGAAAAACTTTGAGAAAACTGAAAGTGTTTTTTTTTTCTATAATTATGATTTTTTGTATGAAAAATAATTGAAATTCGGATTCAGCACAACGTCTGTCGGTTCAGCTAGTTAACAATAAACTCCTTTAATTACAGCCATCATGCAGTGGAATGGACAGCAGAAGAACTACATCAGCAATCCGGATATACAGACGTCAGCACATCAGCTACCCGAAACTGTCAAATTTTCCCAATCAACTTTGAACCTTATGCTTTAGCGATAAAGTTGAAAATCTATTTTAAAGAAATTTGATAGCTTGCAGTAGCTTGATTTGCTGGAGTCTGTACATGCATAATAGGTATGATTTATGATGTATTTATAAATTGAATTAAACCACCAAGGTAACCTCAATCCTACGGACGTTGGGTACAGACAGCAAAAAGGTACGAAATAGCTATGTCTGAATTATTCATCATCATCATTTCAGCCGAAAGACGTCCACTGCTGCCTCCCCCAAGCACCTCCACTTCGACCGGTTCGTAGTGTTGGATGGTCTCCCACAAGGTGGTCCGACGACCATGTGAAGGCCGCAGGAACCCGTTGGATGTGAGAAGCACAGAACCGGTCTGAATTATTATGAATATGATATTATATGACCGCGTACCGGAAGATGTAGCGTTGGAAGGCCTCCCACAAGGTGTTCCGACGACCATGTGAAGGCCGCAGGAACCCGTTGGATGTGAGAAGCACAGAACCGGTCTGAATTATTATGAATATGATATTATATGACCGCGTACCGGAAGATGTAGCGTTGGAAGGCCTCCCACAAGGTGTTCCGACGACCATGTGAAGGCCGCAGGAACCCGTTGGATGTGAGAAGCACAGAACCGGTCTGAATTATTATGAATATGATATTATATGACCGCGTACAGGAAGATGTAGCGTTGGAAGGCCTCCCACAAGGTGGAACTTGTGAAGGCCGCAGGAACCCGTTGGATGCGAGACTTTTTTCTAGTAAAAATAAGTCTTCTTCATCCATATTATTATTTTGACACACTGGACATGACAACACGCAGAACGCAGTCGCGCTCCAGTGCGGACAAGCAGAGCGTGCGCGTTCCCGCAACCGCGTCCGCGCCCCAATCTGGCCAAACACTATGAGTTGATAACAAGTTGTAATTAGAGACTTGCCTTGTTAATCAAAATTATTGTTATAATTACCACGTATGCATAATAGAATCTGTCATTTATAATTAAAATGGATACATGTTAAAGAGCTGATAATTTAATTTAATAGACAGTTCGTAAAAGGGAGGCTTGTGGCTAATTAATAACAGCCGCACGGGTCGATCGATCAGGTTAAGCTAGGCTTGCCGCGGTTGATCCGTGGATGGGTGACCATCTTTACATCCCAAGACCCCTCCGTGCCTCGGAAAGCACGTTAGGCCATTGGTCCCGGCTGTCATTAGTAGATCTTTGACAGTTGTTACGGGTCGTCAGAAGCCAGAAAACCTAACAGCCCAATCTTACCAAGTGGTATCGTATTACCCAGTAACTGGGTTGTGGAGGTCAGATAGGCAGCCGCTCCATGTAAAATACTGGTATTCAGCTGCATCCGGTTAGACTGGAAGCCAACCCCAACATAGTTGGGAAAAGGCTAGGCAGATGATGATGATGAATTAGTAGATAAATTTGGAGGATTTTGGCGGTCCCAACCAACCCACCCGTACCCATACATACCCATCCACAGGCCAACCGCGGCAAGCGTAGCTTAACCTGATCGATCGACCTGTGCGGCTGTTATTATTTAATCACGGGCCCCTCCGTGATTTAGCCACCAATTAATTAATTGAAAAAAAAACTTAATTAAATAAAGAAAAAAAATCTTGCAATAAGTATAGTCATAATCTTGGTCCATAATCTCAGTTAACAAATGGAGTGGTACCTTTAACTGTCGGAACACATCAGTGTCAAACAGGGTTATTATACGATTTTCCTCCTCGCCTCTCTTATATTATTATTATCTGGGGTAATGATTCCGTGAGGGCTTTCCTCAAGTTTTTGAACGACTTCTTCATCAAATGTCAAGATACTGGAGATATTAGGTGAGTGAAATTGAACCGAATTACCTTTTCGAATTAAAGTACCTACTAAAATTAATTTGTCTCTTCAGGGTTTTTTTTTCTAATCAGTTTTTTAGGAGAATATGGCCTGATATTTTCATCTTCAGATAACTTATAAGTGTGGAATATAAATTGATGTTGCTACGACGAACTTTTTTTTTCCTCTCGCGGGTTTCGCTCGTCCCCGCCAAAACTTGTGAATAGCTGTGTAATTATATAACATATTACGCTAAGGACCTTTTGTTTTTCAAGTATACAACGTGGAGAAGACAATAAATGAAAAAACTGACAGTAAAAAGCACACACACACTGAACACTGGCACTGGTAAAGGAGTATAATTTTGAAACTCTCAAATAAATCCTAATACCAACATTGAAAGAGTTTAGAAATACAAACTTTAATTTATTGTCGCATTCGTCTCCACCTTGTATACACTGTTTTTTGTGCAATGAACCTTACGCTGATACTAACCCACGCCATGACAGTGAAACTTATAAATAAAAGTTATCTGAAAATTTAAAAAGATTTTTAGTGTATAAAAATTTATTAGTTTTCATATAGGTAATGTAAAATTATTTGTTTCTGTTATTATTAGCAGCGCCCTTCGATCCCGTTTGAATATTGGGATAAAAATTATTTCATATCCTAATCCAGGTCACGGTTTACCTATGTGCCAAATTTCATCTAAATTTGTTCAGCCGTTTTAGCGTGAAAGCATAACAAACAAACATACAAAAAATCAAATATTTTCTCTTTATAATATTATATTAAGTCTAGATAGGTGGCCTTATTTTCGTATAGAAATAATATTAGGTATATGACTGACCCGAAAACCTTTGCCACGAACCTTGTAGTGAAAAGAACTGTCAACCGACGCCACGCCGTTTCCGAACCGCAATCAAAATCCTTTTTGTACGACAAAACTGTATACGTAATTTATTTTACCCTAGTGTGATGTTGGTGTATTTTTACTTGATGCAGCAAGATAATTTCAAAGTCATAAAAAAATTGTACTATACACATGTCTTGTCATCATCTGCCTAGCCTTTTCCCAACTATGTTGGAGTCGGCTTCCAGTCTAACCGGATGCAGCTGAATACCAGTATTTTTTACATGGAGCGACTGCCTATCTGACCTCCACAACCCAGTTACTGGGTAATACGATACCCCGTGGTAAGACTGGTTATCAGACTTTCAGGCTATTGACGACCCATAAAGACTGTCAAAGATCCACGAATAATATTAAGATAATTATATCCTCTTAGGGCATCTCCTACCGGCGTTTCTATTAACCTCTGTCTTATAAATATATCCTATCTCCACAAAATGTAAGGAACACCAGATTTTTAGTCATAACAATATTGCTTGTCGTGGCTGAGTTCACTTCACAGACATAAATCTCACTCGTGATAAATATCTACTTACATTCAACGCAGTCATCTGTCTGAAAAACAAATACAAATGTTCCGTCGTATTACGTATTACTGCGTACAATGCGTGCCACGAAAGATGAGACTTGACACACCACGTGGTTTGACTTGCGCAGAACACGATTTTAGGTATCTTTAGCGGTATGAGGTCTGAGTGCGGGACGGGACCGGACGTCATAGGGGTAGCGGAAAGAGCGGGGGAGGCGGGGTCAAACCTCATCTTTCGTGGCACGCATTGTACGTCAAATAAAATGATTGTGAAAAGTGTCCTTAAAAATCTTTTCCTTATTTGTTTTTCAGACCGTACTCAGCATTGCCCCGTAATGATTGGCTACTCTAGGTGCGCTCCACCGGCACCGGTTCAACTTACAGTTTATCCGTCCATCAAAATATTGCCAATATCCATGTAACATGACGTTGCTCTCCATATTTTGATGAATACTTTATGATTGGTTGTGAGTTTTCGAATGCATTTGTGTTATGAATACAGAAATGTCTAGTTGCCATTATATACAGACATAAAAACCAAAAATAATAAAATTAAATTCTGACTTAACTAAAACTATACAGAAACTAAAAAATTGCGTCGAAAAATTCATCCGCATCGCTGTCGACTGGTAACGTACCCAAGAGACTGGCGGCATTACCACGTTGTATCGCGATGCTCAACCTCTGGCCAAGGTAAAAGCCAGCCCTTGGGTCACGGGAAGTGTCAACCAGTCGTTTAGAAATTTCTTTAAAAAGACCATCTCAGCGACAAGTCAAAAACTTGTCAGAAATTGAGGAAGAATAAAAGATTTTTTATTCCTCCTAAATGTATTGTATTCCTCATGTTATGTATTGATGGAGACCGTGCTACTTTTAGTGGAGGCACATGACGATTTGTAAACAATTCTTTGGAGGATAATACAACAATCGATTTAGTTGGAGGTAACAATTTCAATCAATTTACATCCTCGATCGGAGGAGCGATTCTTGTAATTTGAAGAATGTTCACAGTTTGATCTCATCGCAATCTGTGAAAAATACCTTTACATCGACTCACCATGACGGCGCCTAAAAGATCGATGTAAATTATAAATATGACTATATAGCAAGCCTACAAAAGGACTTTACTTATAAAATTACATCCCTGAAACTAGATTCCTACGTAAATAAACTACAAACCATCTATTTGATCACAAAAACAGCATTCACAAAGATTCCTTTGAAAACATTTACTAAGAATACAATACTGACATTCAGAAACCACAAAGACCTGTGCTTGTGCTGCGAACATTGTAGAAAAAGTTAAGTGCTTCCGTACTGCATTATAATCTGGAGGGAAAAGTCCATTAATACGGTGATGCATTTCCTTCGCTCGTAACTTTGAATTAGTTAAGAGAACATTATCAATTTGTATATTCCTACCTAGTTTAGTCCTAGAATTTATTATTCAGTTACTTTTTAGCGGCTTATTGGTCGACTCGCATGAATTCACTCGCCCAAAACGGCCGAACGACGGTGTTTCATAATTAATAATAATACATATATTATTTTCTTTTTAATGTATGTGATGAAATACTTTTACTGGCAGCATCAGACGATTTGTGATTGCTTGTCTACACAATGTTTCGTTTCGTTGTCACTTGTTTCTTGAAAAAATTTGTAACTCGATAGCACTCATCATTAGTTTATTTCTATTTCCCCATTTCACCCTTGCCGTTAATTGACTACCACATTCCGCTTTTATTGTACATTCTCTGTAATACTGTTCCACAAGACAGCCGTAACATTATGTTCAATATATTATAAATGTACCTATTTATTTAATCTCGTCGTAAGGTTGGCGCCTACGACCTTTTACTTGTCACAGCAATGCCACAGACATACCAGAGTGCCTCTGACACTCAAGGCATAGACAAGTAATAAGGTTACGTCTGGCGCAGATTAAAAATTGTTTTTTTTTAATTTAATTATTTGCTAATATTATTTTTACATAATATTATTTATTTATTTCTGTAACTGCCCGTGACATCACAGCGGGCCCTATAATTAGAATACCAGTGCTGCGACATTTATTTTTTAAATGTCGCTACAGCATGCTGATATAGGAGACTTTTGGCCTCGTATAGGACTTTCTGTTTCATTTTCCTTTTGTTACTTTTTTTTATATAACTTGGATTTTATTTTACTGTGTTTAGTTTAGTTTGTGATCTTCCTATACGAGTTGCAATAAATGCTTTTTCTTTCTTTCTTTCTAAATATAATTGTAATGTAGATATATCTCGTTGGTAATCCTTAAATAAATAAAATAAAATTCTAAGCCAATGTCATGTCAACACCTCTGCTTCAAATCAAATCAAATCATTTATTTTTGCAAACATGGGTAATTGGTACATAGATGTTTTCTTAAGCTAAAGTCCTCCATATTCTACCATCTCATGGGCATGCAAATAATATTAGATTCTAAAATTAAATAGAAATTCTATTGATACCGAATAAATAATTATAAATGTTAGATCATTGGAATTACAAAAAGAATTACAGAACTGAATTACAAAAATGTTAAAAATAATAAAGTATGTCAAAATGTCAATAGAATAAAAAATGTCAAAATAGGAACCTGTCAATCAGTGTAGAGATTTATCATTAAGGAATTCGTCAATTTTGTAATAACTTTTTTCAATTAATATTTGGTTTAGTGCCCTTTTAAATTTGAATACAGTCATATTTTTTATAACATCAGGTACTTTATTATAAATGCGTGGGGCAATACCAAAAAAACTTTTCTGCATAAGTGCGGTTTTACATTTCACTTGGCATAGTTTATGTACATATTGAGTCCTTATAGGATTTTTTCGAACTGCTGACAATTGCTTACTACGGAATTAGTTGAGTACAGAGTATTTTAATAGATAAAGCTGTCGATATCGGCCGGTATCGAGTGCCCACTCGACTACACGTGCCGCGTTGCCGCATAACGGTGATTGGAATATTGTATAGGGACTTGAAAATACAGGAGTCGGTCAGATGGTACGTTAGAATTTTATTAAATTTTTAATTAAAGTCTAATTTGGGTCAAAATTGTTTAACAATTTCATCAAAATTTTTGGAAAATTACTAATTGATTGTCAGATTGTCAGGGACTTTCCCTGACAGTAATTTTGTCACTTTCCAAAAATTGACAAAACATGACGATTTTTTAATAATTATAGAATAAAAAAGGTTATATTTCGGAACAGTGCAGATCCCACCAGCCCACCTGCCACTCGCCCTCCAGCTAGATGGACGGACGACCTAAAGAAAGTGTGTTGACAGGGTGTTGTGGCGCAGCCTGTTAGAGGCCTATGTCCAGCAGTGGACTGCATTAGGTTGAGTTGTTGTTGTTGTTGTTGTTGTTGCAGACCCCAATATTTATATTATCTATACGTCTTTTGACATTATGCGAAATATCTTTGTTAGGTTACTGCTCAAAATTGTGCACAACGTGTCGTGCACGGAATACTGTCTTCACACTGTAAATTGCACCCGTGCAAAGCTGGGGCGGGTCGCTAATCTAAACTAATATTATAAAGAGAAAAAAAACCTATTAAAAAAAATATTTGTCTGTGTATTATTGAAATTGTGTGTCTAATAATGAGTTCATTGTTACTTGATGATGAATCTATACTAATATTATAAAGCTGAAGAGTTTGTTTGTTTGGTTGAACGCGCTAATCTCTGGAACTACCAGTCGGATTTGAAAAATTCTTTTTGCATTTGATAGCCTAATTCTTGAGGAAGGCTAAAGGCTTTAACATCACGCTATGACCTTTAGGAGCCGAGCAATAAGAAAAAAAGTGAGAAAGAACGCTAAGCAAAAACGAAGTAATAGCGCGGGCAGGCGATGCGATGCGACGGGGTGGGTCGGAGTAACAAGAAATTTCACGCGGACGAAATCGCGGGCAGAAGCTAGTAAATAATAATAATAATTATTATTAATAGCCTGTGATGTCCCACTCCAGGGCAAAGGCCTGTGGCTACTCTCTTTCCACTTCTCTCTATTCAAAGCTGCTAAGGACCAGTTCTTGTTGAAGGACTTCAGTTCACTCCGCCATCTCCGTCTGGGCCTGCCACGATGTCGCTTGCCTTTAAGAGGGACCCATTGGGTCGTAAGTTTGGTCCATTGTTCGTCTGACATGCTGCAGATGTGTCCAGCCCAGTTCCATTTTAGCGTGGCAGCTTTGCGTGGTGGCATTGTTATAAAAAATAACAAAGCTTTGGTTCAAACAAACCTGCAGTTTCAATATTAACGTTCATATCACGCAATGTATCATATTCAACAAAACAGAGGTTTTTGTTCGTGGTTTGATCCATCATTCATGCATGTTTTATGATATTGCAGTTTTTGTTTATGAATAGAATATTAACAAAAAAAAATGTTTTTAGTTCTATATCCAGTTCATATTTTGTGTAAAGGCATTGAATTTTCAGTTAACTTTCGAACTATAGGAGGATATAAAAAATGTATTGTAGGTATAATAGATCGAGAGGTTCTATGGACAGTTATACACGTCAACAAGTAACCCCGTTACGAATTTGGCAAACGACTCAAGAGCTAGATTGACCCGACACTATACCGAAGACATCGCGGACGTCAGCCTGTACGAGATTAGGATGGCTTTGAAGCAACTCAAAAATAACAAGGCGCCGGGTGATGACGGAATTACGGCCGAGCTCCTGAAGGCCAGGAAAACCCGTTCTTAAGGCCCTTCAGAAGCTGTTTGGTTCCGTCATACTCGAGGGTAAAACACCACAGAACAGAGGTGTGGTCATACTTTTCTTTAAGAAGGGCGACAATTTAAGAATTATAGACAATTTAAGAATGTACCGATAGTCGATCTGCAACTTAATGGTGTGCACCATTAAGTTGCAGAAACAATAAAAGTTGCACCGTCTAAAAAAATGTTAAGACGATGCATGCCATTGGTTGCACCGATTTCATTGAATGCCAGTGGCAAGAAATATTCGCCGTATAACACACACATAATCAGCCTGTAATGTTCCAAATGCTGGGACACAGCCCTCCTCCCGGTGATAGGGAGTGGGCCCGCGTGGATTACGGCATCGCGTAATGGGGCTTTATTTTCGGGAAATTAAGTACTGTAAAGGTTAAACCAAAAGGCTTACCCTAATTTAATCATTTAACGTACAACCCAAAACAATTTCAAAAAGCCATACAGGTACGAACAATTACTCCGAAATCCTTACCGTTGTCATGATAACGAATGTCCTCAAACATAATAATTTTTAATCCGAATGTATTCCTTCATTTATACTGATATTACAAAAGTTAACTCAAGCAGACGAGCAGTACAAGAGTACCATTTACAATAAAGCTGAGATTTTATGTGAAGTGCAATGAAAGCGTTGGGTATAAGATATTATAAAGTTAGTTTGTGGTGACTGTCTTTGTAGCGTTAAGAGCTTGATGGGTTACCGTACTTTTACTATACCTATACATACGTACTTACGTAGGTATTTTTTCTTGTTTTTTGAAGTGAAAACTTCTTTAGCGACGTTGTACACTTTTTTTGTAATGGGTTAAAAATGTTAAACTGGCGTCAGGACACGTGACCTGATCGAAAATTCGTAAGACGGATGGCCGTAGCCGGTACCGCGCGTGTTTTGTTTGTAAGACGATTCACAAAATAGACACGTAATTGTTCAAGTTTTCACTTCTGTCGGCACTCCCGGAGTACCACTGTTTTTTTTTGTTTTCAAAGAAGTGAAGAGAAAAAGCACTTTCATCGTCCTTTTACTGTAATCTATACTTATATTTAATATTATAAACATGTAAAATTTGTTGGTTTGTAAGTTTGTATGTAGGGGGTGATTCTGGGACTGCCAGTCGGATTTGGAAAAAGCTTTTTGCGTTTGGTTTTTGAGGAAGGTTATAAGCTGTTTATCATGCTAGGACCCTTAGGAGCCGCGCAAAAAGGAAAAAAGTCAGAAAGTTCGCTAAGCTAAAGCGAAGTAGCACCGCGGGCAGGCGATGCAATGCGACGGGGCGGCTCGGGGAGACAACAAATTTCACGCGGACGAAGTCGCGGGCAGAAACTAGTAAATTATGAAATCTTTTAATAGCCAATTTATTTGGACAGCATATAAATTCAGTAATGAAACGGAAATCGTATTGGTTTTAATTTTTACTGATGAAGTAAAAATTACTTTTAAAGGTTTCAGATGTTAATTTATCGTTTTACATTTTTATTCTGTACTGGTGCACACACACAACACACACACACACACACTCTCACACACACATTCACAAACTTTCGCCTTTTGTAATATTAGTGTGATATATCACACTAATATTACAAAAGGCGAAAGTTTTGTTTTGTTTTTTATTTCCTAGAGGATATATTTTGAAAAACTGTGGTATTTGATATTCAATATAAAATATCGTTAATATTGTTGAGGTTGATATATTTTGTATAATATTCTTTTGCTTGAAATACTCTTCAATAAATCCATACTAATATTATAAATGCGAATGTGTATTTGTCTGTTTGTCTGTTACCTCTTCACGCTTAAAGCTGCAGGACCGATTTAGATGAAATTGGGTATAGAGATAGTTTGAGTCCCGGGAAAGGACATAGGATAGTTTTTAACCCGATATTCCCACGGGATCGGAACTTATGCAGGTTAAACTGCGGGGCGCTGCTAGTAAATAAATAAGTTTATTTTCTCTCACAATGGTTTTGTAGCACTTAACAGTTTTGAACTATAAATTCACATTGCCAGAGCTTGTGCCTGAAGTAGGTTTTAGAAAAAATCCTGTATCACAGGTCACTAGGCCCAACTTAATGGCATCATACAAATAAAAAGACCAGGTAAAATGTATTTCTACTCAACAATTAAAACAAAAAAAAGAAAGAAATTAAATAACATAACAAAAGCAGTCAAAGGGTGTGTGGCGAATGCTTAGGCGAATGGTTCTTAATGTGAAGGTGAATAGTTGTGGGTGAGTATGTGAATGGTGGTGAATGTCTAGGCAATTATTTGAATACAAGTAGGTATTATTTAATTGAGTGGAGCAGTTTATCTGTGTCCTTATAAAGAAAGAAAAAGAAAATACGTTTATTTGCGGAAAACATGACGCATAAAAATAAAAAATAAAAACAAAACAAAAAAACAAAAACAAAATAACAATTAGGAAAAAGGAAAGAGAAAAATAGAAAAGAGTCGGATAGGAAAGAGTTTTCAATAACATAATAAAAACAACCTAGAGGCGTACCGCAAGGGTTGGATTGAGGTGGCTCTAGAAAAGGATACATGGAACTTATGGAAGGAAGGAAGGAACATGGATACTTTGCTCAGCAGTGGGACAGGGTTTGCAAAAAAAAACATGCTTTTGAGCTTTTCAGTGCGTAGCTTTATTTATTGGTCCAGTTACATGAATCCTGGCATCAATAACGCAACGCGCTGAAAATCTATATTCACAATCATTTTCACTATAACTTTTTTTCTACGTAAAGTTTCACCCAGCACAATCACCAATCGACTGTGCATAGTAAAAGTTACGGCTACATGGCTCAATGCACCAGTCGTTAGTGCTTGTAATCCATTGGAAACGGCATTCAGGGCTAGACATTCATAGGTTGATGAAGCCAATCAAGCTATAAAAGGAAAACAGACAGTAACTGCTACGAATCGTTGTATGAGGCTGTGTTTTATGAGAGATGATGTGGTTCGAACAGAAATCACGTTCTGGATATTTGTCATTTTGTTAATGACTGCACATCTAAAGAGAAGGTCGGAGGATCGATCAATCAGGTTGTTTCGTGGATGGGTAACCATCTTTACATACCAAGACCCCTCCGTGCCTCAAAAGCACGTTAAACCTTGGTCCCGGCTTGGTCGTGAATCTTTAACAGTCGTTACGGGTCGTCAGAAGCCCAAAATTCTGAGAACCAGCCTTACCAAGGGGTATCTTATCACCTAGTAACTGGATTGTAGATGTCAGATAGGCAGCCGCTCCATTTAAAATACTTGTATTCAGCTGCATCCGGTTAGACTGGAAGCCGACCCCAACATAGTTGGGAAAAGAACAATATATTGGTTCAAAGAGCCCGTTGTTGTGACAACTGTCGCTGAAAACCAGCGCTGGGGCTCTGTCTTGCATAGGGTCGCAGCATAATGCTGAGCGATAGCCGTTTTTCGTGGATGTGACGCATGTTTCTCCCAACCCTTTCTTATTTTTTTTTTGTGTTTATGTTCCTTATTGCGTCATGTTTACCGCAAATAAACGTATTTTCTTTCTTTTCTTTACAACAGTAATAACAAACCTTTAGATTTCTTCATTCGAAATAAAGACCACAATTAAATGTACATTCAAAAGACTCCAATGTATCATAAGTACCCTAAGCTAAGAACATGTCATTGGCCACCATTGCTACTCTAATTTCAGCTTTATTATCATATCATTTCAGTGCATAAAAGATCGTAAAAGGCCAGATAAATATACATTTAAGTGAAGCGTCAAAGCTATGTTGGATTCCGTCGGTTTCCTCGGTCGCGGCTTCATGAAGAGACGTATTTAGTTGCGTGGTGCAAGTTTAATGTTTGAAATAATAATGTTTACTTTTAACTGTTTCCTTATTGCGAGTAAATCTCCACTAACACAAATCTAGTGGAGACGTACTCGCACGCTAGTGATGTCCATAGTATTCATTTTATTTAGTAATATCTAGTGTTGGGATTCCAACATGCTCCGGCCACACAGTGTTGTGCATCAGACAAATTCAAATATTTTGAAACAATGGTTTATTTTTGTATAGGGTATAGTTTTTCCAGTAACTGAGTGGAGGTCTGATAAACAGTCGCTCCATGTAAAATACTGGTTTTCAGCCGCATTCGGTTAGACTGGAAGCCAACCCTATTTTTTTTGTGGTAAACTGGTGCCCAGGGACAATGAGGTGGGATCGCAGCTGACCTCTTAGGAGACCGGGACGAGCCGGATAGATTCCAAGTCAAATCTGGAAGAAGAACGCGTGGGCACACAAAAGATGGACGGAGTGGAAAGAGTTTGCCCAGGTGTGGGACAAGGTAAAAACGTTAAAAAAAAATGCAGTCAAAAATACAGGCTTCCGAGATAATGTATTCTGCAGCTTGTCGTAATTTGGAAGATGAAGAAGATTTAGAAGATGAATTGCTCCGGTGGTAGACACCGTCTAACATGCATGAACATCGATCAAATATTAAATTCCCAACCCATATTGCGAAGTTAATTTCTCGAGAATATAAATAATTTCAACATTTACTTACACTTAAGCCGATCAAACGACTCTATAGATTGAAATGCAATTTATCTCTAAAATACCATAAAACTTGATAGCGCTATTATAATATAAAATAGCTTAAATCGCAATAAAATATTTAATAGCATTTATATTCTTAAATTTCCAATATTCATTCGTCTCGTCCTGTGTCAAAGTTCAGTCATCCATGAAACTCATCGATCAAAGATTAATGTTACTCGGAATATTCTCGAACCTTTTTCAATCTTAAATATATTGGTAAGGTTACTATAAAGTAGGTTACAATATTTAGCTCCCAGGTGTTTTGAAGATCTTCATCTACGCATAATCAGTCTATAATGTTCCCACTGCTGGGACATAGGCCCAGGCCAGGCTCTGTGAGAGGGAGTGGGCTGTAAATCACCACTCAAAATCAAAATATTTTATTTCACATAAACCTACATGGGCAGTTTCAGCGGGATTGTCCGAAAGGGTTACCGCTGGCCCGGAACATAAAAGGCGAAGGAAGGAACACGGGTGGGTCTTAGTCAGTAAGAGTCCTCCACCACTCCCTTCCGCTTCACCCAGAGCGGGAGGGGTCATTTGATGATTTCCCATCCTATAAAAAAAAAAACCTACATGGGCACTTATGAAACGTCAGAAGCTAGGTGCACGGTGCCAAATGGTCGTTTTATATGGAGAAAAACCGGCAAGGAACTCTACGGTTACTCTTTTTAAAAAGAATTGGCTTTTACAATGTTTTCAAATTACCGTAGGTATGGGAGGACAGCGTAGGCCTGTCAACTGTAAAAGGTACTTGATAAAATAAAAAATGATCTACAGATCTAAAGTCTACAAGGCTTACAAAGTCCTTACATTTACAAAATAAGAATATCAAAAGGATAAATAAAATATAAAAACCTACTAAAACCAAGTGATATTATTGCCATTACAACCACTAATAAAGAGGTGAAAAATTACAATTGTCTGTATATAATGTCAAATAATAAAAAAAATGGGCCCAGTGCGGGTTGGCGGATGTCACATGTCTTCAAATGTTTGGTTCTAGATCATGCCAGTTTCCTCACGATGTTTTCCTTCACCGTTTTGAAAGCAGTCGTGATGAAATAATTTACACAAAGTAAAGCGACAGTCTGGGTGAGAACCTACGACCTACAACTGGTAAGTCGCGGCCATTACCACTGGGCCACCACTGCTCTCATCTACGTATAATCCTATTGAAAGATTTCATGCGTTCAAAACTATTTAACAGACTAAATACTTACAACTTTTCAGAACAGATGACTATGAAATCTGTTGGTCAAACAAGGAAGTAGCAAGGAAAAGGGTCTTAATACAAAAGAAGGTAATTAATATAATGGGATAGCTACTTCCCTTTTCCGTCAGTTAATTACCAAGCTAATGCCTCAAAGCAAACTGATTATGGCCAATCCATTGTGGGTTACCAATAGAGGCCGTATACTACATACCCGATATTTGCTGGCAGAAGCAAAATTCAATATTAAAATAATATTTTATTTCGCATAAACTTATGAAACGTCAGAAGCTTGGTGCACGGTTCCAACTGGTCGTTTCCTATGGACAAGAGCCGGGAAGGAGTTTCTCTTTTAAAGATAATTGGTTTTTACAATGTTTTCAAAATATAGTATTAACAGGTATGGTAGGACAGTTTATATAGGCCTGTCAACAAGTACTAACAAAGAAAATGGTCTACAAATCTACAGTCTACAAAGCCTCGTTCTCAAATTTTTTAGGCACCCCAAACGTAAATCAAATCTTACTTTGGGTGCCAGAGTTTATCGAAATCACTATTTCCCTTAGTTGTAACGCTGCATAGTGTTTAGATAAGTGTTTTTGTACAACTGAAGTTAATAAAGAATCTATTTTTTTATTCACAAAATATGTATAAAATAATATACCTATTTAAAAGATAAGTTTTTGAAGTGAAAACTTCTTTAGCGGCGTTGTACACTTTTTTTGTAATGGGTAAAAAATGTTAAACTCGCGCCAGGACACGTGACCTGATCGAAAATTCGTAAGACCGTAGCCGGTACCGCGCGTGTTTTGTTTATAAGACGATTCACAAAATACACACGTAATTGTTCAAGTTTTCACTTCTGTCGGCACTCCCGGAGTGCCACTGGTTTTTTTTTTTTCTTATTATTATATTGCCCATGGCCATTTTCCACTATTACCACAGAATAACTAATAGTACTTACCTCAAGCAGCGAAGGCTAGTCAGTTGATCCAGACCCATCTTAGTATAAGTTGTCCTAGGCCCACAAATTCGTCTGCGTGAAATTTGTTGTTCCTTCACCCACCCTGTTGCATTGCATCACCTGCGCTAATACTACGTTTTAGCTTAGCGTTCTTTCTGACAAATTTTTGTTTTACGTGGTTCCTAAGGGTCATAGCGTGAGGTTATTAGCCTATAGCCTTTCTCAAGAATTAGGCAATCAAATGCAAAATTAATTTTTCAAATCTGATTGGTAGTTCTGGAGTTTACCCCCTACATACAAACAAACAAATACCTCTTTATAATATTATTACAGAAGTATAGATAAGTCTCCAGCATTTATCGAGGATACTTCCAAATATCCAGCGAATGCCTGACACTGAAAAGCGAATCTATAGAGCAACGTTAGCTTCCGTGAAACTGGCGCTCGCTATGACCGTTTTAATGGGTTTTCCATACACATTAGTTATTATGACTCAGCGGATTTTCTCTAAGCCCGACGCTAGGTTGAAGGCAAAGCAAATCCACCGCTGCAAAGAGAATTTGATGATTTGCTACATGAAGCAGAGTTTATAGGTAGCAACGACGATTAAATATTAATGGATTACATAATATTACCAAAATATTTCGTTACATTTACCTGCCGACACAGTTCTCTGCTAAAACGCTACTGCTCAATGGATTTTGATGCGGTTTTCACCATAATTTGGATCATTTATTCCAGAAGTTTTATGCGTCAGATACATTAATAATAGTGTTGCCCAAATGCAAGACCAAGACCTTAGCCAGTCTTGGTCTTGGTCTTGCGTCAATACACCTGGTCTTGGTCTTGGTCTTGGTATTGCGCTCTCAGTCTTGGTCTTGGTCTTGCAGCAAGAGTCTCGCAAGTCTTGCGAGACTCTAGTACTTAAACTAGACTACATTCAAATACCTATTAGTCTATTGCTCAGGGTGGCAGGGACATCGACGCGCAACCGCTTACCATGGATTCAGTACATGATTCTGGACCCTCCTGCGTTGAAATTTTTCGTCGGCTTTTTCTTAATTTTTTACGTTTTTTTCTGCATTTTTTTTTACTGTAAACTGTATAAAATCATTATTTCTATCTGACCTAATGAGATTTTTAATTAAAAAATAGTAAATTCACTTGTTTTACTTAAAACAGCAATGTAAATAAAACTCGAAAGGGCTACCTGATCAGCTGTATTGCTAAAGTTCATTTACGAGGTCAACACTGACTTTGCGCTTACGCTATTCGCTTTCAAATGCCACAACAAAGGGACCGCAGCGCCAAGCGGTCTCCTGGTATTATTACCGCACTTGAAAATAAACTTTAAAATTATTACTATAAAGTGCATAAATGCTTGAACCTGACAAAAAATGCGGAAGATTGCGGGAATCCCCGCGCGGCGTCGAGTCGGCCATGAATACCAATGAATCTAACAGACGCGTCACATGAGGCATTTTAATCATCTACATAATTGAATGACCCATTTACTACTTTTATTTTAGATTCGTTATGAGGGGATAATTATATTACTAAAGCTTCTTCGATTTAAGGGGGAAACGCTAAGGTAAATCAACCATGAACCTTAATGCTTTAGCGATAAAGTTGAAAATCTGTTAAAGAAATATGGCAGATTGTAGTAGCTTGATGTGCTGGCGTCTGTACCATAACATCGGCTGGCTTAAAAACTGCTACTAGTACTAGACCTACTCGACTCGCTGTTAATTTTAAATTTTGCTGAATAGAAGAATAATATAAACTTTGAAACATAAATACCTAGGTACCTAATTTTTACCAACCTACTAACGTCAGATCTGCACATTTGACTTATACAAGTATAATTATAATACTCTAAGTAGATATACCTACAAGTTATGAAATGAACTTTGCTAGAAAGTTATGCTAGGTACATTTTTATCACATATGGGAACAAATTTGTAAGTAACACGCTAGCTACCTACTTAATAAATAGTCGAAACATATAATAATCAATACAATACCTGTTAGTGTTATGACGATACGGTTTTGATACTCGGGAACGTCTATCAAAATCGGGATTGAAACCAAATACCTACTATAACGCCCAAATCTCAGTTTGACTTAACTGCGAGACGCAAGAGTCTTGCAGGCTTAGTCTTTAGTCTTTTACCCCCCCGGTGGGTTCCCGCATTGTCGAGGCGGGGGGGCTCAGTAGCCGTGGCTTGGACACCCACGGTGAAGCGAAGAGGAACCCGAGGAGGGGCCGCTCGTCAGGGCTTTCGCTGACAAGCCAACGACGTAGCGGCCAAAAGTTGGTTGCGGTGCCGCTTTGGCGACTTGGCGACATTGCAACTGAGGCGGGCCGCGATGTCGTATCGGAGGCATCGCGGCTGAGGGTTGGAGGCCGCGGCGGGAGAGGAGTGCCGGTATTGCGGTGCGCCGCTCTCCCTACCTTCCGCGGCCTTGACGGGGTCGCCACCGTATGATGGCGGACGCGGTGGGGCTGCAGGGGAAGAGGAGTGTCGGTATTACGTTGGCCGCTCTCCCTATCCTCTGCAGCCGAAAATTGGCAGGCGGCGGGGCCAATGTCCTGACCCGTCGCAGGGGGACCAAGGGTGCCCAGACACGGGGTCGTCTGGCGCCCATGTGCTGGTTTGGTCCCTGGGGTGATCACGGCGTGCTATGCGTTCTGGTGCGCCGGTGATGGGGATTACTCCCCAGAGGAGGGTCCGGTAACGGACAGCCGCGGCGGGTTCGCGGATGAGTGCTAACGCGTGCCCGTGTTCCCGCCGTAAGCGGCAGAGGAGGACACCGTGGAGTTTTAGTGGGTTAGAGTCCCACGTAACTGCACTATCTCCCCGTGGTAGTGCAGCATGCATGAGCATTTCTCCACGATAAAAAAAAAAAAAAAGGCTTAGTCTTGTTCTTGCTCAAGTCTTGTTCTTGCAGGGGTCAGTCTTGGTCTTGGTCTTGCTACAATAAGTCGGTCTTGGTCTTGGTCTTGCAAAAATGCAAGAACAAGACCAAGACTGCAAGACCAAGACCGATTTTGGGCAACACTAATTACGCGGGAATCACAGAACCGGTCGAAGTGGCGGCGCTTAGGCTCCCCAAAGCACCCCAAGACGGAAAGAGAGACGGCAAAAGATGTCCACTACTGGACATAGACCGCCTATGTCCAGTAGTCGACGTCTTTCGGTTGAACTGATGATGAGATTAATATTAAACTTAGTTATAGCATAGAAATCACAATGGTTTGACATGTTGCTATTGCACTCGTGCAAAGTAGGGGCGGGTCGTATGTTTTCAAAACAGCTTTAGTCACTTCTTCAGATATCATGAATGAAGAAACACTTACCAACTTTGAAGTTTCGATATTTCTTCTATTTCGTTTAGCTCCCTAAATTACTTGCTACTTTATCCATCCATAAATAACATAATACATTTCAGCCTACTAACAAGCACTTAAATCCTGGATTTAGTCGCCAATTCGTGAACGGCCTTTGACCTTTTTTTATTGCCCATTATATTAAGCTGGCCTATGAGAGACGCCTCATTGGTCCTGAAGCGTCCATGGTTTGTTAGATCCAGTGAAAGATAGCCGGGGACAGGATTTTGAGGGCAATGATCTTTGTGATGACTAGCTTTTGTGAGGACTGTTTAAGAGGGCAGTATTCTTAGTCGTAGTAATTATAGTCGTATATTGCGAGGGAGGCAAGAGATTGAAGGTTTCGATGAAATTATGATCCCGAGAAGCTATAAATATAACGTTGACGAAAATAGTTCCAATTACTTCATGTTTGTAGACGGCTTGGCGGAGGGTGTTTTAATAATTGTAGATACGTACAAAATCAACATCAAAAGTCGTTAATTCAATTTAGACTGAGAATCAGCAGTTTTCGAACGTCAAAATTACATAAAACAGTCCTCCAAAACCCCTTCACCACCTCCTAGTGCTTTCGCTAGGAAGAAGAAGTGGCGCAACAAACTCACCAGCAGAACACCTGTCTGTTTAGTTAGAAAATACTTGATTGCATACAATACTAGGTTATGTAAAGTAATTAACATTACAAGACACAGAACATTAAATTAAATTATTTGGCATATGTCCGCTAACCACGCCATACCTGAGTAGTAGTAGACTACTACGAAAAATAACTATTATATTTGCTTATTGTTCAGATAAATGTATACAGAGTGGCAAGGATATATGCACAAACTGTTACCACGGTTTCAGTGCATTATTACCGTCTTCGGACACAAGTGGGAAGATGTAAGTCCAAACTGGTAAAGTGGGGCTACCTTAACGGAACGCCAGTAGGGTGTGTTTTTGGAGTTATGTCACAAACCATGCTCCACCTCCTATTCTGCCCTGTCTCAAAACATGCAGTCAAAGTGACCTCTGCACTGCTACCGACAACTCCGTGGATGTGGCAAAGTTTTGAGAAAACAAGTATATAATACAGTCATGTCAGCGACACGAAGAAGAAGAAGAGTATATTATTCTGAATCCCCTGCGTTAAAATGTTTCGTCGGTTATTAAAAAAAAAACAGTGGCACTCCGGGAGTGCCGACAGAAGTGAAAACAAAACACAAACAGAATACTTTGCCATCACTCACTGACATATCGCATATACATTAAAACGGAGTACCTACATCCCGAGGACAGCCGAACACATCCGAAGCGGGTATTTTTTTAATCGTCTTATAAACAAAATACGCGCGGTTTCGCTTACGCCGCGGTAACAGTGCCGCGAGTTCAATAATTTTTTCCCATTTCAAAAAATGCCCAACGCGCCAAAGAATAGAATAGAATACTCTTTATTATGTACACCATATAAATTACAGACATAAATATAGAAACTGTACAAAGGGTTCAACTGTTCAAAATTAGTTTTTTCTTCAAAAAATGTTGTTCCGTACAGTTTGACTTCGTAGGTATTGCACTTTTGTATGTAACAGCTTTTTTTTTGATAACGATATACGAAATAGAGGGTCTAAAATCATGTGCTGAATGGTTGTCATGGTTACAGTTTGCGCGTCGATGGTCCTGCCACTACAACTTGATGGTACTGCCTGTTGACACATTTATCTGAACGATAAGCAAATATTATGTCTCTTCTCCCTTGCACCACACCACATCTTCAAAGATATTTCTCACGTGGCGCAAGTGAATTCTAATTGCATTTATTTGCACACCCGCGGCACAGAATAAAGAAATACAGTACTCGTACTCGGCCGTAACCTTGATGTAAATGCCTACAGCCGCGCGGTACGTAAACATGCGATAGGGCTGCCCGCCTCCAGTATTTTAATTACATTTGCCTACTTTGTGTTTCCATTTAGTTTTGTTATTGTATTTTACTGTGTGTACATAAATTATTTTATATAAACAAATAAAATACTTTGTGAATTGAATAGGAAGTGTTTAATAAAAATGCGTGTTGTTTTGATCGCCGCCGCACGACTCCAGCTAGTGAGCAGCAGCGCGCTGTTGCTATTCAAATTTCGAACTAATCGCCGCGCGGCGCCAGTCAGTAGGCAGCGCTAGCGCGCTGTTAAAATGGCGGGAAAGCAAGTGTGCATTCACAGATTGATTTTATTTAAAATTAAAAAAACAGTTTATTCGGTAATTTAAAAACTTGGCTGCATGCTCTAGTGTCTTTGCCAACATTTTCACGCAGCCATGGCAGAAAATAATCCTCGCGCCATTTTTCTCAAATTTTCTTTTCTTTGTACTTGTATTGTGAAATGTTTTTTTTTCTGTTTCCTCGCAAATGTGTTAAAAAACGTCGTACGATATACGTGCGTATTGGTTATAACATCTTAACGCACTAATATCGTAATGTACTATTACAGAATTATAATCATTAAAGTCATCAACACAACTCTCTAAGACCATGTAAGTCCAAAGAATGATGATTTCATGAAACAGTTATTCTTATTACAGTAACAGTTATTCAATAAAAATAATTAATTTTATTCATAAAAGTATGCAATCATTTCATTAATGTTTTGTTATGATGTTGTCACGTTAAACTATCGTCCGTAAATCGACTTTACAGACAACCAATTTTTTTGTAGTATTATTCATACACACAGTACAATAAACAACTATTATTAATAATAAAAACCACGTCTTTACTTTGAATTATACAAACTAACAAAACACACATGCGCCGAGGTTTTAACACAAGCGTACCTACCGTTTAATGATTCATGAACCGCCTATAACTACCTACCTCACTCGTGTTTATCACTTTCCTTTACTCTATTCACTTCATTTATTAATCCAGACATCTTTTTTTCGGGAGATAAAATGAAATACTTATCCATTAAAAATACACACATTATGTACCTACCTACAAGTAAGTAAAATTATTTTATAGTCTTACCTTTCAGAGTTTCCAGGTAATCTAAAAAAAGTTATCTCTGGATGCGTTATTGACGAATTCATGCAACCAAAAACAGCACAATATAGCCTACTCGTCATATTAAATATGTACTTGAACTTATTTTTAGTGCAAAAATCGCGCGGTTATTGTTAAAAAAAACAACACACCGTCCGTTCGTCACTGCAGCACAGTCGCGACTGTCTGCATGCTGAGCTCATGCCGTGGTCGAGGCGCGTAGGTATAGCTCGCGTTTCGTCCGTTTGTATGAAGACCTCGTACTGTATGTCTTTATACTGTGCCCGCGGTGTCGAGTCGCAGCTTATTTGTATGTGTGTGTGCCTGTGTGTCTGTGTTAATGATATTTTGTGTTGCGCTTTGTATGACTGAGATTTTGAATTATGTGAGATTGTAGAAGAAAATGTGTGCTTGAGGAGGCAAAACTTTTATTGGAACTTAAGAGCGTTTACGACGTACGGTATTTCATACAAACTTTCAAGGCCTTGTTTTTCGAAATTAATGAACAGATTTAAATGAAACTTCATACATATAAGCAGGACTATGTAATAGTGATTCCGTAACGTGGACGTGGACGTCCACGATAATGTCATCACGTTACAAATAAAATTATACAGCGCACAATGATTTAGTTGAACTTTTCCAGTGCTAATGTTTTAATACTGCAATTAGTCTAAGAGGAATCGGAGGAGTATCGTCCTGCATCACCAAAGCACATTTGTCCAGCTATCAAACTTCAATAATGTCACTGCAGAGTTCCTTTTCCAAAAATATTATTGAACCCGCCAATCCCACATTTTTAGAATGCTTGAAGAAGCCTCCTCGTGTAGCGCAGTTTGTTCCGCCAGATACTCAATTGAGCCGAGCGCTCGGCGAATCCTGGACAGGAATCACATCCAAAACCTTATTTTACTGGCCAATTCTTCCCTTGTGGTGGTAGGGCTAACGCCCGCGCGCCCGACTGGTTTGCGACCACCGGAGTCTGACGTCAAGCAGCCTACTGTGCTTCGTCGATGTGTGGGAGTTCCAGTGCGTTAGGCATCTTCTGGGCACGCTCGTTCCATCACCGACCTCATCCATCGCTTTCCATCTGGCGTGATCGAGATCAAGAGCAGGCCCATTGAGCAATAGAAAAAAATAAAAAAAACCACTCTGATCGCAAAGATTAAAAATGTCTAGCCTTTTCCCAACTATGTTGGGGTCGGCTACCAGTCTAACCGGATGCAGCTGAATACCAGTATTTTACATGGAGCGAATACTTATCTGATCTCCACAGCCTACTGTCTGAGTAATACGATACTCCTTGGTAAGACTGGTGGTTAAACTTTCGGGCTTCTGACGACTGTCAAAGATCTACCGACAGCTCAACGTGATTGTCGAGGCACGAAAGGGTTTCGGTATGTAAAGATGGTCAACCGTCCACGGACCAACCTGGGCAAGCGCAGCTTAACCTGATCTATCAAGCCGTGCAGCTTTTATTAGTTAGCCACGAGTCACTGGTAACAATTCAGTTAAGTAACAGTATACAAGTTCATATTATTTTCTAACTCAGTAGCGGACTTTCTACAACTTTATACCTCGATTACGGCAGTCTTCTAAAATAAAACCTAACAGCTTGCGAGGCATTCAGCTGGAGTATTCCGGCTATTAGAGCATTAACAGCTCATAATACTATCTCCACTTTATATTTCTAGTTTCCTTTGCTAGTATAAGCGCGATGAGCATTATTTTGTTAATCTTGTTGCTAATTGCAGGATGGTGTTTTAGCAAGTATTTAATGGTCGACTGTGAAACTAGGGATTTAAGCCGGTGCAGTTGAAGTGAATTAACGTTTATGAGTCTGGTATTTATTGAAGTGAATGATTTAGGACGAGATCTGTAAGTATTGCTTAGCACGTACTTAGACTAAGCGTTATTCCTGCTACTGACTCACAACTAAGTGCAAGATACAGACGGGACCATAATACATAGATTACGTTCGTGTCTTATAGATAGATAAAGGTTACTTGCTTTGCCATTAAAGCACGAGATAAGTAACTTTTATAGATCTCGGCGTTAAAGATTATGACCTACTTTTCGATTAAATCAATTTTTTTTTAACAGATTCTCTGTCCATAAAGTAGACACAATAGTTAAACAATCAACATGAATCATATGTGATTCATGGGACAGGGAAACTGTTAATATAAACCTACATGGGCACTTATGAAACGTCAGAAGCTAGGTGCACGGTTCCAATTGGTCGTTTTATATGGAGAAGAGCCGAAAAGAAACTCCATGGTTACTCTATTAAAAATAATTGGTTTTTACAATGTTTTCAAATTACTGTAGGTATCGCAGGACAGCGTAGGCCTGTCAATGAAATAAAAAATGGTCCACAGATCTAAAGTCTATAAGGCCTACAAAGTCCTCACAATTACAAAATATAAATAAATGTATCAAAAAAGATAAACAAAAAATAAAATATAAAACATATTAAAACCAATACAACCACTAATAAAGAGGTGAAATAGAATTGTCTGTATATATAAAATGTCAAATAATAAAAAGATTATGTCAAAGAAGTATGATTATAAAAAATAAATAAAAAAATAACATCCAAACATATGAATGCCACCTACCTAAACAATCACCATGAAACTTTCAGAATTGGTCATGAATCAGTAATTGCCTTGATGTTGCAGGTGCCAAAAGTTGGTGACCATTTTCAATTAGGTGAGCCGGTGTGACCGGTTTGTTTGCCAACACCGATAAAATGGAGAACAAAGATGTTTCGTGAATCAACAACAGTGATTTCACTGTGACTGAAAATACCTGTGACAAACGCAACACGTACTGTCCATTCACAATTTTTTCACCTCTGATTTTGCATCACTGTTCAAATCACAGATTTTTTTGTATTTTTTTTTTCTTTATTCTCAGTCTAATAAGGTTGCTGCCACTGACAAGTCTGTCGAAATCATTGTGAGCTTTATTTCATTAAGGCTCCTTCAAACAGACGCGACACGCGATAAATTATGAACAGACTGTAAATACATTTCAAATCAAAATATGTATTCCAGTTGTACCTAGCATTTACACACTATCATGTGTAAAAAGTCACAAATTGTCCATCCTCTGTCAACAATGAAAAAAATGGTGACACTCTTTTAAAGACTCAATACCTACAAGATCGTCTTTGTCTCAGTGTATACTTAGCACTTGTAAGTACTTTATAACGCATAAAAACAATTTATCTGAAAAGGCACGTGTATTTTAACACACCAAAATGACGACATAAATCAAATTATATCTGCACATCTTCAAAAAGGCTACATTACAATCAGCTCTTCAAAGAGAGCCGTGTCTCGTTTAAAACGATTAACTAATAAAACAGAATCCATTAGGGACACGCGAAAAAGGACGTTAATGACAAATGCAAAAAGATGGTCGAGATATGGTGGCGCAAAAAAGACTGTGACACTTGTCATATCACACATGCGTGGCGAACTAGTCGCCGTGATGTCTTTAGAGATGGGCTGAGTTCTGTGTGCAAAGGTAAATATAATTGAATAAATTTACAATTAAAAACCCTCTTTGGTATTGGCCGCAGTCGGGTGACACTTGTCATATCACCAATGCGTGAATCGCCGTGATATCTCTGGAGATGGGCTGAGTTGTGTGTGCAAAGGTAAATTTAGTAGAAATTAACTTTCATTACTACTCTTTTAATTACTCAATATCTACTGGGGCACAAGGCCGTCATTGCAATAAGGAATGATGAGCGTTTTAGCCGGTATGTCCAATAAAAACCACATATGCATCAAAGTGAAAGTTTATATCAAAAGCATCAATTTTCATTATGAGCATAAAGGCTCGTACACACAGGCGCGACGCGACACGCGACACAAAGGCACCGCTCGTTGCGCGACTTGCGGTGCCTTTGTGTCGCGTGTCGCGTCACGCCTGTGTGTACGAACCTTAAGGCTATGAAATACCGGGTCAAAGAGATATCAGACCTGCAAGTACCAGTTTATGACGCTAATGTTCACTTTAGTTCTCAATAATATTAGTTATTGACTCATAACATTGAGGAGGCTTATGGATAAGTAATAACAGCCGCACTGGTCGATCGATCAGGTTAAGCTGCGCTTGCCGCGGTTGCCCCCTGGATGGGTGAACATTTTTACATACCAAGCCCTCCATGCCTCATAGATAAAATTTTTTGTTACAGTAATTGGCGGTTATAAGCAATAAGTTGACATGCATTAGAACTCTATTGGTCATCAGGCCAGGCTACATGCAAAAATGCCCATCATTCTTTGTATAATGAATAGATAGTAACTTTTATATTATACTAGCTGCGCCTCGCGGTTTCACCCACGTAAATGTCGATCTCATGGGAATATCGGGATAAAAAGTAGCCTATACAGTTAATCCAGGGTGTCAGCTACCTCCACACAAAATTTTATCAAAATGGTCTAACCGTTTGAACGTGAAGAAGTAACAAACATATAAACACACACACACATACACACACACACTCACAAACTTTTGCTTTTATAATATTAGTGTGATATTAAATTGATAACTACTCACTACAAAACAAAATTCATTAGAGACACGCGAAAAAAGACGTTAATGAGAAATGCAAAAAGATCTTCGAGAGTCTAGACGGTGGGGCAAGAAAGACTAACACTTGTCGTATCACACTTGGGTGGAACTAGTCTCTTTGATGTCTCTAGAGATGGGTGGAGTACGTGTGCAAAGGTAAATAAATAATGAAATAAACTTTTTTTTTTATTTGAAATGGGTTTGCTCTTGACTCTAGTCTAGACAAAGTCTAAAAACTGAACTAACTAGTCTAAACTTACAACTAAACATATTATTCCTTCCCTTTGGGATTTGCGCAATCAGGTGAAAATTCTGTAACACTTGTCATATCACACACTGTAATGTCTCTAGAGATGGGCAGAGTTCTCTGTGCAAAGATAAATAAAATAATATAAATAATTATGTAAACTCATAACGGCTACTCTTGTTTAGATATCTGGATTTTGCTGAAATAACAAACATTATAATGGCTCCTACTCTTCTATGGTTGAACCGCAATGTTTAAGAATTATTAAAACTTTATATGAATATGAAATCTTTGATTATAGTTTACATGAGATGGTCGAGGTACGGTGGCGAAAAAAGACTGTGTACATGACACTTGTCATCACACATGCGTGGCTAAAACTAGTTGCCGTGATGCAGTGTCTCTAGAGATGGGCGGAGTTATGTGTGCAAAGGTGGGTTGAATAAAATTAAACCTATACTATCTACTTATTTAACCTGATATTAGTAACATCTTTTGGAAGCTATTTTGTTATGATCTAATGCTGCATTTTTATGGCAAAGTACTTTCCACCGTTTTGGCTTAAAATATCATGTGGTGCCAAAAAAGAAGCTAAAAATTACCATAATAATCAATCTTAGTTCTTGGAATTTTGCTCTCACTGTCATACCTAACACAAAATTTTAGATCGAGATTAGAGATCACTCGATTCACACTCAAACCGAAATGTGGGCTATTGATTTTTTATCACCATTACTAATCACCGAACTACAAAAATTAGGGAACTGCGGCAAAAAAGTGCCCCACACTTCATTCACACATGTCCCGTGTGTCGCCTCCCTAGCGTAATGCTGACAAATCGCCGGTGGTTTGTGCCGAGCGCGATGATTCATGTTTATTGGCGGGTTGCCAGACACTCCCCACCAACCGATGTTTGGTCAAACATTTGACGTGGCAGAAGTGTTTTATGTCCAACTAGTTGTTTGTCGGAATTCGGGGACTTATGGAGTGGTGTTCGAGTTTGTCAACGATTTTGGTGGGGTCAAGATCTTAGACTCCATGCTTTTTTTAGGGTCCCATACCCAAAGAGTGCAAATGGTACCCTATTAATAAGCGTGTGTCGTCTGTCACTTTCGTTCGAGACTCTCACTCAGCTAGTTATTTTTCTGTCATGTCTAAAACTAAATAGGTACAGATGCCAGCACATCAAGCTACTACAATCTGTAAAATTTATTAAATAGATTTACAACTTTATCGCTAAAGCATAAGGTTCAAAGTTGATTGGGAAAATTCGACAGTTTCGGGTAGCTTGATGTGCTGGCGTCTGTACATCTAAGATAGGTCGTAAAATATTACCCTTATTTCTTTTTCAGACTGATATAGGAACAAAATATCAATCAATGTATTGAATTTTCGATGATACAATACATCTACGTCACACCTACGTTCAATTATCAATATATTATGTAGGTTCAACTCCAATGTGATAGATGGCACTGCCTATGTCAGTTTTGGGGCATAACGCTAGATTAACTTAGGTAGGTTACACTCCGTGTTTATTTTTGTTATGAAAAAACTACTCTCTCTGAAAATTCAGATTTTTTTAAATAAATTGAATGATTTATTTTATATTATAATCACGTAAAGTTTACTGGGGCAATTACGATTGTGGGTATATTCCGTTGGATGATAATTTTTACCAAACGCAGCGGCATTTTTATATTGGCAACATATTGACTAGACGCCATTTCATGGCCCGCCGTTCGTTTCGCTTTTACTATATTAAAAAAATATATAAACATCCAAATTACGAACCTCCTCCTTTTTTGATTCGATTAAAAATGCCACTATGTTTAGTAGTATGTATGTATTACAATGTATCTCACAAGATACATTGTGTTTTCATGCGATGGCCAAGT
This sequence comes from Luperina testacea, assembly GCA_927399505.1. Classification (NCBI taxonomy): domain Eukaryota; kingdom Metazoa; phylum Arthropoda; class Insecta; order Lepidoptera; family Noctuidae; genus Luperina; species Luperina testacea. The sequence continues at coordinate 2,557,124 of OV656759.1, read as the reverse complement.
CAATCTATTTATTTAAAACATAAAAGATTTTTAATATTGATATGGTCACTATAAGATATTGTTAGGTTAGCTAATTAGTTACCTTTGAACATAATTATATCTAGGTACCTATCTACACCTATGATTAAATTATATTATATTATACAGGTACACTGATTCATTCACTGCAAATATAACTTTGTAATCCTATAAATATTTATAAGTTGGTGTTTCTAGAAGAGTGGACCGAAATTGCAAAATATTTTAGTTTTTCCTTAATTATACACTAAACAACACTAATTGTATTCTAAATTTGAAGCTTCAATGTCTGCTAGAAGTGGCTTAGAGTTTTGATGATCGGTCAGTCAGTCAGTGAGTGAGTGAGTGACAAAATTAAGAAACTTTGACTAGTTATAATTCTTAAACTACTGGTTCAAATTGAATGAAACATGAAATATACACTGTGTATGGCTGCTTGTTTACTGAAAATTCAGGCCTCTAGTTTTATCCACAACGAAGTTATAGGGGGTCAAAAATGGCCTGAATTCTTTGAGAGAGTGCCGCTTTTTGCTCGACTTGGCAGGAGCACTTCTGTACCCCAGATATCCAAAGCACTGAGACTAAAACAGTTTGTAATCTTTACATAAAATGAGTAACTTCCCCTCTTTCAATACAGTCTTCAATCATAATTACACTCCAGCACAAAAAAAAGACACCCGGCGAAATTCACATAATTATGAAACCTCACAGCTCAAAACTTTGTCATAACAGGCTAGGTATAAATTATAATTTACTCTTTTAAAGGTCAAAGTTCAGGACAACGGGCCATTACAGAGATTTTTTGGCTCAAACTCAGTAGAATTATGGATCAAGTTTCTTCACACAGCTTCCTTGCTTCGCCGTGAACCGTCTCTCAAAGGGGCGAAAGACAGACCGGTATAAAAATAGTTTTCTAAATATAAACCCAGTTTTATTAAGGATTTCGGCTTCAAGTTCGTTCGTCGCTCGTGTTTTTGTAAAGGAATGTTTGTGTGTATTGTAGTCAATAAAATTGTTTCGGCTCGTATTTGTTTGGGTTAGTAGATAGTTTTTCGACGCGTGATACTGTTTAATTGTTAAGAGCGTTTACGCCGTACGGCATTTCATACAAACTTATAAAAGAACATTTTCGAAATATCTTATTTAAAAAAAGATAACTGGAAATCTCTGTTTCTAAGGAAAATTTAAAATCGGTCAAATTTGGCTGTAACACAGTTTTTCGAAAATGTTCTTAAATTACTTTTTAGACCTTTGTATCCTGCTTATGTGTATGAAGTTTCATTAAAATCGGTTCATTCATTTCGAAAAACATGGGCTTGAAAGTTCGAATGAAATGCTGACGTCGTAAACGCTCTTAAAGCTTTTGTAAGGATTTGAGTTATATTTTAGAAATCAAAGTCAATTCAGAGTCAAAGGAATTTGTGTTTGTATGTTTATTGTCAATCGCTTCAATTACATTTTGTATACGATCATTTTGTGCACCTATGTGTATCTATCACGTTAAAAAGTTGCAATTTATCGTTTCGGTAACCCCTTTGGCTCTACATTATTTTTATAGGTGAAGGTGTTATAATTATCATTTAGATAAACTAGCTAAAAGGAGCTTTGTGAGGGCTCGCGTCGTTTTTCTGCGTGGTAATAATCTTTAAGGCAGTTTTTTTTAATATTTTTTTTCTTAATTTCAATTATTATTTTTTTTACTGATAACACATCTAATATAAATAGAAATTATTATGTTAAAGCACAAATCAATAGGCGTAATAGTTTTTCCGTAAAGTGTACCACAAAATGCTCAGGTTGTGGGATATAGCAGGGCTCGCTTCGCTCGCCCTGATAAAACTTACAGTATGCTGAATATCACACGGTATCGTAAACAATCCATATTGTATGCATCAGTCTATCCTCCAATCCAGCCAGTCCAAATGAAAATCCGACGTTTATTCCGTGGATATCGCCTCATTTCGCTGTCAAAACGATTGCGATTTGTCGTCTGCCGTCGTTGTATATGACACGATGAATGCTCTTCACAATATGAAAATAAGCAGGACTGTCCGTTCGCGAGGCGGCTCGTCTGATGCTGTGGGACTGGTGCGAGTATGTCAAGTGGTTGCCAGAGATGATGAGATATAACTTATGGTACTACGTCATAATTGAGAGTTGAATGGGTGGCTTTGTTTATGTTAAGCAGTCGGGAAGTGGACAGATCCATACGAACGGATTTCACTAAAATTTGGCAGAGAGATAGATTGCATCCCGGAGAAGCATATAGGATAGATTTTTCCCGATATTCCCACGGGATCGACACTTATACGGCTAAAACCGCAGGGCGCTGCTAGTATACTATAAATTGTTTGACGAGATTTTATTCAAAATAAGTGCAATCTTTAAGTCTGTCCAGATTTTTGTGCAGTTTAAAAAAATCTATGTAATAAATCGTTAAAATGCTAACATTAATAATGAAAACGTTGGTTTATTTTCCCCTTAAAGTTCTTATTTAGGAAAAATTTAATGTGATCATTGAAATTTTTTCTAAAGTGAAAATAATTATACCTACACTAATGATTTCCAAGAAAATATTAGGAGTAGGTACCCCTTAATCAGATTAAAAACGTAATAATCTTTGCAAAACTTTTTTCACTTTCAACAACAAATTAATTTAGTCCCTCCTAATGAAATTTAATTTCAAATGTTTGCTCTAACTACCGAATTTAATAAAATTGAACACAAAGCAGATTTTTTAATTAAATGCTAAATCGGATTTTCTTCTCGTCTCAACCATATCGGGTAACAAAGTCATCTGTGTTGAATTTGTGTTGATTTGGTAGACTGAAAACTGTACGAGAATTTGCTGAAATATTTTTAGTAAGAGTTTAAATTGACACATTATCATACAAAATATATTTTTTTTCAAACATGGTAATATTTACGTAATATATTGCGATAGACTTAAAATAATATTAATAATAATCTATGTACAGACGCCAGCACATCAAGCTACCCGAAACTGTCAAATTTTCCCAGTCAACATTGAACCTTATGCTTTAGCGATAAAGTTGAAAATCTATTAAAGAAATTTGACAGATTGTAGTAGCTTGATGTGCTGGCGTCTGTACATGTATATAAAAAAGAAGGAAAAGAATCATAGGGCATCAAAAGCTGGCAGCATTGCCACGTTTCATGGCAATGCTGATTCTTTGGCCAAAAAATAGGCCAACCCTTTGGTCACGTGAAGAATCGACCAACCGTTTGGCGATATCTAGAAAAACCAAGTGGGCCATGGCCCTAGTGTTTTAATTTGAATTAATATTACGTTGTTTGGCATAGGTAATATTATACTATTTATTTTAGTAGGTACATATTTGCAAACTACGCGAATCGCTGTTTGATGAGTTAATATTTTTTTAAACTTGTTCAAAGTTATTATTATGTACAGATGAAATGAACTAAAACTTATCAATTTAATTTCTGCCCTCAAAATATTCACAAATGACCTTCAATGCTCAAGTAATTTTCTTAAAGGACATCCAAAACTTGTTTGAAAATTAAGCGTAAATTACAGATTTTGTTCAGAAATAAGATATTCGGAATTTAGTTTTGTAAACCTCAGGTTTGCAGATGTCGAGACGAAACAGCATCCAGCGTTCCTTGGACGACATCTTTGACATATTTGACTTGACGCCCGCAATCAAATTGAAGTCCTGAGGGTCTACATTCACTGGTCTTTTAAATATTCTAATAAAATCACTACGAGATAACTTTCCCGGAGTTTTAAGCCTTTGAGAATGAGAAAGTTGAAAGGGTAGCGCATGGGAACCCTTTAAAAGTTGCGACGTAATTGATCGCAGCTATTTCAATTTGAGATATCGTATCACTCTGATTGATTTGTTCGCATTAAACTTTCGATTTCGAAATGAAGTAGATCATGCAACATTTAATATCTGGTTAAAAGGTCCATTCATTTAGTTGGTGATTTCAATCCGCTGTAAATGTAAGTTATTTTGGGCCCAGTCAGGTATTAAGGGACATTATCTATGTTGAATTTTTATAACAAAAATCTTATCTGTCAACGTCGTACCTAACTAACAAAATTTTTTTGTAAAATAAATGAACTACATAAGTAAGTAATTGAATCTTAAGAGGGCGGACAGACAAATGACGTAGAAAGTCGTTGCGGCAGTGACGCCTGGCGTCAGGAATTAACGTTTTTATTGATAAAATCTTTCTGGCAAGGATATTTAATAAAATGTGATACGTTTTTAATGTAATATTTTCTATATATGTAGGTAAAGATCAAGTCCCGGGGTAGCGAGAAAGAAAAAAAAAGAAAAGGATCAAATAAAATAAAAATATATTACTCATAACCCTGATCTCAGAAACTCTCTATAAGACTGACTTACGAGCAGTTGATAATTATACGTTTTAAGTCTCATATTTTCTATAAAAATGGACCTTTACAGATAATCTTAGAACGGACTGTTTCTGTAAGGCTAAGTGCGTACTGCGATGCGTTTTTTTTAAATTGTATGTTCATGCGAAATAAAATCGGAGAACGTTAACATAATTTTTCAAGCGATAATTTACCGCATTGCACGGACTCTGGTATGTTGGTATTGGTCTATTTATTTATACATTACAAAAAATACATTGAACACTACAAAAATACATTGGGCATCCTTATCGCTTTCTTCGATCTCTTCCAGACAACCTTGGAATGGACACGGATTGGCGATTTTGTTCCGCAACGATTAAATTTCGTTAGGCGCGCTCAGCCTAAGAAAGATTTCATAAACCATCCACGGTAAAAACGGATTTATAAACATTAAGAAATCATCACACCACAAGATATTGCAAATGACAGTCAAGATGCAAGCTTTTTTAATTCCTACTGAAACACCGCAAAATAAACTTCAAACAGTCAGACGCTTACAAAAATATGATTTAAACAGACCACGACGTTAGATCAAAGCACGTTTAACTGTTTCACTACATACGACTTTACAACCTTATGACCGACCTCAGATTTATAGCATTATCCTGTTTATGCTTCAATAAGTTTGCTGCTTGGCTGAACAGACTTGAATCTTTGCCCGTTTTCGGTGCACTGTATGACGAAGCAACTCAGTTTGTCCTGACCGCCGCCGGGGTAGGACGCGCGTCCCGTTCTCAAGTTGTGTTACGAAAATAGTAACGTCTATTTGACGGTTATCTATATTTGTATGCCAAGTGAAAGTGACTAGAACATAGTTAAGTGTAACTTTAAATGAAGTGAAATTGTACAGTTGAGAAAAGTTTTCACGAATATTTGTTTTGTTTGAAGAGGATTTTCTGAACGAAAAGTGAGTATTACTCTTCACCCTATTCACCAAACACCCTAATTTCGGGTTACCAAAATAATGTCGAGTTTAATTAATATTTAGTTGCAAAATATAAACTCATTAGAGTTGTTTCTTAGTTAATCAAAAGTGTTTACAGAATCCTCTCCGACTGTAGGTAATTACTATAAAATTTTCTGAACGAAAAGTGAGTATTACTCTTCACCCTATTCACCAAACACCCTAATTTCGGGTTACCAAAATAATGTCGAGTTTAATTAATATTTAGTTGCAAAATATAAACTCATTAGAGTTGTTTCTTAGTTAATCAAAAGTGTTTACAGAATCCTCTCCGACTGTAGGTAATTACTATTAATAAGCGGTAATGTGTCGGTTAGATTTCCATTCATTTTTAGCGATTGTTAAGTTTAAATAATATTAAATTGTCAAGCACAATATTCGACTTAAAGTACTCTGGGACCAACATATACAAATTCGCTGAATAAATTTCGCATTTAACCCTTCATACAAATAACAAAAAAAGACTTCAAAGAAGAATTTTCCGATAAGCATCCCGGGGTAAACAAATTTTATAGGATGCAAATGTAAATGAAAATATTCATGAAAATTCACCGATCAAAGGGAGGCACGCCATAATAATAATCTAAGGGTACATAGACTGACAGGGCGAGTGCAAAGTTCGGCGAAACTGTCACCAGCCGACTCAACAGAAATTGATTTGACATATTAATACTGGCGTGGCGACATGTTCTACGTTTGAAATGTAATGTGTTTATGGTTTAGGGTGATTTTTCTGTCATTTTATGGCACGTTCGATTGTTTTGTGTCAGGAATTATGTTTGTAAACTCTGACTAGACCAGACTAAAATTACAGCTGTGATCGACCTTTTTGATCATGTTAACAAAAAAAGGTCGATCGCAGCTGTCATTTTGGTCTAGCAATTTAAAAACAGATTTCAGTGTAGTGTAGTAGTAGTTGTAGTGACCCTCGGAAAATAGATTTTCTTAATAATTATCTCAGTTTAAATAAGATAATTACGTACACAACTACACTGTTACCGTTAATTTCAACATTGTTTTATTTAAATATCTTAGAATTGACCTACCATTTTGGTACTGTCTTATCAATTTTATTGTTGCTATTAATGTTTATTTGCAAGAAAAAAATTAACTAGTAACAAACAGGTAGATACTTCTAAAACACTTACCTAATAATTATTTTACCCCAAGCAAATGAAGGTAATGCTATTGAGGGAAAATGAAAACAATTTTAAAATATCAAAATTTTAATTAACGTAATATACCAACATTTACTCCACTTGACATTTAAATGAACTTAGAGATACAAACATAATAACAGCCCCCCTGTAACATTATTAAATCGAGTTAACAGTATAAAGTTCATAATTCATTTAAATAAAGCAGGTAAATGCTTTAAAGTTAGTTGAGATGAAATTACTAAGAACAAGACTATTCATTATTAATACCAGACATCATGTTGATGCTACAAAAACAAACTTACAGAATATTAATAAGTATACAATTTTCAGAAAGATTAAGATAATATTGAATATAATATACCAAAATGACAAATTACTCAGAAATGTTGAACTCCAAGGTAACAAACGCCTGGATTGTGGTTCACAAACTGTTGACATGGATACTTTTTGGTTATTAGTGATCACATATTTTATCGATTCTATTTTCATAACAAAACTTTCTTGGCTCTTTCAAATCTATTTAGGTAATAAAAATCTTATCAATGCGTTTACCGCTTGATCTAGAAACATACAATTTTGCACAGGTGTTCCTTTTGTAACGAAGACGAGAATTATGATTTTTGAAAATTCATCCACTGAGGGGTTAAATAGAGAATGAAAGTTGGTGTGCATGTTCGACATTTTGCTGATAGAAAATCCCATTGGGCGTACGGCTTGGGTATATAACTATAATATTATATATCAGTGATCACAAAGAAAACAAGAATAATTATTGTTCCAATAGTTATAATATAATCCATCGAAAACTTCTGATGTGGATAATCGCAGCGACAAAAGTCTAGTTTTATACGATAAATCGATTTGTGCTGCTGACGCGAGTGACCCTATACAACAATTGTATTTTTATGATTGGAACAAATTACATGGAACTGATTTCTATCGAAATGTAATCGAATATGATAAATTAGTCTATAGAAATAATATTATATTGGTAAATAATGTTAATTGTTAAATCAAAATGGTGGTTGCAATATTCAATATGAAATATAAACACATGATGAGAAGCAGCAAAGTATATATTTTTTCTGGTTTTGAATCGGTAATTATAGATAGGTACACAAGGTTTATTTATTAACGACGCCCGAGGCTTCGCCCGCAAGGTATGTCGATAAAAACTATCCTATATCATTTCCCGGGATGCAATCTATCTCTCAGCTAAATTTTATCGAAATCCGTTCAGTGGTTTAGACGTGAAAAGGTAACATACAGACAGACAGACAGGGTTACTTTCGAATCTATAATATTAGTATGGATGATTAAAGTCAAGTCACTCAGTCGCTAATTAAGCTAATTAACTTTAAGCAACGTTTATGAATAAAGGGAAAATAAGTCTACTATCCAGCAAATAAGTTATGCCAATGTCCTATAATTCGAAACGGGTCAGTCTTTATCTGAAATGTTTGCTGCAATAAACAAGGAAGCAGTAACAAAATCTATTACAATTGATGCTAAAATACTACCATAAATAAACCTTATTTGGTATAATTATTGGTGGGTTCAATGTTAATGTAACTACATTAATGGGCATAACTACGAGTACCATTAGCAAGAATGTATTTCAAAATGCACTACTAACAGTACAATCATTACAACTATATTTTCATTTATGTACATTATTTCAGTTCCAAACCTGGTGTTACAGCTAACACCATGTACATTGTAAACCCATGTACAGTGCCCTCCAAAAGTTGGTTGAAATTTATTCCACTTCAGCTGTGATGGCACATTATGTTCATAGGTCTTGTGCCTCCTACAACGTTCTCACATTCACAAAATGTAAAAGAATCTATCAAAAAGATAAATATATATATTAAAAAAGCAAAGCAAAAATATACTTACAAAAAATTTTACTATTTACACTAGATACTAAATTAAATGACTAACTTATTACACAAATAAATACAAAAACAAAGGACACTTAGGCGTCGAAATACTCGTCCGCATCCGGAAACGTGACCAAAAAAAATATATTAAAACCTATTAAGACCAAATTATATGATTGCTATTACAACCACTAGTAGAGTTGAAATTTGAATTTTCTGTCTAAAATGTCAATAATAAAAACGGTTATGTCAAAGAAGTATGCAAAAAATAAATAAAAAATAAACATCATAATTTATTAGACATGATGTACAGACGCCAGCACATCAAGCTACTACAATCTGTCAAATTTCTTTAATAGATTTTCAACTTTATCGCTGAAGCATAAGTTTTAAAGTTGATTGGGAAAATTTGACAGTTTCGGGTAGCTTGATGTGCTGGCGTCTGTACATTGTTATGCCATTAATGATGTGCCAGGGAAGCCCAGTGCAGAAGTGCAGAAGGAATCATTGCCAAACTTCCTTGTCTTCAACGTAGTCTTTAATCTTAGCTTTTTGCGTTTCACAACACGTAGAAAACATGTTTTTTAGCTTAGTTTAAACGCGGGGAAATTGAATTCTGCAACCATTAGGTACATCTACATGCAATACTGTAACATAAAAGACTTCTACTCCATTTACAATATTATTCTCTTTATCTCTCTAACCAAAATTCATGTCTAAAACTTACTGCCTCATTAATAATATTATAATCAAGACTTTATCTCTAAATGCATAATTTAACCACATCCGAATTTAAGCCGGGAAATATGCAAATGCTTCACCTATTACATTCTCCAACTAATTAAATTAATATAGATTCATACAGAATTTAATTACCGTTGCAAAGTCCATGTGGACTTGAAAGTTCGGATTTCTAGAATCAGCTTTAATTTTCACGTATAATATGGACAAAATAGATGAGTCCAGAAGGTCAGTTTCATACAATGAAGGAAAACAAGCGCACACACATAGACACAGCGCGAGTTTGCGAGTCAGTTCAGTACCTGATTCCCAAAGAAATAACTTACTAACTGAACTGTGATCAGATACATTTGTTCTTGAGGCCAGTAAAAAGCCAGTGACTGAACTGTCAATTGAACCGATTCGAACTAGCCCCTTGTCCAGAATCTATCTAAAAAAAATACAGTCACGAGTGCGCTTACACTTGCTGTACTTACGTGAAGAGGGTTCAATATACATGTGTGTGTCGGAGGCAGTATTCACAATCAATCATTATACAGTTTGCGTACTGACGCCGTTATGTGTAATGCCTATGGCAAATGTATAACGCCTACCGCGAGCGCTAATTCCCAGTTGGATTTGTTACAGACTAATTCTGATTTGTTAACTGCCCGCCAAGCCATTTTACTGCTTAATATTTATTTAATTACCTATTTAAATATTTTGTTATGACTTATTTTTATTTAGTTTACTACTTTGTTGTACTGCCGAACTTGTTATTAATTAACCCTTACATATGACTCTTGACGAAATGGATGCGATCAGAAGCGTCATTAAATTGTCTTATATATTAAGGCTCCTACAAACAGGCGCGATTTCATCGCGTGTCGCGCATGTTTTAAGAAGCCTTTGCGGTGACAATACCTAGACAAACGAATGCGGACGGCACCGAGTGTATAATGACGATTCTTAAATATACAATCGGCCTGCGATGTGTTTCCTCTCGTTGCATGGAATCAATCTTCTGTACCTACAATTCTGTTGTACCTACATGTTGTGGAAGTAGGATTACACGTTCTAACGCTTGGGTTAATCCTTGGAGCTATGTTGAGTCACAAATGTGATTTATCTACGAGTTTTGGCGTGGGTTTTGCAGTTGGTTGTCTTGCTTTGGGTTTGTGCTTCCTAGGATGATGTAGTGGAAATAAATTAACGAGGTTATTATAATTAAGTTGTATGAGATATAAATAATTATAAATTATTATTCTGTACCATCAGTCTTTAGGAAATTAATTAGCGCAATAACATGAGATAAACATGAAGCAACTGTCTATGGTATAGCATGACGACACGATCATCATCAGCCGAAAGACGTCCACTGCTGACCATAGGCCTCTCCAAAGCACCTCCACTTCAACCGGTTCTGTGCTTCTCGCATCCAACGGGTTCCTGCGTCCTTCACCCTTGTGACACACCACCGGACCGGACCACCGGACCACCGGTCCGTCCGTCCGGTCCGTCCGGTTCGTCGGATCACCTTGTGGGAGGCCTTCCAACGACGACACGATGCTAAAGTGAAAAGGTAGTTCACAAAAAAATCTTACTTTAGTGTTTTCATCTCACAGAGCGACGGGCGTTTTCTTGTAGTCAACTCATAACACACACACACTTCCAACTTCGCTACTGTCTCGGACGGTACTGAAAGCTCCTGTGCTTACATACAGAGTGTTTGTATTCTTGGTCAAAGAACAAGTAAAGCGCGTACGCGTCGCTTTTGACAAAAATACTGTAACGAATTTAACACTTGCAACGACCATTATCAATGCCTAGAAGAATTAAAGTAGGTACTACGTTACCACTGATGGAGTAGGTTACACTACTTATGGAGTACAATCAATTTAGAAAATGAAGCATCGATATTACAATTTCGTACCACCTATCAATAACAGCATGATTCATTAATTTGATAAGTGTTCGACTGTCTCGAATTACCCAATTACTTCATTTCTAAAGTGTATTATAGGCAGACCGCTTATCTGAGATGTTGCCCAAGGTTACTGCGCGGTGCGAGACTGTAAGAAAATGATTATCTACAGATAGAAGAGAAACAAAGCCGCTTTTCGTATCTGTCTGTGTGACCGCTTAAATCTTCTAAATTACACAATGGATATTGATCCGGTTTTCACCATCGTTTAGAGCATTTAATTCCGAAAGGTGTATGTGTATCACATATCTATACTTCTATACTTATACAATATTATAAAGCTGAAGAGTTTGGTTGAACGCGCTAATCTCTGGAACTACCAGTCGGATTTGAAAAATTATTTTTGCATTTGATAGCCCAATTCTTGAGGAAGGCTATAGGTTATTTAACATCACGCTATGACCTTTAGGAGCCGAGCAAAAAGAAAAAAAGTCAAAAAGAACGCTAAGCAAAAATGAAGTAATAGCACGGGCAGGCGATGCGATGCGACGGGGTGGGTCGGAGTAACAAGAAATTTCACGCGGACGAAGTCGCGGGCAGAAGCTTGTTAAACATATTAACTTAGGAGGAAGGCGTGGCTAAATGGTAGCTGCCGCATGGGTCGATGTTCAAGGATGAGCAAACCTTGCCAAGGTCAGCCAAAAAAGCCATTACATATTGAAAAGCTCGGAAATCTGGCTAAGCCGTTGGTCCTGGTTGTCATTTGTAGATATTTGACAGTCGTTACGGGCAGTCTGAAGCCCGAAAGTCTGACAACCAGTCTTACCAAGGGGTATCGTATTACCTAATAACTGAGTTGTTGGGGGTCCAATAGGTAGTCACTTCATATACTAATGATTGTGAATTGAATGACTTCATATAGTAATGATTGGTAATGATTGCTTGTGCTTCACGTCTGCAAGCGCGCGTACGGCTCGAGTGGGGCCGACCTGACCTTGAGTGCATTTGGGTAACTATTCCCTCACGATCGCTCGCCGTAAAGCGTAATCTGCACATCGCGACTGTTTACCTACCGCCAGACCGTGCAATACCGGAACGTATTCAATTATTAACGCGACTGGTGACTGAGGTAATTGATCAGAACCCTAACGATTATTTTCTCATATCGGGCGATTTCAACTTACCTTGTATTGACTGGACAAGTAGACAGCCTGTAGTGCTGAAGAGGGGCGCCGTTGAAGTGCAAAACTCCGCGTATCACCTTATTAATACAATGCTGTTCTGCGGTTTGAATCAATCTAACTTTTTTACCAACTCTCATAATCATACTCTGGATTTAATTTTTGCCAATTTTCCTAATACTATTATGGAATCGAACTATCCACTGGTACCGGTAGACGCGTTTCACCCTGCAATTATTATTAACGCTACAGATATTCTAATTCCTCCCTTGAAACTAAAGCTATTTCAAAAACATGTTTATAAGAGGGGAAACTATGAGGCCATTAACAACGAATTAATTAAGTGTGATTGGGGATTAGTCTGCAGTAATGATAAACAACTTGAGCGTGTAGTAGAAATGTTCTATTCTGTGATTAATACATTGATTGATAAATATGTTCCAAAAGTCACCATTGGAGGTACCTATAGCTACCCTGTATGGTATAGTCGAGCATTGATTAATGTTATTAAGGAAAAGTCTAAAACGCACAAGCAATGGAAAAAATATAAAAACCCCCATGATTACGCTACTTTTTCCTTATTAAGGGATCGACAAAAAAAGATGCAAGTGGAGTGTCATCAGAATTATTTATACCGATCACAAGAGAACATAAAAACTTCACCTAAATATTTTTGGGCGTATGTTAAAGCTAGAAAAAATAATAAAAGTGGTTATCCTAAATACATGACGTACGATAATACTCAATTGACTAGTGAGGCTGAAATTTGTAACGCATTTAATGACTTTTTCTATAAAAACTTTAGCAGCAGGCTCGGGACTTACACTCCTTTCTCGATTGAGTGTGAAACATACGGCGACACAATGCACAGCCTGACCATTGACAGTGCGAGGATCCTGAAACTCCTAGAGAATCTGGATACGTCAAAGGGCCCAGGAAGTGACACTATACCCCCTCTCTTCTTCGTTAAATGTGCCAAATCGCTCTGTTTACCAATCACACATATTTTCAATAGATGTTTTCATGAGGGATACTGTCCAACTATTTGGAAAACTGCGCACATTGTGCCCATTCATAAAAAAGGTTGCAAAAACTCCATAGAAAATTATCGTCCCATATCAATTCTGAATGTTATGGGAAAAGTAATGGAAAAAATAGTACACAACTTTATTTATCCTACCATATCTCAATTAATTCCGCAACAACAGCACGGGTTTATTAAAGGACGGTCTACTAATACCAACTTAGCAATATTCCTTGAAAATGTAGTTCGCGATATGGATGGTGGTGGGCAGGTTGACGTGATCTACACGGACTTCGAAAAAGCTTTCGACCGCGTGGATCACGACATCCTTCTGCGTAAGCTGCAAGAGCTTGGAATACGCGGTAACTTGCTCAGATGGTTCGAGTCATACCTCAGGAATCGGTCTCAAATTGTTACATTGGGCGGAGCAAGGTCTAACTGCGTAACCATACCATCTGGTGTGCCACAAGGCTCAATTTTGGCACCTCTTTTATACTCTGCCTACCTATACGATATAGGAGCGCATGTTCTTGATGCAAGGTTCTTGATGTATGCTGACGACACCAAGATTTTTATGACTATAAGAAATAGGTATGACTGTGAGAAGCTACAAAACGACTTAAATAGATTATCTAATTACTATATTATCAACAGAATCACAGTGAACATAAGCAAATGTCAGGCTATAACCTTTACTAGGAAGCGAAATCTCATTAACTACAACTATAATCTTAGTGGTGGCAATGTTATGCGTTGCAATGTTATTAGGGATCTTGGTGTCGTCCTAGACTCAAAACTTCTGTATTCGGAGCATGTGTCCTGTATCGTCGGCAAGGCATTCAAAAACCTGGGATTTATTATGCGTACATGTAAATTATTTACTGATATAAACTGCATCAAGGTACTTTATTTTGCGTATATACGCAGTATTTTAGAATACTGCAGTAATATCTGGAATCCGCACTACTTGATTTATATACAGCAGTTAGAATCAATTCAATATAAATTTGTTAAATATATTAACTATCGCACTGGATTCGGATCTACAGACTATCTGCTATCATGCAAACACCATAATATGCTACCACTGGAGAACAGACGTATGATTCTGGACATGCTTTTTCTCTACAGTATATGTAGTGGGAACATTGACAGTACCGTTCTAAATAACTTGGTTATAAGATTGAGTGCTCCGTCTCGACGGACTAGGCACACGCAGTTATTCGATGTACCACACAGTGGTACAAACTACGCTCAAAATTCGGTCATTGGTAGGATGCTAAGTAATTTTAACAAAAGATTCTCTCATCTTGATATGTTTAATACCAAAAAAGTTGTATTCAGGAAACAATTAATAGCATTAGTATGTGACGAATTGACAAATAAATCTAAATAAAACTGACCTGTATAGAAGGTAAGTATACAGATAATCACCCACCACATCCCACTATCACATACTCACACACCCATTTGCAACTCCTCATGTACACTCCTACACACTCACTCACACTGTACACTTAGCAATGCTTATGTGGTTCTAGTAGCTCATTCTGTATTTTTATTTCTGTTTCTGCTGCATGTATTATATAGTTATTAAATTGTAAATCCGTAATTGGCTGTAAGACTAGCTTATATATGTTTAAGATAAAATTTCAAAGAGCTGTGGATTTTGTAATAAATAAATAAATAAATAAATAAATAAATAAATACAATACTGACATTTAACTGCATCCGTTAAGAGTGGAAGCTAACCTTAAAGGCTTCTTCAAACAGGCGCGACACGCGATAAAATCGCGCGCGACACAAAGGCACCGCGAGTCGCGCAACGATCGGTGCCTTTGTGTCGCTCGCAATTATATCGCGTGTCGCGCCAGTTTGTAGGAGCCTTAACAGGGTTGGAAAAAGTCTAGGCAGATTTAACCTAGATAAAGCACAGTGATATCTCTCCATTTACCTAAACGTGCAAAGCAGGGATGGGTCGTTAGTTTTATAAGATCTAGGCTAACCTAATAACTTCGATAAGAATAAATGTATTATATACTAAAACCTTCCTGATGTAGATCACATTAATACGTGAAAATGAGGAACCAACGACAACGACTTTCGAAATTAAAGTTATATTATATCACTTTGTAGTATTTTTTTGTGAAGTCGGTTGTTTTTTTTTTTTTTTGTAGAAAAGCTTTTTTCCGTAAACACTTTTACTTACACAGGAGCTTATTTTGTTAAGGTCTTTACCTTAACAAAATAAGCTCCTGTGTAAGTAAATGTGTTTTTGATGTTCGGCACTTTTGCCGAACATCAAAAACACACCCGTCAAAAACAGATGCCTTAAATGATTTCCTCAAAAACTCTTTACCATAAACAATGATTGAGCAAACAATCCGGCCATTTTGCCAAAAATAAAACAGGCACGTCATCTATCAGTCTATTAAATCGCCATTGGCAATTTCTTGGTGAAAATGTAAAATTATTTACTCTATCCTTCCTTACTGCTTTTAGGGTGAAAGGAAAATAAATTGTGTCGGCTTCTTGTCATGAACTGTAAAGATCAATGGGTGGCTGTTCTTCTTGCGTTCTTTATAGTGTTTTTCGCTGAAGGCTTATTTTATAATGTCAATATAGGTTCTGTCCTTCAGACAAATGGAATTAGTACGAAATTATCAGCATGATCATGGCAATAGCATCAGGGTTGCCCGCGAAATTTACTTACGTTTTTTGCAACTTGCAGGTCAGTGTCAGGTTGTGTGTTGATTAAAATATGATACGCGATCGTAATTACGTTAACGCATTCCCCTTAGGGCGTATTTCTCCAAAATTGTATACCTAGAATAAGTCTTATTCTGAGAATAAATTTTGAATTTTTGACAGTTTTTTCAAACTAGAACTGACAGACGTCAATTTTATTTCACGGATAAAAGATTTTTGTGAAGTCGGCCCTAATTCGGATATTATTCGAACGTAGTGCAACTATTATAAAAATCCTTTCAAAATTCGAACGGTGTCAAGATGTCAATCTGCGATGATTCACTTCAAAAACAAAATGAGTTCCTTTTTTGAATGGTGTGCGGTCATTCAAGTCTCTGTCAAATTTTTTATTGTTGTTTGATCAAGTTTTTAATAAAAATGTTGCAACTGTTGTTTCATGCGCCATGTTTGCTCTATGCGTTGTATTGAAACAGTTTTAACTGTAGCCAAACATCGATCGCGGTGCGGGTCCTTAGGGATGGGCAATCAATCTATCACTATTTGCGAGCAATTACGATATTTAATCTAGATGGACACGCGTTGTGTGTTGGTTTATAACTCTGTCGATTTAACAGCTTTCGGGGATACGACACATGTGAATTATTTGGGGTTATGGTCAGTATCATTAGACTGTTTACGTTCGTTCTATATAAAAACTTGTGAGGGTCAAAGCTTATTATATAGCTATGTATGTCGTAGTATTAAAATATTATTATTGACGGTATGTTAGTGAAATCTAGGTTATTGATCCCTATTAATTGTATATCAGTAGAGATAATAAATTGATGTAACCTTCCGTGGTCCACTTGGAAGTCCCTGAACCGTCTCCGGACAGATGTAAATCTAACCTGGTAAGGTGGGGCTACCTTGACGGAATGGCAGTAGGGTGTGATTGTGCAGCTGTGTCGCAAACCATGCTTCATCTTCTATCCTGCCCTCCGTGTCCCAAAACACGCAGTCAAAGTGACCTCTGCACTGCCATCGACAACGCCATGGAAGTGGCAAAGTCTGGGAAAACAAGATCTGCTCGTACAGTCGTGTGAGCGATACGAAGAAGAAGGTAAATTGAAGTATCTCTAAATGTAAAACACAGATAGCCCAAATAAAGGCTCCTTCAAACAGGCGCGACACGACACGCGACACAAAGGCACCGCAAGTCGCGCAACGAGCGGTGCCTTTGTGTCGCGCGCGATTATATCGCGTGTCGCGCCTGTTTGTAGGAGCCTTAAACATCTTGAATATACCTACATGATATTTAAATCATGTAATTTCCAAATCCCAAGAGAATGTCTCCTTTGCCCCGTTGGCTTTTAGAAAGCCTAAGTATTACAAGGCTTTATATACAACACAAACGAACCACAGTGTTTCTATTTATGTACCTCATAAGGAAAATTCTCTAAATGATAATAAACTTATTCCATACACTCTTTGTGACGATAAAAGGAACACAAAATACTCGGTTATTACAGGTATATACGGTTATAGTATATCAAGCCATACCTATAAGATTTCCAGTATAACCTGATCCTGCAATTTATTGCTTTCCATTCAATGCGAGGCCAGATTGTACTGGAAATGCATAACTTGACGTGTACTGTAAAATACTGTATATGTATGTAAAAGCCGCCTGTTTTCACATCAGTCAACAGACTCTTCAGCGTATTGACAGGCCCCCACCCTTCAGGACAAGTATTTGAAATGCTTCTAAAGTATAGATGTATAGGTATGTTACTTTTGAGTTTTGACTTGATGGAGGTGATGTTATGAAATATGGTTGGTTAACTTTGTTACTGCGTTTTGTAATGGTGTTCTTAGGGTCCACATTTGAGGTATAAATTGAGTGTTACCTGCTTACTTGCAGCAGCCATTTTGGTCCAATTAATACGTATTATGGCAAATAGGTACATACTCGTACCAATACTTTGTTGGGTGCATTTAATGGTGAAAAATTTGTAAAATAAGTTACGTACGTAGAAAAGAATAGAAACTCTAAACCCAAGAAACGATCTCATAAAAGAATATTACCAAAGTAAATTACGAATTAAATCGACACACAATGTCAAACTAATCAGGCTCAAGCCCATAAAGACTCCACGGGACTCTGTGTTAAGTGTCGTTTCTAGTTCATTGTCAGTCAGTAGCGATCCTGGTGAATTGTGTCCGAAATTTACGACCGTTTTCCAGCTGAGATTTAGATGTGTGTTCCTTTGCATTCGTGTCGCGGATAAGCTTGATTTGTGATTTTGAAATTCTCGAATCGAAATTGCTGTTGTTAAAGTACCTAATAAATACTTTGTCTATGAGATTGTTTTGGGGGAATAGTAGGTAATGACGACGTGTTTATGTCTTGTTTTCAGTTACTCTGTTGAATTCATAATTGTCTACGGTGGGGCTAAAATATAAAGCCCGGACGGTGGCGGCGCCTAATTGTTTTAGTTTTGGCTGCCTCTAATTTAAAGTAATTTTCAGAACAAGGGATTCTGAGAATCATATTAAGGGGACTACATGAAGTAAAGCGCGGTCACTGTCGGACTGGCTCGCTGGTAATCTATTGCAAAATATGAAGCAATTATCTATTTACAAATAATCTATTGATTGGACTAAAACATCAAAACGCTAGTACTTGAGTATGTTGCTTGTAGAATAATCTGACACAAAATCAAAATGATTGTACATATATGTATGTTAGTTACTATGGTTTTTATTGTAAGAAGAAAGTTTTTAGAACAATCTTCATGATTTTTTTTCCATGACATCAAATTAGTTCTATTATATTTACAATACACTATCTAACTAGCATATATCCTGAAGAATGTCGTATATTTTTTTGATTTTGTTTACTGTAGTCGATCATATATTTTAAGGCATTATAAAACTTGTTTTTTGCGTTTAGGTCCTGTAGTCCCCTTAAATAGTAGTAGCTTGTATTATACATACATAAACTTACTGCTGATACGATCCTAGCTACTATCACTAAATATTAAAATAAATAAACTATGTTCATATAAAAAAAACCGGTCAAGTGCGAGTCGGATTCACGCACCGAGGGTTCTGTACAAAAAAGGTATGTATATGTAAATAGTTTATCACGGGATTTTTTTTAATGCAACTACAAATTTACGGTCTTCGGATTTTTTCCTTTACTTGTGCTACATGACCTTGCTTCTTGCCACATTTCATGATTCTAGTTCAACGGGAAATACCCTATACATTTTGATTCCCTTGAGAGTGTCGAAATATACGTTTTTTTTGCAGCATAAAAGGCCTTATCTTTTTTTGCACGTTAACTTAGAAGTTTGGTTTTTTCACAGCATCAAAGGACTGTAGACCTGAGTATATGGTTTTAATTTCAACTTGATGCCTCCACGCGTTCCTGAGAAAAAAGGTCTTGACAGACAGACACAGACGGACAACGAAGTGATCTTATAAGGGTTCCGTTTTTTCTTTTGAGGTATAGAACCCTAAAAACACAACATTATTAAAAATATTGCGTCCTCGATATAAAAAATGAGACCGGAAAGAGCTTATAGACTGCTTATATTTTCCAGCACTTTTCACGATTCTATTAAAATATTCTTTTATTATGCCCTCGGGGATTCTATAAAAGCCTGTCACTGCTGCTTCATGATCAGATGCTTCAAATTAACAGGAAAATAGTTGAGATAAGTAGAGAACTCAAAGGATGGCGTAATGGCTTTCGCGAGAGTATAATTTGACGCTTATAGACTACCCAAATAGACCTGATCCACTCTTATTTTGTAGTTTCCATTAGCGTCAACAATATCGACAGTAGCAATTAACATTGTCGGATCTACATTTTTGCGATTTTCATTTGATTGCATTAAAAGCCTAAGAATAAGTTTATTTGCATATTCTATTGCAGTAAAACTAATAAGATATGCTAGATGAATCTGTCATTGAATAAAAAACCTTGCAGCATTCCCCCAAAGTTCATTCACCTATAAAGCATTACAATTCTGACGACGCCTTGCCAACTCTTCACAGATTTTATCAGAATTAAAACTAACGCAATCTCAAGACGTATTTTCCACCCCGAAATTTTTGAACACAAAAGATTAACGACTTGTTTTCTTGAACCACTATGAAGACAAATAGCTTTATAGCATTAAGGGGCTTACAGGACCTAAACACAAAAAAACGCAAGTTTTACAAACAATGACAATATTATAATATGATAGACTACAGTAAACAAAATCAGAAAAATATATGATAGGTATTCTTCAGGATATATGATAGGTAGATAGTGTGTTGAATACACAATACAACTAATTTGATACCCAAAAAAAATAATCATGAAGATACGTCTAAAAACATTATTTTTACAATAAAAACCATACTAATATACATACAATCATTTTGATTTTTTGTCAAATTATTCTATAAGCAACATACTAAAATACTAGTGTCTTATATTTTTCGTCCAAACAGTAGATTTTTTGTAAATAAATAATTGCAGTCCGGCCGAGTGAGCGCAATGGGTCATGTAAGCCCCTTAAGTACATTAAGAATGGCTAACCAAGCAAGAATTTCAAGTAAACTATAAACAAGTTAAGTGGTTTCTTGATCAAACTATGGTAATCCGTCTTTTAGAAATAAAATCTAGTGCTTTCTTGACTGAAAGCAAACTGTTTTAATTCGTTGTATATACGAGTACATATACCTCGGAAAGCACGTTAAGCCATTTGATTCCAGCTGTCATTCGTGGAACTTTGACAGTCGTTACGGGTAATCAGAACGCTGAAAGTCTGACAACAGTCTTACCACGGGGTATCGTGTTATCCAGTCAGATAGGCAGTCAGCCTGATCTGACTGGATAATATACAACAATACTGGTAACAGCTGCATCTGATTGGACTGGAAGCCGACGCCAACATGGTTGGGAAAAGGCTAGGCAGATGATGATATCAGGCATTCTGGCACATTCTCTGCGCTCAACGCTCTCTTGGACGCTAAACCTGACTGTAATAATGTTCGTGGGTGAAAGGAAAAAGATCTTGACAGTATGTCTGGAGTATTGTGAGATGAGTGTGACTGTCGAGTACTTATATACTTTTCGTTATTGGACTTAGCTTATGTTTTTGTCTTTAATTAATGTAATTATTGACCTTGGCCGTTTTATAAACCAATTCTTCGAAATGGGTAGTAGACAATTACAAATTCTCAGTAAGTCTTGAGTCTTTGGAAATAAAACATGTTTTTGATTGCTCATATTTTACAGTTCTTCTCCACGTGAATTAAGTGTCTTCCCCTTAATGTAAAGTGAATAATAAATAAAATAAATAAGTGATTTGTTAGCTAAGAAGACTAGATTGTACGTGATTATAGGAAAAAAAGTTATATATAAAATAAAAACCAGAAATCGTAAGGATGCTATTTTTTCTGAATGTTTAAGTTCAAAAAGCTTTGCTCCCGATTACGTGTATGTGGCTTAGAGTGATTTCCACATCTATAAATCCAATGCCAGGTACGCTGTTAATCCCACAACAGAAAAGGGCTTCAAATAGGCGTCGAGATTTTTCCTTATGTAGCAAAATTTCTGCTATACGATTTTATTTCCGCCTCATGTGATGTTACGGATTGGTGAACCTTCCGTAATAACTAAGTTACATCACTCTTGTTGCCAATATCGATAGGGATATTGGATTCTTGTTTCGGCTACATAATATCGATTCATGTTGAGCATTTCGTCTCTCTACGATGTAGGTGAAAATAAAATGTTTACTCTTTAAAATTAATTTTTCTCTCAAAGATTTTGTTAATTCTACGATTTTACTGTTTTTTTTTTAAGAGGTCTTTAATTTCTCATTGATTATAAACGAATGAACCAAAAATTCGTAAACCTGTGACACCCACCAAACCAAATTAGTGGTGGATTATGGCCCACTACCCCTCACAGAATTCAGAACACGTTGGGAATGTTATACGTTATTGGCTGATGGTGCCATATTATAATTTGATTAAACATTATTACTTTGCATAATAAATTATGTTACAACATCCTAAAATAATTCATTATCGTATGATACCCCACACCATACCCAAGGGAGGAACTCGAGTGGTCTATTCTTAGTTAGGCCACTACGTAGACAAAATACATTTATGGTAAATATGTTATATACGGCTAAAGTACGGTCTTAGTTTCACCATGTCCCAAGAGATTACTACATATATGCTTCCGGTTATGCAAATTTGTGTTTATACTCTAATCCCTCGGAGTTTTGACATAGTAAAGCCAATCCCTTGTATTGACACCAGGTAGCAACAGTGTCTGTGCTGCTTGGAACTTTTAATTAAATAATTGGCTGTTATCAATATCACTCTGGTCTTATTTTTAGACTTTTGTTATCCTTTCACTGTTAACTTTCGCTTTTTAATGCAATTTTGTATCGGAAAATTCAATAATTATTATTTTGGAAAAGTGTATGAACCGCCTTTATACATCATAACTACAGACACTATCTACATATTACAATGAAATAACTAAATTGAAGTATAATAAGAATTGATCTAGAATTTAATAATTACGAAATTACGTAAGCACACATTTCTGAAAGAATAGCACCACGAATGTTTATCAAACAATGTCAATGTCAACATGAAACGCAAAAAGGTTAGTTCCAACGACTATTTAAATCATAATACACGTATCGTATGATTCAGACTTCAGACCAGTCTTTGTTCACTTCAATGGCTGACAACACAAAGGGACTACCAGCGTTTGAACTTTTCTCAACTTTTGCCAGTAGGAATCCCTATTGAAGTACAGATTTCTTTTGAATTTTTCAAGTAGATAAATATGCGGGTATTTTGGATAGAGTGATTCTTGAGGTAGTCTCTAAAGCTTCTGATCGTCTTTATAGTTATCTGTGAGATTGTACCTATAGGTATAGGAGGTTTTAGTTGGAAAGATTTTGTTACTAGTAGTTTTTGCTTTCGGTTTTATAGTCTACACTTTCGTCGTTATTCCTTTCAAGATTACGCCTACACAAGCCTTTTTTATTATTATTCTTGTAAAATTCCCGATTTTTTTTCTTCTCTACATAAGCTCTGTTCACACCTTTGGCTTAATTTCTTTTCTTAACAACACAAACATATTACTTTCTTTATCTTTTTCACCGAAATTGCTTTTCTCCTTATCTGCCATGTTGATATTCTTTTTTCGTTTAGCTGCTGTGGTGAAATTTAATTTCGTGTGCTTGTTTATTTATTCAATTGCTACCAACTATTCCAACCTATAGCGTCGCATTGTCAACCCTTATCAGTAGAATAGGTGTTAAGTTAAAAGAAGCCTGCGGGTTGGTAAATCTTTTTGTGTAATTTGTTGGATGTTTAATTTCGGTGTACAGCTTTAGCTGTCGACCCAGTTTTGAGTCTCTATTCTTCATCTTCTAGGCATGTCGATGGCAAAAATAACACGAACAATGTTGTTTTTTATTTTTGGCCCAAAATTCAGCAACGCGAATACTGTTCGCTGACGCAGCCAATAAGGTCAACTGAATTGATAATTTATGTACCAAAGATTTGGTTGTATCATTCCGTTCGAGTTCATCGTTGCCATCATAATTATTTAGTCTTGACTATGTTACTGACTGCACCTACCCGACCATTTTATTGCAGATAAGTTATTAGACATAACTTACTTTTCCTCCCTATTTTTTTTTTTGCCACAAGTGCGACCTGCCAATTTTGAATTGTTCTTTTGTTGCACACGTTATCGCGTTCTACTGTTTTGAATTTTGAATATCAATTTTACTGTTTTTTTTTATTTTAATCTTAATGTTTTAATTTTAAGTCTGATTCTAATGATAATGATACTTTTAATTATTGATTCTAATATCGATTGATTATGATGTTGTTTTACTTAATTTTTTGTTCTATGTTTCTAATTAATTTTCCTATTCTCACTACAAGTAGAAAATCTTGTTAAAACATAAATTTAAGAAGCTATGTTTTATATAAGTGCTGTGTACGCCTGTAAGTGGCTAATTCACCATAACTCAATGCATATGTTATTTATTATTATGTCAATATTTCTAGTAAATAGTTTGTTGGTGTACTTTATAAATAAAAATAAAATAAACAAACTCGACTAGTATGTAGCACGCTGTGCGATCAACAACAATTTATTTCAGCTTCTACAAACTATCCTCCAGAATCGCTCCCACTCTCATTTTAAAACATCACTTAGGCTTCATCTCTTGCAAAGTAGGCTGAGACACAAAAACAGAGTGTATAATGCTAGTGTGCCGAATAACATTACGGAGTGCTAGAGCGGTACCCTTAGCAATTGTAAAAGCAGTTTGTTTTTCCGACCTTCTTACTTAAGGGTCATCTCGTGATCAAATTGAATGCTTTAAGTTGTAATTTGTAGGCAGTGGCCGACTGGTAAAATTATAGTTTTAGGTAATGGGAAAGTGGCCCTTCGAGAGGTGTTGAGAGTGTCTCTCTGGTAAGGTTAATATTTTTATAAAAAATATGGCAGTCATTCTTACAATGTTTAGTTAGAAAATATATAGAGAGAATAGCTTCAATATTTTAGTAATAACCATTATTTTGCAATCGTATAAATCATGATACAAACACACACGAACTTCACGGCCTACTTTCTAAGTCCGTCAATGAAAATACAGGCACCGAAAGTACGTAGTAGAGCCGTCAAAATAAGTGTCAAATTCAATTGTTCAGACTGGCCGAAACACATCGATTAATTGGCCATAAGCCCCTCTCTGACCAACCTATTGTCTTAATATCGAGATCCTTTTCTTCTTACAACAAAGACAAATCGTCAAGTACTCGTAAGTATATTTTAATAAAGAATTAAAATGCCATGGTTCATAAATTGCAAGTGTCCACTAAAGTTCACAGATTCCAGGCGCCATAAAAGTCTCGAATGAATTCTGCTAATTAATTTGTAATTCAGTTAACATTAAGTGTCGCTATGATTGCTAGCAATTACTTTTATTTAACGTTCGTGTTAGTTTTCATAACAGTTTCTGTCAACAGAAGTTTTAACGTTTATTCATTTCTTGAATTTTTATAGCACTAACGCTTGCCTGAAAATAAAACGTATCTAAAAGCAATTTTTCTGTAAAACCAGTTGGTGCAAAAAATATCTGGATACTTAGGGTCTTCACAACAGTGATATAGTGTACAAAAGACGAGTTATTAGTACGTGGCTGAACTTTATCTTGAATATTGTTCCTTCTATTATGAAAGGGGTAAAGTTTGTAACTTTGGATGAAGAGGGTTATCTCCGAAACTCCTCATCCGATTTAAAAAAAATATTTCAATGCTATAAAGCTACACTATTGCCGAGTCTGGTGAGATAAGTTTTATAGTACAGTTGTCTTCCACATGGTAAAAGTGGCGGGTAGAAGCTAGTTGAAAATAATTGTAACATGATTTCGATATAAGCGGCCGTAGCTACCATTATGCCTATTGATACATTAAAATCATTTTTCTGAGCACCGTAGGTGATTGAGAGTTTATATTTAGAAAGACTACAAAAAGCACTTACGTGACGCATACAGTACTTCATAAATCCTAAGACATACATTAGAAATGAGTCCAAACAAATACCCGTCGCTAATCCATCTTGAAAATCTAATAATGTAAAACCGCTCATAAAACCTACACTGTAAGTAAAACTGAATGGTCCACGTTTCGTATTGTCTGGCCCCATTGAATATTGCGTTTTCAGCTCTATATTATTGTACCACTGAGTTATATTAAACTCTGTTGTTGGCCCCATCACAATGGCGCGCAGTGTACATTGCGACTAGTTCGTATTTTTATTAATTTTACGATGTTGTTTTGTTTTATTGTATTTAGACTCGTTAGACTGACTTTGTTTTAGCATTGTATACAGTTTCTTGATTAAATGGTTAAGATTCTTTGGAGAAAACATTGTAATTGTTTGTGTTTTCGTTTGTATTTAATGACGTAAAAACCCAGGAAAAGAAAATACGTTTATTTACGACGCAGAGAGACACAAGCACAAAAAAAGACAAGTTGAGGGAAAATATCACATCCCACGCAAAATGGCCATCGCTCAGCATAATGCTAAGACCCTATGCGAAACAGAGCCCCAGTGCTGGTTTTCAGCGACAGTGCCGTGGCAAATGTCGACATGTAGCATTGAAATTATTCATCGTCATCTTTCAGCCAAAATACGTCCACTGCTGGACATAGAACTCCCAAACGTCGCCACATCGAAATTATTAGCAACACAAAACTTTAAAAAATAGTTTAACGAGAGGATGGTTATCGAAATTAATATACAAGGTGTTTTTTTTATATCCCATAACTCTAGGGTATAAATGAGACCATATCAAGGAATCAACTGGCATATTAATTATTTTTCAATTAGGTACAATTTTTATTTGTTTTCATTTTTCATACAAAATAATTCGACAAAGTCACGATTATTAATGTAAAACACCCTTATGTGAAATATGACAACGTCGCATTTTCTTAGCTTTAAAATATGAATGATTGGTTTGAATGAAAATTAATTACTCGTATTTATCAATGAAATTTAGATACCTTCGAAACTATGCATTTTTGGACCACAAATTCCAGGACATTTTGTATTATTTTTACTAAGAGAATATAACTCTAGAGTTATGGGATATAAAAAAAAACACGTTGTATAACACAAACCCTTAGCCCGATCCGGGAATCGGACCCAAGACCTGAACCTCAGCAGTAGCGTTTGCCACCACTACACCAATGAAGTATCCATCGAAAAACACGTTCCTATAAAATTAATGGCATCTAGCGTTCTGAGAAACTACGGGCGGTACTAACAGTTATATTGTGAGTTAGTTCTGTCTAGCGAAGGCGACATTCGCTTTATTAAACCGCTCTCTAGCCGAGCCAAGAACAAGAAATGTCACGTAGATATTACTGATAAACGAGAACTGACACTAAAAGTTAAGATACAGAACACGAGGTACCTGTAACTTGTATTAAGCCTTGTTTTGCTGGATGTGGGACGTGTTCAAGAAACAACAAAAAAAAAAACAAATCTTGTTAGGACTTTACGTGGAAAATGAAAGTCCATGTTATTCTGTAGTATTGGGTTTTTCTATTATAAATTTCTCAGCTCTGCAGCTGACACAAATTAGACTCCAGGCTGCCCTGGAGTCTAATTTGTGTCCGCTTGATGGCAGTAGGCTCGCCCCCTTTTATCATCATCATCTGCCTAGCTTACCAGTATTTTACATGGAGCGACTACCTATCTGACCTCCATAACCCAGCTACTGGGTAATACGATACCCCTTGGTAAGACTGGTTGTCAGACTTTCGGGCCTCTGACTCCCCGTAACACGAATGACAGCCGGGACCAACGGCTTAACGTGCTTTCCGAAGCACGGAGGGTCTTGGTATGTGAAGATGGTCACCCATCCACGGACCAACCGCGTCAATCGTAGCTTAACCTGATCGGTCGACCCGTGCGGCTGTTATTATTTGACCACATATTACATAGGACTTAACATAAATGGCGAAATAATGGGTGTACTATGGATACAACTCTGCTGAACCCTTCGGGAATATAGACGTGATATTATGCTGGTGGCCCTAGTCCTAGGTTCAAACCCATGCAGGCGCTTTACTTTGTGTAAATTATTTCATCACCACTGCTCTCAAAACGGTGAAGGAAAACATCGTGAGGAAACCGGCATGTCCTAGAAACAAAAATTCGAAGACATGTGACACTACCAACCCGCGCTGGGCTCGCGTGGTAGATTATAGTCCACTCCCTCTTAAAGAGAGGAGGCCTGTGTCCCAGCAGTGGGAAAAATAGCCCCGCCCCGCCCCGAATAGCAGAATAACTATTAAAACACGAGGAAAATTCAAAGGCGGTACGAAGTTCACCGGATCAGCTATTTTTAAATAAATAATTTTACTTTATTGCTGTAGAAGAAAAGCCATAAAAATTTAAACGGCGATTCTCAAAAGATAACCTAACACTTCATAATCTCGCAATTTTTTGTTCCTCTACTATTATATTATAAAAGAAAGGTTATATGTTTGCGATTACAATCGTAGACCTTATGGATATTTGGGTTACGGTAGATTTTTCACGCTCAATTTAACATGTCTTATAGCTGTTCTCAGAGCATTACACCCGCTTTATATTACGTGGGTAATGTTCTGGATTTCGGTGGTTATTTTAATATTATTATTAGTTTGGAATTAAATATTTGCATTTGTTTATTACCAAAAAGAGGGGCTCGTGGCTCAAGTTTAAACAGCTGCAGCAGCAGCGGGTCGATCGATCAGGTTAAGCTGCGGTTACCGCGGCCGGTCCGTGGATGGGTGACCATCTTTACATATCGAGACCCTTCCATGCCCCGGAAAGCACGTTAAGCTGTAAGTTGGTCCTGGCTGTCATTTGTGGATCTTTGACGGTCGTTACGGGTTTCTTGAAGCCAGAAAATCTGACAACCAGTCTTAACAAGGGGTGTTAGTGGGGTGTTAGTTTTACCCAGTAACTAGGTTGTGGAGATCAGATAACCGGTTGCTCCACGTAAAATACTGGTATTCAGCTGCGTTAGGATACACCGGAAGCCGACCCCAGAAATAGTTGGGAAAGGCAAGATGTTTATTACAGAAAAAAAAACCACTGTTACCTACATAAATGTACTTGTCCTACAAAAATATATGCATGGCAGGTAAAACTAAAATTTTACCTTTTGATGAAAGAAAAAACACTTCTTTTACTTATAGAGAACATACAGTGCGTGCCACGTAAAAAGAGACTTGACCCCGCCTCGCCCGCCTCTTTCCGCCGCCCCTATGACGTCCGGTCCTGTCCCGCACTCAGACCTCATACCGCTAAAGATACCTAAAATCGTGTTCTGCGCATGTCAGACCACGTGGTGTGTCAAGTCTCTTCTTACGTGGCACGCACTGTACGTAAGTAGCTTAAATATCTCGAAAATACATAGGAAGGAAAAACGTTTTCTATTCTATAATGATAAAGTATTGTTTAGCTTTGCTTTTCTTTGTTTTAGTTTTGCATCTTCAAAAGCTTTTATTATAAGTCGACCATTTGTTGACATTCACCACCATTCACCTACACATTCATCCCATTCACCTACACATTCACCACCATTCTCCTACACATTCACCCCCATTCGCCTACACATTTACCCCATTCGCCTACACATACACCACCATTTTCCTACACATTCACCACCATTCACCTACACATTCATCCCCATTCACCTATACATTCACCACAATTCACCTACACATTCACCTCTATTCACCTACACATGTTATAATTGTTCGGTAGATACGAGTATACATGATACCTGCCTGTTTATTTGTATGATGCCACTAAGTGGGGCCTGGCGACCTGTAATACAGGATTTTTTCTAAAACCTGCTTCAGATACGCTCTCACAATGTGATTTGTTATGGTCCAAAACTGTTAAGCACTACAAAATCATTGTGAGAAAACAAACAAACGTATTTATTTATCAGAAGAATTTATAAAACAACATATCTCATTTAAGTTCCAACATTCCTGGAACTTCAAAGTCTTCGTGGCCGATTTCCTTAGTGTTGTTGAGTTAAATAAAACTAGAAACAGGTTTAATCATGTCTGTACTCATTTTAACGCGACATTTCCTTTATAAAGTTTCTTCCCGAAGTCAGCTGGTATTAGATTTGCGATGCATTCTTGGAAAACGTACTCTTTCTTATTATGTAAGGATATTCTTTTGTATTGGTTGGATGGTTATTCATGTTTCATAAATCGTCGCCGTATACTAAAGTAGATAGGTACCGTAGTAGTTGAGATTTTATGATTTCAGTTGTAGCTTTAGTTTTCTTTGAACTCAATTTTTCTTTGGTCAAGTTAACATAACAAGCTTGATATGTTATTGTCTTAAAGTTAACTCTCTTGTAAACGACGATGGCAAGAGACCGGATGTATTTATTTCCATGGAAGGTAGGTAGGCCTTTAGTGTGGGACGCAGCGTGTGTCGATACTCTTGCGCCATCCCATCTTGCTGGCTTGGCGTGCTGTGCTGGCGCTGCTGCTGTGGCTGCGGAAAAGCTCAAGCGGCGAAAGTATAATAACCTGATCGCTAATTATATGTTCGAGCCATTTGGGGCCCTCGGGTCATGGGGTCCGAGTGCTCATGGCTTGTTCAATAAAATCTCCAAACGGTTAGTTGACACTTCCCGTGACAGAATGGCTAGCTTTTACCTTGCCCAGAGGCTAAGTATTGCCATACAACGTGACAATGCTGCCAGTCTCTTGTGTACGTCATACATATTTTAGTTACGATTTTTTCAGATTATTCTACAAGCATACCAAAGCACTGGTGTTTTAATTTTTAGTCCAAACAATAGATTTTTTGTAAATAGATAATTGTTTCATATTTTGCAATAAATTACCAGGGTTGTGTCATCGCACTTCTCTTTCTTTTCTATGCACTCCGACAAAGACCGCGCTTTAGATCATGTAGTCGCCTTAAAGAAAATAAGTTATAATTATGCACCTAACATCAAGTACCTAAGTAACTAAGTTACTCGAACAAACATAATATATAATCAAATTATTTACACATTACAAAATATATTAGAGTAAATACGTCAATTAAAAACTAAATTATATTTTATACTTTCTCCCATACGTCATATACCGAGTCCAAAATCCTCTAATATACATAGAAACATCAATACCAAACCATAAAAGCTCCAACCTCAATAATATTTTAAAGTTAATATTTCCAAATCTAGATATTGGTATTGAATTACGTGCATTCATATTCTATTTAATCCATGGATCAGAGCCGAAGCCGAGTCAAAAGTATTCATTACATAAATGGAATTGTTTTTTTCCCTGTGTATTTCCTTGCTCATTCGGGCGCCATGTTTTGTTCAAAAATTTTTTTTGCGTTGTAGCATGATGGGATTGGAACTGATAACGGTTTTGCATAATGTTGAATTAATACTATATATATATATATATATAATGACCATTATATCCTTTTTTTTTCTACTTTCATTGGTTGAATACGAGGCTTTTGGTTACTTTGTATGTGTGTATTTCGTAATGTGAATTTAGTTTGTGCAGCATGAACAATTTTTCTTTCTTCTTCCTTTTCTTTCCTTTCAAAGGTTTAGATGTTAGATACGAATATTTCATTAAGAAAATAATATTTAAAAATTTTATACAATATTATGTAGCTCGCTGGTATCGAAAACCAGCGGTCAGGAGTGCAGAGACCTCACAGGGTCCTCCTTATCATCATCATTATTATTATTAACATATCAGCTTAGCCCGTAACATGTCCTTGTTTGATGTAAATATCCGTATGAACAGGTGGGGACCTGATGACCTGTATTACAGGTGTCACTGCCTACCACAGACACCAGCGATCCACAACCAAAAATCGTTAGTTATTTCTTGTGTGTAAAATATTATTTGTATTTTTTCTTGTGCCTTGTGGTGAGAAATAAACAATTTTTATTATTAAGTATACAGTATGTTAACTAACAGAGGGCGTTCCCGTTAACCCGCAATAGTATAGCATCTATACATGCTAAAAAAAATATTACCATTCGAAAATAAAATGTTTTTATTTTTTTATATTAAAATATTCACTAAAAATCGTAAATTGATACTTTATTTATTTAATTAATTCTAATTTATTTAATTAAATAAATTCCGACATTGCTGTCCTTCAAGTACGCGTGTACAGAGTGTTTCTTTAACGTATCAATTTACGATTTTTAGTGAATATTTTAATATAAAAAAAAAATAAAAACATTTTATTTTCGAATGGTAATATTTTTTTTTGCATGTATGGATGCTATACTATTGCGGGTTAACGGGAACGCCCTCTGTTAGTTAACATACTGTATATATATTTTTTTTATTGCTGAATGGGTTTGATCTCGATCTTGATTACGCCTGATGGAAAGCAATAGATGAGGTCTACTACAGAAAGAACGTACCCAGAAGATGCCTCTTCACTATTGCTTTGAAGGGAACACAGACGCTGGCAGAGAGTTCCACACTTTGGCTGTGCGTATAAAAAATGTGGACTGGTCGGGATACCAACCAAGATGGTTCCCTGCAGTACGTCTGGTAGTCCGGTAGTAAAAGGGCAACGGTGGAATCAGGTTGTGGAGCACCTAGCTTCTTCTAATAGCCACAACAGTTGAATTTCTAATAATGGTAATAATCACCAAGTCTAGTAAATAGATGAATGATTACAGAGGATTGTGTTAACTTTACCAAAACTGTTAATACAATACATATGTTGTTAACTTTGTATAATAATATGTATTTAATTAAGTATGTCGTGCGCTGCGCCGTTCTCAACTAATTACTTTAACAGAACTCTTGAATCAGAATTACATTCTCTAAGCGAGATTGCATGTCTGTTTCGTATATGTAGTTACTAGGTTAGTTTACAATGTTAACAGTATACCAGTGTATAATTTATTGTGTGTGAGTGCAATCATTTTTACCTTGATGATTAGATGGCGAATGAACTGAATATCGATTATATTACTTCAAAAAAAAAAAACATTATACTCGATCTGGGATCGCCTTCTAATTTAACCATATGCAGCTGAATACCAGTGTTTCACATGGAGCAACTTCCTATGCGATGGTCAGATAAGTAGTCGGTATCGAGAACGAAGACTTGTTGTCAGACTCTCAGGCTTCTGATCACCCGTAACGACTATCAAAGATCCAAGAATGACAGCCGTGACCAACGGCTTAACGTGCTTTCCAAGGCACTGAGGGGTCTCGGTATGTTACGATGGTCAGTCATCCACGGAACGACCGCAAGCACAGCTTAACCTGATCGATCGACTCTTGCGGCTGTTATTACTTAGATACAAGCCTCTCTACTCGTCGCTCGTCGTGAAGTAGGTATTTGGAATATTCGAGGTATAAGTTATCGGTGTCAAAATCACCTCGAATGAAAAAACACCATGAATGCTTTCATTCATGAATGTTTTCATTGGTTTTAATCTATTTTGACGTGACAACGTCTAATAAATCGATGAAGCTGGCTGCACTCACGAAAAAACATGACTCATGTAGCGTTACCTCGCGGCCTCGCTCTGTAGCGTTCCATGGCGGCTTGAAGTGCAAGCGAATTTTAACAAATGCAATGCAACTATTCCATAAGTATTTTCTTATGACGTTGTCACGTTAAACTATCGTCAGTAAACCGACTTTACAGACAACCGATTTTTTGCTAAAATAATTAAAACCACCATTTTGATGACCAACATTTAAAAAACAGTTACGCACATAAATCAAACAGACTCGATTTATTAAATCGGACATCGCCCAACGCAGCGTAAAAGTTTTAGTGACAAATAAACCATTTGAAACTAAAATAACCGCTTTTAGTCTGAAAATGTTCAGTGTCGCACCAGTGCTATTGATTGGAATGCACCCACTAGTGATGTCAAACGTCCCGGCATCTCTCCGAGGCTTTACCCCTCACGGGATTCTAAATCCCGCATTTGCAGATATTTAGTCTTCCATTGATAATTATTTTTGTCGGAAGCTGCATTATTAGGATAGGACGTCTATCAGCTGTCTGAATAAGTGATTCTGGGTTGTTAGTTTTGAATTAATTTCTCCTCGTATTTGTATTTATGTACTTAAATTACAGAGAGTGGATATTAGAACAGTGGTGGCCCATGATCACGGCCGCGACATACGAGTTGTAGGTCGTAGGTTTGAACCCAGTCAGGCGCTTTACTTTGTGTGAATTATATCATCACCACTGCTCTCAAAACGGTGACGGAAAACATCGTGAGGAAATCGGCATATCTTACAATTAAAAATTCAAAGACATGTGACATCTACCAACGGCACTAGGCCCGCGTGGTAGATTACAGCCTAACCCTTCTCAAAGAGAGGAAGCCCCTGTATCAGCAGTGGGAACATTATGGGCGGAGTATGTATGTACTTGTGGCGGAATGGCTGAGGGAAAGAGCCTCCCTTCCCAGTCGCCGCGGTAGACGCTCCGGGTGTCGGGAGACGCGTGACTACTCCCGGCCACTATAGACGCGGGCCTGTGGACGGAGAGTAATAGGTAGCTTACCGCCCGATCAGGACCAGGCCCGTACCGGACGGCGCGTACGTATTCCACGCGCGCCTCAAAGAAATGTCAGCAACAAAGAAGGGGCACGTTAGGGTCGAATCCTGCCGGGTCAGCGGGATTGTCCGAAAGGGTTAACGCTGGCCCGGAACATAAAGGGCTAAGGAAGGAACACGGGTGGGTTTTAGTCAGTAAGAGTCTGACATTCCCTTCCGCTCCATTCAGAGCGGGAGGCGTCATTTGATGATTTCCCATCTGCAAAAAAAAAATCTATGTACTTAAATTACCACAGAAATCTATTTAGTTTCAAATTGACAAGGCAGATTAGTGGTTATTATCGAGTTTCATCATATTTTCAAAATCAAATAGGTACTACCACACTGAATCATTACTTTTATTAAATTGGAAGGTGAAAAAAGAGGATCATATGCGTGACACAAACACTCACTGTTTGTCTGAAAAATGTTATTTTCTATTTCATAAACTAATATTTCAAATGGCAAAATTGCAGTCCTAACAATCTCGTTTACAGAATTGAATCAAACAGTAGCACCGTCAGTTCAGAAGGACTTTATATAAAAGCTCCTACATATGAAATGAACTCCTCTCACAATGGAGTCTGGACATGCGAAAGAATATTACGTTTATGAAGACTCTCGATTGAATATTGGATGCAGTAGAATTATTTAAAAGGAATCTCTGAAAGCATTCGATTGAGTTTGAGAATAAAAGTGGACGGGTTGAAATGTGAGCCCTATTTAATATATAGTGTGTTTGCTATCTTTGTTGAACACTACTACCCTTTTTAGTTAACACCTAAATCAACACCAAAGTTTTGCCCTCGTTGGATTTTGAACTCTTTGCGCTGAGCAAAGCGTTAGAAATCCAACCGAGCGCTTTTATTTACTCATTCATTCAGTGTCATCTATTTTTAATGAAACCGGACATTCATGGTTTTTGAAGGAAGTAGTATTTTCTACCATCATAATCATTTTCTGTCACTAAGGTGTCAAAAGTAATCTTATAATTTAATAATCAAAACTGAGCGTGTTTCCCATGCATCTTCGTCTTTTAAGTTAATATTTGCTGGTAGGCTATCCATCTGTTTCAGTTTTTTAGGATACCCTAATGGCTTAAGTAGGGTCATCAATCATCCTGCTCTACGTGGAGACTGCGTCATTTCCCCTTTAAAGCCAGAGTTCACCCACATTCAAACCACCGGTTGGCTATGTAAACAGGGAGGAAATTTTAAATATAGAACTGATTAAATATTTAATCAGTTGATTTAAATTTTCGTGAACACAAGGCTTATTTATTATTATTTATTTATTTATTAACCAAAGATGATAAGTAGACTTATAAACTAAGCCCCACAAAACCGTTGTAATGGTTTGACTGTTAGGCTATGGTTACGTGCGGGATTGCGGACGGCGAGCAATGGGCAGCTCGCCGTCCGATAAGGACCAGGCCCAGGTCGACGGCGCGTTGTGTTCCACGCGCTCCTCAAAGAGATGTCAGCACTAACTGACAGGGTCCGCTAGGACCGAAGCCTGCCAGGGTCGCGGGTTGTTCGAAAGAGATACCGTGGCCTCTGGCACAGGCAATTGAAGGAACACAGGTGGGTTTCAGTCAGTAAAAGTCTGACACGCTTTCCCGCTCCGCCCAGAACGGGAAAAGTTATAAAATTTGATAATTTGCCACTCAAAAAATAAGAGGCTGTGTTTTACGTCAAACTGCAGTATATAGATAAGGATTTTTCTTCTTGCAAAATACCGGAAAATAACTTTCCTACATAGTTCTACACACTCATGTTAACTACATTAGATATTACTTCGGAACTACGGAAACCAGTGCACATAATTATGTATCTTTGAAACTAAAAAGACCAAGTTACACGTAGATGCGGGCAGCAGCGGTGCAAATATAATATAACTTCTCCCAAATACGCAAAAACATGGTACTAACTTAAGTACTTACTTAATTTAAGTTAGAAAACTTGTTATAGCTTTTCTATCGAGAGCGTTGCCGAAAAGAAAAAAGTTCTATTTAGATTACCGATTGATATCAGAAATATAATATTTTTGATGTCAACTCACAAATCATGTTTACCATAGATAGTCCAGTCATTTTAGGCATTTTAAAGCCCAATCTGCGGAAAAATTCCTAGTGAGCTGAATTTTTGTACACACCTTTATTACGACGTTGTAATGAAGATGTGAAAAATCGACATTAATATCGTGCCGGCTAAAAGAGTTATAAAGGTCAAAAGGTCACGAAAATCAGTTTTTTGCAAATATCTCGCGACCTATTGGTCGGAGCCTCGGAGGTCAATACAGTCATTATAAAAATTGTTTGTCGTGAAATTATCTACAAAAAATGCCTGTTGCAATTTTCTGTAAAATTAACCGTTTTTGAAGTAGAGCGCTGAGAAAGCGACTAGAATGCACTTACATACAGTATTGTATACCGTATACCACGGCGTAAACTCTATTGTTTTTTATTTATGTTTTTAAGTGTCTTAAAAACTTCTATCTGATATTTGGGCGTTTTGTGAAAAGTATACTTATATTATAGAGGTTTGGAACTTAGTAAAATCTACTATATATTATACAAACGACCTCCGATGGCAGATGTTCTGTATTTTATTGTTCCGAGACCCGTCCCTTTATATCTGCTACTGTCTGTCGGACTGTGTTTAGCTCAGTTGAAAAATATTTCTTGAGTATTAAAGACGTTATTAAAGACAAAAGACGTAGAAAAAAAATGTGTTATGTGTTCAGTATGTCATCGGGTGCTGGTGGTAATAATGTTGTTATTGGCTGTAATACGCAAAATACGCGCATTGACGTGGATTTGCGATGATTCGATTTTGGCCATGACCACAACTATAGGCAGGTGAACTTGTATATAAACTCACTGACGCACGGAACCGGGAAGTATGACAGAAGAAAGAGAAGACCTATACTCAACAGCGGTTGGGTCCGGGCTGTAATGATGTTGATGATGACATACATAAACTCACACATTATTCCCATGGGGGAAAATTTACTTTCTTTTAAAACTAGGTATTAAAATCAGAAATAAAGATGATGGTATGAGGAACAGGGTGTAAAGTTCACTCATACTCCATGGAAAAGGGAGGATCCTCCGACCAGGCGGGTATAGTGTCTGGCGGACAACTGCCCGATGATTCATGTCGGGCCGTTGTATCTATGCTAGTTGCGCGGTAAACTCTGCTTGCGAGATGCAGGATTTTGCTTGACGTCAGTACAGACGCGTTGTTCGCATGTGGCGTTGTAGATACCGCAACAAAGAGATCTGCAGAAGACCCAAGGTAACCGACATAGCCCGAAGGTTTTCCAAACTTAAGTGGCAGTGCGCAAGGCACATTGCTTGCAGAACGGATGGCCGATGGGGCCGGAAGGTTCTGGAGTGGCGACCGCGTACAGGAAGACGTAGCATTGGAAAGCTTCCCACAAACAAATCTTCGAACGATTTTGCGTATTACAGCCAATAACAACATTATTACCACCAGCACCCGATGACATACTGAACACATAACACATTTTTTTTCTACGTCTTTTGTCTTTAATAACGTCTTTAATACTCAAGAAATATTTTTCAACTGAGCTAAACACAGTCCGACAGACAGTAGCAGATATAAAGGGACGGGTCTCGGAACAATAAAATACAGAACATTTGCCATCGGAGGTCGTTTGTATAATATATAGTAGATTTTACTAAGTTCCAAACCTCTATAATATAAGTATACTTTTCACAAAACGCCCAAATATCAGATAGAAGTTTTTAAGACACTTAAAAACATAAATAAAAAACAATAGAGTTTACGCCTTGGTATACGGTATACAATACTGTATGTAAGTGCATTCTAGTCGCTTTCTCAGCGCTCTACTTCAAAAACGGTTAATTTTACAGAAAATTGCAAGAGGCATTTTTTGTAGATAATTTCACGACAAACATTTTTTATAACGACTGTATTGACCTCCGACCAATAAGTCGCGAGATATTTGCAAAAAACTGATTTTCGTGACCTTTTGACCTTTATAACTCTTTTAGCCGGCACGATATTAATGTCGATTTTTCAGATCTTCATTACAATGCCGTAATAAAGGTGTATACAAAAATTCAGCTCACTAGGAATTTTTCCGCAGATAAAATCTAAAATGACTGGGCTAAGATATAAACGTTGAATTATATTAGTTTTGTGGGGTAATCTACAGAATTTTTTTCTTAAAAAGACTGCATTTTTGGAATGCATGAAGAAGCCTCCTCGTGTAGCGTAGTTTGTTCGCATCCTGCGACACCCAAAACCTTATTTGACTGACCAATTCTTCCCTTGCGGTGGTAGGGCTAACGCCCGCCTGGTTTGCGACCACCCTCCCATCGGAGTCCGGCGTCAAGCAGCCTGCTGTGTTTTGTCAATACGTGGGAGTTCCAGTGCCTTAGACATATTCTGAGCACGCTCGTTCATCCATCGCTTTCCATTGGGCGTGAAATAAAAAAAAAACTAAGTGACTAAATTGGTATCTAGATCGAGAGGCATGTTCATATTTTTTCGTTATTTTAATGTTCATTTGGGATATCTGATACTACAAAATTTTTATTAAGGATCGTGTCGACCATCGTTACTTCTTTAGAATATTGAGAGAAAACTCGACATGTTTTTAAGCAAATTGAGTTGCGTTTTGGCTGCCAATTTGCGATCTGTCGATTTAATTTAAGAAATTATGCTATAAATGGATTGACGGATTAGTTTGCTATAGTCTTTTTTTATTTTCGTAGATCACACTTAATTATTTCTAGCATTCGGTGCCTAATTACTGTGGTTAAAGAAACTTCGCAAACTAAGGGACATTGATATCGCGTGTCCTGTTGTAAACTAAGGGACACTTGATATCGTGTGTTAGGTCTAGCCTTACAGGAATGATTCGTGCGCTACTGAAGGCACCAAACTTGTTGACAACTTTATCTTTTTGTAAATATCTACATTCAAAAATACCTTTTAGTAGCCTACTTGTCAGTCATAAAATCAATATGGATTTATTCAAATTAAGCTGAGAATCAGGACTTTGAAATTGTCAAGGCTGCTTCAGACAGGCGCGACAGGCGATAAAATCGCCCGCGACACAAAGGCACCGCAAGTCGCGCAACGAGCGCTGCCTTTGAGTCGCGCGCGCTTCGCGTCGCGCGTCGCGTCTGTTTGCAGGAGCCTTCAGTTACAAAAGACAGTCCTTCAAAACGTCCGCCCTTTACCTTTAGATGTTTTAGCTGGGAAGAAGACGTGGCGCAACAAACTCCCCAGCAGCACAGCTGTCCATTAATTTAGACTACAATACGAGTAGTAGAGATTTGATTTTGCCAAATTCTGGGCGACTTAATTTACATATCCATCGACACGCATCACACGACACAATCTTACTTACTTTGTGAGTGTGTTTGTATGTTTGTTACTTCTTCACGCAAAAACTACTGAACGGATTTGGATAAAATTTGGCACACAGATAGTTTACAACCAGGATTAACATGTAGGCTACTTTATATCTCGATATATCTATGGGATCGATACTTATGCGGGTGAACCCGCGGGGCGCTGCTAGTATTTCATAACGATAGCATTGATATTCCAGATTCTGTATTCACTTGCACATACTTACTCGATTCACCGGTCAAACTTATAAACTAAGGCGTGCTAAAATTTCATATACCTACATTTACCGATCCCAAAATCCAGTTGGAGACATTCCAAGGTTTTAAAACAACCTACGTATGTTATGTACGAGTTTTAAGACATTTACTTTATTTTCTAGAATAAAATTAAATCCAATGGGAAATTGTGTGACCCATCCTTTATTAGATATTATCAATTGAAGTATCCATGCACAATGATGTGAATTCAAATCCAGGTAAGTACATACCAATGTGAATTTTTAAATTCTGTAGCGGTATCTACGTACAACGCCACAAGCAAACAACGCTTCATACTGACGTCACGCAAAATCCTGCATCGCGCAAGCAGAGTTTACCGTGCAACTAGCATGCAATGGCCCGACATGAATCATCGGGCAGTTGCCCGCCAGACACAACACCCGTCTGGTCGGAGGATCCTCCCTTTTCTATAGAGTATGTGTGAATTTTACACCCTGTTCCTCATACCTCTATAATTCGTATTTACTTTCTAAGTTTATCTTGGACTTCACTCACATCGACGAAGGAAAACATCGAGAAGAAACC
Source organism: Luperina testacea (assembly GCA_927399505.1). Classification (NCBI taxonomy): domain Eukaryota; kingdom Metazoa; phylum Arthropoda; class Insecta; order Lepidoptera; family Noctuidae; genus Luperina; species Luperina testacea. The sequence goes on along the minus strand of OV656759.1, from coordinate 2,516,697 downwards.
TGAACTTCTATCAACCCGGCTCGAGTAAGCGTGGTGATCAATGCTCGTGCCTTCTCGGTATGAGAAAAGACCTTTGTCCTGCTGTGGGATAATAATAAGCTCATTATTATCAATATATCAATGAAGGCAACAGAAGCAATGAGAATCTGATCTGAAATAGAGGTAGGGAAGGGATGACACATGGGTTTTTCATTCACGTTTTCGAAGTTCCTCCTCGTATTTTCATTAAACCCACCTGTAACTGTTCTGCCAAAATGAGCGTTATTTTCAATATATTAGGAGTTTAATTAACATTCCACCTTTTTCTTTACTGTTTTTTTTACAGCATTTGCGACCATATATTTGCCAAGTCTCCACCACTATCTCTATCTTCTATTTATATCCTTTGCGCCAAGCAATTTATTTCCCCAAAATATTTCCGTCTCAGCAATTTTAAAAGGAAGAACATTATAAAGCGTTTCATCGTCAAGTACCATTGCGTTTGGGAGCGTCGCAGCCTTCCCCTCTTGACTTCCAACTCGAATTGAAAGTTTAAACATGGACGCACTTGCCCCAGCTCTGTTTACTCGAAAAGTGTAGTGGTTACAGTTGAAAATGTTAGTGGGGACTAGGGATGTACATGATTGCGGTTTCAATAAAATTGTGTAAAAGCTCCTACAAACAGGCGCGACACGCGATATAATCGCGCGCAACGCAAAGGCACGGCTCGTTGCGCGACTTGCGGTGCCTTTGTGTTGCACGCGATGTTATCGCGTGTCGCACGCCTAGCCTTTTCCCAACTATGTTGGGGTCGGCTTCCAGTCTAACCGGATTCAGATGAATACTAGTATTTTACATAGAACGACTGCCTATCTGACCTTTACAACCCTCTTATTGGGTAACACGATACCCCTTGGTAAGACTGGTTGTCAGACTTTCGGGCTTCTGACGACCCGTAATGACCTGTCGAAGATCTACGAATGACAGCCTGGACCAACGGCTTAACGTGCTTTCCGAGACACGGAGGGGTCTTGGTATGTAAATATGGTCACCCATCCACGGACCAACCGCGGCAAGCATAGCTTAACCTGATCGATCGAACCATGCGGCTATTATTTCTTAGCCACACGCCCCTCTATATGGTGTAAAATACCACAGTCTTGTTTCAGTTTCCGTCTTTCATTTCGCTGTTCCAATATTTTCAGGACCCATTTACAGGGTGAATACTGCCTATAGAGTCAGTACCTACATTAAAATTTACTGACAAAACAGTTTGTTCAAAATATTATTTCTTAATTGGTACTTCATGAACCGAAGCAATTCGAAACCGACTAGGAAACTCAAGTTTAATCAAGAGAACATTTAACAAAGACAATTTGATAATCAAATTGTGAACCGAACTCACCAAATCAAATCACATGATCGAGTTAAGCAAATTCTTGTCCTCAAATTAAATTGTAGTATAAGCCAATCATAAAACTTTGAAAGGATAAAAATTGCGAACTCTTGGAAACATTGACTGGGATACCCAAATTGAATAGGTTTCCGTTTTACGTAAAAAGACTGTTACCCTAATTACGTAACACACTTTCAATTTGCTAATTCTTAATAATTTAATCCATTGCTTCATATGTCAAAAAATTTATCTGCTCAGCAACGTTAATAACGCAATGAATGTTGTTGAGCTGTCAAAATGAAAGCCTACTGTTAATGTTTTACGCAATACCATGCGGGTTTTTAGTTACAAAGTTAACCGTTAGCATCTCATTATAAGCCAATGGTATGCTACATACTCGACAGATTTTTTTTATAAATAGTTCGGTAGATAATTGGTTAATTATTATCCACTTTCTTTTTTATTTTTTAAAATGCCTCAAAATCGATCAACTGAGCCTATCGCAGTTCACTGCTGGACTTAGGGCCTGTCCACATCTCCACGTCACGACGTCGTCAACGTGGAACGGTGCGGTAACGCGGCACGGTGCGTTGCCGCGTCGTGCTAGTACAAGCACGTGCTAAGCCCATAGGCCTATCCCATGCTGCACCACAACACCCGGACCTCCGCCTTCTGAGGGTGTCCCACCCACACTATGATTGTCGATACGCGGTCTCCACTCTATGCCTCGTCTGCTCCACTGGCCATTGTTCTTTCGACAGACATGGCCACTGGCCAGCCCACTGCTACTTCAGTTTGCTTACTCTGCAAGTTATGTCGGTTCTTGTCGGAACTTCATTTCTGATTTTATTATCGATACATTTTCTTCAAATTATTTTTTCGTAAACTAATCACATAGATGTTTCACGGAGCACGTAACAGTGGATACAGTGTGTTACATATACTCCGTGAAACATTTATGACAAGATTATAATATAAATAAATGTTTGAAATGCAGGTCTGCTGAATCTTTTTTTTTTAAGAAATAAGCAGTACCTTTGTACTCAAATATTATAATTATGTTGTATGTATTTTATTGTGTGTGCATAAATAGTAAAATAAATAAATATAATTGATCAAAAACATAGACCAGAAGATCTATTCTGGTAAAATCTCATCGTGAAAACTTAGGTGAAGAGAGCTGTCAATAGTGTCCATGCCTAGCATCAGATGGAATGACAACTCCATGTCACACCTACATTTTCAGTGAGATTTTTACAAAATATACTGAACGGCTGAACATACTTACCTACCGTCACTCTTATCTCAATAGATGCAACTTCTAACATATTATAGAAAAGAACCTTTAACACAAACTGTAAAAAGGAACGTTATTTTGAACGACATCCGCGCCGCTTACTTCCGTACCTTGCCCTAACCTCGGATAAGTTTAAGTGGTTATGTGTTTATAGGTCACGATGTTTAATATTATGCGTTCAATGGTTTTACCCCAATACATATTTATTAGGTGGAAAATAGAAGAAAATTTTAAATATTTAGTTGTCCCTTTTATTAAACGTTCGACTCACTAACTCTGTAAAGGTGTGAGGAACAGGGTATAAAGTTCACTGATACTCCATAGAAAAGAGGGATCCTCTGACCAGTCGAGTGTTGTGTCTAGCGGGCAACTGCCTGATGATTCATGTCGGGCCATTGTATCTATGCTAGTTGCGCAGTAAACTCTGCTTGCGAGATGCAGGATTTTGCGTAACGTCAGTATGACGCGTTGTTCGCATGTGGCGTTGTAGATACTGCTACAACTCTGAACATAATATTATCTATACTAATATTATTAAGAGAAAAGGTTTGATTTTTTGTGTGTTTGTTTGTAACGCTTTCACGCTAAAACGGCTGAATGGATTTTTTGGATGAAATTTAGCACAAGGCTAGACCATGTTCTGGACTAGGACAGAGATACTTTTTATCCCGATATTCCCACATGATCAAGACTTATGCTCGGGATGCAGCTAGTTTAAATTAAAAATAGATTAATTTCAGTCCATAACAAACAAGCTTTGTTAGTCCACCAGACTATTATAAATTCAGACTATTGTAACGAGAGAGTGCCTCAAATAAAGGCATGAAGCCGCAGAGCTGGGTTTATTGAAATTAATTAGTCAGGCATAACCTTTTCAACTATTCAATAACAGATTGTTTTGAGTTCAGGCGACTGGTCCGTGATTTACAGCCAAGTGTTGTCAAGAGCAAGCCTAGTTCTGCCGAAATTCTGTGATTTCGTTTTGAAGATGATATTCAGGTTCGTAGATATAGAAGAAAGTACTTGTTTAATGAGGGTAACTGTATTGAGCCGCAATTTAGTGACACTACAATGGATAAAACGACTTAGTGGATCGCAAGACAACGACGCAGCTGACGAGCTGACCAGGAGGGCATCCAGTATGTCAGTTTGTGGACGGGAACCTGTCGTGCCCATCCCCTTAAACCAACTACGCAGGTGGCTACAGGAATACACCCACACACAAGCAGAAAGCTGGTGGACGTCGTCACCAGGCTGCAGACAATCCAAGGAAGCAATGCCATCATTGGATGGCAAGCTAACCAGGTGTTTATTACGACTGGACAGGAAAGGCCTGCAGGGACCATCACGGGACACTGCTCGCTAAATAAACACTTCCATACAATAGGCATAACGGACAGTCCCTTGTGCAGGGCTTGCAATGAAGCTGATGAAACCTTTGCTCTTTGAGTGCACAGGCGTCACCCAGATTAGGTCGGAAACCCTCAGGATACCCAGATCGTACACAGATGTTCTCAACAGACCCTGGTCTGTTGAGAACATCTGTGTACGATCTGGGTAGATTAAGTCTCCTGAGACTTAATCAGCTTCTGGAGGGAGGTGGGCTGGTTGGAATAACCACCGACGGCCGACAATGCCCACGCACAATGGTCCATATGAAGGACTAAGTGCGAAAACCAAACCCATAACATAGAACTTATTTAATGATAATCTTGCAATTGGATAATATGGTAATCGCCATATGCTGGATTTTACAACGATATTAATATTGCGTGTTCTAAGGTAACCAAGGGATATATCGGCCCGAAGAACTATCTATTATTTAAACCACAATTATAGTACCTTTACAGAATCATCCAAGGCGATGTTATAAGTCACAATATCTATTGTCTATCCCTAATTGACAAACTTAAGTAGCAGTGGGCAGGGCATATTGCCTGCAGAACAGATGACCGATGGGGCCGAAAGGTTCTGGAGTGGCTAAGTCTATAAGTGAATAATTAATTCCAAATTATTCCTGGCTGCTGTTGAACTTGAGAAAAAAAGTAAGGCGGGTGTGTGGGTGTGTGACTACATGATAGAAGTGTTTACGACTGGAGCCAGGTATACGTGTTTCAACGCCGAGTTTACGCATTTCATCGCCGAGTACACCCGTTTCAGCGTTACCGACCCGAGCGTGACGGTTCAGTTTCATTCACTGTTCAGAAACAGCGCAAAGTGTGCTTAAAGTAGTTTTCAACTTCAGAAAACGCAGTTTGCATCCCATTTTCAGGCAACTTTAATTGCCAATATTGCCATTCTCAATTCGACGAACTTGAACGTATTTCCGAAAGCGCATTGCGACTGCTAAGTACAGGATTTTACAAAAATGATTGTTTCTGACATCATGCTTCTGAACTAATAATTTTATTTTTGACGTACAGTAACGGTCCATAAGTGGACTGCCACCAGAATGCTCATTTTAGCCTGCACGCTAGATCTGCGTCTATCTCTGTGTGTGTGATGTTTTAATGTAGACAGTAACGCGCACACGGCATAACTACGAAAGCGCGATGTTGGTTGGTCAGATGCATGTGTGGTCAACACTAAATAAAGATACCTACATATTATCGACCACAGGGCCTATTTAAAAGTAATGCTAAAATTCGAAGAGGAATTATAAGCAGCGATGGCAGGTTCGCACAAGTGGGTGGATGTTATTGTGTGTGCGTGAAGTGGAGAGGGTTCGAACCTCAGTGCGCGCTTTCAACTCTTTTTGTTCTTTTCGTTTTTGTGTCAGAGTTCAATTATTTATTGTTTCGTTAACATAATGACAATAGGGTATAGAGGGTAAAAATAAAGTATAATACCTATGTAATTTGATTAAAATAAAGCACAATTTTTCATAGGAACATTTATTGATTTTAATAACAACCTTTAAAACATAAACATACTTATTCCAAACTTTGAAACATAAAATACCGAATTTGTTCATAAATCATTTTTGGTTGATACTAAAATGGGATGTTTTTGGTTTATTGAGGTTACAGCTTAATTTGTTCATTTTCACAAGGAAAAGAAGATTGAAACTAAACCTCAATCTTACAATCATTCACTTGTTACTATTATATTATGGCCAGTGTATCCCCTAAGTTCCACTGATAGCATTTATTTTTTTATTAATATTTAGTGTGACCTCCGATAATGAAAGTGATATTATCAATGCAGTCAAAAAGGCGTCGACGCATGGAGGCCACAATATTACTGCAAATATCTGTGCACGTAAACTATCCCACAACTCCATGCAATGAGATTTGAGCTGTTCGAGACATCGTTCGACTCGCACTTCCCAACTTTGCACCATTAAACCCCATACATTTTCTATAGGGTTTAAATCAGGGAATCGCGCTGGCCACGGAATAACTTTAACATCCGAATGCTCAGTAAACCACTCACGAACAATACTAGTATGATGATCGGACAATTATCTTGAACCAAATAAAATTCACCAATTTCATCCACTGTATAAACATTTCGAACAGTAGGTAGCATCATATCGCTCAAAACCTCGACGTAATTATAACTGTTGGCCCGCGTCGGTATAAATGCCAACTCACCCGGCCCTTGAGCACTAATCCACCCCCACATATTCACACTAATTCTTCTTGACTCCGTATTATTTATAATATTACTGTCAGACCAACGTGTATTGTCTCTGCGCCACAAATGAAGTCTTCCTTTTTGGCACGATTTGAGTCTTCTCGTCAGTAAATACAGTGGTCTCCCAATCAAAGTCTAAATATTCGCGAGCAAAACGCAACCGTTCCTCCTTATGCCTTTGCGTTAAAAACGGTTTTTTCACTGGTGTTATATGATGAAGACCTTCGGCATGGAGTGCATGGAGAACAGTGCGCAATGACGTATCAAATTCTTCGCTAAATCGTCTTGTAGGTATGAAACCATGCGTTTCATATTCACCAACCATAAAGCGTCGGCGTCGCTGAGACTGGTCAATAAATGGCGGCCTACCACTTTTTACACGGCTCTTAAAAATTCCCTCTTCCTCAAATCTCCGCACCCAACGTCTCACAGTATCTCTCTAAAAAAAGAAATCCTTATTACATATTTTGAAGCGTCACTTATGAGAACAAGTAAAATCAATAACAACAAAATAACTTACACAAAATCCGGTTTCATTGGATATTTCAGATATATTAAACCCATTGTTATACAAGGCTACAATGTTCGCTCTGGTTTCCATATTTATATTTGCTTGCATTTTCAATAAAAATCTTCAAACTCGACACCTCAAATATCAATAACACAAACGCTCATAACTAAGTTCACTAACCAACAACGTCATACTATTATACATTACAGTCAGTATATTAATTTTGTTTCAAATCTACCCTCAACTTTTATGTGATTAGTTTAAAATACTCGCTGTCTTTTTCTCATTACCATAATTAGAAAAAGACTGCGTGCCGCGATAGGCCTATGATGATGCTCATATACCGCGCTTTTTCTGTTTCGTACGTGATGAAAGAGTGCAATATACAGTTGTGTATGTGTGTGTGAAATGTCTAAATAGAAGAAGGTCTCAAGTGCGACGAGTTACGATGTGATAGTTTTGTAATGCTGCCAGTGCAGTTCTGACCGCTACTGTACATACTTTGTGAAGCGATTTATCGTTTTTACTCACTTTTAAAACGTTACTTGAGATTTTCCTTAATAATGAATTCTCTCTCTGAACTATTATTTTATTTTTGACGTACAGACGCCAGCACATCAAGCTACCCGAAACTGTCAAATTTTCCCAATCAACTTTGAACCTTATGCTTCAGCGATAAAGTTGAAATCTATTAAAAAATATTGACAGCTTGATGTGCTGGCGTCTGTACTTTGTGAAGCGATTTATCGTTTTTACTCCCTTTTAAAACGTCACTTGAGATTTTCCATAATAATGAATATTCAGTGTAAGGTGATTGACCTTGAAAACTCGCTTATATAAATTTTATGTCTGTACGTTGCGGAAAACAGTAGGACTTTTCAGGCTGTTATTTTAAAATTGTTATAATTATATTTCGGAATATCGAAGGAATTTTTAGGACATGATATTCTTTAACGAATAGCGTTAAAGAATATCATGTCCTAAAAATTCCAAATCAATTATCGGTTAAAAAAACCTGCAATACACTGCAGGCAGGCAGGCTATAAATGTCAAGTCTATTAAATCAAACTCACCTACGGCATGACCAAAACAACTGCGTCGATTTATGGTATTAAATGTACGTGACAAAATATTCAGCTGAAAAATAAAAACGGCACTAAATTAATTTTTTTTAACCCCTGAATGATGTTCGTGGGTCATTTAATTCCCGGCAAATTGGGTCAAGTGGTGGCAGCTCAAAGTTGCATTTATCATCAGCCTGCAGCAGTCCACTGCTGGAAATAGGCCTCTCCTATTGCACGCTATTCAACTCGATGTTCGGCAACTTTCAAAATTGCATTGCGGGTAGAAAACTGGCTCCAAACGTAACTTCTTGGAAGAGATATTTCAATCGTTTGTCGACCCGATAGAGAAGAAGAATGTCCAAAGTACACAAATTAAAAAAGGCCAAACTAAAGGAAAACCTTTGTTAAAAAATACTAATATTATTTATATTATAGTCAGTAAAACAAAGTGAGCAAGAGTCGTGATTAATACCGAGCCCTTACTAATAAACGAATTATATCAGATGAATAGTTACGCACCGATTTCTCTCTTTCAGTCGTCAGTAATTTGACTTTCGAAAGAAGAAGACAAAGCGTTGTGTAACTATACAGACGCTATACACCGTTTATTAGTAAGGAGTTTCTCTGATATGGCACGGTTTTCAAGAAAAGGTGGCCGCTTCATAGCAGCCGAAGTGACGGCTGTCATGGGGATGCTGTCACCGGGGTTTGACTTTACAGTGTCAAAAAATGCTTTCAAGGGAAACATACCTACTTACTTTCATAAATAACGTGGCAGTGACGTCATTCGCCGGTCAATTGCGGGCGCTATGTGGCGGTAACCGCTCTTCTAGGACACCGTAGGTACCTTACTACTATTACACACTAAATTATGATTTAAAATTCTAGTGATCAAATGTTTGAACTGCTATACCGTCATTATTGACTAATTAAACTACCTTCGACTTATCATAAAAAATAATTATGTAATCCCTTAGGAGTTTTTTTATTTGAAAGTAACTCTTGGAGGTCACTGTAAATTACACAGTCATTTGTATAAATTATTGACAATAACTCAACTCCCTAAAAACTTAGGAATTCAGCTCAGAAGGTGGCTGACCAAGACAAATAGTTTACTGTTGTTTTTGTCCACGATAGGATGACAATCTGCTATGATTTGTGAACTACAACTAAGATTTACGAGCACAAAATGTAATTGGTTTTAGTTTGTAGCGGTTGTAGGCAGAGTGTCCAGAACAGACTGTTGTGAACTTTGTTCCATTAGTTGGTAGTCGACCTGCTCGTAATCTTCGATCGAGATTCTTTGGAAAATGGTGACTGCAATTGCTTTTGGTATACGGTCCGAAAATTCAATGTTTACATAAAGTATGTTATGGGTTTCAGCGCAGAAGTAACCCGTGCTTTTTCACATCCATACCAATATTATAAAATCGAAAGTAACTCAGTCTGTATGTTACATTTTGCCGCCTAAACCACTGAACGGATTATGATAAAATATGGAAAGGAGATTGATGGCTTCCTGAGAAAGGAGATAGGCTACTTTTTGTTATCCACGTGGGCGAAGTCGCGCACAGAACCTAGTAAGAAATAATTTCCGCTTAGGAACTGCACTGGTAGACACGTAAACAGTGTCCTCTTCATAAATAAAGCCATAATTGTTGGAAACCAATTAGTAAATAAAACATTACTATCCAACGTCTCACGCACCCAGCTCTCATCTTGTCTTTGCCTATTACACCATCTATTAATACAATGTGATGATGATGATGATGATGATGATGGGACTCCCTTTCCCGCACTTAGACTCCCATTCGGTCCGTTGTGCGTGGGGATTCTGGCTAACAGAGCCAGCCTAGCTCCGCCCAGAAGCACAGAAGCTTCCTGGGAGCTTCACAGGCTTCGTGGAGCGACCTCATTGTTCCGAGGATTTCTGCACGTTGAGAAGCCACGGCCTCGCAATCCAGGATGACGTGGGCGGCTGATTCCTCGGCATCAAGGCAGCCCCTGCAAAGCTGCAAAGGCTGTCCGTGGCGCCTATGTTGAAAAGATGTTTGTTAAGGAGGTTGTGGCCCATAATTGTACCTATTATTATTCTAAGGTTATTCCTACTCAGGCTGAGAAGTTTTTTGGTTACTAATACAGTGTGGCGATCACATTAATTTAAACCATGTATTTCTACATTACATATTTTAAACATAATCAATTAAAATCTATATAAAAAAATAAATAATCGCCGAAATTTATTTAAGCGCATAACTTTCGAACGACTGCACTAAAATGGATAATTTAATTCTTTTTTTTTTGTTGTGTTCGGTATTACCAGGACAAGGTTTGTATGAAAGAAAATTAAGGAAATTCGAAAAAAAAATGCACCCGTGCGAAGCTGGGGCGGGCCGCTAGTACATAACATTCTAGTTGTGAAACCTTTTTTTTTAATTGAGTATTTAACAACATTAAAACTAATTTGTGATTATTTGGTAACAATACCATTATGTTTGTGGTAAATTGTTCTTACCATCGCCCCGCGCGTGTCTCTTGCCTTATAATCAAGGTTGGTTTTTTTCGAGCCAATTTTTAATATATTTGTTTGAAACTTTTAAGTTTCTATCAGGAAAATTGTTTTTATCATTTTAATAGACTGATAACTTCTTTACAATAACCACTGTTCAATGTGATAACCTAATCGTCAGTCAGATGCCTCAATTAACTGTTCTTGCCACATCGAATCTGCATAACCAAAATCAGTTGATCCGTCGCACTGAAGGGCCAGAATTACTTTTAAAACTCCCTCCATAAAGATCCTTAAGCGTTCTTCCGGAATTCAATTCCAAATAGATTGGGAGCATTTATTTTTATCAATATAGCCCCGATGGTCCACAACACAAATCTGTGGTTTCACTTTATGGGCCCTTTTATTGTTATGGAAAGCTATTTTGAAACTTTATTGTGTACTAACTATTATGTTGGTTTGTGTTTGTACTAACGAATAGTATTCTTTACAATGTACGGCATCGTTTAATCGTAACTGCAGCATTTGTTTGTAGGCCTAACAAACTGTCTAGGTAGGAGATATTTTGGGTATTACCTATTATCTGAATCATATTTTGTATCTTTGATAATATTTATTTTACTGCACATAAATTTAAATATAGGGGCCTGTGGCCAAATAATACCAGCCGCACAGGTCGATCGATCAGGTTAAGCTACGCTTGCCGCGGTTGGTGACCATCTTTACATACCGTGGCCCCTCCGTGCCTCGGAAAGCACGTAAAGCTGTTGGTCCCGGCTATCATTCATGGATCTTTGACAGTCGTTACGGGTAGTCAGAAGCCCGAAAGTCTGACAACCAGTCTCACCAAGGGTATTATAGTATAACTGGGTTGTGGAGGTCAGATAGGCAGTCGCTCCATGTAAAATACTGATATTCAGCTGCATTCGGTTAGACTGGAAGCCGATCTCAACATAGTTCGGAAAAGACTAGGCAGATTGGTTGATGATATACGTTACGACATATTACAGTTTGATTTATGTGGAGTCCACAATCATAGGTATTTACAAATTCTTTAAGGCGAAAGCGCCAGGGTAGCCCGCGAAATTCAATTTTTTTTAGTTTTTTTGGAATTTGCTGGTCAGTATTAAGTTGTACGTTGATTAATATATGAATCGCGGCCGTAAGAAATATGTGTTTACAGAATTATAATCATTAAAGTCATCAACACAACTCTCTAAGGCCACGTAAGTCCCAAGAATAACTGTTTCATGAAATCATCATTCTTTGGACTTACGTGGTCTTAGAGAGTTGTGTTGATGACTTTAATGATTATAATTCTGTAAACACATATTTCTTACGGCCGCGATTCATATATTAATCAACATACAACTTAATGCTGACCAGCAATTTGCAAAAAACGTAAGAAAATTTGAATTTCGCGGGCTACCTTAGCGCTTCCCCCTTAATCTTCTACAACGTAAATCTATGCTTAGTTCAAGTCTCAAACTCAAAGCATTTACAATTGACAGGCAATTTTGAATTGTCAAGAAGTCGGTCAGTCAAAAAATATGAAACTAGTTGCCCATTCCAAAGCGTAGGTATCTATGGAGAAGAACGGGCAAGAAACTCCATGGACATTATTTTTAAATTATATTTTACAAAAATATTAGTTACATCACTACTTTTGAATTTAAAAATTATATAGGTACCTAATGTGAGAATGATGTAAAAAATAAAAAAGACGTACTTATTTTACTTAAAAGTAAAAAGGTAAAACTTTTATTACTTAAAAGCGTCCAGAGTACAACAAATAGTACTTAACAAAACATAATAATTAGTACTTAACTTACTTAGGAGACTTGAACTAAGCATAGAATTGCCTGTTTTCTTCATTGCCTTAAAATATGTAGATGTCGACAAAGTAAGCAGCAAAATAGTACCTACCTTTGATTTGTCTTTAGCATTGCGGATACTACTCAGATATTAAGTCATGCTCTAATTCACTCTCATCATAGAACAATTCTCCATTTTTATAAAACTTAAGACTAATTACCAATTTTTTGCTCACCGTTTTTATCTTGAGTACCTAAGTATTAAATTAGTACGATCCCACTACTCCTACCTACCCCTTAATGGATCACGTACAATGAACATTAAGGGTGATAGTAAGAGCGGAACGTTCGGTGCTTCGAAACTTTTTACTGAGTCCTCGAAGTTTTTGTCAAAGATCAATGTGGCCCCGGAATTATTTATAGCAGTTATGTTTCTGAAAAGGAGTATGGTTAACTAGCTTTGCCCTGCGATCTATCATGAAAAGATTTTATACAGTTTCCGGGAAGTACTCTTCGTGTTTTTATTTTCAGATATTTCTACGAAATCTAACCGAAGATGATCGTCAGATAAGTGTCTAAATCACACTGATAGGTGCAGGGAACGTGGTTACGTTTAGATTTAGGGGAGAGCGGGGCTAAAAGTTCCGACTTTAATTAACCTCAAAAATTGTTACGAATACATACTTGATTTCAGTATTCATACAATGCGATTAAAATCAACTTACATATCTAATTGGGGTATTTTTTGTGAGATTTTTATTTTAATGCCTAAAGTCGGAAAGTAACAACTTACCCCGACTTGGGGCAAGTTGTTAACAAGCCGGGGTAAATTGTTACCATATCTGATAAAGCTATTATTTATGAAATAATAAACAATAAATAACAAAACTAAGCCTGTTTATTTAAGTAATAATCAACAGTATCCTAAACATTTGTATGTTATAACAAGTAACTATAATTTTACGACGTGTGTTTTAAATACAAATGTCAAAATGTTCAACCAGTCATGGGACAGTTGCCTTATAATAGAACTCACTTGGAGTTTCCATTTTTGAATTGCAGTGTCGACTATGCCGGGCCAATATTGATAGTGGATCGAAAAGGGCGAGGGTGTAAGCTTGTAAAGGCGTATCTATGCATTTTTGTTTGTCTTGCAATTAAAGCTGTTCATATCGAGCTCGTTACGGACCTAACTAAAGAAGGCTATATGGCTGCTTTAAACCGTTTCGTTGCTCGTCGTGGTAAACCCAAGAGCATCTTATCCGATAACGGTACTAATTTTATAGGCACTTGTAACGAATTGCGACAATTCTTACAAGATTCAAATACCGACCGACCGACCAACGCAGGTGGGCAACGTGTTTACTCAATATTCCTATCTCTTTTCCTCGCGAAGTTATTTCAATTGGAACAACTTACCCCGGTAACTTCCAGCCCCGCTCCAATGAAAAAAGATTACAATGAAAAAAATATTTTGCAAGCTATAGGGGACTACAGCTTGAAAAATTGTTTGTTTAATGTAATATTTTTTCAAATTACATATTAAACAGTTTACCTGAATTAATGAAACACGATATAGAGCAGTGATGGCCCTGTGGTAACGGCTGCAACTTACGACTACTTACTTACAACTTACTTAGGTCGTAAGTTTGAAGTTTTGAACCGAGTCAGACGCTTTACTTTGTGTAAATTATTTCATTACCATTACTCTCAAAATGACGTAAAAAACATTGTGAGGAAACCGGCATGTCCTAGAAGTAAAAACTCGAAGATATGACTTGTGACATCTGTCAACCCGCACTGGGCCCGCGTGGTGGATTACGGCCCACTCACTCTCAGCAATGGGAACATTATAGAATGATTATGTTATAAAATACGATACCTATACAGTAATTAACCCAAATGAGGCAGTACAAAATAAAACATAAACCTCAACTACTCAATTCTGCTTACAAAGTAAAGGAGATTATTTAGTAATCTTAACCCTTAGACTACATAAGATTGGACACGTCTATAGTATGTGCTATAGTGCTGAACTTTATCCTAAATTGACCTATCTAAAGTAGGTTGTGGCTTCCTCTTATAACATACTTGTAGTTGTATCTGAACCGACTCGATTACAGTCAAAGGATTCCGGTATTCCAAGCTAGAACGTTCTAAAGGAGGATTATTTAAATAAGATTGGATAATCTTAACTCAAAATTAAATATATCGTGTGCTAGGTACGGCTTTCTAAGTGTAAAGCTGGACTAGAAGCCGACGTAAACTTAGGATAGGCGAAATTTAAACTCAAACTCAAAGCATTTATCACACTTGTATTATAAAGCTGAAAGTTTGTGTGTGTGTGTGTGTGTGTGTGTGTGTGTTTATATATTTGTTACTTCTTCACGCTCAAACGGTTAAACCAATTTTGATAAAATTTTGTATGGAGGTAGCTGACACCTTGGATTAATATATCCCGATATTCCCACGGGATCGAAACTTATGCGGGTGAAACCGCGGGGCGCAGCTAGTTTCAAATAAACAAATTACAGGCAGTTTTGAATTGTCAAGGGGCCGGTCAGTCAGAAAGCTGCTCAGAAAGAAGCTAGATGCCCATTCCAAAGCGTAGTAGGTACCTATGGAGAAGAACGGGCAAGAAACTACACGGAAACTCTCTCAAAGCAAAATAATAATGGTGACAATGAAGAATCTAAATAAGCAAATTTATAGAACCCAATGTTAAAACTTGTCGAACTAGCTTGATAAAATTATCAAACTGAATCTATTCAACGTTAAGAATTTCGATTTCGATCAATTAACTTAGCCTATCGTGGTGCATTGTTACACATAACCGTCTCTCAAGTTGCACCACACGAGTTAATATTTTGCCGTCCACATGCAGTCTGTCTCGGGCGCTTTTTACTGTACATAATTTTTCCTTATTTCTATCCTAAGTAACCAAAATTACCTACAACTCTAATGTTTAATAATGCCAGCATACCAATTCTTATTTAAATTCAATTCAAATTCTATAAGTATTTAACCAAAATTTATAACATCACCGCTTGCGTCAGCAAAAATGAAAAGAAAAAACCTCGCAAAATTTTCGTTCATAACCGTGAAAAAATCGTTGTCCTACGCAGGTAAGGATAATCAAATATCTGTGAGAACAGAACCGTATATCAAAGGTCTCGGTGGGGTGCTTACGTGAAAAGCGGGTTGGAATAACTTAGGACCCTAACGCTGTTACTTTAGGATGCTAGAAAAACCGGATAGTCTGCTGGAATTATGTAAGTCAACTAGAGAAAATTAGGAGAGTTATGTGTTATTAGATTAACGCTCTTTTAGGGCAATTTTCGGATAAAATTAATTTACGCTCATAAAAGGCTCTTAGAAGGCTTTTGTTGAAATGGTGTAAGAATAACTGAATTCCATTTATTTAGACATTAGAAAAATAACGGTTATATTAATAACCCCATTATAAGATAACCCTTTCAAGCATTCGATAATTGACGGAGAAGATACGTCTGTCTCGTTACCATTAGCCATATTTTAATTACTGTGGGCGTATTATGGGTAGTGTGGAAAAACTGATTACAGTTCAAATCAAATTATAATTTCACGAACAAATTATTCACACTAGCGAATCACACACTGTAGGATGTACACGACACAAATAGATACGGAACGCAAGACAGTTACTGAGCACATGTTGTCAATACGATGTCCAATGTCCAAGAGAGGCTCCACATCGCTCTGTAGGTAACGCTTTCGTCGACTCCCACAAACTCAGGCTAGACTCTGTCAAGCGCCACCTGGTGCTGGCGTCCCGAATCTTCAAATGAATGACGGATGTGCTTCCGACATACATATAATCAACTCCGTTATTTCACGATGAGTATAAAGAATGTAATATATTTACCTTAAATCACTGTTGAAATTATTGTCATTCCAGACACAATAACTGTTGTTATTTCGCCATTATTTTTCTAATGCTATAAAGAATGGAGTTTGAAAGCACTCGTGAGAGCGATAGATTTTTCAGATTTATTTATAGAATTGATAATTTATTCAGTAGGTAAATCGCTATACTTTGCTTGAAGTTCTAAAGCCAACGCTTTCTGTTCTGTATAGAAGTATCTAGTAGAATTTGGAAAAGCAGAACTTATGAATTCTGACACTCTTGAAATATGAAAGATTTTTCTTATTACCGAAACCAAGTCTTTCAAACTGATCATTACGGAGGCTTAAGTTGAAAATGTCAGTATCAGATAATACATATCTGACTACAAACTCCAGACGAAAGGTGGATCCTGGCTGAATGCCAAAATCTAAAGGAAAAATGTTGGGAACTTGGAAACATTCTTTCTCGCATTTAACATGAAACAAAACGCTAGAAATAAAATAGTCTTACTAAAATTGAGATTGGGTAATACATTTAGGGGTGGACCATTTTTTTGTTTCTATTTATTTGGTCCAGTTTCGGCGAGATGTTTTATTGCCTCATCTGTGTTGGTGTGTGGAATAAACTAGGCAAATTATTACGACGTATTCTTCACGGACGGACTATTCATGGCATATTATATGATTTTAGCAAATAAAGAGAGAGAGCCACTTAGTATTTAGGACACACTCAATAATAAAGATTCTTGCTGCTATTTTATTACACTCTAGAAAATAAAGAACAATTTATCAAAGGAATGTTTTACTACGAATTTCCCTCGCGACTAATTTGAGATCTCTCAAGGAATTAATTATTCAAATTAATTATTTGATTAAATCAATTAAATTGGATTTTTAATAGCTATTAACTTACCTGCGTCAACCGATTTTTCCTCGATTCAACATTTCCTTGCCATAATTGAAATTTCATCGGATCCATTTTACCTGAGGATGGCCAAAGTTTGAAGATAACAGTATGAATAACTTTGGCATGCATAAATTCTTGTTCATATTCCTTATGATATTATAAGTCATGGCTCGATATGGTGATCAAAGATATTGGGTACTAACTTTTTGTTACAGTCGGCCAATGAAAACCATACTTAGAATCTTATCATCCGTACTAATATTATAAAAGCGAATGAAAGTCCGAAAGGGTTACCGCTGGCTTGGAACTTATAGGGCTAAAGAAGGAACACGGGTGGGTTTTATTCAGTCAGAGTCTGACACTCCCTTCCGCTTCACCCAGAGCGGGAGGGGTCATTTGATGATTTCCCAACCAGAAAAAAAAAAATTATTCCGACTATTGCATTTTCACGCCTTCACGGCTGAAAGGAACTCGATGAAATTTGGAATAAAGGTATAACGGTCCTGGTACCGAACCGCACTGGGCCCGCATGCTGGATTAAGAGTAAGACCCACTCCCTCTCACAGAGAGGAGGCCTGTGTCCCAGCAGTGGGAACATTCTAGGCTGATTATGATGTAGACCTGTGTTAGGAAATTGTTAGTTTTTTGATGTAAGACACAAGTAAAGGTTCCTACAAACAGACGCGACACGCGATATAATCGCTTGTCGCGCCTGTTTGTAGGAACCTTTATGAGTCGTGCAAAAAGTGTTAGTTCAATCCTTTGTGTAATAGAGGTCATTAATTTCTTTTAGTCTCAAGTTTGTGTGGCTTTTTATCGTTACTTTTTTCTCTGGGGGTTTAAGATGGATTAAAAGGATTAAGCCGTTGTGTCTGACAAATGTTTAATGATCGTAAAATTTAAAGTCACTTAGGAAATTAAACAGCTTAGTCAAGTCATGTTGAGCCTATCGTTATCCTTAGTTTTCTTAACTTTAACTGAGAAGTTCATTGGTGCTGCATTTTCCACATCTCAGCTTTTATTTACTTATACGTTATGGCTTTCATTTTCTTCATGTATATGATTTCACATTCTCTCTTTTTGTTAAAACACTTTTCCGTACAATTTCAGATACGTGTAATGCGTACGTACGTACACCCAATAGCTACCTGAGCCCATGTGAAAAATGGGACTATCCACTGAAATTCGCTGGTATAATGCGAGCACCTTAATACTCCGGGAGCCATTTACAACTGAAATTGCAGCATGCTTTGAATTTGGAATATGCGTTATACAAAGAATGTTACCAAGCGTGCACAATTTATATTGTTTAAGTTCTGTTACTTTTTTGCATTTTTTTTGCAAACGCATTTCTTCTTTATAAATACAAACTTAAAGATACATTTTTAAGGGGCTCAAGGCTAAATAATGACATACGCACTCACGGGTCGATGGAAGGTTAACAGATTCACTGTCCATAAAGTAGACACAATAGTTAAACAATCAACATGAATCATATATGATTCATGGGACAGGGAAACTGTTAAGTAAGCTACGCTTGTAACGGTTGGTTTGTGAATGGGTGACAATCCATTACATATCTAGATTCCTCCTTGCCTTGCAAAGCACGTTGAGCCGTTGGTTCTAGTGACATTAGTAGATCTTTAACGGGTCGTTACGGGTAGTCAGAAGCACTAAGTCTGACAAACAATCTTAACAAAGGGTATCAAGATAACTACCAACTGTGTTGTGGAGGTCAGACAGGGAGTCGCTCCATGTAAAATACTAGTATTCAGCTGCACTTGGTAAGGCTGGAAGCCGACCCCATTATAGTATTGTTTTATTGGGGTAAGCCTCTTACTAATAAAGGTATTATATCAGATGATTAGTTACACACCGAATTCTCTCTTTCAGTCATCAGTAATTTGACTTTCGAAAGAAGAAGACAAAGCGTTGTGTAACTATACAGCCGCGGTGAAGCGTCATATAGTACTGCCGCTTTGTGTATTGTTTAGGAATTTGTGTTTGTTTTTGTTTAGGATGTATATTAAAGTTATGTTAAAGGTTATCTAAATTACTAACATAGGATAAATTTTTAACTAACACATGAGTCATTATAGTACTTGAAATAAATAAATTGAATTGAATTATACAGACGCTATACAACGTTTATTAGTAAGGGGGTAATAGAAAATAATTCAGATAGCTCAATATAGAGTCCATCCTTCGAACTAGTATACAAACATCTTCTATTTTCCATAACAGAAACATCTTTCTTTTTCCGTCACAAAATTCCGTCCCCATACTAAATCAAAAATAAAATGCTTATCCTTATGGTTCGACAGGCGCCAATGATGCAAAACTTAATACCACTAGGGAACTTTTAAATTACTTCATTTTCTGCGAATTTCGTCGAGGCTAGCTCTCGCAAGTCAGCCGAACGTACAAGTTGGAAACTAGTAGAACCGTAGTAGAACAGTTTACGGAACTTTCTCAAATACTTGCATTCCCGCTTGAATTATTGCATAATATACGTTTGGCGATAAAACTAACAGTTCCCATTGTTCCGCATCATTGTTTTTATTGGTGCTTGTAAAATGTTTGATGGTGCTCCTGCTTTATAACAGTTTGTTTCCTTTTGGCAACGTGTATGGAGTTCTAATTCTTGTTATATGGTGCTTTAAATTTAAATATGGAACTATATGCGTCCTTGTTATTCTTCCTGTTTCCGATTCTGTTTTTCTCATGCTGTCTTCTACAGCACTAGTAGTATGACATTAAAAAACACAAGGTAACATAACATCACGCCTGTAATGACCAAAGGGTTAGCTAGAGGTGTACCTATTAGTACACACATTTCGCCAATTATGTCTAAGTCCCATGTAATAAGAAGCGAGCCTAAATTGCCATCAATTGGGCACAAATGCAGACTGCCACTCAGAAATTACAGATAGAAAAACCCAATGACACTTTGCCGGAACCGGGAATCAAATCCAGGACCTCATGCTCCGCAATAGCGCTCTAGTAACCACTAGACTGATGAGGCAGAGTTCAAACACCAGAAAGATATACTTCGTCTATGAACAATTTTCAAACCAGTGTTCAAAAGTGTTTCACTTATAATGAAAATTACGTTTTTTCATGGTAATGAAATAGTATTAGAGCTCACATAGATCTTCATCACTATTTCCAATTGTATGTTCTTTGGAATTTAATATGCTCAAGTAATCTTGGTTGAGAAAAATGCATAGCTCGAATTCCTAGACAAAAGAGTCTTTGGAAAATATAGAAATTGTGAATTCAATTTCAACAATGCATATTCAATATGGTGAAGGCCGCAGGAATGCGGAAAGCACAGAACCGGTCGAAGTGGCGGTGCTTGTGGGAGGCCTATGTCTAGCAGTGGACGTCTTTCGGCTGGAAAAATGATGATGATGATGGTATTCATTGTATTATGAATATAACACTTCTTTTTCGTCATGCATATAGAATCAACGATATGACGATTTTGCACGTTTTAAATAAGCTTTGACTAGAGCGTCATCCAGATTATAATAACACGCCCGGCGCATCCTGATGCTGGCACTTGGTAACGCAGGGTTCAGCTGGCCAATTATTTTTTCGAGCCATCACAGAAATACCTAAATTACAATAGAACACTAATACAAGGATATGAAGGTACCAAAAACCATAAATGTTATGCCAAACACTAAAACGGGAGCACAAAAGCTAGAAAATCTCTAATACTTTCCCACCATTCGAACGACCCACCCACACATCAACTACCTTAGACTATGTTTTATGAGACGCCTTCAATCTCCAACGTATCTAAGTCCGCCAGCCATTTCACTTTCCCCACAAATCGTTTCAATCCGAAATAAAATGAAACATTTATTCCCCACTTTATTTCTATCTCACAAATCTGGAAACTCTGTTGATCACACCATAAAACACGACGAGAAGAAACCCGAAGCCGTAATCCAATTTACTGCGAACAACAAACATTATAAATAAACACGAGACCCCACAAATAGCGAAAACTATAAATAATACGAGCACATAAACATCGCCATAGTTCAACACCATGATATTGATAATAAAAATTCCTTTCCGGGCAGCGAGGGGATGCTAAGACCGCGCACTGAATGCCGAAGTGCGGATATATCGAGAGCCCCCGAAGATGGTTTTTCGAAAACAAACTTATTCCGTATTTTTTCCTTGAGATTAAGTGTGCAATGTTGACGTGTGATTCCTTTGAAAGGGCGCAAATAGGAGGTACTTTTAAAGCATGGTTGGAAGGTATTATGGAATCAAAGGATAAATATGGCGTTTCAGCTGCTGGAAGTCTGGCAAATGTTGTCTGTTTTGCTCGTGGGCAAAATGACAGCAATATTATTGATACTCAAAATAGCTGTAATACGTATCATGACATTTTATGATATAAAACTGCAGCAAAAAATACAGAAACAAAGTTATTTAAGCAGTAACTAGGTAAAATATAAAAACAGATGTAATATTTTAAGGGAAATTATAGAAAATGCAGCTTGAAGATAGAATCTTCGTTAAAGCACGATTTTTTGAATAAACATTGTTTGCCTAAGAATTGATCCTGTGCTCAAAAGCAAACAAACCACAGCCAAATTCATGGTATTCAGGATTATGGGAATAAATCTTTCTTTATATAAAACATGGACCCCAGAAAGCCTTAGACAAACTAACTTCTTCCAGAGATAAGTCCGAGACAAAAATTCAAATCCAAAATTAAGTAGCAATTTGTCTTCCTACGCAGGCAAATCCGAATATTTTACATAAGATCGAATACGTCGGGTCGAACCCTTAAGATAACCTCAAACGGATGGGAGAGAGCGGCCACAGTAAAAATAAATTATTTCATGGAGCCCGTACGCTCACTGAGAATTATAGCAATGCTATTGCGTTAACTGGATGTTTGAGTTTAATTATACTGTGTGTTTTATTGTTTACGCCTTTAGGTAAATAGTCGTTTGCAGCTCTTAGTTTACCTACCTACCCAATACATTGCTGTTTACCTACTAAGATTTTATTTTCAGTGGTTCCTAGTTTTCAACGTAACATAACATCACACCTTGTTTCTCCCATATTTCGCCAGTTGTGTTTAAGTCCCATAATGTTATTGGGGGGCAGCCTATTGCCATCAGAGAGAGCGGCCACCATTGCTCTCTCTGATGGCAAAAGTAACGGCTTCGACTTACGAGTCACCTTACTTTGTGTAAATAATTCCACCACCACTGCTCTCAAAACTGTGAAGGAAAACATTGTGAGGAAGCCGGCATGTCCTAGAACCAGAGAATCGAAAATATGTGACATCTACCAACCCGCACTGGGCCCGCGTGGCAGATTACCCAGTGAGAACATTATAAGCTGATTAACTGATTATCTCTATGGCCAACAACCGGGCACAAATTTAGACTCTGCGCTGCTACTCAGACATTTTAGGTATTAGTTATTTTTGTAAATTACAAATATCTTACAACTTTACTTGTTTGTTTTCAGGTAGTGTGAGTGTCGACTCGAAGTATTTATTGGGTACGTACATTATTATTTCATTAATAAATATCACTACATACTACTAACATTACACTCACGAACATGAGCACACACTCCTCTCTCCCATTCACATCCCCACTATTTTTTTGAAGTGAAAACTTCTTTAGCGGCGTTGTACACTTTTTTTGTAATGGGTAAAAAATTTTAAACTCGCGTCAGGACACGTGACCTGATCGAAAATTCGTAAGACGGATGGCCGTAGCCGGTACCGCGCGTGTTTTGTTTATAAGACGATTCACAAAATACACACGTAATTGTTCAAGTTTTCAATTCTGTCGGCACTCCCGGAGTGCCACTGTTTTTTTTTGTTTTTTCTCAATACCTACATCCATCCATCCATGCTCAAATAAATCTAAAATTACTTAATCAGCTAACTCAGATTAGATTAACATCGACACTCGAGTCTAAGGTCCATCATTAATTTAGTTCAGAGCGATCGAATCACTGTCTCCTAAGATTCAGGCCATCCCTAGTTTAGGAGACAGGATTTAATTTTTTAAGTTAATATAGACAACTATTTTTCTCCCATTGTGTCCATTGTTAGTTGATTAAGCTTTAGCATGTAACTCCTACGAGTATACGACCTGTGTCTATGTATATATCTTTGGATCAATAAACTTATTATTATTATTATTCATTAAAACTAACAACCCTATTAGGCCAGGGTTGAACAAGAAAACAAAATCATTAACGCCTACGCGCGTGTTTTGCTCAAATATACAGGGTGTCCGGTAGGTAGGTAATTAATGGATAACCTCTTCAGGGGTCATTGTACTTATCACTATGAACAACTATTACTATGGGACCAAACCTGAATCCGCGAAAAAAGAATCAGCAGTTTCCTACATTTTGACGAGCTACGCGAACATAAATGTAGGGAACGCCTGATATTTTTGATTTTGATGCGGTGAAAATGTATGGCTTTTTATTTGTAAACACACGGGCGTTCAGTACAATGTGAATCCATAGTAACAGGTCGCGAGCCGATGCTACTGCCAACCTGCTCCCTAATCGCGTAACACACTATTACACTCAATTTGAATCATTTTGAAGCATTTTGCTAATCTATTGCTCCTAATTAGGGATGTTACGGAGCTTCGGTTCCGATTCCGAAAAGTCGGAACTTCCGATTAATTTTACACCTCCGATTCCGATTTCGGTTCCGATAATTTTGAATCGGAGTTAGACCGAAGTTCGAAACGCAGCGATACACGTAACTAGAGCGCCTACAAAAAAGTTTTAACTTGTCACCAGGGTAATGTTTGTTTATTTTATACACGCTCGCGCTCACAAAGTCTCAGTTTATTGTTTTGTTTGTGGATGTTAGAAGAAATAGAAGAAAGATGTTTTAAGGGGAGGCCCCTAAACACATCTTTCTTCTACTCCGCCCCGGTTCCGGTTCCGATTCCGGTTCCGATTCCAGTTCCGATTCCGGTTCCGATTCCGATCAATCAAATTTAAAACCTCCGATTCCGGTTCCGGTTCCGGTAAAACGACATCCGTAACATCTCTACTCCTAATGTTCGTAAAAAGGTTATTGCTCAACTACGTAAATAACACAATGAATGTTGTTCAACTGTCAAAATAAAACCCATTACTACCGATGGTGTGTTAAGGCTCCTACAAACAGGCGCGACACGCGATATAATCGCGCGCGACACAAAGGTATTGCTCGTTGCACGACTTGCGGTGCCTTTGTGTCGCGCGCGATTTTATCGCGTGTCGCGCCTGTTTTATAGGATCCTTTACGCAATAACCCTGCTGTATAAATACTTACTAATATCGAACGTTCTCACATCAGACTTTCCTCATCCCAAATCCCTATTCTGCAATAAAGTAAACTGTTAACTCGTAAAAGTAGGTAGTACATTTGTAACCTTACCACCAAATTAGAAGTCCGAAAAAAAGGTGAATTACATGATTTTACTGTAGGGTTCAGTGGCTGCAACTATTTTACCATTACTTTAATTGCGCTACTGGTTTTCTTAGGAGCACTCGCATGTCTGTTTGTCTGTCCGTCTGTCAGTCTATCACAGCAGATTTGATCCCAATCTACTGGACCGCTTACGTTGACATTTGGTACACATACGGATTTCTGTGAAACACGAGAGTGTTACGTAAATCAATCGATATTGAGTATGGAGGTCACGTATGGGGGCAGTTAGTAAATATAAAAAATGTTTTGCAATCTGCGGTGCTATTCTGTAAAAATCTCACCGTGAAGACTTAGGTGAAGTGAGCGTGGAGTGAGCTGTCATTAGTGTCAATTCCTAGCAAAAACAAACTCACTTCACCTAAGTTTTCACGGTGAGATTTTTACAGAATCGACCGGCTGTATCGTGTGACATATCAACAACATACATAGTAAATCATTCAATATTGTGCAGTTGGAATATACATATCAACATAAAATCTTTTCATGTTTTTCAACTACAATTCTTGTCACCGGTGCCAGCTGTTTTAGAACCCAACTGCCTGGCGCGCGACGAAGGGAAGAGACCAGACGGAATAACCATAATGCCTTGGAAGTTAGGCAGACCTTTGGTGTGGGATGCAATATGTGCCGACACCCTTGCGCCATCCCATCTTCCTAGCACGGTGGGCTGTGCTGGGGCGGCTGCTGCAGGTGCAGAAAACCTCAAACGGCGAAAATATTCCAACCTGATTGGGAGTTGTATGTTCGAGCCGTTTGGGGTTGAAACACTAGGGCCATGGGGTCCGAGTGCCCACTTGGTTTTCCGAGATATCGCTAAGCGGTTAGTCGACTCTTCACGTGACCAGAGGGCTGGTTTATTTCTTGGCCAAAGAATTAGTATCCCCATACAACGTGGCAATGCTGCCAGCCTTTTCATGTTCCTGTTGACAGCGATGCGGACGAATTTTTTGATGCCCTATGATTTTTTTTTTGCTTATTTTTTCATATAAATTTTATATTAAAATATATATTATTATTTTAAATATTAGCCTAGATTATGTAAATATTATCATGTGAAATAAATTTTATATTATAAATACTACAATTCTTGAGATAAATTCATTCCAACTACGAACCCTTCCCTTCGAGACCCTTCGTTGTGTGTGGTCCAACACGCAATTGGCCTTTTTTTTCTGAAAGCATGTCAACTGTGTATTTTTTTAATTATCTTATTTAGTAAGAAAACCAACACGGTACGAAAACACGAGTTTTACACCTTTTACATGTTTCAATTTAGATTAAAAGTCTTGATCCTTGTAACTCGAATTAGTAATTCAAATACATTAATTTTCTCAAAATCACTCAGCACCTACGCTACGCTATGTTATTTATTTCCCAAATAAATGAAAAATCTCTTTACATAATTATTTAGCGTCCATGTTTCATCTCTTCATGATCAAAAGTAGTGGCCTAGAAACACGCTACATTTTCAGTCGAACAAACTTGTAAGTAAATCATATAAGCCCACGTTCGCACGGACGGACGTACAAATATCGCGGAGGGATTTTATCGCGGAGAGATTTTATCGCGGAGGGATTTTATCGTGCACTAGATGTTTAACCGTCAGTGTTGAGCCAAGCGTAGAAAATACAACAGAGCGCATCCCAGCACGTCAAAAAAACACACTCTTCTATTTTCAACTCTCGGCGCTAAGCAGTGCGTTCAAATTTCAGTGCGCAAAAAAAAACGCCGCAGGAAAAACGCGACCGTGCAACCTGGGCTAAGTGAAGCTACTATTCTATTATCAGACCAAAGGGACTTAACATTTTTGAGGTCAAGTCTCTAGCGACTAAAGTAAAATTCACCTGAATTGTGACGTAACCGATATTGTATTTCCACGAACAACTCAATTTGATCAACAATTTGCGATACCGCTGGTATTTCGATCAAGTATTCATATTGATGGCCCCGTTGGTCTAACGTGATTGCTGCTTCTATGAACCTGGGTTCGATTTCTAGTAAAGGTAAAGTGTTATTGGGGTTTTTCGTCTGGAATAGTCCAATAAAGTGGCATTTCGGAGCCTAGATGTAGCTCTGGTTAGGTTAGGTTCGGCTTCTAATACATGGGATTTAAACAGAACTAACGAAATATGAGCGTACTTTGAGTACCCCTTTAAGGAATATATGCGTGATGATAATAATATACCTCTCGCGTATATTCATACTTTGTTCTTTTCATATACCCGTATTTTGTTTTTCCTGGGGGCCTAAATAGGCCACTTTGGCAGAATCATAAAAGGATAACTATATGAATCATAATGGACAGTTAACTGTTAAGTTAATCGTATCAAATCCCATTGGTGAAGGATTTTACAGTAATTTTTTTTTGTCCTTGCAAAAATACCAATCAATCCAAATCCAATTTCTTTGATTATAACTACGTAGTGCAGCGAAAAAATGTAAAACACGGACTGTCTTCTCCATATTATATATGATTCATAATATTATCCTTTTATGATTCTGCGAAAGTGGCCTTTTTAGGTCCTCTGATCTCTCTCCGGTCGTGTCGGATTGCCGTCCCATTGGACATTGAGAAAGTCAAAGTCTTTTTATTTGTTAAACATTTATAATACTTATTTTTACACCTATGTGTTAGTAAGTGTTATAAATAGAACAGCAGAGGTCTCTATGTTTGGTGTACACGAATCGTCGGCATCACATATCGGTATGCATACGAAATTACAATAGAATTTTTATAAACATTAAATGACAAGCTATCAGACCGAGCTAAACTATTCCTATCCTAAAACAAAGTTAACAATATTGTAAACAAAATTTGTTTAGAACATTTAAATTGTTCAAAACATAATAACATTTCTTATGAATATGTATTTTTTTTAAAACTGCAGTTTTATATTTAAAAAAATATAGTCTTTTATTATTGTAATATGTATATTGTATTATAATTATTTATGTCTAAAATAATTACAGATTAAATGCTGAGCATATAAGTAACAAAATTTTAACACACACATTTATCCTTCTAGGTATTCATTACTGGAATATTATGTCTTTTGAGTTAGGAATCATAAGAAATTCATTAAATGGCACCCAGCGATGCCAAAAAAATAGAATGAGCGAAGAGAAAATTTGGTCTGGATGACTTTATAAACCTTCTGTTGTACCATTTTTCACACCGCCCTCACGGTTACCGCAAGCAATTTTTTGACGAGATAACCTCAGTTTTGTATTTTTAGAAGCAAATTGTTTTGTGAATTCGATCAGTTTGTTTGCATGTGCACTACATTCGATTGGGCGTTGGCGAAGTTCTGTAAGTTAATTAATTGCCTACCTAGTTGGTGATTGAAAAATAAAATGAAAATAGTACAGTTAAATTCAATAGACATTGTATGCTTTAGTAAGGTTTTCGTGAAATATTTTAAGCGTTGGGATGATGGCATCTCAACCAAATTGCGTAATGCACTTTCAATTACAACTTGAATAATTTTGACGGATATTAATATCCATTGCTTAAATTAATGTTCGAAAAAAAAAATGCTCAATAACGTAAATAACACAATGAATGCTGTTGAACTGTTAAAATGAAACCCATTGCTATTTTTGCAATTACCCCGCTGTAATCATGTAACTATTAGTAAAGAGCAATTAAGACCGAAGAAGCTTCATTCGTGACAACACAAAAAATTTACCGGATTCATCAAAGTAAACCAATTAGATTTTTTAAAAACCAACCGTACAATCCTTATATTAAATATGACTTAAGTATCAATTTACTTTGTAACATTAAAAGAAACTGTTTTATGAAATTCCCTGAAGCAAGCGATTCCACAAAGAATAATATTTCTTGTTACAAATGCAAGGCTTTGCTTTTAATGGAAACTTTCTCTGCAGCATCAGGCTGTCAGCTTTGTAACTCCTTTAATAGTATTTTATAGTTTTAACTTCTGTTTCTGCTAATGGAACGTAAAAATACGAGTAATATATTGCTAATGTCTTATGTTGTTTGTGTGGCGCTTCTGTTCTGGGATTGTTAAGCAGCTAAATTGCCTGGTTATGTCAATAAAGTGCTTGTGGTTGTTGTAAATTGAGCTTTGTGTGGTATAAGCAAACTTTCTTGCCATTTCTAGGTAGCAACTCCAGTGTCCTCCAAAAGTTAAGTAGTTGTTTTTTTTCCAATTCAGCTGTGATGCCGCATATTTAATTAAAATATTAAAAATACCGGGTACAATGCGTGCCACGAAAGATGAGACTTGACACACCACGTGGTTTGACTTGCGCAGAACACGATTTTAGGTATCTTTAGCGGTATGAGGTCTGAGTGCGGGACGGGACCGGACGTCATAGGGGCGGCGGAAAGAGCCGGGGAGGCGGGGTCAAGTCTCATCTTTCGTGGCGCACATTGATTATTTTTTACTAGCAGCACCTCGCGGTTGCATCCGCATATGTAAGTGTCGATGCCGTGGGAATATCGGGATAAAAATTATCCTATTTCCTTCCCTGGGATACAATTTTCTCTCTGCCTAATTTTATCGAAATTCGATCAGTGGTTTAGGCGTGAAAAGGTAACTTATAGACAGACAGAGTAACTTTCGAATTCATAATATTAGTATGGATAGTTTTGTTTTACTATTCATATATTTATTTGCATTCCATAATGTTGTAAAGGCGTTACAATGGTTTAAAGCTAAGGTACAATTATGGACCCTGTAAACACAGCAAAAAGTATGAAATATATTCTTATAATAAATTTAGGACATAAATTAACAAAAAGCCATTTTAAAAATATGCTATTAAAAGTAAATAAGTAATATTATAATAACTTTTTTATTTTATTGAGATCAGCCTATTATAGTTTGTGGTACATAATAATTATTTGGTAAGTTATGATTAGATTAAGGATGGTCGGACCATCATTAATCTAAACACTTTTTCAATTTCAATGATTTATTTTACAGTTCCAAACTCAAACTCAAACCATTTACGAGTATTTCAATTAAACCATTTACATGCACTTTTGAATTGTCAAGAAGTCGGTCAGTCAGAAAATATGAAGCTAGTTACTAGCAAAATACTCCTAAGCATTAAGATTGCCATTGTTTTCGTTTATTGTCGTATTGTTGTCTCTACTTTGTATATGCTATTGCTCATTTCAACCATATATTAACATTGATCTCAACTAAAATGGACGCATTTGTTTGAAATATGTTGGGTTTTGACATCGATGAGATGATTGCGCTCCTGCAGTGCGATTCTGTAACCATCTCACCGTGAAAACTTAGGTGAAGTGAGCGTGGAGTGAACTGTCAGTGTCATCTTACCAGATACTAGGGATTGACCAAGCATACATTTACAATCATAAAAGAGATTTTAATAATATTTTTTTAGCCTAATCCTATTGATATTTTTATATAATTCAAAGCTAGTATTTTAGTGGTCAAAACATTAATATTTTGTGGGGTTTTACTTAGTGCATGTCGCACAGACTGCGGCCCCGCATGTAAATTACACGAATGTGCGTCAATGAGCAATTGTAGATCGAGTCTAGTAAAGACTGCGACGATGTTCAGCGTTGTTATTAACCCAAAACTATTGAATTAGAAGAGATAACCGAGTGTGTCAAGTCATCAAGTGCTAACGGATGCCTAGTTGACGGACCATAGAATGTAATCCCACGTAGTTTGTGTGGCGTGATCACTTCACCCGATTCACGACACTAATTGTCGTAAATCGGGTGAAGTGAAGGTGAAGTGATAAGATCACGCCGCGCTTGCGCGTTAATCACTGTCGTTATCACATTGCAGATTGCGTGATCACTTCACCTTCCCTTCACCCGATTCACGACATTTAATGTCGTGAATCGGGTGGAGTGAAGGTGAAGTGATAAGATCACGCCGCGCTTGCGCGTTAGTCACTCATCACATTAGAGATTTGTTTTTACATATTTAACTTGTAAGGCGTCATGTATAAGAACATTAGGAAATTATGGTAATAATATTAATAATTAATATAATACACCATGGCGACCCTGCCTTAGAGTCTGCCAAGGGGCAGATTAAGCAAAGTTTTCGTTGAGCGATTTTCAAAATGTGTAACTCTAAAGTAGAAAAAGACGAGGTATTCGTCAATCAAAACGCGGCTGGTGGAGGTGTTGTTGACGCCGAGGTGGTGTTGCCATGGTTACGAGATTCGAGTGGAGTGATATATGGTACATTCCGAATTGCACTGTAATCGACTACAGCGTGCTTACACCTTGACCCCAATTATTCTGCTGTATGGTATTTATCTATTATTCCCCGCATAATCTTACCACGCCGTACGGTTGTCAAGCGTGGTATTTTGACAGTTCAAACCGGTTTCGGTCATTGTGTCATAGAGAATACGTTTTCGCAAATTATTTATGTGAGTGCTGTGTGCGATGATGACTTAATTCGGAATGAGCCATATTTCACGCCGCGCAAGCGCGTTAGGCGCTGGCGCTGTCTGGCTATATAAGGACTTACTAGTCTAGGGAAAAAAGAAAAAAAAAACAAGGTTGAGATTCTGACTGCGCTTCTGTTTTGCAATTTTATTGTAAGTAAAACCCCACAAAATATTAATGTTTTGACCACTTAAATACTAGCTTTGAATTATATAAAAATATCAATAGGATTAGCATTAAAAAATATTATTAAAATCGATCATGATTGTAAATGTTTGCTTGGTCAATCCCTAGCATCAGTAGGATGACACTGACAGCTCACTCCACGCAAGTATTCACGGTGAGATTTTTACAGAATCGACATGCTGATCTTTTACAGACAGTTTTTTGATCGACATTGACAAAATCGAGCATAAATATTGCAAATTGGAAGCCATTCCCAGAAAAGTATGATACCACACTAATTAGATTGCCTCCGCTCCTGAACTCATAGCCTTATGACACTAGGGTGTCTGCCAGTTCATACTTAATTGGGTTGTAGAGGTCAGACACCAGTCGAGTAAAATAGTGATATTCAGATGCGTCTACTCAGCTTGGAAACCGACATTAAATTATTACTTTCTTAATTGGATTTGAACCTAAAATTAACTGATGGAGAATTGTGAATTGATTTAATCTAATTATATCAAATCTTTTCACAATTACATGTCTTATAGGTTTAATAAAAAAACTGAAATGTCCCATTGATTTTAGCGACTATCTTTTGACTTTCTAACTAAGACACTATGCAACACGTTGCAATACCAAAGTTTGATCTATCTGCCATTCTAAATTCACACCTAATTGGCCGTTACACCCCGACTATAGCCATTGAATCGGGTGACATATTTTGGCATGCCTGACTGCATTGTATATGTACACAAACCTGGGCGAAATTGGCCTAACTGTGTCTGATTCGTGTTTATTTGTTGTTTCTCTGACATGACTACTATCTATCAATCTGTTGATTCGTTCTTAACCCATCAGCTTCAATGTTAAGTCAACTGTAAATTAAAACACACACAGAACAACAAACAGATAAACATTGTGTTCATTCGGCCTTGTGTCATCAGCTTCACCAGAAACATCATATAAGTTACAATCAACACTAATTTTAACATTTACTCTAGTGTCTTCAAATAAGTTAGCACTAATACTTACATTTACTTCAGTGTTAAATTTTCTAAAGCTCCAACTATCTACAATTTTCTATAGAAAGCTGCACAATTATACAAATCAATTGCCCCTATCCCCGAGCTTGGAATTAGCAAAATCGTTTCTATCCCGCAGTAGTACGGCGCTGCAAAGTTTTCTTTGTTCCCAGAGCTCTTCTATCCTCTTTGCGTCGGCTTCCACTTTGTTCCCTTTATTATATTTCAATACATTTAACTATTAAGTCGGGGAATTACCATCGGGTCGTGGATGTTTGGTTAGGAAGCTTCTGTTACAGTTTCTGCAATTTAAAAGTGTTTAGAATTTATTTTCGTTGTCAGCACGACAATATTACTACACAGTCATGCACATTAAATTGTGGGCAATACGGTTTCAGATAGAAGAGAATGTTTTCTTATAATTACTTACAGACTTTCTAAATTTATACGTGACTGAAAATTGAATGAAGACTTTTAAGAATCGGAGTGGAATTTAATTAAGAAATCAGTTTTTTGTGGTTGTACTAAGCAAGTTCTCCTGTAAAATTATGAGTATCTAGGTACTGGACACAATCAATACCAGTGTACCTATTGGTTGTGTTCAGTTCATGATTAATGATTCTTGAAATGTTTTTGAGTTTTGAATAGGTGTTCATATCATGACGACGATGATGATAGTCATATTATTCATTTCTTTCTTAGTTTTGTTATCTAGTTCATACTTCACATTTTATAAAAGGTCTCTGATCTCTCAGTTATTTGCTGGGTTTCCAGCCAGATGTAGGAGTAATACGGTTGTTTAAAGGATCGTAACAATATGTCACCGTCGTCGTCGTGGCCACTTTCTCTAGTATTACTCGCGCAGTAAAATAAGAGCAGTGTTTTCTGTTTAGACGTGAATACACATTTGCTATTTGTTTTATTATAGCCTTGAAATTTTATTTTCGAATAAATATTACTTATTGTAATAAATGAATATGATGTAAAATATTTTTTTTTCCTAATATTTATATAGAAAATTACATTTGTAATAAATATATGGTGTATATTATAAGGAGCTACGATGAATTTTGGTTCAGTGTTACTTAGTTGGATCTGAAACATCAGTTTTTTCTACTGCGTTTGGTATTTTATTATTAACCTCAGATAACCCTCAATCCTCATATGACGAATGCACCACAATTCAGTTTACAAAAAAAAAACACATCGTCACCATCACAGTTATAAATCTAGGTCTATATATATCCATGGTCACCATAAATACAATTTTAAGAATAATAAAACAATCAAAGTGTAATTTTATTTCCCGCACAGATATTATTGTTTTTGGGGCAAGAAGTAAGGGGCTGATGTTTAATTTAATGGGAATCCCATATAAAAACATGAGGGAAATGTTTAGGGGACATTCTTTTGATTTCTTCTCTCAAGTTATTGAAGGGAACTCTAGAAGGGTAGCACCTGACATTCAATTTTCACCTCTAGGTCTATGAAGATTTGGTTCAAATTTCTTGGCTTCTTATAAGTGCTTATTTTTAGTAACAGCTATTAAATTATCAAAGTAATCTAGTGATAAAAATCTCGATGCAAAGGGAATGTATCACTTACGGTTTCTTGCGTTGGGGTGTGAGTAGAAAGTAAGCTGTACTGTGACGAAACTCATTTCTGCAATCCGCTGTGATAACATCTTTTAAATATTCCTTTGTATATATAATTGGGGGTGGTAATGGTGCAAGCGCATAGATGAATATAAAAAATATAAATGAAGAAGTAAACGTATTGATATCGGTGCTTGTGTCTAGCAGTAGACTTCTTTCAGCTGAAATGATGATGATGATAATGGCTCCTACAAACAGGCGCGACGCGCGACGCGAATCGCGCGCGACACAAAGGCACCGCTCTTCGCGCGACTTGTGGTGCCTTTGTGTCGCGTGTCGCGTCGCGCCTGTGTGTACGAGCCTTAATGAAAGTATCAATAGCGGCTTGAGTAAAAATCATTTTTCGTGTATGAAAATTTTGGGTAAGTGCGCACATAATAAACTTACAACTATAAAATGGAACTCGTTTAACATAGAGAAGAAACTGTGCAAAAAATAACGTCAAAATAAAAATATTCAGTTATACTGATTAGATGAAAGTTAGTAATTTAAACTTTTACGCAAAGGGGATACGCTAAGGTAGCCCAAGAAATTTAAATTTACTTACTTACTTGTAATTTTTTGATCAGAGTTGTCAGGTTTATATTGATTAAAATATGATTCTCGACCGTAACAAATATAGTTTTACAGAATTATAATCATCATCAGCATGGCCTCAAATGTCATGATTTCATGAAATAGTCTTCAATAAGGTAATATTATATATTATTAATTATAATAAAGTTCTATATTATATATTTAAATTAATAAGGTAATAAAATAAATAAATAAACATGAATTTAGAGTAATTTATTGATGATTTTTATGTATAATTCTATAGTTAAATATTTGTTACGGCTGAGAATCACAATAGGTCAACATACAGCCTGAAATTGATCTGCAAATTGCAAAAAACGTAAAAAACATTAAGTTACGCGGGCTACCCTGACGCTTTCCCCTAACTTATTACCAAAGTCATTCCTATTGTTATGAAAATCATGTACAGACGCCAGCACATCGACATATGTGCGACATATCGGTATGCATACGAAATTACAATAGAATTTTTATAAACATTAAATGACAAGCTATCAGACCGAGCTAAACTATTCCTATCCTAAAACAAAGTTAACAATATTGTAAACAAAATTTGTTTAGAACATTTAAATTGTTCAAAACATAATAACATTTCTTATGAATATGTATTTTTTTTAAAACTGCAGTTTTATATTTAAAAAAATATAGTCTTTTATTATTGTAATATGTATATTGTATTATAATTATTTATGTCTAAAATAATTACAGATTAAATGCTGAGCATATAAGTAACAAAATTTTAACACACACATTTATCCTTCTAGGTATTCATTACTGGAATATTATGTCTTTTGAGTTAGGAATCATAAGAAATTCATTAAATGGCACCCAGCGATGCCAAAAAAATAGAATGAGCGAAGAGAAAATTTGGTCTGGATGACTTTATAAACCTTCTGTTGTACCATTTTTCACACCGCCCTCACGGTTACCGCAAGCAATTTTTTGACGAGATAACCTCAGTTTTGTATTTTTAGAAGCAAATTGTTTTGTGAATTCGATCAGTTTGTTTGCATGTGCACTACATTCGATTGGGCGTTGGCGAAGTTCTGTAAGTTAATTAATTGCCTACCTAGTTGGTGATTGAAAAATAAAATGAAAATAGTACAGTTAAATTCAATAGACATTGTATGCTTTAGTAAGGTTTTCGTGAAATATTTTAAGCGTTGGGATGATGGCATCTCAACCAAATTGCGTAATGCACTTTCAATTACAACTTGAATAATTTTGACGGATATTAATATCCATTGCTTAAATTAATGTTCGAAAAAAAAAATGCTCAATAACGTAAATAACACAATGAATGCTGTTGAACTGTTAAAATGAAACCCATTGCTATTTTTGCAATTACCCCGCTGTAATCATGTAACTATTAGTAAAGAGCAATTAAGACCGAAGAAGCTTCATTCGTGACAACACAAAAAATTTACCGGATTCATCAAAGTAAACCAATTAGATTTTTTAAAAACCAACCGTACAATCCTTATATTAAATATGACTTAAGTATCAATTTACTTTGTAACATTAAAAGAAACTGTTTTATGAAATTCCCTGAAGCAAGCGATTCCACAAAGAATAATATTTCTTGTTACAAATGCAAGGCTTTGCTTTTAATGGAAACTTTCTCTGCAGCATCAGGCTGTCAGCTTTGTAACTCCTTTAATAGTATTTTATAGTTTTAACTTCTGTTTCTGCTAATGGAACGTAAAAATACGAGTAATATATTGCTAATGTCTTATGTTGTTTGTGTGGCGCTTCTGTTCTGGGATTGTTAAGCAGCTAAATTGCCTGGTTATGTCAATAAAGTGCTTGTGGTTGTTGTAAATTGAGCTTTGTGTGGTATAAGCAAACTTTCTTGCCATTTCTAGGTAGCAACTCCAGTGTCCTCCAAAAGTTAAGTAGTTGTTTTTTTTCCAATTCAGCTGTGATGCCGCATATTTAATTAAAATATTAAAAATACCGGGTACAATGCGTGCCACGAAAGATGAGACTTGACACACCACGTGGTTTGACTTGCGCAGAACACGATTTTAGGTATCTTTAGCGGTATGAGGTCTGAGTGCGGGACGGGACCGGACGTCATAGGGGCGGCGGAAAGAGCCGGGGAGGCGGGGTCAAGTCTCATCTTTCGTGGCGCACATTGATTATTTTTTACTAGCAGCACCTCGCGGTTGCATCCGCATATGTAAGTGTCGATGCCGTGGGAATATCGGGATAAAAATTATCCTATTTCCTTCCCTGGGATACAATTTTCTCTCTGCCTAATTTTATCGAAATTCGATCAGTGGTTTAGGCGTGAAAAGGTAACTTATAGACAGACAGAGTAACTTTCGAATTCATAATATTAGTATGGATAGTTTTGTTTTACTATTCATATATTTATTTGCATTCCATAATGTTGTAAAGGCGTTACAATGGTTTAAAGCTAAGGTACAATTATGGACCCTGTAAACACAGCAAAAAGTATGAAATATATTCTTATAATAAATTTAGGACATAAATTAACAAAAAGCCATTTTAAAAATATGCTATTAAAAGTAAATAAGTAATATTATAATAACTTTTTTATTTTATTGAGATCAGCCTATTATAGTTTGTGGTACATAATAATTATTTGGTAAGTTATGATTAGATTAAGGATGGTCGGACCATCATTAATCTAAACACTTTTTCAATTTCAATGATTTATTTTACAGTTCCAAACTCAAACTCAAACCATTTACGAGTATTTCAATTAAACCATTTACATGCACTTTTGAATTGTCAAGAAGTCGGTCAGTCAGAAAATATGAAGCTAGTTACTAGCAAAATACTCCTAAGCATTAAGATTGCCATTGTTTTCGTTTATTGTCGTATTGTTGTCTCTACTTTGTATATGCTATTGCTCATTTCAACCATATATTAACATTGATCTCAACTAAAATGGACGCATTTGTTTGAAATATGTTGGGTTTTGACATCGATGAGATGATTGCGCTCCTGCAGTGCGATTCTGTAACCATCTCACCGTGAAAACTTAGGTGAAGTGAGCGTGGAGTGAACTGTCAGTGTCATCTTACCAGATACTAGGGATTGACCAAGCATACATTTACAATCATAAAAGAGATTTTAATAATATTTTTTTAGCCTAATCCTATTGATATTTTTATATAATTCAAAGCTAGTATTTTAGTGGTCAAAACATTAATATTTTGTGGGGTTTTACTTAGTGCATGTCGCACAGACTGCGGCCCCGCATGTAAATTACACGAATGTGCGTCAATGAGCAATTGTAGATCGAGTCTAGTAAAGACTGCGACGATGTTCAGCGTTGTTATTAACCCAAAACTATTGAATTAGAAGAGATAACCGAGTGTGTCAAGTCATCAAGTGCTAACGGATGCCTAGTTGACGGACCATAGAATGTAATCCCACGTAGTTTGTGTGGCGTGATCACTTCACCCGATTCACGACACTAATTGTCGTAAATCGGGTGAAGTGAAGGTGAAGTGATAAGATCACGCCGCGCTTGCGCGTTAATCACTGTCGTTATCACATTGCAGATTGCGTGATCACTTCACCTTCCCTTCACCCGATTCACGACATTTAATGTCGTGAATCGGGTGGAGTGAAGGTGAAGTGATAAGATCACGCCGCGCTTGCGCGTTAGTCACTCATCACATTAGAGATTTGTTTTTACATATTTAACTTGTAAGGCGTCATGTATAAGAACATTAGGAAATTATGGTAATAATATTAATAATTAATATAATACACCATGGCGACCCTGCCTTAGAGTCTGCCAAGGGGCAGATTAAGCAAAGTTTTCGTTGAGCGATTTTCAAAATGTGTAACTCTAAAGTAGAAAAAGACGAGGTATTCGTCAATCAAAACGCGGCTGGTGGAGGTGTTGTTGACGCCGAGGTGGTGTTGCCATGGTTACGAGATTCGAGTGGAGTGATATATGGTACATTCCGAATTGCACTGTAATCGACTACAGCGTGCTTACACCTTGACCCCAATTATTCTGCTGTATGGTATTTATCTATTATTCCCCGCATAATCTTACCACGCCGTACGGTTGTCAAGCGTGGTATTTTGACAGTTCAAACCGGTTTCGGTCATTGTGTCATAGAGAATACGTTTTCGCAAATTATTTATGTGAGTGCTGTGTGCGATGATGACTTAATTCGGAATGAGCCATATTTCACGCCGCGCAAGCGCGTTAGGCGCTGGCGCTGTCTGGCTATATAAGGACTTACTAGTCTAGGGAAAAAAGAAAAAAAAAACAAGGTTGAGATTCTGACTGCGCTTCTGTTTTGCAATTTTATTGTAAGTAAAACCCCACAAAATATTAATGTTTTGACCACTTAAATACTAGCTTTGAATTATATAAAAATATCAATAGGATTAGCATTAAAAAATATTATTAAAATCGATCATGATTGTAAATGTTTGCTTGGTCAATCCCTAGCATCAGTAGGATGACACTGACAGCTCACTCCACGCAAGTATTCACGGTGAGATTTTTACAGAATCGACATGCTGATCTTTTACAGACAGTTTTTTGATCGACATTGACAAAATCGAGCATAAATATTGCAAATTGGAAGCCATTCCCAGAAAAGTATGATACCACACTAATTAGATTGCCTCCGCTCCTGAACTCATAGCCTTATGACACTAGGGTGTCTGCCAGTTCATACTTAATTGGGTTGTAGAGGTCAGACACCAGTCGAGTAAAATAGTGATATTCAGATGCGTCTACTCAGCTTGGAAACCGACATTAAATTATTACTTTCTTAATTGGATTTGAACCTAAAATTAACTGATGGAGAATTGTGAATTGATTTAATCTAATTATATCAAATCTTTTCACAATTACATGTCTTATAGGTTTAATAAAAAAACTGAAATGTCCCATTGATTTTAGCGACTATCTTTTGACTTTCTAACTAAGACACTATGCAACACGTTGCAATACCAAAGTTTGATCTATCTGCCATTCTAAATTCACACCTAATTGGCCGTTACACCCCGACTATAGCCATTGAATCGGGTGACATATTTTGGCATGCCTGACTGCATTGTATATGTACACAAACCTGGGCGAAATTGGCCTAACTGTGTCTGATTCGTGTTTATTTGTTGTTTCTCTGACATGACTACTATCTATCAATCTGTTGATTCGTTCTTAACCCATCAGCTTCAATGTTAAGTCAACTGTAAATTAAAACACACACAGAACAACAAACAGATAAACATTGTGTTCATTCGGCCTTGTGTCATCAGCTTCACCAGAAACATCATATAAGTTACAATCAACACTAATTTTAACATTTACTCTAGTGTCTTCAAATAAGTTAGCACTAATACTTACATTTACTTCAGTGTTAAATTTTCTAAAGCTCCAACTATCTACAATTTTCTATAGAAAGCTGCACAATTATACAAATCAATTGCCCCTATCCCCGAGCTTGGAATTAGCAAAATCGTTTCTATCCCGCAGTAGTACGGCGCTGCAAAGTTTTCTTTGTTCCCAGAGCTCTTCTATCCTCTTTGCGTCGGCTTCCACTTTGTTCCCTTTATTATATTTCAATACATTTAACTATTAAGTCGGGGAATTACCATCGGGTCGTGGATGTTTGGTTAGGAAGCTTCTGTTACAGTTTCTGCAATTTAAAAGTGTTTAGAATTTATTTTCGTTGTCAGCACGACAATATTACTACACAGTCATGCACATTAAATTGTGGGCAATACGGTTTCAGATAGAAGAGAATGTTTTCTTATAATTACTTAGACTTTCTAAATTTATACGTGACTGAAAATTGAATGAAGACTTTTAAGAATCGGAGTGGAATTTAATTAAGAAATCAGTTTTTTGTGGTTGTACTAAGCAAGTTCTCCTGTAAAATTATGAGTATCTAGGTACTGGACACAATCAATACCAGTGTACCTATTGGTTGTGTTCAGTTCATGATTAATGATTCTTGAAATGTTTTTGAGTTTTGAATAGGTGTTCATATCATGACGACGATGATGATAGTCATATTATTCATTTCTTTCTTAGTTTTGTTATCTAGTTCATACTTCACATTTTATAAAAGGTCTCTGATCTCTCAGTTATTTGCTGGGTTTCCAGCCAGATGTAGGAGTAATACGGTTGTTTAAAGGATCGTAACAATATGTCACCGTCGTCGTCGTGGCCACTTTCTCTAGTATTACTCGCGCAGTAAAATAAGAGCAGTGTTTTCTGTTTAGACGTGAATACACATTTGCTATTTGTTTTATTATAGCCTTGAAATTTTATTTTCGAATAAATATTACTTATTGTAATAAATGAATATGATGTAAAATATTTTTTTTTCCTAATATTTATATAGAAAATTACATTTGTAATAAATATATGGTGTATATTATAAGGAGCTACGATGAATTTTGGTTCAGTGTTACTTAGTTGGATCTGAAACATCAGTTTTTTCTACTGCGTTTGGTATTTTATTATTAACCTCAGATAACCCTCAATCCTCATATGACGAATGCACCACAATTCAGTTTACAAAAAAAAAACACATCGTCACCATCACAGTTATAAATCTAGGTCTATATATATCCATGGTCACCATAAATACAATTTTAAGAATAATAAAACAATCAAAGTGTAATTTTATTTCCCGCACAGATATTATTGTTTTTGGGGCAAGAAGTAAGGGGCTGATGTTTAATTTAATGGGAATCCCATATAAAAACATGAGGGAAATGTTTAGGGGACATTCTTTTGATTTCTTCTCTCAAGTTATTGAAGGGAACTCTAGAAGGGTAGCACCTGACATTCAATTTTCACCTCTAGGTCTATGAAGATTTGGTTCAAATTTCTTGGCTTCTTATAAGTGCTTATTTTTAGTAACAGCTATTAAATTATCAAAGTAATCTAGTGATAAAAATCTCGATGCAAAGGGAATGTATCACTTACGGTTTCTTGCGTTGGGGTGTGAGTAGAAAGTAAGCTGTACTGTGACGAAACTCATTTCTGCAATCCGCTGTGATAACATCTTTTAAATATTCCTTTGTATATATAATTGGGGGTGGTAATGGTGCAAGCGCATAGATGAATATAAAAAATATAAATGAAGAAGTAAACGTATTGATATCGGTGCTTGTGTCTAGCAGTAGACTTCTTTCAGCTGAAATGATGATGATGATAATGGCTCCTGCAAACAGGCGCGACGCGCGACGCGAATCGCGCGCGACACAAAGGCACCGCTCTTCGCGCGACTTGTGGTGCCTTTGTGTCGCGTGTCGCGTCGCGCCTGTGTGTACGAGCCTTAATGAAAGTATCAATAGCGGCTTGAGTAAAAATCATTTTTCGTGTATGAAAATTTTGGGTAAGTGCGCACATAATAAACTTACAACTATAAAATGGAACTCGTTTAACATAGAGAAGAAACTGTGCAAAAAATAACGTCAAAATAAAAATATTCAGTTATACTGATTAGATGAAAGTTAGTAATTTAAACTTTTACGCAAAGGGGATACGCTAAGGTAGCCCAAGAAATTTAAATTTACTTACTTACTTGTAATTTTTTGATCAGAGTTGTCAGGTTTATATTGATTAAAATATGATTCTCGACCGTAACAAATATAGTTTTACAGAATTATAATCATCATCAGCATGGCCTCAAATGTCATGATTTCATGAAATAGTCTTCAATAAGGTAATATTATATATTATTAATTATAATAAAGTTCTATATTATATATTTAAATTAATAAGGTAATAAAATAAATAAATAAACATGAA
The DNA here is from genome assembly GCA_927399505.1 of Luperina testacea. Classification (NCBI taxonomy): domain Eukaryota; kingdom Metazoa; phylum Arthropoda; class Insecta; order Lepidoptera; family Noctuidae; genus Luperina; species Luperina testacea. The sequence continues at coordinate 2,474,579 of OV656759.1, read as the reverse complement.
TTTAGAGTAATTTATTGATGATTTTTATGTATAATTCTATAGTTAAATATTTGTTACGGCTGAGAATCACAATAGGTCAACATACAGCCTGAAATTGATCTGCAAATTGCAAAAAACGTAAAAAACATTAAGTTACGCGGGCTACCCTGACGCTTTCCCCTAACTTATTACCAAAGTCATTCCTATTGTTATGAAAATCATGTACAGACGCCAGCACATCAAGCTACTACCATCTGTCAAATTTCTTTAATAGATTTTGAACTTTATCGCTAATGCATAAGGTTCAAAGTTGATTGGGAAAATTTGACAGTTTCGGGTACCTTGATGTGCTGGCGTCTGTACTCTTAAAAACACAATAGGCAGTTGTTATTACCTTTTATACATGGTTATTGGTAAATCACTAACAACCTTGCAGGCCTGGAATACCAACATCATAAACAACAGCTTTTGTTCTATGAGTTTTTACAAAATACATAAATACATTTACCAAAAACAAAGCTTTAAGATTTCGTTGTTCTATCTAGCCCCGGCTCCCCTCCGCTGAATTTTGTACTAGACACGGCAGTTTATATACCTAACTATCGCTTTATTTTGCTTAGAGTTCACAACAGAAAATCGTCTATTTCAATTTGTTGAATTGTATTTTTTTTGCATGAAAGTGGTGATTTAAAATCTGATGAATTAATAAAAGTCATAAAACAAAAGTTGTTGTTTATGATGTTTGTAATGTAGTCCTGAGAAGTTGTTAATATTTTACTAATAACCCTGTATTTACACAAACCGAAACGGTTGAATATGGGTGCAAAACAAACAATATATCAATTGGACTCGGAATAGTCCCCGCTGTATATTGTAATTAAACTTTTTGTATGTTAGCTGTGCCCCGGTTTGCTGGCCGATACATTAGCACACTGATGCTCTATTTTTTTTATACACGTTATGTTATTAAATGACTGAACGATCAACATTCATAACATATTACGCCTGCTTTTTCTCGAATGAGCTGGACTCCTTTAATAAAGATTGGTTGGTTGGATTTGGTTGGATTGGTGGTATTTAGTAAAGATTGGAAGAAAGAAGAGTATAGAGGCCTTTGTCCAGCAGTGGAAAATTGATGGCTAGTAAATTTTTTGTAGTGAAAACTTCTTTAGCGGCGTTGTACACTTTTTTGTAATGAGTAAAAAATGTTAAACTCGCGTCAGGCCACGTGACCTGATCGAAAATTCGTAAGACGGATGGCCGTAGCCGGTACCGCGCGTGTTTTGTTTATAAGACTATTCACAAAATACACACGTAATTGTTCAAGTTTTCACTTCTGTCGGCACTCCCGGAATACCACGGTTTTTTTTTTTTAACTCAGTGGTGTAGGTACCTTTAATAACAACCCACAATTCGCCACATGTTTTAAACCCGAAGATTGGGGGTGAGTCTATTGCGATTCCGCGCTGCTACTGAACTAATGTAAAAATCCAATAGCACTTTAGCTGAGCTGGGAAACGAATCCAGAAACACTAGACTAACAAGGCAGTATTTATCTATTAAACAGACTTATATTGGCCTGCAATTAAATTATATAAATTTTAGAGCATTAATTCTGGAAGGTTTATGTGTACCTATAATCAGAAATCTGGATGTTTTGTCATGTCGCTATTGCACTCGAAAGCCGAAGCAGAGACAGGTCGCCTCGTCGACTGATATTGGCCTGCAATTAAATTATATAAAGTTTAGAGCATTAATTCTGGAAGGTTTACGTATACCTACTGTAATACAGAAATCTCGAAGTTTTGTCATGTCGGTATTGCACTCGAAAGCTTCGGCTTTTCGAAGCAGAGGTGGGTCGCTAGTTTAAAAAATAAGACGAACCCAAAATGTATATTAATTTCGTTTTACAAATATAAAAAAAAAAATAAGTATATATAATTATGTTAATTTCATTTCCATAATTATAATATGTACTGACTATTGTATGCCCTACGGGCGGGACATAGCTGTTCACAATTTATTATGTACCTGCCACCTGTATTATGTACCTACCTATGATCCACAATAAAGAGATTGATTGAATAGTGAACCAAGCGTTACCACTGCTAATTGCATCGTCCTCAGAGACAATTCGTAGAGAAGAAAATTTCGGGGAATTCTCCAAAGTAGTTACCATTTTGCTAATTAAAGTCACCCGCTGTTCCAATTTTAGGTTGGAGTAGGTTTTGGTTTTTATAATTACTTTGCGTTTTGTAATATTAACATTGTTGTTTTTGTTTTTGTTTTTGTTTCTGGAAAGAATAGCTTGTTAATTTGTATTAGTATAATATTCATCTTGATAGCTGTGTACAGCCAGCAATAAAATTCGATTAACTCTTCAATTTTATTAATCTTTATTATTGAGCACAATATTTAATTGAATCCGGGACAGAAATAAAAGTTTAAGAATTTAAACTCTCAGTTACCATATTAAGAAGGGCTAAAAAGTAGATATTCAATTTTTTTTTAATTAGATGAAGTCATTGTGTAAATGTAAAAGTAACAGTTCATCGAATTATGTTGCTGATCGAACCTGCATATCCATTTGTGTGAACTAAAAGTCTGAATTTGATAGTGAATAGATTTATCTTACTCCGATCTTTTTGCGCACTGCGCTCACTGACCCAGTCATAATATCATTTAGTGCACAGGTGACAAGGCATGCGGCGCAGGATGAAAGATGCCGCATACGCACTGGGGATCTAATCCGTTCGTGAACCCCCTCCCACCTATGGAGAGTGTCTTTGCTCCAGCCGACTTGGGTTCAAAGTCTATTGAGACATTTTCCAAGTCGGTAACGCGGTAACGCCCAGGCGGAAGGTTCTAAGCTGGTTCGATAAATTTGTCAGGGGGTTTATGCAGCTACCATGATAGATTACATCTTGCTATGGAGGCGTTAGTACTATTGGCTGGTCGAGCTGGGCCCACGCACCCCACAAAACTTTTACGCATTTTTTGATCCAGTAGAACAAAGAAATAAGATCGCATACTTCAGGAAACGAAGCTTCTTCCGGATTGATCGTCATAAAATATTTTGCACGTAAAACCCTGCACTACTTTGAAGAACATTTTGGTTTATATTTTTCTGATAACATCGTAAACATCTTCTTGGGTGGAGCGTAAAATAATGAATCCGTTTTATAACCTTTTTTTTCTTATTTTGTTTTTATACTGATAAACTGAAATATACTGGGATTATTAACTTGTAACTTTATGGTGGTTTGTTCAGTGCTTTTTTAGGCGGTCATGTATCCAAATATTTACTGGTATAATAAAAGGCACATGGGCATCAGCATCGGCTGGACTAAACTCAGATTTGTATTTTTGTGCGTCATGTTCGTGAACGGGCGCCGTCAGTTGAGGCTGGTCTAGGGTTGCCAACATTTTTTTGTCTGAATCTGTATTTTTATTAAAAAGCCGTAAAGAAATATAGTACGCTTCAAAAAATATAGTATTTTACTATGGAAGACTAAAAAAAAGACAAAGTTATTTTTTTTTCAAACTCAATCTCAAATTCTTTATTGGATTGAAAGACGCGTTCGAAAATTGCAGGAAGTTTTTTTCATTTTATTAATTTTAGTATTGCAAAATACCTATAAACATTGAGCTATTGTGCTGAAATATAGTATTTTCGCGTACTATATATTTCTTCAACAGTATATAGTACGGAGACCCTAAATACTATACTATATAAATACTACAATACTATATACAGTAAAACCCGCTTAAGACGATTTCTCAGGGACCCTACCAAAAACGCGTCTTAAGCGAGAAAGCGTATTATGCGGGATAGGGAAAATAAATCGTACTACATATTATTATGTATTATGTTGTAATTTTGGTATATATAGGTATTAAATTATACATTTATAAATTACATTAAATACGTAGTGTAATTATAATTACATTATTTAAAATAATCACTTATTTTGATTTGACAGAAAGATTTTGATGCATTAGCAATTAAAAGATTTTCAACATAATTCAACTTTTGCAGTGCGTCTTCGCTTTGATCCAAAGAAGCTACATAGCGTCTTAAATCATTACCAGCTGATAATGCCTGGGCGTTTGACAAAACCGGAGTTGACTCATCTTCGTCTTCATCATTATCACTTAGGGCCTCGTTTTGTGTGTTATTCACATTCTCAATAAGATCTTCAATTGATTGAATTTCGTACGGTGCTATATTGTCATCAATGGAAGAATATCCAGGAAAACCCTCTTCGGGTTCTTCTGGCTCGGGCTCGGGCGTATTAAACGGGTTGACGAATCGTATTAAGCGTTAAGAAATGTATGAAAATATGTCTCAAGTTGCAGCGACTGGCGTAAAGTGGCGTATTATGCGAGAAATCGTATTAAGCGTGATCTTCTTAAACGGGTTCTACTGTAAATTATAGTACGGTTGGCAACCCTAGGCTGGTCATCTCATAGCTAGGCAGCTATGAGATAATCGACTTAATTATTTTATTTTTAGATTATTGTTTTGTTTCTATTTGCTATCGTCTTTTTACATCGTTCTCACATAAAATTATAAATTCAACATTAATGATGTAACTAATATTTTTGTAAAAATATAATTTAAAAAGTGTCTTGCACAGATGATGTATTTCTATTGCCGCTATAACAACAAATACTAAAAACAGAATAAAATCAATATTTAAGGGGGGCTTTGCCTTGTGGTACGGAACCCTTCGTGTGCGAGTCCAACTCGCATTTGGCCAGTTTATTTTAAATTTCCATGAAACGATTTATTTGATAGTTTCAAAATACTCAGACGCATTACTATTAACAGTGTTTTCATTTATTTGTCGTATGGTCTTTTCAAATGGTATAATAACATAGACTTTACTTTGTATAACATAGAAAATTCACATGTTTCTAATGGAAAAAAATAACAAAATTAAATTCTAACTTAACAAAAACTATACAGAAACTAAAAAATATCGTCGAAAAATTCATCCGCATCGCTGTCGAAAAAAACACTTCCAAATAAACACATCACTTTTTATACTTACAGTACACATTGTATCTTCAAGTGTTTTGTTTTATTGTGCGTAAAATAAATTATCGACACGTACATTATCTTCTGTTTTACGATAGGGGTAAGCGTCTAGAGATGGGACAAAAACAGAAAATATTCTCTGAATGCGATAGAATTAATACTAGTGATTATTTAAACTGTAATGATTATTATACAACTAGCGTACTTCGTACCGTCTCAGTATCATTATCGAAGAAGCCGTTCCATCCAACAAAAATGTATGAGCAAATGAATCATGTTTTTTTCGTGTATTTTTCCCATGCTTTAATAGTTATTCTACTATTCGAGGCAGAGACAAATCCAACAAATCATGAAAATCGGTCCAGCCGTTCTTGAGTTATAAATGGTGTAACTAACCCGACTTTGTTTAACATGCGACAAACCGAAATGGGAGATTGTACTCATCATTATGATTAACTTTCACTAAGGGACCAATGTTGCAATGCGATAAAAAAATCAGCTGTTCCCAACATTTTGACAAGTTATGCGAACATATGTGAGGGTAAATATAAGTGGAATAAAACGAATGCATAAATCATATCAAAGTTATAATTATTATTAAAGCAACACAGTACTTAATTATCACAACTAAATGATTTAGTAATTTAACAACAAAACATTATAGCTTTTCAATCATAAAATATATTTATTAAGAGCTATTAAAATAAAGCATACCTGACCGTTCAGAATTGTCCTGCCGAGTCCGTAGTCGAACAAAGTCTGACCAGTCGAGCTAAGCGACTACACGCTAAGGGCACCCCCTGTGGGGTACGAGCCTCGGCTTAGGGCGTCGCTGGGGGGGGGCAGCAAGTTGGGACAGGCTGGATCGAATTTTGATTATTTAACGAACGATGGGGCCGGCATTTCCTAATTGACTACTCTGAGAAGAAATGCCGAAACAAACTCAGAGGTCAGAGACGGGAATTTATGACCAGTCGAGCCGCTTGCGCGCTCTTTTATACTGGCTTGCTTGTCAGTGGGTGGGGCGAGTAGTCAACTGAACAACTTATTAAACCGGAAGGTATTCGAAAAATTACGTTAATATTTTAAATTAATCAAAAGCAACATTTCTCCCACACGGCCATTCTGACGAGCAGCCATTATGGCTCGTGAATATTAATTAAATTACATAGCTCTTATGGTTTATCGTTCATTGGAACACAATAACATATTTCCTAATATAATTTATAATTCAATTACAAAAATCAGAATAAGATGGCCTCGTTAAAGGCACAGCCAAAACATTTAATAAATTATTGCCTCGGTAAAAAGCCTTAACTAAGGCGTGGCATAAGACATATGTTAAACATTGCCTCGGTAAAAAGCCTTATAAAAGGCGCGGCATAAAAAAATTGTTAAACATTGCCTCAGTAAAAAGCCTTATCAAAGGCGCGGCATAAAAAATGTGGCCTCGGTAAATAATCCCATAAGGACACGGCCGAATTTAGCGTACTCATTACCAAGCACTCATCCAACACCTGGCCAGTATGTAATGGATTCGTACTAGACAATAAGTTACTAATCTCCAGAATCTAGTGATTCTGTGAGCTCAGTTCCCATTTCAGGAGAAACAAGTCTCAGATTTTCATGAGAAACATACAAATCATTTCCAGTATTATGAACTTTTACAGTGTATCGTTCATTGTCATGAATATTAGTTATAACGCAAGGACCTTTATACTTACTGTCAAGTTTCATAATAGCACGTGGATTATGCTTTAATAAAACAATATCACCGAGTTTAAACGGGACAATTTTGGCTTTGTTTTTGTCAAACTGATTTTTTTGTATCGCCGCACGTTCGTCTATGCGAAGTTTTGCTACTTCTCGACAAGCATTAAGGTCCAAGCGTTCAATATCATTTACAAGAGCAGAAATGGCTGGGGGCGACCGATTGCAACCCATGAGAAGTTGAAAGGGAGTTTGTCCAGTAGTTTTATTAAACGTGCAATTAATTGCAAGTTGAACTTCACCGAGAGCATCCTTCCAGCTTCTCCGGGTAGTATTTTCGACTACCGTGAAACAATCAGTTAGGACTTTCATTAGTCTTTCGACCTGGCCATTTGCACGACTGACACCAGTTGCGATAAAATGTAATTCGATAGACCAGTTTTGGCAAAAGTTTCGCAGTTCTTTTCCTGTGTACGACGCCGCTTGATCACAAATTATTCTTTTGGGGGTTCCAAAAGTACAGACCAGATCTTTAAGACAGTTTACAGTAGCATTTGCAGTAAGGTTAGTCACAGGTTTTAAAAAACAATACTTAGAAAAAGCATCAATAAAAACTATGGCATATTGTTTCTTAAGTTTGTTACCAGTTAGTTTGCCTGTGGTATCCATATGGACAGTATGAAAGGGTACGGGTACCTTATCAATAGGATGTAGAGAAACCTGACGAGAACCAGATTGGCTCTTGTTAATTTTACAAGTGAGGCAATTTTCAACATATCTACGAACATTTTTAGACATGTTTGGAAACCAAAACTGTTCGCGTATTTTTTCTAAGGTTTTCTCCCAGCCTAAGTGCTTAAGAGAGTCATGGTACAACTGAATGATATGCCATCTATAAGATTTAGGAACAAATAAAGATTTCTTTGTTTTGTTATCTTTTGTACTATAAATTCGATACAATAAGTTATTAAGGATTTCGTAACTAGAAGCTAAATTTTTATCTATAGTGGAATTTTGAATAGAGTCTATTAAATTCCTTGTTTCCAAATCATTCTGCTGTTCAGTTTCTAACCAATCACTATAATTTAAAACGTTGTTTATGTTGAGAATTGCAGGATTTCTACTGAGAAAGTCTACATGAGGTATGCGCTCTCCTTTACGATACTCAATTTCAAAATCGAATGATTGTAAGTATGCCCACCATCGATGAACACGGGGCAAAAGCTCTTTTTTATTCCTAGATGCTTTTAGCGAATTACAATCCGTCACGACCTTAAAACTTCTGCCAAACAGGTAGTGCCTAAAATGTTTTATGGCTTTAACCACTGCCAAAGTTTCAAGCTCGTACGAATGATATCGTTTTTCGGTGTCGGTGGTGCGCATACTGAAGTACTCTACGACTCTAAGCTGAGCATCGTGTTTTTGAAATAATACAGCGCCAAAACCAGAGGAACTGGCATCAGTATGAAGTTCAATAGATTTAGTTGGATCGAATAAAGTCAACGTTGGTTCCGAAGAGAGATGTTGAATAATTTTTTGTCTTGCTGAATCATGGTTTGATGTCCAGTTCCACTTGGTATTGGCCCTAGTTAAATCATATAAGGGGCTCATTGTTTGAGAAAAGTTTGGTATAAATTTTCTAAAATATCCCGCAAGGCCGCAAAATTGGCGTACCTGTTTTACTGTCTGAGGGACAGGAGATTTTATAAGTGCTTGTACTTTCCCAGGGCTAGGTCTAACAGTACCATTAGAAATTATTCGACCTAAATATTCAATTTCTGTTTTGAGAAATTTACATTTCTTTATATTTAAGGAGAAGCCAGCACTTTTTAAAGAATCAAGAACTTTTCTCAAATTATCAAGACCTTCATGTACAGAGTCGGAGAAGACAATCACATCATCGATATAGATCAACACGAATACATCAACATACATTTTCAGAGCTGCATTGATGGCCCTCTGAAAAACTGATGGTGCATTACATAATCCGAAAGGCATACGTAAAAACTCGTACTGCCCATCAGGTGTTACAAATGCAGTTTTTTCAATGGAGTTAGGAGCTATAGGTATTTGGTGAAAGCCTGCGGCCATGTCAAGGACCGTGAAGAATTTGGCATTCACGAGTTTACCAATATGGTCATCGATTAATGGGAGAGGATAATGATCCCTTACAGTATTACTATTAAGTTCTCTGTAGTCAACACATAGCCTGTCGCTACCATCTTTTTTTCGAACTAACAGAATAGGACTCGAAAAAGGGGAGTTACTATCACGGATGATTCCATTGTCTTTTAAATCCTGTATAATCTTTTTGACATTCTCTCGCTCGATGGGGGCAAGACGATATGGGCGTCTTTGAACAGTTTTATCTAGGTTTTTTAAATTAATAGTCAGTTCTCCTGTATTTATTTGTGTTACAGAATTCCCCGATGTGAAAATATTTAAATAAGATTTTAATAAATTAAGTAAGTGGTCTTTTGAAATCGAATCCACATCAGTATCAATACAGGTTTCTAAATCAATTTTTTCAACAAAATTAATGTTGTAAGAGGTTTTAGAAATTTTGGTTTCATAATTAGACAATACTACTTGTATGCCAGGAATGTCAAAAAGATTCTGACCCAAAAGGATGTCATATTGAATATAGTGATCGGGAACCAAAACAAGCTCCAGCTCCAAATTCAGGCCATCAATACAAATCAGACTAGTTTTAATACGAGTAGAACAAAATGAATTTTCTCCAACTCCACGTAACATTGTAGTCTTAAAAGATATTTTGCCACTGGTGCAATCCCCAATACTTTCACGCATTAATGAGCATTCAGCGCCGCTGTCTATGAGACAAATAAAATCGCGACCATCGATTTTGCCAATCGTGGAACGTTTGTTAGCAACTATTAAAGAATTTACTGATTTTTCAGTTTTCGGTTTTGAATTTAAGCGTTTGAAGCAATTTTCAAACTTATGACCCAACTTTTGACAAAAGGTACATACTACACGAGTTTTAGGAGTTACACCAGTTAACACATCCTTGGTTTGGTCATTTTGCCTAGGGGTCTTTGAAGATTGGTTAGTGGTAGTACTAGTGGTAGGGGTGTCTGAATCCTTGCGGTTACGACAGTCTCTTTGGAGATGGCCAACCTTAAAGCATTTTTGACAACGCCTAAACTTATAATCTTGCGGGTTATATTTGGCCTTTTTAGCAGGGATGTTGTGATCAGCGGAATCATGAGCTGGATGTTTACGTTTATAAGAATTTAGATTTTGTATCAATTGAGGCAACGATTTAGGAGTCAGTCGTAACAAATCTGATCTAATACGAAAGTCCAACACACCTGATAACACGGCGTCCACTAAATGCAGCTCGGTCACCTTAACGCCAACAGCCTTTTTCGCCAGCTCCCATTTACGAGATGCGTACTCAGCCAAGCTGTTAGCCTTGTCGCTTGTGTACTCCATGAAGGCAATTAAATCATCGTAGTACCGGGTTTCATCTGCAAAAGTTTGAATAAGATTAGACTTGATATCTTCCCAATTCGTCAGCGTGGTATAGTTGCGACGGGCCCAATCAGCAGCACGTCCTTTTAAGTTTTTCCTGGCAAGGTTCAGCGTTTCACGCTCGTTAAGCCGATATTCAGACTTCAAATCATCAACATGACGACACCAAACTTGAATGGTATCTGTGCGATCATCGGGATCAAAAGAGGGTAGATAGATATTATCTAAATTTCTTGTACGTGGCAAGGGATGTAAAACTTGTGACGTATGAGCAGTATTTGTAGCCTGAAGAAATGTACTCATCATTTCCTTCATCATAGATTTCATAAAGTCAATAGGAACAAAGTTACCGCCCTGATTTTCTGGTCCTGGAGTAGTAGAATATAAAGGAGGTCTGCTCTGACTGGTGCTGGGGTCAGGTTGGTTGTCCAAGTTCTCTTGCAGCCACTGCCGTCTATCCCGTGAGCCGAGGATCGGAGATGCCAATGCTTCGTTGGAAGCGGCATCAAGGGTTTCAGGCACCTTGGCAGGGTCGTTGTGCTCGTAATTTGACATCGTACCTGACACTCGAACAAAAAGAAAAACGTGTTAGTATATGGGCACTCGATCTCACTTCTGATGTGAGGGTAAATATAAGTGGAATAAAACGAATGCATAAATCATATCAAAGTTATAATTATTATTAAAGCAACACAGTACTTAATTATCACAACTAAATGATTTAGTAATTTAACAACAAAACATTATAGCTTTTCAATCATAAAATATATTTATTAAGAGCTATTAAAATAAAGCATACCTGACCGTTCAGAATTGTCCTGCCGAGTCCGTAGTCGAACAAAGTCTGACCAGTCGAGCCGCTTGCGCGCTCTTTTATACTGGCTTGCTTGTCAGTGGGTGGGGCGAGTAGTCAACTGAACAACTTATTAAACCGGAAGGTATTCGAAAAATTACGTTAATATTTTAAATTAATCAAAAGCAACATTTCTCCCACACATAAATGTAGGGAACAACTGATTTTGTTTCCGCGATTTCAGGTTTGGTCCCATAGTAAAACTTTTTCTTAATGATGAGCTTAAGCATAGACAAAATGACAGATTTATTTAGATATCTCTCTACAATTTGTCATGTTGTCTATGCATGCGACATGCACAAAATCCGTTTCTACCTTGCCTAAAATTAAGGGAATACCTAGATTAAATCGAATTAGATCGATTCACATCTCTCTCACCACTAGTCCTAATAAATGGATACCCTAAACTCCGATTAAGGTCGGAACATTGTTCAGATTCTGTTGTATATTGGACATCAGACGATAATTTATATGGCCGATTTTATTTGCCTATGGAAATTGTTGCCATCCCGCTATTGTTTCACACAATTTGCGTTTATAAGTAAATTACTATATATGTTTGTGTTTTGCGTAACATTTGTTGGGGTGCATACGTAATACGGCATTATGTTGATGATGACTTATGATAATGGCAATAGGAATATATTTCCATGCTGATTTTAGATAGGAGAGAAAGAATAAAGTTTTGATAGTTCGGCACCACATACTGGTTTGCATAGAATTTGTTTTATATTGATGTCGGACTTCCATTGTTGTCGAAGAAGCATTTCGTCGAAGTCGCATCGTTTCCTAGTTAAGTCATGTCGAAGAAACGCTTTGTCGGAGTACAGTAGTGTCGGACTTCGACTTTATTTCGAACCAAAGTATTTTCGAAATGAAGACGTGTCGGAGTTCCATATTGTCGAAATAAAATCTTGTCGTATTACGGTTTTTCGAAATTCAGTTGGTGAATCTGCTGACCGTCCCCTCTCATCACTAGGGTGTCACTACCAATACAAAAAAAAAACTGATACCAAAATGTCCTGAATATAGTTAGTGAAGTCGATTAACATTTCAATTTTTTTATCTTAATTATGTAGCTAAATATTTAATTATAATCTGAATAGAATTAAAATGAAAAGGCTATTAACTCTAAGCTATTATAGAATGCTAAAACACAGTGCTTCGAATTTTTTTGTGTCAATTTAGAACATGTGTAAAAGTCGCAGTGTTCATGGAGTTTTGTTACTGACCGTACCTCCATAATTATGTAGGTAGGTGTTTTATGTTTACAGTTTGGCATTTTAAACAATGAGGTTATTCTACGGTGCAAGTATCACAGTTTTTACGTAATCACCGCTAATTTTTGCTACTTTCTGAGTTTCTGACAGAATCCTTTGTCCCCCTGTCAGTTTCTTTATTACAAACCAAAAGACACAAGTCTTTGACCATCGCAGGGTACATTACTCGCAGAATAAATGACCGCTGGGGCCGAAAGGTTCTGGAGTGGCGACTGCGTACCGAAATACGTAGCGTTGGAAGGCCTCCCACAAAGTGAACCGATAACACCAGTTATTCACTGGATGCAAGAAGTACAAAACGGCAGGGTAATTGCGTAACACTATCAGTAGCAATGGGTTTCATGTTGACAGTTCAACATCATTCATTGCTCGATTTACTTTGTTGAGCAGACAGATTTTTCGAACATTAAGAAAGAAAGAAAGAAAATACATTTATTTAGCACAGACTAAGAGACACACAATACACCAGATAGTTAGATAATAGTCGTACATCAGATAAAACCTAAGATAAAAATAAAAAGTGCAAAGTTCGATGTAAGAAATTAACAGGAAAGTGTGCCTCACAGCTGCGCCAAAAAGGCCCAGTTCAACAAAAATGCCAGACAACTGGTGCTTGACGCTGGTTTTCAACTGGACCTGGTGTGTGAGGTGACCGATGTAAATCAGTTTTATAGTGCATCGTGATGTGTGTAATGTGTATGCATAATTAAATAAATAAATAAAAATAAATTAGTGTCACATAAAAACAGTAACGAATAGGTACCTATGTATAAATAATAGCGTGATATTGAGTAACATTATTATGGAGCAATGGACTAGCAATATGCTTCAAAATTATTCAAATTGAGAGTAATAGGTAGTGTGTTACGTAATTAGGGTGCCGGTCCAAGTGGCGATTCTTGGGGGACACCTATGTCCAGCAGTGGACGTGATTGACATTGTGGACCGATGACATTGTGAAGGTCACAGGAATTCGTTGGATGCGTGAAGCACAGAACCGGCCGAAGTGGCGTTGGTTGGGTGAGGCTTTTGTCCAGCAGAGGACGTGTTCCCACTGAAACGATGCTGGCAATGTTGATTACAGTCGCCTATGTAATACCTACCCGTAACTAACTACAATATGATTATTTCGGTTCAATTAACATCTTAAACAATAGCATTATGAATAATGTAGTACTACGTTTAACTGATTGTTAGAACAATTATCTTACCTCATGCTTAATGCGTGCGTATTAGATTATGGTTCAGGGTGGGTCTCACTGGTGAATAATATTATTAGATAGGTAGTAGACCCGAAATTATTTCGCAATTATCAACGCAATTTCGTTCTTCCTTTTCAATGTAAATCTTATTTAACCTTAGAATCGTACCTAGGGTGTACAGTACCAGGCGATAAATATTGCACATCGACCTTTGGAAAGAGACAATCGGCTAATTTCGGCTTCGTAGAGCGTTATCTCTGTCGCACGAAATACAAACAGTCCGGTATCTATTAGGAGCTGTTAAAACAATAATGATTTGCTTCTTTTGATAATTATTTTTATTCTTTGTATAAAATCGATAGGATCGAATAGGTCGATGTGCAATATTTATCGCCGGGTACTGTATATGGAGATGTGTAAACAATTATCACGCGAAAAAACTTTATGATTGTTCTATTAAAACTTATTCATGGAGATATTTGGCTCGTAAATTCCCGAATTCTCCTAAATTAATGGATCGCCGGTACCAGCAGCCTAATTTCGTAACACACAATTAATCAGAATCTCCATCGTTTTGAAGGACATTGCAAATCCACTGCTTCATATGTTTGAAAAAATTGTCTGCTCATTAACGTTAATAACGCCATGAACATTGTTGCACTATAAAAGTGAAAGGGTTTCCTTCTATTAGTGTGTTACGTAATTACCCCGCAGAAATACAAGTGACGTAGGTACAGTTAGCAACAAAGGTCGATCAACACTTCAGTTTTCTAAATCTAAATTATTGCGCAAGACATTTAATTAAAATCGGAACGTAAGTACAGTTTGAACAATGTTACCTCTTAGACATTATAAGGAATGCTAAAAATGAGATTATCAAATCACTTTGTATCAATTTACATGATGTGTAAAAGAAGCTTTATTAATCGACCTTTGTTCAGTCTGTTGCTGACCGTACCTAAATGAAATTCTATAGAAATGTTGGAACAACTAACTGCTCTTTCACCAACCCACATTGTTTTTGTAACACCGTTTTGTAAAAGGTTTGCTGCGTAACACATTTTTTGGCTAAAATGGCTTGTTTCCCTGAAATGAAATGAAATGAAATGAAATTTATTTGCCAGAATATATTTACATGATATTATGGTAAAATAATTTTAGTTTCACTATATTCGACTTATCAGTCGTGCAAATATTTTTAGTACATGCATAATAATATCATATAATGTCATTAGTCATACACAATATAATACATCATTGTCATAGATAATAGAATTTACAGTCTTGCTTCGATTAGTATTAGTTATAGAACATTAATTACATTATAAAAAATAATTATTAAAATAAGTAGTTAGTAAATTAGCTATTTTTAGGTATAAAATTATATTTCATGGTTACGACATTCATCAAAGATTAATTTATAAATAATGTCAATTTAAATTTAAATAAGTGTGTGACAGTGTGTACTTTTGTCTTTTAAGGCTGGAAATACTGTTACGCCGACGTTGGTGACCACGTCGAAACTCGGAACTTCGGATGCGGAAGGCGAAGGAACCCTGTCCTCCGCCTTCCGTATCCTTTTTGTCCCAGCCACCTTTTCAAGGTGTCGGTCCATCTAGCTAGGGGCGTCCTACACTACGCTTGCCGATACGCGATCTCCACTCCTGGACTGGTCTGCTCCACCGGCCATCGGTCCTTTGACAAATATGGCCAGCCCACTGCCACTTGCCTAATCTGCAAGCTATGTCGGTAACTCCGGTTGTTTTCCGGATCATTTGCACATTTAATTCGAGTTCTTGAAACCTTCAAAAAGTTCCACTAAGTAAATTACTGATACAAAGTGGTTCCCACTTAAACACAGTCAACAGCACCCAAAAATAAAAAGTGAATAAAACGTCCAATATTTTATTCCAATTGAATATTGAAATATTTCATTGTGAAGTGTCGCGATAAAAGGGAGTAGGTACCAATAAACTGTCCATTAAACAAATAAAATACGTTTGGTAATAAAATTCGGCGGAACTGCCTCAATAGAAGGATTGCTTTTTGAATATTTGCTTTTTGACGTGACAACGTCTAATAAATCGATGAAGCTGGCAGCACTCACGAAAAAACATGACTCATGTAGCGTTACCTCGCGGACTTGCTCTGTAGCGTTCCATGGCGGCTTGAAGTGCAAGCGAATATTAACAAATGCAATGCAACTATTCCACCAGTATTTTCTTATGACGTTGTCACGTTCAACTATCGTCAGTAAACCGACTGTTTCATGCAATTTATATGTTCTTTATTGCCCTTATGTTGACTGATTCCCGACGAATTAGAAATTTACTGGCTAATTCCGTTTATCCACCCTAAAATAGCCATCCTAAATTCTTCGTTTATATCCTACTAGGCCTAGGGTGGATTCTCGGACATGGGTTTCCGCGTATCAACCATAGGGTGGATTTATTAGGGTGGATAAACGGAATAACTCAATCTACTTTGACACATACCCGTATGCACAAATATTACTACGAGGTCTCACAGTGCGCGCGGACGAACAGGGTTCTAAAAACCTATTCATAGACAATTCTTGAGTGGCGATCGGCCCTATGCGTCCCATGATGTATACAAATTTAAAGGTTTGTCACATGGAACGCATTGAGAAATGCCTTACTTCGCATAGTATTGCTACTTTATTGAGACAACCCAAGTAGCACAAAATAGCTTTATAATCGATGGATACCAGAATTAGCATATTATTATAGCTTTATAAGAAGTCTACATATAGGCATTATAAACCACTATACAGCTCTTGTAATGCTAATTTGGGCCCCAAATTATACAGCCTTAAGTGTAAGAATGGCATTTTAGCAGCATTATATTGGTTGTCTACCGGAATGATAAACGCATTATAATGGGCTGTGAAAACAGGTTAAAGCAGTGCGCATATGTTAAATGCGGCTCTTATACAGCTTGTACCATTACAAAGGCAAAATAAAAACATTTTCAAATATTATTTTTAATTTCTGTTATTATTAATAAATCTTGTGTAAAAAGAACATGGATACTTTCAACAAAAAAATATAACTGCTACAAGGCAAGTAATTAAACTCTTGTTTTTGTTCTCTATGAGTGAATTAAGGTTGCGAGTATCAGTTTACTGTGAAAGTATGTATATATTTGAATCAAATATTTCATGCGCCTTCAAATTAAAGAGCTATTTATTACAAAAATATTATAAAAATATGTGGAATTGTAAAAAAAATTATGCTCTTACGAAGAAATCTTTAGTTTTAGTCATTATGATTCCTGTATTGTACCGGCCGGTCAATACCATAGGTTGAAGTCCTTTCTAAAGGACTATTTACCATAAAATTAAATTTTAAATATTATCGATACAAAAAGCAAAATGGCGTAAGCATAATTAAAAACTTTAGGCATGCGGATGCCGGTGTACTACTTATTGCTTGTTAAAATTCTTGTCATTATACGTTTGTATAGATAAAGGCTATATAATATTATGATGAAATGCTTTTAAAAAGCTGGCATTAAAACAGCACCAATGTACACCGTTAAACAGTTGTGACCCATGCGAAAGGTCGTTATAAAACATAGAGCAGTTTTAAAGAATTTTAAAATGCTTTTAAATAGCCTAAGCCGTAATGAATGCTTACATACGGCCTACACTTTTGTATAATGCTTACAGCTGTATTAGAAGCTGTATAGAGACATAAATTATGTCTAAAATAAAACCTTTAGCTGCACAAAAGATTGAAAAAGAGGATTATATAGCTTTAGGAACTACAAAGTTAATAAAATGCTGTTATACAGAAGCAAGACATTGCTAAAACCCTTCAAATTCTATAACGAAGCTAGAAGAAATTTTCTGGTCATCACTTTTTCCATTATATCGATTTTGTGTTACTTGGGAAGACAACACAAGACAAAACAATACAAGTATTGACAAGTATTGTTTGTGAACAAAGTAGGCCAATTCTTGTAATTTTAAACGTTCTAAATCTAGTCGCAGTCTCATATGGCGACAAAAAAATGTCAAAAACTTGTCAAAATGTAGGGAAATTCGAGGTTTTTTTGACAGATTAAGACTGGAATCAGACTGTGAACGTTCTTAAAATTACGAGAATTGTCCCTCAGGTGTCATTAATTGCACGGCTTGAATTTAATTTGTTTTATTTTTTATAGGAGAATAAATATTTGAATACCTAACCTTTATTTGGTTTTAAAAATATTACACCTAACCTTAAAAGAAAAACCACAATTTTCTTTTTTTTTATATTGCTCGTGGTATTAGGCTTTACGTTGGAACAAAATAAATGTTGAACTGTTATAGTTGAAAGTTCCATTAACATAAAGGACAACAACGTATAGGTAATATACAGCATTTATCAGGGAGGTGTGGATTTACTTATGGCACACGTTGTATACATGCATTTTACTGTACGGGATGTTGATAATACGCAAGCAGCCCTCATTAAAAGCGTTCCTTTAAACATTAGCCTATAAAACATATAAAAACAAACTACAAAGTTCAAAAATGTAGTGAGAACCAGACTTTTGTTCTTATTCAAACTACGAAGCGTTAATTACTAAAACAGTTCGTCTAATCGACATGTACTGCGATCATCGCCCTTACACCGATCAACGTATAATGAACTTTAAGGATGACGTTCTAAAATTAATTTTTAATTGCGGTTTGTTAAAGCTATTGATCTATTTGCAGGAAGCAATGTCGGGGAGGTAATTAAAGATGTTATATACATTTTCCTGTAATAATCTGGTTGAGTTTTGTTTGATTACAACGAGTTATTTGAAAATTTGCTTTGGAGTCAACAGTATTACAAATTGTTTCAGAAAAATAAATGTTATGAGGGTTTTGTTTTGAAACGATACTTTGTGTGAGAGAGGGGAAATGAAATGCTTTGTTACTCACCATCAATTTGGGAATAATTTTCTTTTGTTACGAATGTGGCGCGTACCCTTATTTCTTTCTATTTTGGCTTTTCTTATTATAACCGTGTAAAGGTGAAAGCGCCAGAATAACCCACGAAATTAACTTTTTTTTACGTTTTTTGTAATTTGCGGGTCAGTATCAGGTTGTATGCTGATCTAAATATTATTCGCAGGCATAACACGTATTTATTTACAGAATTATAATCATAAATATATCTCTGTAAGTTCATTATTACCCTATTGAATGTCTATATTTCATAAAATCAAATAAATTTGAGACCAATAGGAGTTGTATGGCTGATTCTAATGATTATAATCATTTATCATTTAAATTTCAATTTTGCGGACTATCTTAGCGCATCCCTAAGGTATCACTGAACCCTGAGTTTGAACTGCTGTTTGTAGATATTAGCACTGGACACTATGGCCCATCTTCTTGAGGATACCCCCTAGCGGCCATTTACTATAACTACAGGTTGAAAGAGGTATTCCTTTATTTAAACGATATTTTTTTGTACCTGTGTTTATTAAGTAAATACCCAAATAAAACAGAAAATATTATGTACACTTGTACAGCTTATAAAAATTCTATACGCAGATGTTGTTTAAACAAGGAAAACAACAAAATTCTATACCTATTCACATCACAAACATTATTATTTTCCCGTGCATAAACACTGCAGTAGATGTCATAAAAGCACATGGACCCGAAACCTCTGCACTTCTGCAGTTACCAAAGGCTCTATTATAAAAGATGGAAGGTCCATTACAGCTTGCAAGACTGCATATAATACTAAATTGTCCTTGTAAAGACATGTCATGCCCGGACGAATGTTATGCTCCAACAATTTTAGTGCCCACAATAACAATGATTCCTTTGGGTAACACTAAGGGGACTTACTGGAAGGTAGTTTGTTGGGTATCGTATAGCTATTAAAGTTGGTAGGGTTATAATATTGAGAGTGCGGGTAAATCTGAGCTGTAAACTGAAGTGAAGTCTAAATAAACAAAAGAACATCGAATTAGAACCATCCAAAAGATTCATTAGGTAGACCGTAATAGGTAATACGGGCTGGTGTCCGCAACTCCACGTCAATGCGAGTATTTTGCGTACGGGATTAATTAGGTATGAGGAATTATGTACACACACGTTTTTGTTGCCGTGAAAATCTAGGGTTTAATAGTCGTGTGTAGGCATGATCGTCAGTGTTGTATGGAAGCTTGTTGACGGACACGTTATTCCTACGACACGGTTTATACGCCATACCGTAAAACAGCCGTGCCGTGTATAAAGTGCCTTGGTTGATGACTTTAAATTACTCTTAAATCCATGGCAGTTCTCCAACCTCTGCTGATCTTTGTAATTGGCAAACATGAAGCTACCGGCAGACCAAGGTTGAATGATTATTATCATACTATGCTAATATACAATAATCAATTGGGTAGCACTGTCCAACCGTTAGTTTTCAGTCCCTAAGTCGCATTTTACGACACCCTTAAGAAATGTGAAGGGTATTCGTATCAACAGAGCAAAAACCAAAATCAAATTATACAGGTTCAAATTAAATTATCTAGCGAGACTTCATAGACAAGACGTGATATCTACAGATAATAAAATAAAAATGAAAATAATATTGGAAGTATTTTTAGGGGTCAACAACCGCTGTTATAATTCTTACTTGAAGTATGAGTTGCGGAAATCTGTTTCCCCTTATTAAATTTTAATTAGGTGTCGATACTAATCACCATAGATCGGAGTAGGTAGATTGAACTGGGGTCATTGATCCGAAACGTATATATTACTATGGACATTCCTCCGGAATTGGTGGTAGTCAGAATTTCATTAGTTAGCCGAAATGTATATCTATCTATAAAAGATCTAGCCATAAAACGCTAAAAATAAAAAATAAATATTAAAGCTTCGATCGGAATTCGATTGTTTTTATTATTCAACAGATAAATAATGAATTAATTTAGTTTTGATACCTTCCTTTAAATTTTGAATTGAGTAGTAATAATATCACTACCAACATTAACAATATTTAATTGAATCCGGAAATACCGGAATTACTTTCCGGAAAAATGGCTTATCCATGTTATTCTTTCTGTGTGCATTTATGATACAAGTACCAAAAATCAATCTACCTACTCCGACCACTGCTAATCACCTATGCGAAGATTTTATAAAAAAAAAAAAAAGATTTTTCAAACTGGTATTTTAAGTCACTAATAAACCAACTGCAGTCGATGACCAAAAAACAAAGAACATCATTTTATTAAATTTTGTCATGTTAAGATATAAATAAGTTTCGTTAGCTAATTTAATTTGACCTCGTATAACCAAAGTCAAAAATGGTGAAAATGGAAAGCAAGACACGCTTTTCGAAATTATAAAACGTGTACGTGAATGTAGTGAAATGCAGAAAAATGGAAAAGGTAACGTAGCTAGAAAAGCTAGCTTGTTTAAAATATTAGTGAAACAATGTAAGCCTATGGCACATAACGAATGGAACATTTTTCCAAACGGGCGTTTATGACTTGCACGGAGCTGGTTGCAAATTTTGCTCGTAAAATTACAAAGGGATATAGTGTTTTGTGTTATTAAATTATTACGTAGCTTGTAATTGGTCTGGATTTCACAGTAATGGTTTCTTCGTTTGTCAACTGACCTTGTTACCAACCTAGAAATCGTGAAAAATAAATCAGCTGCTTCATACGTTTATGTTTGCACTAGCAGTTCCCCGCGGTTCCACCCGCATATGTGTCGATCCCGTGAGAATATCGGTATAAAAAGTATCCTATGTGTTATTCTGATGTATAAGATAAATTACTGTAAAGTTTCATCAAAATCCGTTTAGTAGTTTTTGTGTGAACGAGTAACAAACATCCATCCATCTGTCCATTCTCACAAACTTTCGCGTATTATAATACATATTAGTAGGATAACTCGACAGAATCTGGCGAATCGCTGATTTTTTTTCGCGATTTCAGGTTTCAGGGTTTTCAATGATGAGTTGAAAAGACTCCTTTTTCAGGTTTTCAGAATTTTCAATAATGAGTACAGTGACCAAGAGTGGAACTCTCTACCTGCGTTTGTGTTTCTGAGTGCATACAACCCGAATCTCTTCAAAGTAAGAGTGAACAGGCTTCTTCTGGGTGAGCTCACTCCATCGTAGACTTTGTCTCTGTCATCTCCGACCGGACTAGAGTCAAGAGCAAACCCATTTCAAATAAAAAAAACCCCTAGTTTTAAGGTTTTCAGTTATTTTAATTACACCTTGTATAGATATCGTTTCTGATACAACACCTTTTTCCTTACCACAGCAAATGAAATTTAAAAAAAAAACTATAGGAGCTCTACAAATACTAATATTGAATGGAAATTCTTCTTACGAACCTATTGGTGTATTCCTAATAGGTACTCCTGTTAGCCTTTCCAATTAATCTAAAGCGTTCGTTCAATAAGTTCAATGAAGATGGATTCTAATCGTCGGTTTTCCAGCAGTTGGTTCACCTCAATTCGTTGTGCCTTTTCATCAATTCAAACTTGTATTGAAGAAAATTATTAACGTTCTTATTTATACTGAAAAATCTTCACAAATGAAATGTTAAAACACGCTCAATTTTATCGTTAAATAATTTAATCTCACACGACATAAATAAGGAATGGTACTCGTATTACCCAAAACGTCTAATTTGTAAAACAAAACAGATTATTGTATACGTAACATCCACGAACAAATAATTGGGTTCTCCTAAACCCGCTTTAAAAACATGACCAAATTTAATTCAGCTTCTGAATTTATTTGCAAATAAATGGGTTTTGTCCGACGCCCTGATTTGGTGCCTCAATTTTCTAATTGAAATCATACGGTGTCTATATCTCAGTGTTAAACAAAGACCGCGCTTAGTTTCCGGCTTAGAGATATCTTAGAAAAAGCGCGTAAGAAAATAAATGGAGGACAACGGATCAGTATTTGTCTTGTGGTTTTGCTCATTTGGTCAAAATGTGGCTTGACGAATTGAATTAAAAAACCTCTTAGGAGTTTTTTTCTGTCTCGCAAGTTTTTGCCTTGCCTTTTGGAGAATTTTGTTTCGATTAATTTTAAATTAGTTTTAATACTTTTAATATTCGTGGGTAGATAATTATAAAATCTCTTTCATCGTGTGTCCTACAGTAGTAGAAGTATATAGTAGTAAGTAGTAGGTACTTTAATAGGTATTTCACAGAATTATAAGCTAACTGTAAGTATCTCTTAATAATAATAATATTTTTAATTTGTATCTACATATTATTTTAATATTTCACTGTAAAAAAGTAATTTCATAATAATATTTTCCAAATGTTTCTTTCACTATCTGACATTTCGTTTTATCATAAATCTATGACACATAAAATCAGAACCTGCCAAATCTTTTCACAAAAGATTTTTGTATAATGGAATAACAAGAAAACGTCGAAAAAAGAACTACAACCTAATAACATTATTTTGATGACAAAAAACAACATTTTCTCCTGAAAAATAATCGTTACCAGGAAAACACGAGAGAAATTGATACAAAAGGGATTTACGTGTGCGCTCTTTAAACTCGGCTCCCAAACCCGCTTGGGGTATGATTGATCCCTCGGAGCAACAACTGGTAATCCCAGAGGTTGGTGAAACTTTGACTGGTGTAATATGGGAGCAAAGTGACGTAGACTGGGATAGCAAAGTTATCATTCTGTCTAGCCTTTTCCCGACTATGTTTGGGCTTCCAGTCTAACTGGGATAATAGAGAATAGAGATAAAATATATCCAGCTGGCCACATTTTGGCAGTAGGAGGGGTTTAAAAGATAAAGTTATGTGATGAAAATAAATAAAATATATGTGGTGTTCACTAAAATCACTTATAAGGGGCTTGGGGGCTTACAGTAAAACCGCCGAATTATCAGTCAGTACACAAAAACTCAAAGGGAACGTCTAGTCGTCACCGGGGATAGAGCAGAACGCCCTTGTATTAAGGCTCCTACAAACAGGCGCGACACGCGATATAATCGTGACACAAAGGTACCGCTCGTTGCGCGACTTGCGGTGCCTTTGTGTCGCGCGCGATTTTATCGCGTGTCGCGCCTGTTTGAAGGAGCCTTTAACCAGCAGGCTAATGTGTAACCCACTAAGAGTGGCATTGAGTTTCATTTTGACGGTTCAACATTCATTGTGTTATTTATGTTGTGGAGCAGACAAATTTTTGAAACATATGAAGCAATTGAAAGTGTATTACGCAATCAGGGTGCAGGACACAGACGAGTCATCGTCTATTATCTTTGTCTAGTAAAGCACTAAAGACTTGTCTCTATAATATTTTCTAAACTATAGAAAACTGTCTTGTCTGAACTGTTAAATCTCAGAACCAAATGTCCAAATCTGTTGACAATATAAACCCAGATGATTTGCATCTGTAATTAATTTATATTAAAACACTATTAACATTGTAACTACATGTCATTGTGATGCAATCTGTTCTACAGCTTGTTAGAGCATTATTATTATAAACAGTGACTGTTGTGTCTGAAGTTATGTTTGTCTGTGTCTCCAGTTTACACTCGGCTCAGACGTCGTGACATCATCGTCTTTGTCTTTATGTGCTGGACTTATAACTCAGTCACAGGATGTTTTTAGGGTTCCGTACCCAAAGGGTGAAAACGGGACCCTATTACTAAGACTCCACTGTCCGTCTGTCTATCTGTCTGTCACCAGTCTGTATCTCATGAACCGTGATAGCTAGACAGTTGAAATTTTCACAGACGATGTATTTCTGTTGCCGCTATTAGAACAAATGATAAAAATAAAATAAAGTAAAAATTTAAAGGGGTATAAAATAAAAGTTTTTTTCGGCGTTTTATGCCTTGTGGTACGAACCATTCATGTGCGAGTCCGACTCGCGCTTGGCCGGTTTTTTAATTAATAATATCGTGTTCAGTGGTTCAACAATTAACACGACAATTGCAGGCTTACAACTAATAAACAATTGAAACGATTGTTACGAGTAAGTATCTCGTACAAGCTCTCGCAACGATATTCTCATTAACTTTTATTTTCACACAAGGGAGGAATATAGAAAAATCTTTTCAAAAGCGAAAGCCTACATTGGCGTCGTATAAAACCTCCCTATTAAACGATTGGTTTGTAAATTCAATTTCATATTAATTTTCAGTCTAGACATAAAACAAATCGAACTATGATTGAAAACAAAATTGATGTTTAAAAGCGCGATAAGGACAGTAAACAAGGGTGAACAAAGTGGGGTTTTTCTTTAATGTCTTTAGCGGTGGGACGTCTGAATCACGGTAATATAATGAAAATGCCAAGTAATTTTGTTTTTTGGTAAACAACTTATTTTAGCCCAAGCAACAGAGCCTGGCAACTCACTACAGAATTGGTTTACCACCGCTATGAAAAATAATATTGTTAATAGAGTTGTCAAGTTTAATTAATTACCAAGTGGAAAATGATTATTAGTTGCTTGAAAAAGACATTGTATCGTTAATGAATCTTACGTAGCTAGCTGATACGTATGATTTACTAATTGCCATGTAAGAACGAAGGTGATCACTTGTACTTCCAGACATTGTAATATTTTTTTTGTACCTACTAGACCATACCTGGGAACCTTCTGGTTACGGAGATATTGAAAGTCAATTTTTTTTTAACGAAAACAAGTTTTTAATGGATAACACAACAAATACCCCACAGGTCACAATGTTGTGTGCATTATTACATTGCGCACTACCGAAAACAGCAAATTGTCGCACCAAAAATAAAAGCTGTATCCCAGCAATTTGTTTTGTGCAATGTTATGTACAGACGCCAGCACATCAAGCTACCCAAAACTGTTAAATTTTCCCAATCGACTTTGAACCTTGGGCTTTAGCGATAAAGTTGAAAATCTATTAGAGACATCTGACAGATTGTAGTAGCTTGATGTGCTGGTGTCTGTACATAATGCGTAGTTGACGGCTATGTGATGTATCTTTTTACACCCTGTATAACTAGGCAACCCGCCCCACCTTTGTACAACTAAAATATCGTGTTTACTCAAATACATATTCTAAATATTTATGAAAACCACATCAAAATCCATGAAGGCGTTTAAAAGTAACTACAAAGCGAAAACTCTGACAAAAGACTACGTTTTATTTCATTTAAAGACTGTCAAAATTGAAACTGCTCGGCAAAACGTCAACATCGCTTAACGACTCATAAATCGATTCCACGGCCACAATAAGATATTTTCTCACAACACACGGTAAACACTGGACGAACCTCGCTTTTTGTTCGATTCGACACAAAGAGAAGTAATAAACTCTTTCCTTTCAATATGTTGGGCAGGGAAGCAGATGGTTAAAACAGTATCGATTACAGATAAGTCGATACTGTTTTAATTTCAACACATCGATGCTTTGAAATTAAAATTGAAATCGAAACGAATTTATCATTCGGTTATCATTTCTGTTAGTAAATGGTATTCATTAATAATGTTTGATTGTAGAAGAGTCTCATCTTTAACAGACATTTTACTGTTCTAGGAATATTGATCTTATCAATTTTCGTAATTAATGGTTTTGGAATCAATTACTATATTAGAATCGACGATGTAATATATTCTAATTTAGTAATTGATTATACCACATACTCAAAACACAAGAACGATCAAAAATCTTACCGACATGTTACTAATTGAATACAATTCCAAAATCAATTTACCAACAAATCAATACAGATCCCGTCCTTAGTAAGGGTGCCAGAAATAAAACTTGGGGTAAAGTCGAAAATCACATCTTAGAGGTTCACCGTATTGAGCTGAAAGTTGAAGTTTGGGATACAATGCTCAGAGTAAATTAACGTTTTAACGAAAAGAAAAAAGTAATTTTACAGTTTCTGACTTTATCTTTGATCACAGATGAGGAGGATCATTTTGCTCGGGTATGTTCATGATGCAAAAGGAACAGGTCGAAAGTCTGACAACCAGTCTTATCTAGGAGTATCGTGTTACCCAGTAACTGGGTTGTGGAGGTCAGATAGACAGTTGCTCCACATAAAATACAGGTATTCAGTTGCATCCGTTAGACTGGAAGCCAACCCCAAAAATAGTTAGGAAAAGGTTAGGCAGATGATGATGTTCATGATGCAAAAAACATTTAAGCCGCAGAGTGATGTAGTACAGACGCCAGCACATCAAGCTACCCGAAACTGTAAAATTTTCCCAATCAACTTTGAACCTTATGCTAAAGCGATAAAGTTGAAATTTTATTAAAGAAATTTGACAGAATGTAGTAGCTTGATGTGCTGGCGTCTGTACATAGGTATGATTGAGCAGGTATATTTAATAACCCACCGGGCCTGAGCTCGCGTGATTAACGTTACGGCCCACTCACTCTCACAGAGGGGAGGCATGACTCCAAGCTGCGGGAACATTGTATGATGGAATAAGCCAATTCCAAATTGTATTTAAATTGTGACTGTATGTTTAGATGCGTGTTTGTTCAACCATCATCATCATTTCAGTCCGGAATCACCCACCGCTGGGTATAGGCGTCTTTCTTCTACCAAACTTCCCAGCTCCGTTCGTCCCTCGTCCAGGTGTATCCCGCGACTTTGAGGATATAGCCAACCCAACGCAATTTTGGACGGCCATAGCCCTGATTGTTCAACCATGTTCATGCTAAAATTATGGCAAAGCTGAGTAGTGTCAACACAATTTGCGAGTTACGATTTATTGTATGGACATGGGTTTCCGTGATATGCTAGCAAACTGTTCATCACCATCATCATTTCAGCCGAAAGACGTCCACTGCTGGACATAGGCCTCCCCCAAGCACCTCCACTTCGACCGGTTCTGTGCTTCTCGCATCCAACGGGTTCCTGCGGCCTTCACAAGGTCGTCGGACCACCTTGTGGGAGGCAAACTGTTACTACAAACTAATCCTTTCCCTCGAACCCTCCTTCCTGTCTACATAGTTCAAGTTTGTATCCACTGGATCCCAATTTATAACCCACACCCTACTAAAGAACACAGGAACATAACGTTTATAGTGAAACCGAACATTGGTGGAAATGTATGTTTGATTTTTTACTGAATTGCCAAATTCTGTAAAAATCTTACCGTGTAAATTTTGGTGAAGTGAGCTTGAAGCATGCTGTAATAGTGTCAAGCAATAGGTGGAATGACAGTTCACTTCATCTAAGTTTTCGAAGTGAAATTTTTACAGAAAAGACCAGCTGTTGTTTGTAAAAATAAGTACAGCCAGTAAAGTAAAACAGCACTTAGAAACAACTAAAGACAAAGTAGGTACTTAAACATTAAAAAGATAATTTTGACGTACAAACTCGTTCGCGGTAAGGTAAATTGAATTTGTCCCATCATTCATCGTTTAATTTTAAAGAACCTCAATTAATCCTTGTAAATGTTGTCGTAAAAAGTTGATTGATGCCATGAAAATAAAACTTGAAGTGTCCTCAACGTCTTCATTTACTTTTTTGGTCCTTCATTTTATAGAATAAGCTCTGGAAAAAAAATCTTGGAATTTGATTGGATAATATAATACCATCCTGTTACTATCGAAAGAATTTCCACTTCCTTATCTAAATAGGTAGATAGATACTACAACTAGCATATAAATATTATAGTAAAGCTAAATAATTCATATAAAAGGATTGCATTCTCAGGGAAAATCAAATGTGACGAAAGAGGTTTTGAATTGGATGTGAATCTTTTTTGGTAAAAACTACATATAAACACAATCATCGAAATTCGAATAAACGATAAAAAGTATGAAAATGTAAAATACAACGACACTTTAAACGATGAAAAAATATGATTGCAGCCAATCAAATAAAATTCCACATATGCAAATAATTACCAACCACAAATTACTGAGTACCACGAACAATAATATACTCGTACTATAATAAAAGAGATCAACTCCCAATGAACAAAGTGAACCACCCTTTAGAGAGTCGGGAAACTAGTTAGTAACAGAAAAGGACAGTTAAACTGTTGATCCGTTGATGCCGGATGAAACACTCGATGAAATTATTGGGGCCGGGTATCGGAAAAAAGACCAAATGTCAGTGCGGCGGATATTGCGTAGCTCTTTGACATGTAATGATGGGAACTGCTTGTACCTTCTCTCTTTCGGTTTTCCTGTCATGGACGATATTATATTCGGGATCAAATTTTTTGTGGAAGGAAGCATTGATTTTATTATCAAAGTTTGTTTTGTATCGAGGAAGTTCGATTTTTATTTGACATGTTTTGCCCCAACCAGTTTTAATTGGTTATGATCTAATTGGCTAAAATAACGTACTGTTTGTAAGCCTCAGTTAACATTTTGACTGCACCAAATAACAGGGTTACCACGACACAACTTTGTAGGATGTTTTTCATTTAAAAAACCTCAAACATGTAAAATTGCGACTCACATACATTTATCTTTGATATTGTACCAATATTATTCACTGAATAAATCCCCAAAAGCGTTTAACAGGCAGATATTCACCACTCCATCAGCTGACAATTCTTCATACGTTATTTTGCACCGAAAACTGATATGCAAATATTAATAACCCATCAATGGGATAAATAAAAATGGCCTGGAGCAATCCCCTATTGATATATCAACGTGTGGCGAGGTCGTCCAATTTGTATAGATTACACCGTCCGTTCCCACACCAGAAAATTACTTGAAAAATGGTTGTTAATTTGTCTTGCAAAGAGTCTATAATCTAGGAAGCAAAGCTACGGATGGAAATTACTTTGCTGATTTGTGATCGATAGTCTTTTCAACTTTAGTATTAGCTTTTTTGCTGGAGCCGCCATTGTTTGTCTTTAAAAGCGAACTGTCTTGTTTATTTGTTTTATGGATCGACGGTTGTCTCTGTGAAGCTTTGTTGGTTTATAAAAGGATTTGTTTTGCGACCTTATAGATGGCAAAGAACAAAATAAAAATTCTCACTTTTGTGTAACTTTGAGTTTCTTTTGGTCTCGTTCCATGTAAGTTTAGTTTGTGTTAAAAGTAATAATTGCTAACCATTTGAATACGTTTTATAACATAACATAATCAGCCTACAATTTTTCCACTGCTGTGACACAGGCCTCTCTGTGAAAGGATTACAGAACGAATCATTAATTCTACAATGAAATACTTTCCACTGATTCTATGGCCTAATTCTATATGTATATTAAGAGATTGGGTGTTTGTTACTTTCTAATTAATCTTAATGTCTCCCATAGCAGCTATAATTCAAATCCTGTAAAATAAGAATTCGTTGCAATCAATTCCCTTGTCATCCATAAAGGGGTACAAGAGTTTACTGAACAAATCAACAGAGTAACGTTTTGAATTAAAACACTAAATCAAATCCTGCAAGCAAATTGTTAATTTTATTAACCTTACATAAATCTCTGGGGTTATTGTGAATTGTTGATATTTTATGTGTGCCTCCATTCTGCTGTTAACATGTTTTGTTTTTGTTCCGTTTTTATTTTTGGTGAAATAGCCATGTTTATTTATGTCAGCATTTCGTGTGGCTGTTCGTGAATTTTGTGTAGCTAAATACATATATTTTATTTTCAATATTGATAAATCGCCTTTGCGGAAAAATTCTATTGGCGTAGTAGAAAACAGAGAAATAGGTGTAGATACCTAATATTTTGCGTGTACTCAAGTCACAGAGAAGGACAATGTGAACAGACCACTTCATATTTACTTGTTTGAACGATAAAGTATATTTTATGAAAAGTTTTAGACTATTTCGTAGAAATATTTGCTCTCAAAACGGACATGGAAAACATAATGAGGAAATCGCCATGTTCTAGAACAAAAAAAATCGAAGATCTGTGAAGTCTACCAACCGCACTGGTCTCGCGTTGTGTATTACAGCCCGCTCCCTCTCGAAAAGAGAAGAGGCCTGTGGCCCTGTCCCAGCAGTGAGAAGATTTTAGGCTGCTTACGCATTTTGAATATTAGAAAGAGTGTTATTGTTGCAACTAAAAAAAAAAAACTCCTGTTTAAATGGCGACGAAACACAGAATACTTATTTTTCAACTCCTCTCAAACACAGACATCTTTATGAAGCATGTCTGGACGTGTTTACGAGGAGAAGCGTCAAACTCGCGAAGTAAAAATTAATTAGAAAAACTAAACGTTGGTCGTTATATAAATTGAATTTTCTTTGTGTAAGCAAACTTTTGTAATTCATAGGTTTTTCGTCGCCCAAATATTTGTTGGGAAATTCTTGAATTAACTTCTGAGGAAACTTGTTAATAACTTGTTAAAATTGTTGAATAAATGTTGGGACAGGGGGTACACTGTCTGCAGGAAACGTTGGTGGGTAAGTTTTAGTAGGTATGTCAGGATTATTATTGATTTGTCGTTTAACTTTATCGTTATTACTTAAAATCGAGTTGTATCTATTATTTTCTTAATATTTTTACATAGAGTTATGAAGAGTTACGAGTTTTTATGTTACAGTTATGAAGTTTCCTTCATACTTCAGTTTATTTCATTATAACTCTTCGGCCACATCTAAAAGAGAAAGATCTTCTTCAAAAAAATCAGGAATTCCTATTTGAGTGCAAAAGCTTTTATCATCGAATTTTGTTTCTTCGAACCTTTCAACGACATCTCTATACTGCGACGCCTTGTTAAATCGACGTCTTGTCTTGATTTCATTACATCGAAAAACTGTTCTGCGAAAATTCGATGATACGGCGGCGTTCTAGCTTCAACTTTCTAACTAACTGACAGTATATTTAATTTAGACAATCCAAAAGTGCCTGAACAAGGTTAAATTGAAATAAATGCTTTGAGTTTAAGTTTCGCACTCCAGTAGGAATTCCATTCATACAAGAACGAAACGAACGAAAGAAAGAAATCCCTAGCCAAGGTATTACAAACCTATATTATCGTTTGTAGCTTCAGGATCAAATTCTAAATACAATATCACCTTTCAACTGGACCCTAAATCAAATAATACTGAGAGAACCCTGTTTATATTAGGCATCTACATTAATTTTAGTTGATATAAATCTAGGTAATATTTCGGTCTAAAATTACTTGTAAGGCTATCCTCAGGTAATTTAAAGACTATGATGTATCGCTTTTCTTCTCTTATCTGAACTTTAACGCAAAATTCTTGAGTAAAATTTTCTCTGTGGACGACTTTTATAATCGTTTTAGGGTGAGTTACGAAGAATTTTCTTCCTTTGACTTGTAATAATAAATTTCAAAATTCAATGAAAGTTTTTAATATATAAATGGCCTTTGGTGGTTAGTATGTTTAACAGTATGATGAAAAAGACGGTACAGTCGTTGAGTAATATTCTCCTGTTTTATATAACAGAGAATCACTGCTATATGAACGTCATAAATGATAAAACAGCTCCTAAGACGATTAGCACACTGCACCGCATTAAGGCTCCTGCAAATAGGCGCGACGCGCGACGCGAATCGCGAGCGACACAAAGGCACCGCTCGTTACGACTTGCGGTGCCTTTGTGTCGCATCGCGCCTGTGTGTACGAGCCTTTACGCAGCGGAATTTATTTGTATTGAATTTGTATGTAAAAAATCACGCGCCCGGGTAATGCGGTGATACTGTTCGGCTCATAAAACAAGTTTATGAGTCGAACAGTAATTAGTTGTCCATAGCGAAAACCTGAGGGCACCCACTTTTTAAATCAATAATATACTGGAATAAGGATACTAAGAAAGAATAAAAATTCAAGCTTAAATGATGAATGTCTTCATGGTTCGAATATTATTTCGATAATTTATATTAAAAAAAAAGAAATTAATATAAATTCTATAGTGACATGACATTATGAATGACGTCAATGTAATTTATAACAAGTTCTATGTGTCATCAATTACTAAACACTACATGAATTAATTAATAAAGAGATCGCAAAATTATCAGCTCAGTGACAACTTTAACGCCACAAGTTACAGTAATAATTGATTAAGTTACTGTAGTCTTCGTAATTGATATTATTATGTCCATAAAGTTGTCAATAATTACAGACAGTAATGTTCTTTTAATACTTGAATTGTCACTGACTCACATGTCAATACATTGAAGATGATAGCGATTATACAAAAATTATACAGAACCTTTCAAAAAAGTTCAATAAAATGAAATGAGAGTGTAGAGGACTTTTTTCTACACGATAATGAAACAAGAAGATTAGAAGGAAGGCAGTTTTAAAGGTTCAATTTGAAGACTATACACATTGTGGCAGGGACATCGACGCGCAAACCGTAGCTATGAATTCAGCCCATGATTCTAGCCCCCTTATAGCGTAGAAATTTTTCGTCAATTATCAAAAATCTACGGTAACCGGTTGCCATCCTGTATATTTCATTATGTACATACTTACTCATATGTTTTGAAGATATTAATGCAAATATGTAGTAGGAAATCTCCAATGAAAGAACTTATGAAAATCACTATCACGAAATATTAGAAAAAAGTCTTCACGCTGCGTCTCTCTGTCTGTCTAAACGCGATAAACTCAAAAACTACCAAACGGATTTTCATATGGTTTCCATCAATGGACGGAGTGAGGAAGGTTTAAATGTAATGTAAAAAAATATTGTTTTGCGACTTTTTGTACTTACATAGATGTCTTTCACGAAAGATAAATCCATTAATTATTCCCTTTGTCCCAGCTCCGGTCAAAATCAGGCTTTCAACTTTATTAAATCTTTTCATTTTCATGTTTGGCAAAGGACTAACCTTTGTATAGGTACTCAAGCAATTTTAAGATGTGAACCTACAGTCAATCAACGAATGAAAATCTTTAGGTCCTTAAGGTTAATTTTTACTTGCACTGTATTATTTTTCCTTACTGCCAACATTTTGAATGAAAATAATATTATTACAGTTCGAAAAAGTTACACGCGCCCGCTATGTGGGAAAATAAATTCTTCAAAATTTTGCTAAATGTTTTCGCTCCCTGACCAATGACCGTACATCTTTCAAATTGAGCTCCATTTTTTACTTACCGTGGCATTTCTCTACTTGGGTCATGGGGCCCGAGTGCGCGTCTCTTTTCGACATTTTACGTGACCAAAGGGCTGGGTCATTCTTTGGCCAAAGAATTAGCATTGCCATTCAACGTGGCAATGCTGCCAGTCTTGTGGACACGTTTCCGGATGACAGTGATGCGGACGAATACTTCGACACCTAAGTGTCCTTTTTTTATGTATATTTTTTTTACAATTTTACTCGCAAAACTTTCGAGTTTGATGGCGATTTGTATAGTTAGTCAACATGTGAAAACAATTGCAATACAGGTTCAGTTTTCCCAAAAAAAAACTGCTGAATCGTGACGTGTGTTATTTTCAACTTGTCTTGTGACAGGCGTTAGCCTGTCAAAGTCCTATTACTATAAGTTAAGTTAAGTTAAGTAAGGATAAGTTGGTTGGCGGCCACGTGGCTTAACAAACAAACCTGCTGTCCCACACATTTGGGTCGAATATAATATTGAAGTTTTGTATTTGACAGCTGATATTTTTTTCGCGATTACGATTTTGGTTCCACGGAGAAAGTTATTCAGTTTGATGGTCTGTACCTGTACGATACCACAAATTTCTAATACACGCTGTATCCACACAGACCTGTATAATTCTGTAAGTATCTCTTATTTCTCACAACACTCCAAAATTACTTTCCAACCGAATTCGCTGAACAGAACTAACACTCGGAAATCCGGAGCGATCCGTCAAACAAATGAAGTGTAAAACCTGTACCCGGTACGTATCCGTGCCGGTGCGACCGCGGCCAATTTTTCCGAATTACAGATTTACGATATTGTATCGGACCGAACTGAACGGCGGCGTCGGGAAAAAATACCTAAATTTACATACATAGAGTTTAAGTTTGGCTATTTATTTACACGAAGGAAGGATTGTGTCATTCATTGTATTATCTGTAGCTAGAAATAATAAGTAAGTTAACAACAATTTAAGTTAATAAAGGTTAATTTAAGTTTGAGACATTAGAGTTTGCGTGTACTGATGCATGTCTGTTTCTCTACAGGGCATACAGTGTATATGTCATGTTACATTGAGGATGCTTGATAACGTGTGTTGTAATTACTTGAGCTACCGACCATTCTACGCTCTGTTACATTTAACTTAAAATCGAAAATTTTGTCTCATGGAAACTTGACTTTATAACGCAAAAAAGGGTTCCGATAATTATAATTATGATATAAAATATTCTTACAGAGGCTCACAGCTTCTGAAGTTCCGACAGACATAATAAATTATTCAGTGTCAGCCATTTTAAGATCTTTTAATTCACTTTTTTTCCTCAATTAGGGAGGTACCTACCTATTTATTTTTTTATTTTCTGACAACATTATAATAAAGCAAGGTTTACAGTGACATAGTGTACCTACCTACGCTATTCTTGTCTATATTATACAATAATCTTCTGTCACTTTTCATTCCATTTCAAAGTCAAAGTCAGTCGACTTTCGTAACTCCTATTACATGTCAGCATCACTTTCGATATCACCTGAGATATTACGTTGAAAATATTCAGAAGAATGTTCAAGTTCATTCTCATATCAAGCACGTCGATAGATAGCTTTATCGTGTCTCGACTTGAGATGTATATCGTAGGTAGTGTAATAACGTCTCATGTGATCTTCTACGATGCCACTTTCGATAACTACGTACTATATATTTATCGTCTGCTGAATCTTGTAAAGTTATGATTAAGATAGTCACATCACTTAAGTTCTCGTTTGCTAGTATAGATAAAGGTGCTCTAAGCTGGTTTGGTAGATTATAAATGCGTTCAGTCTGACTTTCATATTCTTGAAGGATAATCTACTCGTAAAGCTTTAACCTTCGACGTCCTCCCACAATTATTCCAATTAGGTAATTTGAGATCGACGAGGCATGTTTTCTCTTTCAAATATTATAATAAAAACGCCCATCAGGCTATCTTAGTAGTCACCTGCTTTCTAGACAAATCATCTTTAACGCTGTCCATCCCTCGTTTCTTTGGTTTTCATCTATTTTTATACTCTTTCATACCCATTGTTCACATCCGAACCTCTTATCATTTTATTAAGACGTCTTAAGATCAATAGACTAAAAATGATTACTTTCGCCACAATATATTATATTCGATCAATTTGACCTAAGTAACAGATTTTTCCGTGTTCCACATTGGTGGCGGTAGATTTATGGGCAAGGCGTCTTAATATCGGGCCGATCCCATCCTAATTCAATATTTCTACTGCGGATACTGATGATAACGTTTTTACTATTCGATCGATTTCGATTTTGCAATATGAACGACAGTTAAGCAAATGGAAGATAATTCGATGATACAGTTTGTTGTACTCTGGACGCTTTTAACGTGTACGTCTTTCTTAATTTTTTACATCGTTCTCACATTATATAATTTTAAAATCAAAAGTAATGATGTAACTACTTAATATTTTCGTAAAATATAATTTAAAAAGAGTGTCCATGGAGTTTCTTGCCCGTTCTTCTCCATAGGTACCTACGCTTTGAAATGGGCAACTAGCGTCATATTTTCTGACTGACCGACTACTAGACAATTCAAAAGTGCCTGTAAATGGTTTAATTGAAATAAATAGTTTGAGTTTCAGTTATGACAACTGTAAATGATAAATGATTTTAGTCCTGTAAGTAGGTTTTTACAAACACTTTTACACGTCAATCATATTTTAAACAACTAGATGAGGTTGGCGTTTCCTATCTGACTACTCTGAGAAAAAAGGCCGAAACAAACTCAGAGGTCACAGTCTCTTTTAAAGTCCAGACATAATCTCGGTCAGATCATTTGTGAAGACCATGTAAATTGGTGTCTGAAATGGTCTTTTGAGGAAATCATACAGCTCAACTCAAAACTTAAGGGGCTCAACGATTCGACGAACAATACCAAAGAAAGGACATTTGGGTAGGCCCTACGGTAGGCTGCATAAATTACTCAAACTGCCAAACAAAAGAAAATTAACCCATAGTCTTCACATTCACAATCATTAAAATAATACTTTACAAAGTAAATATTCACGTCATTGTCGATGTAAAATTGATCAATGTCAATGAGTAAATGAAAATCCGAAAAATAGTCTTAAGGAACATTTTGAGGACCATGTAGATTGGTGTCTGAAATAGTCTTTTGAGGAAAGAACCCCACAGATTTGAGTGGACCTATCCAGTCAGTGCACGCATTTGTCAATTATCGTGCAGCTCAACTCAGAACTGAAGAACCTAAACACTGATATTTGTTATCTTCTATTTGCTTATCTTTCGTACGGAACAAGTGAAACTTCTCGAAAATGAAATCAAGTAATCGAATAATGGTAATCATTCCGATCCTTTTATAGATATAACCGAACACATTCCTACAAAACCGAGTGAATTTAATAAGCGGCCGACTTTGCATTATTCAAATAAATAGAGGCGGAAGAAATTCGTAGGCGTTTGTATAAAATTATTCAGCATTGAGATAAGGCGAGGAATACAAGCGTCTTCTCACTCGGTGTGTATACTGAGCATTATTCTGAATATAAAGGAAGTGGGTAGATTGTAAAAGATCCTAACAATTGGCAATTAGAGATAGTAGAGAAATCTTGTATATTTTAGGTACTATCGCTATAATTAATGGTAATCAGAAATTTTGTGACATAGTTCATCAAATGACCTTCCAGTAAGACCTTCTTTTGCACAGAGTAGTGTCATCGTCACTCAGCCAAAAGACGCCCACTCCTGGACATGGGCCTCCCTCGAAAATCGCCATTACGAGCAGTTCTAAAGCTGATTTAGTGGTTCAAACAGACAAATTATCAGAATCTAATCGGCCGTCATTTAAAGTTTCTGGTGCAAAATGCTGAAGAAGTTCAGTTATCATATTCACCACAAACCGCACACAAAATGGGGTCTCTCAGACTGGCGCGTTTGAGTTCTTTCTAACAACCACTTTAAGTGAATATTTTCAGAGTACTAAGACGATTGCCGTTTAAAAGCGAGAGCGCCGAGCGTTGGAAGACGACAGTACCTATCTACCTACTGTAGTATAACCACAGAGTAGCAGTAAGTCGGCTTCAAACAACGAGTAAAAACTGCCTCGTGCCCGCATAGACGTGTATGTACACACATCTCAAACTATTTCGAACAAAATATGACAGTCGGGAGCGCGCTTACACTCGCTGTACCTACGTGAAGCATATCTGTGTGTACGTACATATTCGCTCATTGAATGAAGCCAACTCTCTATACCTACCTATTTTGTGCCTCTGGTATATGTTGATATTTTACACGCACGGTACACTTTCCTCAATTTATTTCAAGTATGCCTACTTAAATTTTGTTGTCGTGAGTGCTACAATAATACAAGAACAGTGTTTGCGAGAAAGGAATTGTAATTGTTTGTAAGTGTTGCGAGAGTTGTTAAGTACCTACCTGTGCCTACAGGCACCGTTATTAATCTCGTGAGGAAACAAATTGGGTTGTGTCAAAACGTTGTGGAAATAATTATTTCCTTATAGATTTTTATAATCGATTAATAATAGAATAAGAATAATATAAGTTATTTAAAAGGCACTATTTTTAACCAATCACATTTTCGTTGCTTTATTAGATATCATTTATATCACAGAAGTTGCTTTCCAATGGTTATAAGAATATTTAACAAACTACCAAACTCGTATGGGGAACTGCCAATCAATCGATTTATAGTTCAGCGTTATTCAAAAGGATTATAGAAAAATCATTATATTCCGTGAATGAGTATTTAGACTTTAAAGATTTACTGACATGACGATCTGACATCTTACTTAGAATAACTACCTTTAAGATTTATGTACAAATTTTACTAGCTTCATTTATTTAATTAATGTAATCACTCATTTTGCATGCTAGGTTTACCTAATTATTTTAGAAACTGTTGAAATTTCATTTCAAAGAATACCATAATCTACTGCAAATAATAATCTATATATATTAAACCCATAATAATATACAGGGTTAAGGCTCCTTCAAACAAGCGCAACACGCGATAAAATTGCGCGCGACACAAAGGCACCGCAAATCGCGCAACGAGCGGTGCCTTTGAGTCGCGCGCGATTCGTGTCGCGCGTGTCGCGCCTGTTTGCAGGAGCCTTTATTGGACATTTATGTTCGTATAAGTCGTCAAAATAGCAGATTTCTTCTCGCGATTTCAGGTTTTGTCCCATAATAAAAGTTGTTCATAATGATAAGGTACAATGACCTTTTTAGAGGTTGTTGGTGTTTTTCCAATAATCTTGTATGTTTATTTGTGTTTGTATGTTGTATTTCAGATGATCAGTTAAAGCAATCACTTGTTTCTACCAACAAAGTTTCGAAAATATGGCTTGGGATTGAGTTGCTTCCAATTTTTGCATATTGAATGTTTTTTTTTTTAGTTTTTTTTTGTTTCTTTAGCTCCAATAGCAACTGTCTGTCTGTCTGCCAAGCCCATTGAATATGCTAATTTTCGCTTTTCGTGTCTGTGTTATAAAGTTATTATAAGTTATAATTATATTCATTAAAACTTACCTACACAAGTAAAGAAATCTTGATATTTTGTCAAGTCGTAAAACCGTGCGAAGTAGGAGCGGGTCGCTAGTATAGACGCCAGCAGATCAAACTACTACAATGTGTCAAATTTCTTTAATAGATTTTAAACTTTATCGCTAAAGTATAAGGTTTAAAGTTGATTGGGAAAATTTGTCAGTTTCGGGTAGCTTGATATGCTGGCGTCTCTACCTTTATAAAGTAACTTTTATAAAATTGCTACCCAAACCATTTGCCAACAAAATCACCATAAAACCATCGGTCTATTTACGAAACTGACAAAAAGCTCTAACCCCTCAAAATCAATAAGTGTTCGATGTATAAAACATGGGCAAACGAACACCGAAGGTAACTCCAAGACAAGAGTTGATCTTACGGTATTTGAACGTATAAAACAATGGATTGGAGCGAGTTGAGTGGTATCCACACTGACTTTATGTTTGAGTGAATAAAGACCCTACGTCTTATGTGTAGAATGTGCACATAGCGGCTTTAGAATTTGTATTTTCATGGAGTTTGTTGAATATTTTAAGATGACTTACGAGTATCTAGAAATTGTAAATAGGCTTAAATTCCATTATTAACTGACAGTCATAATATTTTGATTTAAACATCGAAATGATATTTATTTCTACACACACAGTAGGTTCATACAAACACTTTTACATGACAAAAACGTCTTTATAACTAGGCGGGTATGGATTTAAATAAACGCCGTGTTTTATAAGTTTTTTCTTTTTAAAGTTATCATACAACATTTCTTCTGAGATAACCGAGAGTTACATGGAGTAAATAACTTCAAAGATGAGTAGAATATTAATAACCATGTATAAAAAAGCCTGCGTGGTGGATTACGGCCCGCTCCCTCTCACTGAGAGGAGGCCTGTGTCCCAGCAGTGGGAACATTATAGGCTAATTATGTATGTATGTATGTATTGTATGTATAAAAAAGCAAAAATTGACAAAAATAACTACAAAACATTTGCTCACCTTCCCTTTATCCTCTCCTAAATACAAAACAGAAGAATTTACTTTCATAAGTAATACTATTTATACTACACTCTCTATGCTAAAATCAACAACTATGTACAGATGCCAGCACATCAAGCTACCCGAAACTGTCAAATTTTCCCAATCAACTTTGAACCTTATGCTTCACTACTAAATCTTTGAAACTACGCAACGGATTTTGATGCGGTTTTTTTTAATAGATAGAGTGATTCAAGAGGAAGGTTTATATGTATAATAACATCCATTAAATAGTGGAGAAGTACTGTTATTTTTGAGGTTTCTAATGTGATGTCGTAAATAATTACATTTTTTCCGCTTACATTGCAAACGCAGGCTGAACCCTACGAGTTTTATCAAAATAATGTACTAAGTATTGTACACATTGAAAAGGTCTACAGAAAAGCCCCTGATGGTATATGTCTATCTCTTATGGATAACCCACAATAACTTTTTTTTGTCATTTACTTTTTACGACAAATAATGGCTAATTTTCGAAGCGATTTTAACCAATACAGCATTAATCCTTAACCAATTAAATACCTTGAATACATTGTTCATTTAATATAGATCTATATGGCCCTTTACACCGTATGATTTAAGAGAATATTTTCGAAGATATTACAGATTTAAAAATTGCGGGACGTAGCGTTTGCGGCGGTACCGGCCGGCCGCCCGGTGCGGCAAGAGCAAAATGTTAAAAGTAAATAAGTAAAAATGTAGTGTATGAATTTAGATATTCCAAAGATAGCAGGAAATCTTCATGGTATAGGGAAAGGGGGATTGTTTTACTCCAAATTTAACGCGTGCGGGCCACGGGCAGTAATGAATAAATCAAAACTACTGAATCGATTTTAATCACATAGGCTATATATTTTATACCCGTGCGAATCCGGAGCGGGCCGCTATGTTTTTATGTACAACGTTCACAGTTTTTCTGTAGTGTATTTAGTATCAGCATTGCACCCGTGCGAAGCCGGGGCGGGTCGCTAGTTAGAGATAAAGTTGAAAATCTATTAAAGAAATCTGACAGAATGTAGT
The DNA here is from genome assembly GCA_927399505.1 of Luperina testacea. Lineage (NCBI taxonomy): Eukaryota > Metazoa > Arthropoda > Insecta > Lepidoptera > Noctuidae > Luperina > Luperina testacea. The sequence continues at coordinate 2,433,379 of OV656759.1, read as the reverse complement.
AGCTTGATGTGCTGGCGTGTGGACAATATTTATTAGGTTCTTAGTTTATCATCATCATCATCATTTCAGCCGAAAGACGTCCACTGCTGGACATAGGCCTCCCCCAAGCACCTTCACTTCGACCGGTTCTGTGTTTCTCGCACCCAACGGGTTCCTGCAGCGGTTCTTAGTTAATACATACCTATAAATAGTAAGCGAACAGACAGACAGATGACATTTATAAAAGAAAATGATTATGTCTACATAGTTCTTTGATGTCCGATGTTCAGCAGACTGAGAAACTTATAGAAGTAATGCATAGGAAAAGGTTCAAAGAAACCGGCTCATTGGTTTTAATTTCTTGTTTATGTTATTAAATGGTCTGCAGTCTTTGAACTGGGTGATTGAATTTTTATGCTCGATATTTCTCTATTAAATTGAAATACTCCATATTATTGGCTCTCGTTCAGAAAGTTGACTGAAATGTGTTTATACCATAAAATAACACAATCTTAGGGACTAGTAGTAGACTCTTTCATAAGTTTCTTAGTTTATGGCAGTCTCATAACATACACTCATCTCTCTCTCCTGACATCAAGCAATGGACAAAATTGTCAACATTTTTTATGCTTGACTACGAGGCTTTTGACTACGTTGTGTGTGTATATTTTATGTCTTTTTGTTATTTATTTTTTTATTTGCATTGTGTATTTTTGTTTGTGCAGAATAAATATTTTTTCTTTCATTCTTTCATACGATTTTGACTATTCTACCATCGTTATCGTGTTACGACGTTGTTCCCGGTTGTCATTGGTGGATCTTTGACAGTCGTTACGGGTCGTCAGAAGCCCGAAAGTCTGACAACCAGTCTTACCAAGGGGTATCGTATTACCCAGTAACTGCATTGTGGAGATCAAATAGGCAGTCGCTTCATGTAAAATACTGATATTCAGCTGCTTCTGGTTAGCCTGGAATCTGATCCCATCATAGTTGGGAAAAGGCTAGGAAGATGATGATGACCATCGTTGTATGCAGTTATCGCTGAGAGAATGTAATTTGGTCTTGGCCCTCTGGTCCAAAGGCAATTTTTGAAGTGAAAACTTCTTTAGCGGCGCTGTGTATGTACTTTTTTGGAATGGGTAAAAACTTCAAAATTCGCGTCAGGTCACGTGACCCTGATCGAAAATTCGTAAGACGTAAAACGTCAGACGTCTCGCCCACAGCCTCGATTCTAACTGTCAAATCAAAAAGCTCTAAATATTCGGGCGTAGACTGACAAAAATAATAAACTGTACTTAATTTTTTAAATATTTCTATTCTTTTACTACACAATTGAAGCTACATTTATTAGAAGAAGCTAAGAAAAGTGATAATTTGAAGAAAGCTCGACAGGCGAAACAAATACGAAAGTTTAAAACAATATTCCGTGATACAGATTTTATCCATATTTACAGGCTTTCTGAGGATTTAATTAATATATTGGAAGATGACTTAACTCCATATATGCGTCCGCGACTTCGTTCCAGTGGTTTAACCAAGAGGCTAAAGGTTTGTTTACATCTAGGTTTCTTGAGATATGATGGGTATACCTCACCACACACCAACAAAAGCCTATTGAATTCCTGATGTTTCAGATATTATGCACACTATCATTTTTGGCTAATGGAAGTTACCAAAAAATCATTGGGAAGAATGTAGACACATACCTACATATCTCAGTCTTCTGCCTCTAGGGCAATCCACGAAGTTATTATTTACAATACAATGATAACTTAAACACAAGTCAAGATTGCACTTAATTCTAGCTTCATTCATTGATTTCAGGTGACTCAGGATATCCTCAAAGGCCTTATTTAATGACTCCCTTTAGTAATTCAGAAACTGAGACTCCAGAGCCATTACAACAATTTGCACAGCAGTGCAAGAAACAGTGTAGAGGACTATTGGAATCCTGAAAGGACGGTTCAGATGTGTATTAGTACATAGGGTTTTGTACTATGATCCTATAAAAGTGGGAGAAATTGTGATGGCTTCCTGTGTTTTAAACGACATATGTAATAGAGCCGGGCTACCAGCTCCTATGATGATGAGACCAATGTGACTTAGATGAAGAATCTAGGTTACTTGGAATCCTGACACATCAGGCTCCAACACATGATGACTTAGAGAGTAGGCTGATAAGTAGGCGAGATTTAGTTAATCAATTATGGCGAGCATGTTGTATCTACAATTTATGCGTTCCTTTACAGATGTGGTTAACGTGTTTAGATAGAATATACTCACCATTATTGATTAGATACAATAAATAGGTATTTAAATTATTAATAAAAATATTATTATAATCAACAATTGTCATAACATTTAAGGTGTGTATTTAAAGTGTGGTGTTTAAGGTGTATATGATTAGTATAATATCAATAGCCTATAATAATATGTGCCTATTTATACCTTAGTCCCTATTTGTACTATATTTTTAAATGGGTAAGAGTGTATACAGGGGTATGAGAAATTAAACAGATAACTGCATTATTTTCTTTTTTATTTACTATTAAAAACAATCAATCAAATCAAAAATCATTTATTCAAAATGACTTTTGATATTCAGTTAGAAAAACTTGATTCTATACAATAGTAGGTATGCAAAGTAATTAACATTACAAGAAACAGGACATTTAATTAAATAATTTAGTATATACAATGAAAACTACCCAAGCAAAACAAAATTAAATAAGTACCTAAATAAAAGCCTGCAGGCATAAAGAGCATGCCCGCTAACAAACATTGACATTTACTACAAAAAAACAGTTCTTATACTTAAACTTCTTAACATCCATCTTAAATAAACTTAAAATTATCTAAACATAGTAGTAGATCCATGTTTCGGAGATTCAACTTCCTCGACTGATGGATGCTCATAAATCCTGCAGTGCCTGGGTCTGCCTTGACCATGACTCACTTATTTCCTTAAAAGTCGAACATCCTCTGCTGGTTGTCAATAAGAAGTCTCTCATTTTCCAAACACCTCTCTTTAATGGCGACAAAACATTCAGTCAGGCTCGCCATTTGGATTGCCTTTGAGAAGGTGGTGAGTGCTGGATCAGACGGCGGTGTGCAGTTCGATGCCTACGAGATGCTATGAACATAAAAATGCAACAAATTACTATACTGAGGTAAAACAAATATGTAAGTATCATCAACATCACATCACTCTCCCTCTAAAGGAATAGATATTACAATGTAGTATACATATTAGATGTAGTCTATATCTTGATTCTATTAGATGTAGTCTATATCTTGATCTTGATTGAATAAGGGCTGCTGTTGAAAAAACCTACAGAAAATCCCAACAAATTGGCCCAACCCGGGAATCAAAAGTGAGACCACTACTATGTAGTGCTTTTTACACTAAACCAATAATTAACCAAATTATAATTAAGTTAACCTTACATGAAGATGCAATTGGGGCATTACTCCTATGATGACGCATTGCAAGACTGCAAGTGGTGATCTAGCCTCAAACTGTAATACAAAAAAAAGTTATCTAAATATCCATTATAAAGTTAAAACATATTATTGTAAGACTTTTATTTAAAACTTCACCTTTTGTTCTGTATTAGGCTGGTTTTCCATTGGCACATTGTCCCTATACAAAGATGGGCCTGGTTGTATGTCCGTTCGCCCTGCAAATATAACATTACATTATTATATTTTATTAGAATTAACTTACTGGTATTGAAGGTGTGGACTGTTCGTTCTGGAGCATGCCTCTAGTAGATTGTTCTACAGGCAGTAATTGGTCAGTAGGTCGTCTTAGGGGTTGCTTAGGACTCTACAAAATTAAATATGAAAATTATAATTTCCAAGTACCTATACAGTTTTCATATTATGTAATGAAAGTATAGCACTTCTTGGCATGCTAAAACACACAATGTTACGTTACAACAATAAAGTTATACGTACATATTATAGTAAAACAATAGCTAATCATGTAATTTACTTAAATTTTATTAATATCTCGTGTATCATACAATACTCGTGGATGAGAAAATAGTAATAATAGCCATATACTATCAGTGAAAAAACCATAATACTCACATTTCATTAGGTAGTTGTATTTATCCTCTTAGTCACAGAACTACCTATGTTAAAAGCACTCGCTGATACAAATAATCAAGCACCCAAAAGTTTAATGTATAAAAACTACAAATTCAAGTGATTTTGTTAGCGTCGCGTCATCGGTTGTTATTGTTATGTCATGTTGACTTTTAATTCATCGTCGCGTCGCGTTGCACGAATAGAGCAAAGGAATCGTCATTCAGCCTTAAAATGTAATAAGAAATATGAAATAAGCTCTTTTAAATATGATATTGGTTATAGTTTAACTGTATTCCTTATAATACTTAAAGATAGACCTTTAATATATATTTTAAACCTATAAAACTCTCAGTTTTCTTTCTTCTCAATTCTCAGTACCATGTGATTAGCGATGATGGTTCTGGTAATGATGATGATGAAAAAGTCGTTGAAATTATGGATGGAAGTTGATTTTCCTAAGAGATAAACTTTTTAATGTAAAATAATTGTAATAGTTCTGAAGTGTTAAATTTTTAATGTAATATAAATTGTCATGTTTGTGTACGATAGCGCAATAAATGAATATTGTATTCCACCACATAAATAATAGTACTTTTATACTGATAATGAAAGCAATTCGTACAAAATTATTCTCTAACCATTCCAAAATATTAAAAATGCACAACGTTAATATTCAAGTTTTCACTTCTGCCGGCACTCCCGGAGTGCAACCCGTCGTTTTTTTTTAATACTACTCTCTTTATTCATGCGTGTGCCTGTTTAAGATTCGAAGTACCTAGGGTTCGTAACCTAGAAAGTTCGGGGTAGAAATACTTAAATAAAAATATAGCATTCATCCGTATAGATACCATTCATTCATCAAATCAGACAATACCTAAGTGCATTATCATAATGTCTGAAGTACTACCTAAATCGAAGTAGTCGAATACAACAAGAAACTCCATCGGATCGTTTTCCGCAGCTACAAAACAAGAATAGTCCGGAAGAGCAAAACCCAATCCAAAACGCGTCTTCTAGGTCACTTGGGTGCAACAGAGACGAAAATAGCAAACCACAAATGCAAGACAGAGGAAGGAAATACCCTAACGACTCCTCATTTTGACATCCTGGATGTTTGTATTTATAGTTTCCAGGAATCGTTGCTGATTGTTCCAAAGGGTATTCATTCTCAATTCTTGGAACATTAATACTTGGAATTTTGTTACTGAATGTAGCTACAACCAGTATTTGGTACGTCGATCAGGTGAATAACATTCCTGTATATTAGCTGTAGCAATGAGGTTATGATTCCTTAACTTCTTCCCTCCCTCACCTCCCTCCTCTCTCACCTTTATGTTGGGTCTTTTTGGCGCAGCCGTGAGAACACTATCCTGCTAATTTCTTACATCGGACTTTACACTTTTTATTTGATTTTTATTTGTGTCATGTGTCTGGTGTATTGTGTGTCTTTTAGACTGTGCTAAATACATTTGACCGGGTTTTTGCGACATTGTGAAGGCCGCAGGAACCCGTTAGATGCGAGAAGCAAAGAACGGAGGTGCTTGGGGAAGTCTATGTCTAGCAGTGGAAATCTTTCGGCTGAAATGCTGATGGTGATGATGAACTAAATGTATTTTCTTTCTTTATTTTCTTTCTTATGTAACTCTTTGTATATTAGGTACATTTCCAAGAAATGTTTTGTTTAGAAATAAACATAGTCTACATATCAGGGTCAATGAATGCGTGTACCCATATACCGCTATTTTGTAGGATCTTCATTGATGTGGAAGGAACCTGGAATTTCATTAAAATAATGATCAGTTTCGCAAGTCGATTGTTAAACTTTAATGACTTAATTTGACGGCTCACTGGCTGTTCAATAATTCTCGTATGATAAGTACCTACAAACAGTCAACGACCTTTAAATCTCATGGCATTTTGAAATTTTATATGGCTTTTGGTAGTTAGTGGCAGTGGGTATTTTGCACCCAGCTGGATATTTTGGCACTGTAAATATCTAACAGCATCGTTGGTTTAGTGGTCGCAAGCGCAACTGCTGAGCATGATGTCCTGGGTTCGATTCCCGGGTCAGAAAAAGTGTTACTTGGTTTTTTTTTACCAGGATTTTTTCAGTAGCAGCCTGGAGTCCGAATTTCTGCCCGGTTGACGGTAATAGGCTTGCCCCCTGTCAGGTGGGACTTAAACATAACTGGTGAAATATGGGTCTGTTATAGATATACTTTCACCCTAAAGGCTCCTACAATCAGACGCGACACGCGATATAATCGCGCGCGACACAAAGGCACCGCTCGTTGCGCGACTTGCGATACCTTTGTGTCGCGTGTCCTGTCGCGCCTGTTTGAAGGAGCCTTAACCCTGTGTTGTTATGTTATGTTAATATTCTATCCATCACTAGGGTCCTTTAATTGACTGCTGATATTTTGTATCTTTGCAGTTAAATCTGTTGTTACATATGAAAATGCCCATGTTTTTTGTCCAACGAAGTACAGAATGTCGTTTGTCACCACTTAATCGGAGAATTAAGGACCATTGGCTGTTAAAACTTGACACCCATTGAGCCATCAAATTACTTAAATAAGTTAACAAAACACTTCTCAAACTGATATTATCAGATGTCAGGAACACGGGACCATCAATCACTAAGGACCCCATCGCAACCGCTAAGTATACCATTAATATAAAAATCATCCCTTTAACACAATAAAAATATCATCTTGATAAACTTATAACGTTATTTAATAATATTAATGACGAAACAAGTGAAGTGAATCGAACAATTAGATCGACCGTCACGGAAACAATCAAGGAATTATCTTTCTTATTGACTGGGGAGGAACGACTAAAGTCCCTTTCTTTTGAGAGTTTCATTATGATCGTATCAAACAATTGACCCCTATAATGGCGTCAATTGGAACTCGGGTTTTTGGTACAAACGTTAGGGTACATCTTAATGGTACATTAATTAAAGTACCTCAAATTGATGATGTCTCTTTGAATCTATAGCCGTAAGTGCTTAGTCAAGACTGTATAGGTATTATGTCGGTAGCTACCTAGTTCAATTGAATTGACAAAAGTAAAGGTACGTGCACACACATCAGTCACACGTCACCGATTAGTCACGTCACGTCAACGTTAGGGACGTAATGTGCCTAATGTGTTGTAGATGAAAAGTTGGTCAGTTTTTTACGCAACAACATACGTTTCAACGCGTTGGTGAGGCATCGTTGACTGAGATGCGCCGCTTGCGATGTAACTGTCATGTGGGGCCGATGTTCTACGACTTCTAGTTCTAATAAACTATACAACTTTAAATGTTTACATTTGTGTTCACATAATTTGTCAATCTTTATGGAACACCAGAAGGCCAATTCGCGTAATTTAAATCGTTCAAAATCTAGTGGCAAACTCATCTCAGCGACAGTTACTGTCAACAATTGGTCAAAAATGCAGAGATTTTAGAGGTTTTTTTGGCAGATTGAGACAGATCAAACTATGAGTCAACGTTCTTAACATTACGAGAATTGCCCCTCTGTTGTGTGTTTTTTTGAGCGGTTTTGGTGTGGTCCCATGATAAAAATGATTTCTAATGATGGGTAGGAACAGTGACCCATTTGCAGGTTTAGTGTAAACAAAAACTACGCTTGTATTTTTTGGCGTGACTGACTGGTGACTTCACGGTGACGGGACTGATTTGTGACTGTGTGCGTGGACCTTAAGTTGGCATATTTAGATGGGCTAATTGCTTTGTCGTGGCTACCGACGCTGTTAGTGGAGTCATCAATATGATTTATTGATAATCTAATGTTCGGTTTATGGGCCTGTTAGATCAGCTATCTCGAACGTATTAGCATTACTTGTAATTAGGCTGAAATTATTAGTGAGCTTGCAGTTTGTATGCAACCATGTGGGCTTTGTATGGGGGTTCTTTCGTTCCATTTTCGTTCTCATGCGTTTCTCTATTTGGCTTCCTCCATACTAATCCCTAGTCCCAACTCGCCCGCATTTTTATATGCCTAGTAGCTACAAGGGTACAGTTTCTCGGAAAAGTGCTACGATGTAGAAAATAAACACTTATGACGTATAAATTTTGCTCTTGATCTTTTTCTATATATATTTTTTTAACAAAATAACCTATATATCAAGACCCCTCCGTTCCTCGGAAAGTAAGTTAAGCCGTGGGCCCCGGTTGTTATTTCTGGACCTTTGACAATTAATTACGAGTCGTCAGAAGTCCGAAAGTCTGACAACTAGTCTTACCAAAGGGTATTATGTTACCCAGTTATAGAGTCGAGGAGGAGAGGTTGTAGAGGTCAGATAGGCAGTTGTTCCATGTAAAATTCTGCAGCTTCATATGGTTAGACTGGAAGTCATCATATAATCTTTTTCTTCTAAAGAAACTTTTTTTAGTGAGACAAGAACAATTGGTACGTAATATAAATAAAATACCAGCATTATTTAATATGCTAAAATAGTCTTAAAAGGTAAATGGGTTTTGAAAAAAAAGAATATTTCATAAACCACTTGTAGCAAAAAGAAAGGGCGTAAAAGAAAGGGGTACGTAAATAAAATAAGGCAATTCATCACTTTTATTGCGCTCACGAGAATAACCTTTTGGATAACTAATTCTATTAATTGTCTGCATAAAGAAAATATAGGTAAATGGTTTTATTATTCAAAACATATCTGTTATTTTCCATCACAATTCTTTCTAATAAAAAGAGGTACCGTACCTATTTTGAATAGCAGTCAAATTAATTAACATAGAACTTTTACATAGCGTTTTTATTTTTTAACTATTCAAATAATTTTAAGGTCAGTGATTATGATAACAATTTGTTCACCCTAATTATATAACCGTGCCTTCGTATAATTTAATTATATTTATGAATTTAAATAGCGGCGAGCGTGTCCATGTTTGATTTAAATCTAAACTATAATAATAAAATTAGGTTTTTGTATGTTTGTTTGTTACGCTTTTACGCTAAAACAGCTGAACGGGTTAGGATAAAATTTGGCACACGGGTAGACCATGACCTGGATTATGGTGAAAGCTCGGGGCACAGATAGTATTTTATAAATAACAATGTGACTGAATTAAAAACTTTTTTACAAAAAAAAAAAAAGAAAAACAATCGACTTCCAAAGAAAAACACTACAAAGTGAAAAATAACTTTAATTTCGGAAGTCGGTGTCGTTGGTGCCGTATTTTCGTTTTTTGACACCGACTTCCGAAATTAGAGTTATTTTTCTGTTTTTTTTTGGAAGTCGTTTTTTTGTATAAAAGTTTTTGTTTTCCACTTTGTAGTTGTACCTACCCAATACAAATTCATATAACACTTGCTATGTAAATATCAGTGAAAGGAAGTTATAAAAAAATCATAAATATAAACTAAATGGAAAAAAATCGTATTATTGAAGTTAACTCACAAACTACAAAAGCAAAGTTAATAAAACTTACACGGGACCATCCGTAAGGCGTACCTTATCCATTAAAAAAATAATTTTGCAAATCGTCTTATAAATAACGGAGTTCTGAGGTAAGAAACATTAAAAAAAAAATATTCAACCGAATTGAGAACCTTCTCCTTTTTTGAAGTCGGTGAATAAAAAATGGTTTTATTACATTTCACAAGCTGGACAAAAGAAACGACCACTGGCCCGCTTTAGCACTGGATCGAAAAAGCTGGAAGACATGGGAAGGATTTTGGACCAGCATTCGATGATGTAGGCTAACAGTGACAGTAACATTACACTTTAAAATTAGTCACCTAGTGCACACGAGCGACACGCGTTAAGGCTCGTACACACAGGCGCGACGCGACACGCGACACAAAGGCACTGCTCGTTGCGCGACTTGCGGTGCCTTTGTGTCGCGTGTCGCGTCGCGCCTGTGTGCGCCTGTGTGTATGAACATACGAGCAAGACGATAATGTAGAAGGCAGACAATATGATATATTTACTACTTTGGCCCACCTTTGCAATAAGTACTTCAAACAAATTAAACTTTATAATGAATTTAACCCCAACAACAATATATTAAGTATTGTCAACTAACCCTTCAACTGCAAACACTACTAAATAATAATAATAATAATTTACCTCTAACATAATAAATGTTAATAACCATAAACATAATCCTATCCGATTCGAGGAGGAAATTATATTCCGATACTATCTTGTGGGTCTCTCGTTCATTATCTGAATTAGGGGTGGTATCGGTTTGATTATGACAATGAAGTGATTCTCATAACATAATCGTTATTGTTATTGCTTTGTTATTTCGATGTACTAATATTGAGGACGTTTTGCGGTTGAATCTTGTTCAACAGTAACTGCTATACAGGGTGGTGATTTAGGAATCGTCAAGGGGGTGATTCTACCCGTCATTTTAAACAACATTCGCTACGAAACTCTTATACGATTCGTGGAAAACAAAATCAAATACAACAGTGTAGACAGACTATTTCGATGTATGTAGGTATATTATATAACGGGGAAGGTATAGTGTGTCTCGTTATCATCAGCCGTATTTAACTATTGTGGGCGTACAGTGGGTATGTGTTGGTTATTGCGCAATAGAAAAACCGTTTGCAGTTCAAATAAGATTATAATTTCACGAACAATTTAGTCACACTAGCAAATTACACACAGTAGGTACACGACACAACCAGATACGGAACGCTGGACAGTTTCTGAGCACATGTTGTCCGTACGATGTCCAATCTCCAAGTCCAACTCCAAAAGTGAGCTCCACATCGTTCTGTCGAGCTGTTTTCTAACCCCCACGGACTCAGGCTAGACTCTGTCAAGCGCCACCAGATGGCGCTAGCGTTCCGACTAGTCAAATGCATGACCGGATGCGACACGGCTATCCTGCGATGCACACGTCCTCGTGTGTTAATCTGTAAACAAACATACCCCGTAAAGTATCTCATAGCTCGGTCACTCCTGACCAAATATGGTACAAAACAACACAATGAAAATTCGCACAAACTAAAAAAATTGCAGAGTTCAGAGTATCAATCATTATTTGATTCCCAAATCTCAAGATCACAAACCAAATAATCAAGTAAACATGATAGAGCAGCTAATAAAACATCCTTACAGCATAACAAAACACAGCAGGAATCTTATTCGTGGCCTGTGGCTTTTCATTAAGCCCCTACAACAAACCTCATGTTTGTTACCTTGAATTCCTCCTGAATTCCGAGTCCCACGGACTCTATGGTCTCTACAAGACCCCGACCAGCCGAACTAAGATTCACCACTATCACTCGACTTTAATCTCTACTCTGTTTCATCAACCAGACTTCTACTTTGCTTTCCTCAAATTCGTCATTAATACTCTGATCCCTTGGCCTGTGCCATGACATACGCCTTAGCCTCATGAGCGTACTTGATTCAACTAGAGCCATGTAATCAAACTTTAATCAATCATAACAAAAAAAACATCAACCAGAGCCATGTACCATCGTTATCCACATTATAACAATAATCTTTTTCACTAAGAGCCTTAGACACCTGGGAACCCACAGACGAGTAAACCACTCTAACACCACGGCACTCCGGCCGACCAGCAATCGCATTGCTCTCACACATCCAGCGCATGGATCCACGTGTATCACCCCTGTGACTACACACTTTTTACTACGGCCGATAGAGAACCCCCACTCGCGTGGTTCCCACTACTTAGGCTTGCTCATAGCTCATTACCACTGTGATCACAATCTACTTCGACTGGTACATAACCTACTGGCATCATTCATAACCTATCGTGAGCGTATTTAAAAATTGCATCGTTAACTAGATTGGGCTATACCTAACAATGTAACCGTTCTTTGCCGTTGTTTACCAGGGAAGCACTCTGTACCAGAGTCAAAACAAAATGAAAACGACTCACCAAATTCAAATTCAGTAGACAATAGATCTGTAGCTGGCTTAATGGCTGTAGTGGTTGCAATCCACAGCCTCCTTGGCAGAAGTCTTGAAACTCCTCGCTCGAAAAGCACCGTCCCTGATCAGCGACCACTCGTACAGGAGATCCAAAGAGCGCAGCGCTGTCCACCACTGTCATTCTGCTTGCACGTGTCCTTGTATGTTAACCTGTAACCAAAAAAGTCAACAGCAGTGCATGTTCCCCTCGGCCAATTCTGACCACATTTAATAAAAAACAATAACAATCATTGATAACAAAAGATTCCTCTAAGCCCTGGCAATAATTGTTCAGGAACTGCATCAACTCACGAGTAGATCACATACAACGCTCATGGCCCGGCTGCCGCAGCAGCTAGTGACACTCATGCCACCCATATCGTCATCACCTCAAGTGATACGACCAAAACACATCACTTCTCATAGACTCTACGACTCCCAGGTCAATACATGACCAACACAACAATAGTCTCCCTTGAGACCCAGGTCCCCGCTGCACCACCAGCTGCCCATCGCTCCCTGAACAACTCACAAGCGAGTTGCAGTTACGACTACAGACAAGTACGTACAGTGCGACCTAGCCATGGTATGTGCTCTACTACTCGGTGAAGGAACTATCCTCACCGCCTTCTACGTTTAACACGTTAGGAACACTACTTAGAGGCATCTTTCGTATGCGATCGTGAGCATACTAGTAAGTTCGGTTAGAATCTAAAGCTTATGTATGACGTATAGCGATCACTTGTCAAAACTTCCACAACCTTAAATGGACCTCTGAACTTCCGATCTAGATTAGTCTGATAATCTGATTTCACTCTTCGTTTTATAATAACACAAAATAGCCTACCCAAAATAATACTTTGCAAGTAAATGTCGTGTAGAAACGTAATAGAATCTCAAGTTGTGACTCGCTATTCGCAACGCTTCTTATGATTTGTTTTGTGCTGAATACACGCGTTTAACCAATACCAGTCAACGCAACAACATTATTAACTCGTTTGCCACTTAATTTGGCTGCACAACTTGCTTTTACTAACGAGCATTCAGCACCAGAATAGTAACAAAACAATACAGCTGACCTTTATGTTCCAACGTGCCTGCGGGTAGTTGTACGACGCAAACATCCACTTGCCGCTGCTGCTTGCAGCGCGTGCTCCACCTCCACCTCTGCTTGGCTGCCTCTTCTCGTGCACCGGGCCGCAACATGTCCTGGATTCCCTCACTTGCAGCACACGAAGGGCTTCACCGACGGCTGCGGGCTGCTTGGCTCGATTCTTGAAGTCACTCCACGTCACTGGTAGCTCTACGCTACGTCCATCGTATTATTTACGATAGCCACGTTGATACTGCTTCCTTTGTGCGCCTTAATGACGGCCACAAGTTGACCTCCTTGCAGTGAATTTTCAGCAAAACACAAATCAGCTGTCGTATTGTGTGCTGTTACGTTTGCGCACGCGTCCTATCGCGTTTTCTAATTTCAAACTCCGGTTTTTAGACACCTTTTTTTTTTTAACATGGCGGTAGGGCGCAACTTGCGCGTCACTGGGCAAAGGTATTTCGGCACACAGACTATGCCCAAAACAACATTCACTATGATCGCGCATCCGTATCTGGCTTGTCTGGGTTCAACTCAAACAGGTCCACCCGATTATTTAATAAACGTTCGCAGTTTGTACTTTGTTTTTTTTAAAATGTCAACGGTCACTTTCACTTTTAGCGTTCTCATTTTGCGCATGAACCAACACGAATCCCACTTCTGATAACGGGGAAGGTATAGTGTGTCTCGTTATCATCAGCCGTATTTAACTATTGTGGGCGTACAGTGGGTATGTGTTGGTTATTGCGCAATAGAAAAACCGTTTGCAGTTCAAATAAGATTATAATTTCACGAACAATTTAGTCACACTAGCAAATTACACACAGTAGGTACACGACACGACCAGATACGGAACGCTGGACAGTTTCTGAGCACATGTTGTCCGTACGATGTCCAATCTCCAAGTCCAACTCCAAAAGTGAGCTCCACATCGTTCTGTCGAGCTGTTTTATAACCCCCACGGACTCAGGCTAGACTCTGTCAAGCGCCACCAGATGGCGCTAGCGTTCCGACTAGTCAAATGCATGACCGGATGCGACATATATATTGTTTTAGCGTACCCAAAGGGTAAAAACGTGACCCTATTACTAAGACTACACTGTCCGTCTGTCTGTCACCGGGCTGTATCTCATGAACCGTGATAGCTAGACAGTTAAAAATTTCACAGAATATTGTATTTCTGTTGCCGCTACAACAACAAATACTAAAAACAGAATAAAATGAATATTTAAGGGGGCTCCCATACAGCAAACTTGTTTTCTTCGGCGTTTTTGCCTTGTGGTACGGCACTCTTCAGTTTTTTTTTTTTTTACTATTCTGGTTTTTATTTTCATAACACAAGTTGTTTGGAATCACGGGTAGAATCATCCCCCTGCCGGATGCAGGTGACTTAATCGCCTTTCTGTATTTGTACAGTAAATTTTGTGTTTTGTGTGAGTCCTGCCGAAAAAAAAGTTCCTTTCAGTGATATTTCTCGGAATTCTCTCCAGTTAAACGTCTTCTGATGACTAAAAAAAATGGCAAAAAATGGCGAAAATGGCATTCTCCTGGTCGTTTTTCATTGGAACCCAGTGCGAGTTATATTATTGGAGCCAAAAGATGTATTTCGGGGTAGGCAGAAGATTTTTGGATGCCAGTTGATAGTTTGAGCCGCATTTTATGGTGATAAAATCCATTTAGATAAGATTTGATGTAAGACAACGTCACGCCAGTCAGTCTCGAAGAGCTAGTCAGAGGTGTACAGTCACGAGCATAAGTATGTATACATTTGGCTTTATTCAAAGACAATTTTCTCCTTTAGTTTTGAATGAAATTTTATGTTATTACGAACAAAGTATTCTCGAACCCATAGGTTTGTGCTTTACACAAACCTATGGGTTCGAGAATACTTTGTGTAAAGTATCGTATTTCAACGTTGCATTCGTTATTTCACGAAAAAATCGCAATTGAAAGCTGCCATGTGTTGACATATTAATGCTCGTGACTGTACGTATAGTACACCTACATGTGGTACATCCTATAGTACAGACGCCAGCACATCAAGTTACTACAATCTGTCAAATTTCTTTAATAGATTTTCAACTGTATCGCTAAAGCATAAGGTTCAAAGTTGATTGGGAAAATTTGACAGTTTCGGCTAGCTTGATGTGCTGGCGCCTGTACAACCACTCGCTAACTAGGAACTATTAACTAGGACGTTATTTTCGTCATAATTTTACTAACATAATCAAAACCGACTACAAAATCCCGCACATAAACCTAAAAACATTATAGGTATTATCAAAAATCGATATTCAGCTACTAACCAAATTATCGACGAGACCATAAATACACACAAACTCCGTGGGAGGGCGCTACTTTAAAGTAATTATAAATTATAATAATGTAAACGCGTTTGATATGACGAAAACAGATGGTGACGTGAAGTGGCGACTGATAAAGGTAAACTGTCATGGCTGACTGGGGTCATAAAATTTATTTAGTTAATTAATGTTTGTAAAGTAATAATGTGGAGAAGGTTAGGGTTAGGTAATCTGATTAAAAAGTTTGATTTAATAATTGTCGTATGTGTTTTTATTAAGGTCGTTTTCCAAATTTACGGCGGATTTGAAACCAAAATGTGATGAACATGAGTACTTTAGTGTGGTGCACTAGCTGCGTCCCGCGGTTTCTCTCGATCCCGTGGAATATCGTGTATCGTGTGTCCTAATCCAGGTCCTGGTCTACTCATGTGCCAAATTTCATCGACATCTGTTCAGCCGTTTGAAAGTGAAAGCGTAACAAACAAACACAAAAAATCTAATCTTTTCTCTTTATTATATTTTAGTTTAGTGGACAATTAATCAACAAATTAGTAACTAATGAAAGTCTTGAGTACCTACCTTTCCTGAAGTGCCTTGTTTATTATAATTAATAGAACGACGGTTAATCCTGCAAAGACTGCTAGGTGTTATGATCCAACACGCTTTACCTCGACTTACTTATACTTTGAAATATCCTAGCTAGACTAACCTAAAAGCTGCTTAAAGCTGCTTCACGTCAAATTAATTTCCCGCTTCATTACTATAGTCGTCGCGTTTTAGCATGAAAATTGCGGTCATTGACCCACTTACATTTTCTAGTATCTTGTATTGTATCAAAAACAGAAATAAAGTAGTAAAATACAAAAAAAACATACATAGATTATTGTTTGGGTTCCTGCGAAGAAATTTTAGGGAAAGGGCAACGACCGCTAGTGCCATGCTTAAATGCGACAACTTTAATTATTAACACATAGATTCACACACATGACATGACCTCAATTACCTATTCAAGAAATAACACGAGATATATCATTGATGTCAATAATATCAAGAGATATTGATTTCCCTGTCATCGTTACCCCAATACCACAATGTTGTAACCTAATATATTACTAGCGCTGAAAGGGTTACAAAATAAGGGTCGATCTTAATTACTGTTAACGTCAAATACTTTGTTCATTTTGATCTACAAATGGTAGTGAATTGGGTTCTCAAATAACCCTGTTAAATTTATTAGTTGTTATTTGAGATGAACGTGTTACCTATAATAATTACTGAGGGTAGATAAAGTTATTGGCATCACTTTGTTGATAATAATTATTTTCAACCAATGATATTTTAGTACTAAAATATCATTGTTTTCAACTAAGTGCCCGATTGAGTGTCTGATTGAATGTTATATATATTATTTTTGTTTTGTATTAAGTAGATTCTATATTTCCAGTCGAAAGTACAATAGCCTCTTTGTTTATAAAACATATTGGGAAAGAAACTTTTATGTTGCAATATAGTAAAAATATTATTGGAGCAATTATTTAATTATTCACTTACACTGAGAGATTTTTGTATTCTATCAGTATAAATAAATGTCTAAAAATAAATTTTAGCAATAAATTCACAACTGTAGACTAAAAACAACTTAAACTATAAAATTAAAGTCCTAAAAATTTCCACAAGAACTATCAAAGTGGAATTTTTTCATGAAAAGGGTCCATTAAATGAACAAATTCCTCGGAGTCTGTAAATCGGTGCAGAATTTTCGCAATCAAAATATTTTTCAACGCGACCGCACATCACTAGAAGAATGCCGCGGGCGACGGCAAATGATTTATTTTAATCGATTGTTTACCACGGGAAATCTGTTGGCTAAATCGTTTTATGTATGTAATAAAATTGATAAAAAGTAAGTAATGGTTGTTAGGTGTGGCTGTGCCTTTATGTGCATTGTTATTGTTACGGTCGACTACGTTTGTGAGGTCAGCAGAAGTGTTTATAGCGTCGTAAATAAATTGGTGCAGTTCGGGATTTGTTTAGCTAAGGCAGTAGCTAAAGTAGCTGAAGCAGTTGTTTAGCTAAGGCTGGAGTGCCAAGACGTTTTTAGGTCAAGCAGCTTGGAGTAGGGTTATGTCATCGATATCAGACTTACCTGCTGTTTTGACGTTTACTGTTGAATCTGAGGTCTCCCTTACAGACTTTCAAAAATATCTACGCATCTCTTACTTCATACATAATTATTATGTCGTGAATGGATGTCGCCACAGTACAATGGACAGCGCCATCTGACAATTTGCCATACCGCTTATAGTCAGTGGAGGGGATGCAGCGAACACTGGCGGAGACAATGAGACATAGACTGTTGGGACAGTCTACAGTCGACAGTCGAGCTCGAATGGTCTTGGCAAACGCTGAGTACCAACGCGCGTGTTTGATTCGTTCGCTATATTATTAAATTTATTTTAAATTCGAATTATCTCTCCGTACGAGTATCCGTTAGGTACAGTGCTTAAACTTATCTAAACTATGTCGGATCGTGAAGCAGACCCGATGTTTCGCATCTCGGCCAACTATGATGCGGCACATTACATTTTCAGACTATTTAGACTACATCCTCAACTTGAAAAGGTTATCAAGTTCAACCTAGGAACCATTACCTACATCTAACCCGGTGCTCTGACTAAAATTCTAATAAAAACCAGTATCCTCTACAACAACAGTTTCATTCAGCTCAGATACAGACTACGTGAACAACACAACTATTTGCTACTTATGCATACTGTGGTCATTAACGGAACGCGTTACTGTCGCACGTGGTGTGGTTTCGGAATACACAGGGATACTTAGAACTGCTAGGATTTCGAAATATTTGCAAGGTTTAAGTGATGGTGGTTGTCATTCATTCTTTTGCTTTATCTATGGCTAGCTTCTGCACGCGACTTTGTCCGCGTGAAATTTCGCCCTCGATTCACCGCTTTTTCTTTCACGTAATCGATTAAGTAATCATTTATTTAGCTATTACCACAACATGCTCATTACATTAAACGTCTAAAAATGCACTGAGAAAAAAAATCGAAAAAAAAAATGTTCCATAGATTTTGACCGTGTAGGTGTCTCAGCCAACTGAGCCGTTTGCCTTTGGAAGTAGTGCTCGCCTCGCTTCGCTCTCTCGGCTCGCACACGATTGATCATAGTTCTATATAACATAACCTAACCCATTTGGTCGGGGTGACCTGGCTTAGTTACTGCGACCAATTCGGCTCGCGCGTGATTGGTTACAGACTTCCAACCTAAACTATAATTGAATATCATTCAGGCAGTTAGTTGAACGGCCGCCGTTTAGTTAAAAGGCTAGGCGGTTAACTAAACGGCAAATTAAACCAGTTGGCTGCGACATAGGTATTAATTACGCTTTTGGTTATCGACTTCTTAACACGTGCTAAATTCATGTTAACTTGCGTGTCGATACATCGACGATTCGATTATTATTATTCTGTATATACACATATAGACAGAATAATGTTATGACTTCACATTCTCCAGTTCAAAAGTAAACGGTTTAGTCCCATCTCTTCCCCTATGTGTTTTACCTACAAAAATGAAATTTTTGCAAAAATCTAGTAAAACGCATAGGGGAGGAGATGGGACTAAACCAAGTAAACAATTACTAGTGGTAGCCAGAATTTCAGTTAATCTACAGAATTCTCAATTAGAATTTACAGTCGTAATATCCCGGACATCACCAAACTCTAAGTGCATGACTGTCTCTGCAGTATTTGCAGTGGTGCTAACTTTCCCTACAACACAACCTAATCTAGCACGGTCTCGTCTATTTAAGCGCACCGTTTGGCCAGTCGCCAGCTGAACATGAATCATGTCGTGAATCATGTCATGAAACATGAATCGCTGCGCTGTCAATGAAACATAATCCGATCATTTCGTTAAGTGACTTGTTACATTATCCTCAACTCAAATTGACGGATTTTGAAATGTAACACAACGGTGGTTATGTTTCAGAGGGTTATGTTTAGCGTCAAATGTTGTGGTTGTAATTAATGGGTGTAATTATTTCAATCAATGTTTTGTTTTTGGGTAAATATCTTGCTAAATAACCCGCTTTTCGTGTCTGTATGTATGACCGCGTTGTTCTAATAAACTACGCAATGAATTTTGATGCAGTTTTAGAATTATTTAAAGACTTTATTTCGGAAGGTTTATCCTATAAGAAACATTTAATGTTAATATGAAACTCACACATACTAAAGAAATCGTGATGTTTGGTTAAGTTATAAAAATCCTGCGAAGCAAGCCCGGGTCGCTAGTTGGTGGGTAAAGAAACTCTTTTGAGACTTTTTTTGCTTTTTCTTACATTGCAATTTCTCTATGTCACAATAATAATCCAATGCGTAGGTTCCATATGCTTAGTTAGAAGAGTATAAGTATTGGCAAAAACTCGAAACACTAGCGTTAAAAACTAAAACAGATATGAATACCGTAACGTGGTATTAAGGCTCCTTCAAACAGGCGCGACAGGCGATAAAATCGCGCACGACGCAAAGGCACCATAACGACCGGTGCCTTTGTGTCGCGCGCGATTATATCGCGTGTCGCGCCTGTTTGTAGGAGCCTTTAATCAGCCGAAATTGTCTTGTTGTTGGTGATAGTTATTTTTTACATTCGTCATTCACAATTCCTGCGTCGTAAATTGAGGTCGTCACCCATATATCCATTTGGCTTTGTTTAAAACGTCCCGCGGACTCATCCAGGGCCGTTAGTTTTCTGTGGAGCGGTTTAAACGACGCGTTTTAACTAACACGGGCTATATTTGAATGGGAGTTAACAAGACTCGTTACTCACCTAAGAATTAGCGTGGAAAAGGTACTTAGAATAAATCTTAAGCTTATTGCAAAGTTGTTGGCGCCTTGATATGGAACGAATTTTAATGAAGTCATTAAAATTAGTAAAGTGTTAATTAGTAATTAGTGTAGCATATTAGGTATCAGTGGTGGCCCAGTAGTAACGGCCCGGCTTACGAGTTGTAAGTGGGTTCAAACCCAGCCAAGCGCTTTACTTTGTGTCTCAAAACGGTGTAGGAAAACATCGTGATGAAAACAGCGTGTTCTAGAACCAAAAAAAATCGAAGATGTGTCATCTACCAGTTCACTCCCTCCAGAAGAGACAAAACCTGCGTCCCATAAGCTGATTATGCATTAGTATAGTCGTAACTAACTTTTTACCTCGACAACAAAGAGATTGTGTTTTTAATCTGTGACAACCTCACTTACTTGAAAATCATGAATCAATTTAATTTAATAAAACGAAAACTTGATTTGCTGTTACAAGAACTAGTAATTTTGCAACACATTTTGCACTGGCTCCATTCCAAACTATGAATCACTAAGTTTGATCTCAAACGTTTGTTACAATTAACAAATCCAGAATTAACGTTCTTCATTACAAATTCAACCTTATTTACTGTG